>OX637535.1:32170391-33370391 GCA_951800035.1 Linnaemya tessellans | reverse complement strand
CGCATTTTGTGGTTTGTGCACCATAAAGAGTTGAACACACAATAATTAGAGTTAGAGAATTGGAAACCGAAACTTTAAATACGTTTTTCAGGTGAGTTGGTTCGGTAAAAAAATAAGAGGAATTTTCAAATAAAAACTAATTCTATTGTACGAATAAAGTAAATTTTAACAAAATGAAGTTTTTTTTTGGAATCTATGTCGATATTCTGGAAACAGCAAAAAAACATATTACACACACTCGCGCATTGTAGCATACACTGTATTCACTTGCACACGCAGACATACTTGTGTACACTTACAGATCCTGGTTAGCAATTCATATCGGTTTTAATTTATTTTACTAGTTTCAATGGAAAAAATACAGAAATCATATCATATTAGTGGTCCTTGTGTTACTCATACAAATAATTTCATATGAGGTTAACCGATACAAAGTTAGTTTTACGTGTAAATTTTGCGGTCAATTTATTTATGAGATTAAAACAATTTATTTATGGTAAAAATTTTTTATGCAAAAAATAAATTTGTTAATGGATAACAAAAAGGACATAAAAAAATAAAATTAAATAAAACAAATAAATAGATTCAAGTGAAAATTTTTAAATTACAACACAACACTTTGCTCAATTGCAATTTGCCAAAAAAAAAATAACAAAATAAAAATGAAACGAATAGTTAGCAGACCAGGCCAATACAGACATTTTCTGCTCTAAACTAACAAAAAACCACAAAGTACATTTGCTAACATTCAACTCTACTCTTGTTTGCATATCAATCGAAATTGGCAGGTTTGAATTGTAGTTTTGTTTATTCACATATTTCAAATAGCACATTGTAACATTTTTAAAATAAAAATATTGCAGTATTTATAAACGAATTACCTTGCAGACTGACTGGCATATCATCGCCCTTACGAAGCTAGAGAGCTGATGTTTGGTGTGTGTGTGTGTGTGTGTGTAGATCCTCCAAGAAGGGATAACTCTAAACTAGTACTTTTTATTATATATTATATTCTTTTAAGGGAAAAAAAGGAAAAAAATTAGATTTTGGTACCTTTTTGCACTCTTTATATCTTCTAAACTATGGAAGAAAGCAGAAGAAGGCTTTTTGGTGCATTCCATTCTTCTGAAAGAAGCTTCGAATAGGTTTTTACAATTTTGTAAAAAATTTTGCAATAATGAAAGATGAAATAGTATACGATTTGGTACTTTTTAAAATTTAACTAATAATTTATGATTTTTTCGAAATGGGCAAAAAAATGGGGAAAAGCGGAAAAACGGTGCTAAAAATTAAAAATTCGCGAAAAGTTATATATTTGCAGCGTTTTTAATTTTTTTCTAATATAGAGTCTATTCTACAGCATTGGCATTACTTTGAAAATTAATTTGGTACTTTTTGGTGATACACTTAAAGTAAAAGGTACTTTTCGAAAAAGTACTATTTTCATAGTAAAATATTTTTTTAAATATTCTTATTGCAAATAGCAATTTATTTGTGGTGGATTTTGTGAAATCACATTTTTGAAAGTGGTACTTTTTCAGAAATGCAAATATTTGAAAATAAAATTTTTGAAAATGTAATTTTGGAAATGTATTTCTTAATTTATATTTTATGCATACAGTACACTTTAAAAAAAATTTTGGATCTGTTTACTTAAAAAGGTAGTTTCGGAAATATAAGGTTTTTAAAAACAAATACTTTTTTTAAAAAAGTTTTCTAAAAAGATGTTTTTTTAAGTATTTTGCTGAAAAGACATATTTTAAAGATATACTTCATAGGACCTTCCATTAAATTTACTTTTTTAAAAAGAACTTTTAGTGAAAAGTTCGAAAGTACTTTTTGAAAAAAGTACATTTTCGGCACAAAATAATGCATTTTTAATAAGTTTTTACTGAAAAAAAAAATTTTTTTTTTAAAATAGCAGTTTTTGAAGAAAATCGGATTTAAAGACTAATTTGGCGCCTTTCAAAAAAATACTTTTACGAAAATTTATAAACAAAATTTAATATGATGAAGTTATATTTTTATGACCCCTAAAGCCCATAGGATTGACCCGTATTAGAAATAAAAAAAATTTAATATGATTTTTTGTATAAATTTGAAGTTTGGACGTTTTTAAAAATGTACTTTTGGAAAGATGTGCATTTTGAAAAGAGCACTCATATACAAAAATTACTTTCAGTTATTTATTTACAAAGGTACTTTTCCAGATAGGTACTTTTTTAAAAGTAATTTTTTTACAAAAAGTACTTAAAAATATTTTGTTGCAATTAACTTTTTGACCTTTATTTTCGCAATTTATTTTATTATTTATTAAGCTCGAGGTCGTTTTTTATATAAAATTATTTAAGTTTTCTTTTGTTATTCAATATTTCGTCAACAATTTATTAACATCATCAGGAATTTTTTCTATTACATATTCCCGATGATATTAACAAATTGTTGACGAAATATTGAATAATAAAAGAAAACTGAAATAATTTTATATAAAAAACGACCACGTGCTGAATAATTAATAATATATCTTAAAAAAAAATTTTTTTTTGAAGAGTACGTTATTGAAAAAGGTTCTTTCTTAAAATATAACTTTTTGAAAAAATATTTTTAAGCAAAAGTACTTATTTTAGACATTATTTTTGTACTTTAAGAAAAGGTACTTTTTGGAACAAGTATTTTAAAAATCCAAATATGTTGTGTGTGAAAGCCAAAGGCCAGTTGAATTCCGAACGAACACAAAAATCGATGGGGTAGAACCCCTTGTGAAATCCTCTCACAAAGCAGCCCCTAATATGATTGAAATAAAAGAAAATAGTGTATAAAAAATTTTAAGAATTGTGGAAATTCCACGAATGAATATAAAAATTTACTCCAGAACTATTTTCAGCTTTCTAAACAAATAAATTCAGGCACTTAATTAGTTTGTAAAAAAACCTTTTAAAAGATTTTTAAAAATTGAACAGGACAACGCAATCTGCCTAATCCGCAATAGCATTCAATATCGTTCTATCGAGTAAATCACCCCTATCGTGAATAGCAAGGGGAATTTTTGTTCACATGAAATTTTTATTGCACTCGAAGGGAAAAATGGTATCGTGAATCTCCCGTGAGAAATTATTACCGCTATCAGTTCTCAGTGAATGCAAGAAAAGAGAAGAATCCGAAAACAACATGAAAAATCAAAGAGTTTGTGTTGAAAAATTTAAGTTAATGCAATAATTTAATAAAAAAATATTAAAAAAGTATGATTAAATATTTAGTAGTCAAATAATTTGGATACATTTTGAAAACCAGACAAAACAAATTAAAAATATTCTTAATCTTTAAAATTGCAGCAACAAGTTTTACAAAGACGCAGGCAATTGATTTGTTGCAAAAAATATAAGTTTGGGTCTTATTAAAGCCGCTTTCACACTATAAGACTGAGTCTTATGATTTTCATTCGAATTTCTCTTTTGAGAGTGCCTGAGATGCCAAAAAAAATCTAACGTATCATTACATAACGCTTTCACACTATCGCACTTAAAACAATTCATGAAATCTCTGTAGTAAGCTGTTGCAAAAAAACAACCCTGATAATATGAAATGTCTCAGATTGTAGAAAAATTTAAAAAAATGGGGAGAGCCATCTGTATGTCAAATTTTACTTCTCAATCTATGAGATTTTACTTAAGATCGCTTTCACACTATAAGACTTTTCATATTATTTCGAATTTTTGACAAATTTTAACACTCAGTCTTATAGTGTGAAAGCCGATCAACGGGTCTTGCCACTCAAATAAAATTTGCAAACTCTAACATTCGAATTATAATAGAAAATACTTACATTTTCTACCCTATTCCCCACCAACTAAACTAAGTGAATAAATTAAAGGGAAAAGTGAAAAAAGCATTCACGATCAGGGGAATTTAATTTTAGCGTGAAATCATTCACGGGGAATTTTTTCATGATTGCAATTTTAGGGAAAAGGGAAAAATTTCGAGGAAAAAATTATTCATGACAGGGATATTTAAAACGGGCCGATAGCCATTAGTTGCTAGTGCCTTCACTTCTTTTTGTTTATTGAAATTTTAATTATAATAGATTTGAAATAATAATAATAATAATATTTAAAGCAAAATTAAATGTATTTCCTCGACAGGGAGATATTAAAAGACTTGACCGGCAGTATATGCAGCGTTTCAAAAAAGAAAAAAAAGCGAAAAGCCATTAGCTAATTCAGCAGAACTAATTTGGAGAAATAATGCCAATACAAAATTATACGGTTTAACTTTAAATGTCAAGTGGTTGAATACATGACCACCGGGAGATCCAAGTCCTCATCCGCGGTCTTATTCTAGAAAGAGTCTTATTCTAGAAAACAAAAGCGGCAGCCTGGCAAAATTTTCATGTTTCTTATTAAAGCACACACAATCTTTCATACTTTTTTCCTTAAAAATTGAAATTTTGTAATAGATTAAAGACACATTTTGCTCTTTGTATTTTATCTATTTCAAATTGTTAATTTGAGGACGAAAATCGCCAAATAGACATAAAAACGGTGATTATGTTGTTTAAATTACAGGCAAAGGATTCTTAAGAAAATAATCTTTATTACCTTAAATAGTCCTAAATATGCGCCGAAACTGCAAATTTTTATATGCGAAACAAACAAAATCATACTCAAAGTTGCATAGAAAAGTTTTCAGCGCTGTCTAGCGATAAGATTTATTATACACGATTAAGGGAAACAAAAGACGATAACATTATCGAGAAAACAGAGACAAAAAGGGGGACTTAGAGTAAAGAAAAACACACATTCCTGTTAAATATCACCGAAATAAAACACATATTCCACGTTAAATTTTCACAAAAAACAGTAGTAGCACAAAAATATATTTGCTTCAAAACACATTTTGTGTCTAGTTCTTATCTTCGGCAGCAGCAAGCGAAAAGAGTAGTAAAAGAAATGAGAAGGAAAATTAATAAAAATAAAATAAAAAAAAAAGAGAACAAATATTATTTCATTAAGTTTATTGAACCATTATTATCAAGCCCCATTGCCAAAGTCATGTCAATAGCACTGCTATTCCAGTCTGCTCACAAGGCTCCATCCGCACTATTGTCCTTTTCGAATCACTCAACCCCCTCCCTCCCCCCTCCATTGCAGCTAATTTAAAGTGTTGCTATTGAGAATGTAAAGTATGATTTGAAAAGCAGTGACAAAACAGCATACTTCCGCCTTGCAGATGGCAAGATATCAGTGTTTGTGTGTCTGTACGTATAAGCAAGCATCCATAATATATGTACGTACTAAGTACGCTCTTACTGTTATAATAAATTAAAACACCCTTGATAGTAGTTAAGTTTTCTTTAATTTTGAAGTTGGAAAATATATATATTTTTTTCAAAATAATAATAAAACGTGGTCTTTTGCCTTCCACTGGCTGTCTTTATTTGTTATACCATTTTCTAATGGTCCTTGCATATTCTCCTGCCCTTTTTTTATCAAACAGATAAAATCACTTGTAAGTACGAGTACTTTAATGAAAGTAGTTAATATCCTCATTTAAAAAAAATAAAATCAAATAAAAAACAAGCAAAAACGTTATATTCGCCCGTGTCGAATCTTAAATACCCTACAAATATTTGGCAAATACATTAAAAATTTTGAACCTGCTCGGTCAGAGTTCCATTTAAGACATTTCTGTGCCCAATTTTAAAACTCTATACAGGGACACTCTGAGAAAGGCCGTGGAGGAGACATTTCACCTAAATCTTAAAAACTAAATTTTCGGGCTAGTCAAGTGTAGAAAAAAAAATGTTTTTCTTATTTTTTATAAGGTGATTTGGGGAGCAAATGGGGTGGAAAGGTAGGTAGGTCAGGGGAAGATCAGAGAACATATTATCTTCGTGGTAAAAACGTATAAATAAAATGTTTAAGGAATGTAGGCTTAAGGACTACAATTTGTTAAATATTTACACTATTTTTCATATAATATGTAACTTTAACGCCCACTAAAGGGGGCGGGGTCCAAAAATATACTATATCATGACGAACGTATGGGTAATATGGTGTTCAGACATAAGCCTTAATTGAGTTTATCGCAATTAACAGCATTATTATTGGGCTCAATTACCTATACAAAATTTTAATTAGCTAATTGATCAATTAACGCTTAATTGTCTATAAAATTGAGCAAAGCCTAAATTGCAGCACTGTAAAAGTTGGTTTAGTTAGCACCATAATGCCTACTGAACAAACTTTATGAAATTTGACAACTCATATGTAAACAAATTCACAGAATTGTTTTTAAATAAAAGTTTTTAATTAACAATTGAAACAAATGAAAAATAAAAAATTTATTTCGTACAACAAGAGGTCCAAAGGCAAAAGGAAAGCGCATTTTATGGAACGATGCCAGTGAAGCAGCAAGTTAAACAATACCTTTTGTCAGCTGCTGTCAAACGCCAATTGAGTTAGCTATATTGAGTATGTATGTGTGAACACTTTTCAATTAACATAATTATTGACTCAATTAAAAATTCATGTCTGAACACTATATAATGCTGGTCAAGAATATATATACTTTATGAGGTACAATTCTCTTTGGAGGGTATTTAAACTGTATTTTGTCGGGGTTGCTCTGACAAGGGCCGTGGGCAAGACATTTTACCTTGGCCATGAAACACTAAAAACAAATTTTTGGAGTAACTAAGTTTAAAAAATATTTATTTTTTGATGGGGTCATGTGGTGGGCAAAGGGCAGCAGGGGGATAGGGCAAGGAAGGATCAGGTTACGTCTCAGCTTCATCAGAAAGGCTTAAGTAATACAATTTCTATGACATAAAATTACAAAAAAAAAACTTATGTTGTTTTTTAGGGGTTGACTTAGTTCTTCTTAGGGGAACTCTTTTCCCTCTTGCCCGATTTAGCCCATTTACGAACTTGACCTGTGCTATCCTTCAAGATATATTTGTACTAAATTTCAAGAGTCTGGCTCTTTTCACTTGGACTGACTCGTGATTTCCACAGACGGACGGACATGTCTAGATCATCTTAGATTTCATCACTGATCAAGAATATATATATATATATATATATATATATATATATATATATATATGGGTTTTCAAGAGGGATATTTCGCTGCGTTACACATGGAATGACAATGTGAATATAATTCTCTTTGTGTACCCTACAAACATTTTAGAAAGTTGCACAAGACGGAATTAATGAAATGTTTTCGACAGACTAACAAATCTGGGATAGTGAATGGTAGAAGCTGGCGGCGCCGTGTTGCAATCCCATATACCATAACCCCATATTGGCTTTATAGCACTTTTTCCTATGCTATAAACCCATAATTTGTGTTTGGGGTTATCGCACAAAATAAAATGCAATAAAGCCAATATGGGGTTATAGCAATGATTTTGTAGGGTGTACGAATTAGCCCCCACGATTTCGATTATTTTCAAAATATATGAAAAGTTAAAATCACTTATATTGCGCATTTCGTAAAAGGGGAAACCATAATTTTGCAAAAAAATATTATAATAGAAGGGAATTTTCCCTTGTACGAAAAGTTAAAATCAGTCATACTATGTTATTTCTATAAAAAGGAAACCAAATTATTTTGTCTTTTACAAAAATATAACAAAATATATTTATTCAACAAAGAGTATAATATTCAACGCAATAAATTAAACTCAATACAAAATTCACCAAAAAATAATCGACAAAGAAAGAATTATACGTTTAACAAAATATAACTACGGCATCAATAATAACGGAGCGACAAACTGGGCACAATGGTTTAATTTTCTTTACTTCAGCATCTTCCTTCATGGTATCGTAACAGGTTTTACAAACTTTAAAATGTTTACATGGCTGAAACATAAGTTGACGTTCCCTATCACAACATATAACACATTGCAAATAATTTTGGTACAGTGCTTCGGTCTCAATTTGTTCATCTGCATCTGATTCATCATCATTACTGTCAATTGTGTTAATGAAATCGGCTTCTAGCTTGCAGTTTTTAATATTCGAAAACTGAGCGAGAGCTGTTTGAAATGATATTTTATTTTCTTTTAATAAGTCATATGTTTTTTTTAAAAATGTATCCCTATTTTCAATAGTTAATTTTTTTTCGTATACAATGATGTACATCCAGAAATAGATTTTAAAAAATCACATGACTTAGCGGCATCAATTTCACATAAAGCATCGACAAATTTATAAAAATTTCCATGTTTTCTAAGTTTCATATTGAGTTGGCTATGAAAATTTTCTGCACCAATATGGGGTTATAGCATAAATTTCTAATTTTTAATATGGTATTATCTCACTTGTTTGAAGGAAATAAGCCCATATGGGACTATAACACATCGCTGGTGCTATAAAGCCAATATGGGGTTATGGTATATGGGATTGCAACACGGCGCCGAAGCTGGCAGGTAAACATCAACAACATTTGAATCCTACGATTTTAATATCAAATTGGTAGTAACTTAATTTCTCACTGGTCCATCGCTCGTGGGATTGAATGCCTCCGGATTACTTTTCATGGAGGTACATTAAATTATTTTGTTATACCGACATATCAGAAACTCTTGACGGCCATATTTATCAGAAAAAAATTATAAACTGATCGAATAGAACATGTAACTCGAGGTCGCCGCTGAAATATGCCGAAAATCATATTTAAAAAATAGATGCCATGAAATTATCTAACAGATTAGAACAAAAAATGTTTATTCGAACAATATTTCTGCCTGGTGTTATTATTTTTAGATCTCAGGCAGCTATAAAAAAGTAGACAATAAATGAACGTACAAGTGCATATTGTACGTAATAGAAGAATTTTTTTTAACAACTTCAATGCGGTTTTTTTACAATTTACATGGTAAGAATTACAAAAAAATTTACATTCTGCAAATCTATATAAAAATAGCTTTTAAGCGATATATATTTCACCAATATTAGTGAGTGATAAGATATTTAAAAGTGTACCATAAAATTTCTTGGCGCATTTATATTTGTCTAAGATTTGAATTTTGTGACGCAGTTCCTACAATACAGACAAAGAAGCGGGATTGCCTTGTTACACATTATTGTTGCAATTAAGGCTTTCACCAGATAACGTAACACAGAGTACATTCACTCATTCATATGCTTTTCGATACTATCACATTTCACACGTTGTATAGAATTTCTGAATAAATATGGCTCATTAAAATGATGTCGTTTTTACATTCATGAGTAGCTAAATTGAGTAACTTTATATTCAGAAGAAACTTAAGAAACATTGTAAATGAGAATCAACGATATGCAAAGGTTGAAATAGCTAAAAAAAAAAAACTGTCTATCTTCTCATCTTTCCTAATCTGTCCCCTCAATACTATCCCCTTGTTTTCAGTACCGGCTCAATGCATTGCATATATAGGGGTCATCCCCTGAGTGCTGGTCCAGATAAAAAAAAACTTGTATCCTTATGGCGAATAATTAGAAACCTTTAGAGTAATTAATATATAAAGGACATTCGAAAACTGTAATGATGCTTTTAAATCAGTAAATAATTTAAATAAAACTCTGGGAACTAGACTCTCTTTTCTGTATGCAAAAAGGCGACCGCATAAAAAACGATACAAACATTTTTAATTAAAAATATTTGCGTCATGTGGATTTGAACATGGGTGCTTGCATGCATTTCTTACAATAAAAGAATAACGACGATTTACTGTGTTAGGACGCCGGGTTCAAATCCAATTTAAGACAAGTTTATTTTTTATTTATTTTTTTATTCTATGTTAATTGGAAACTTAGCTAAGACTTTTAAAGATGACTGCATATAATTTTAAAAAAGTTTAGTATTTTTCATAATAAATTTAAGATTTAGCTTTTGTTTTAAATGTGTTTACTGCACAGAACGATATCGAATGACATTGGGGCTTGACCCAAAATACAAAATAACTAAAACATAACTTTATTTTAGACGGTTAGTCGACTCAAGATTCCGGCTTTCAATACTGCGAAAATTTATTATAAACTTTATTTTTATTTAATTTGATTGAATTCTTTTTAGTTGATTTTGTTACATTTATTAATATATAATTTTATATAAATACAATTGATGTTATTGTTTTTTTTGAAAAGAGAAAAGATAAGCAATATTTTTCAACCTTTTCCTGAAGAAAAATTCTATATAAATAAAACTGAAACGCCCCAAATGTCCGTACGACGCATAACTTCCGATTGACTGCACCAAATTAGATAATTCTTTTTTTTTTTTGTTGTTATTTTCAGGAGAAGGTTTGTATAGAAGAAAATTAACAGCAAAAAAATTTCTTTTTTACTAAAAACAGATTTTTTTAAATTTATAAACATACATCTTTGCTTGTTCGATTGCTTATAACGTGAAAACTGTGGGACCAAATTATGAACTTCCTTCTGAGTGTTACTTTGTAATTGTTTGCCAGAGGTTTAGGAAAAAAGAAAAGTCGGAAAAAGTACTCAAAGCGTGGCGCTATAGGTTGTTTGATCCTTATAGGAAGTCAAACGGTAAAATCGATGGTATTAAAATTTTGAATCTGTCTTACTGTCAAATAAACTAATTTATTTATTTTTTTTAACTTTATATCCGCACAATTATATTGGTGAAACTCGGAGAATTGTATGTGTGTTACGCTTTGAATAAAATGAAAAATTCAAAGTCTTGTGATAATGCGGTTGAGCCCATACAAAGTAATTATAAATTTTTCAATGTGTGCAGAACTGAAATGGTGGGTAACTTTTAGAAAAGTAAGGAGATTGCTGGTCTCCATACAAATTTATTATTAATTTTCCTTTATCTGAAGAACCACCAAAGCGATGCATTTCTTTAATTTATTTTATTACTTATTAATTTATCTTTATTTTAATTTAATTTTTAATTTCAATATTTCGACACTTCTTTGTGTGACTTCTTCCGGAAATTAATTATTTTATTTAATATGAAAAAATATTTTGTTTTTATTAATTTATTGTTTATAATATACATAAATAAATATTGTTAAAAGTTTTTTATATAAAACGGCTAAAATTTCCTGTATTTCTTTATTTTTATTAGACTGCTTTGGGATTTGAACTTGCGTGCGTAAAGACTTATTCCAAGATAAATATGAATAAACCAGTGATGCTACTAAACACCCAGGTTCAATCCCCTCCACCGTCTAGCAACATAAAAAAATATTATAACCCTATTTTTGCAATTGTTAAGCAATTGCAAATTTTTCAAACATTTTAAGCAGATTATGAATTATATTTGCCCCTTAAAGACTTGGTTTTTAAGTTATTAATAAAAATAAACAATAAAACACACATTTCCTATATATAAGTAGGTACATATTTACATATGTACATATGTATGTGTGTAGGTATGTGCATAGTTAATCACTTGCCTTTTTAATCACCCGATGTATGGCAAATAACTGCAGACGTAACTTAAAACAACTTGAATATCACGTTTTTATTGTTAACTTACAAGCGTCCTCTTACATACATATAAACATATAAACATTTTCCACACTTCATTAAGCTTTTAATTTATCACAGTTTTGCTTTACTGATGTGTTCTTGTAAATTAATGCACTTTTATTACACTTGCAATTATTACAATAATTGTATCACAGAAAAAACAGGTTTCATTATTTGTTTTAAACTATGTATGTGTGTGTGTGTATGTATGTATGCCTGCATTTTCATATTCTTAATGTTATTTATTAAAACAAATTTATCACAGAAATTCAAATTTATTAATTTAAGTTTTTTGTTATATTATTTGTGTAAATTCCAAGTTATTTAATACCGTTCTTCGCGCTCACTACAGAGTAAATGAAGAAATAACAAAAAAAAAAAAACAACGTTAACCCAAATCAAATGAAATTCTTGTCTTTGCATGTTGTAAGCAGTTGTTTTTGTTTTTTTCTATTGACTTTGATTATTTGTACTCGTATGAGATGTTTTTTAATCTCATCTCTGGTATTTCTCTTAAGATTGTGACACTAAATAACAGTGATTATTTATTGTACTTTTGTTTGTGTTTATTTCTTTGTTTTTATTTATCTTAAGTAAAATGATTATTGTTTTCTATTGACCATTAATTTTTCTACATACATCATACATATCTGTATGAATACATACATAATTTCTGGGCTGGTTGTGCTCCAAAAAGCCCTAAAAATTCTTCTAAACACTTTTGTGTCACTCTGCTAATCTTAACAATTTAAAGAATTTCAATAAAAAAGTTTAGACAAGATTTTTTATAGGAATAAACATATTTTTTTTTGAAATATCTGTAGCACCTCACAACTCGACAACTTTTCAATAAAAACAACATGAAATTCATTCAATGAAAGTGTACAAACTTTACCGAAATCACACGTAAAAACAAAACATTTCCATGAAGAATTGCTAAAAAATAGGTGCAAAAAGCGGCGATCACAAATAACGTGCGGATCTTAAGCTGCTATTTGTAGGATAATTCCCGAACCTCAAATTTCCTAACCGTCGGATGTTGTTCGACGACGGTGGAAACATGTACAGCATGATATTGTTACCTTATCGAAAAGACAATGGGGATTTTTTACCTTAAACTACGAGCCGGTTCTATTGTTGCATGTATTGTTCAACATTGAATTCTTACAACTAGTACATTCAATAGCTTAGGGCTAAGCTACATACTGCTGTTAAGTGCAAGCGCCCTAATTAATGTGCAATAGTGTGTAGCAGTATGTCAGCATGTTATATCTAAGTGAATTCTCACAATTTAGGGAAAACATGTAACACTAAATGACGACATCAACTTAAATCTAACACTCATAGGAACTGTACCGGGTAAGACAACGGGGATAGGAACTATAGTTGGTGAGAATTCACGCTGTTGTAGGATAAGGTAACGATTCCAGTACTCCAGCATTTTTACGAATGTCGAGCATATTTGTTACGCATATTGACAGTGTCCATATAACAGGGGCTCATCATTTGCTATACGACTGACAACAATACGTTAACTTAATGCACACAACATTCGTACCAGCGCTTGAGTCAATTGCTGGAGGTTAAATCTTCCAATTAGGGGCTGTGTAACCGTGTCAGTGGGAATATATCTAGACCGCCTTAATTTCCCCTCCATACCATTGATCAATTTATAAGAAATTTTTAACAAAAAAGAATATGAGAATTCTAAGCACTAAACAAAAGAAAATACACACATCAGCGATGGGTATCTGCGGGCCCCTGGTCAATTAAATAATTAACAAGCCTTACAGTTCCGATGGGTCTACGAGAACTTGCCTTAGGAGCGTTTGTGAAAAGATTATAAGAGAAACTGAGGAGTATGAGCTAAAGAGGAGGTCGTGAGCAGCCTTAGATTTCCTAATATTTCCAGAGACTTAGATACGATTTTTTATTGGCGCAATACGATTTCTTATCAAAACTAAATGAAAAGGGCACAGAAATACTTAAGTTTTTAGTCGCATCTCAGACATTACTTTTCACTGCCGGTCTGATGCATAAGGATTTGCGAAATTGTCCATCTCCGCTAAAGCTGAGAATACTGTTTTCTGTCCTTTAAAATTAATATTGATTTTATATATTAGATATTAATTTATATAGAAATTCAGAGAGATATCGCATGCAGAAATTTGGCCCCACAACTATAAGGAAAAACTCCTACTTTTTTTTATTTCCTCAATATAATTGATATCTAAATTAACTTGTAAATATTTTGAGAATAATGATATAATTTGAACACTAATTTAGGCCAATTTAAGTGTTTCGAAAGACCATGGGGCCGCAAATGCCCATGTCAGACATGTGTGTTTTCCTTTGTTTAATACTTACGTGTCTCATATTCTTTTTTGTTAAAAAATTAAGTACAATTAAATCAATTGTGCTGCAGTTAAGTGCGGTGGTCTAGATATATTCCCAGTGAAACGGTTACCACAGCCCTTAATTGAAAGCATTAACCTCCAGCTTTTATTCAACCGCTTGTACGAATGTTGAGCATTGAGTTTTAGTGTTGACATTGCCATGACCTTTGGTTATACAGTGACAATATCCAAACAGACATGACAACATTCGCAAAAGCGGCTGTCTCTTGAAATTGTTATCTTATCCACTGTGTGAAATTCTTCACACCTCATCGCTTTGCTATCACGCTTTTATTAGAATCCGCTTGCGCCTTAATATTGATGTTCGTATGCATGTTAGATGTAAGTAAATGTTGTTTAGAGATAAGATGTATGTGTGTGCATGTTAGCTTTAAATTAGGGAGTTTACTTTGTATATAACATGCGTCAATACTGCCACACCATCGCACTTGATGTTTTAGGGTAAGGTGCACTTATTTCGAAGCAGTATTTGACGGCCCCTAAAATCATGAATATTCTGTGATAAAATAGAAACAACAATAAGACCAGTACTTAGACATAGAATTTCTTTGGAATTAGATATGATAACAATATCATGCTGTACATGTTTCCACCGTTTGTCGAAGAACATCCGACGTTGTGAACGATTAGGAAATTAGAGGTTTGGGAATTATCCGACAAATAGCAGAACAAGATCTACATGCTATTTGTGATCACCAACTTTTTTCATCCTTGTTTTTTTTTCTTAGTAATTTTATAAAGCAAAACCAGTGATTTTTGTATTTGATTTTGATTTCACTAAATTTGATTTAGTTTCAGTGTATAAATTTAATGTTCCTCACTCTACGAAATTGAGAAAAATCTGGGAATAATAAATTAAAGTTTTATGCACTAAAAAATATATATGTATATAAAATAAATTAAAATACTAGCTGCTTTGAAAAGTTTTCTATGCAAAAATGTTAATATGGTGTGCAAATTTGAGGTTAGGAATTAAATTTGCTGTCAAATGATGAAATGTCAAGAATGGTTCTGCCATCCTCAGACATTTATTTAGTAAGATGACTTGCACTTTTTATGAAGACCTGCACTTTTTATAAGGGCTTGCACTTTTAAAGATGACTTGCACTTTTTATAAGGACTTGCACTTTTTATGATGACTTGCACTTTTTATGATGACTTGCAATTTTTATGATGACTTTTAAAGATGACTTGCACTTTTTATAAGGACTTGCACTTCTTATAATGACTTGCACTTTTTATGATGCCTTGCACTTTTTATGATGACTTGCAGTTTTTATGATGACTTGCATTTTTGTAACGGCTTGCAGTTTTTATGATGACTGGCACTTTTTGTAACGACTTGCACTTTTTATAACGACTTGCACTCTTTATAATGACTTTCGATATTGACTTGCATTTTTGTAACGACTTGCACTTTTTATGATGACTGGCACTTTTTATAATGACTTGCACTTTTTATAAAGACCTGCACTTTTTATAATGATTTTTAAAGATGACTTGCACTTTTTATAAGGACTTGCACTTCTTATAATGACTTGCACTTTCAATGATGACATGCACTTTTTATAATGAGTTGCACTTTTTATAATGATTTGCACTTTTTACAATGACTTTTTGTTTTTGGAAATGATCCTATTGACTGGTCAAGGGTAGTCGAAAATTTTTACAGGCGTTTTGATTCCATTGCATAATTTAACAATATATTTCATCACATAAGAACTATAACACCCATATAAATAATCAGTTAGGGATAAGGTTTCGAGCTTTGTTCCGCATTGACAAAAATATTTGAGTAAGAAAAGTATATTCCTAAAAGTACAATCACGCTGATTTGCCTAAAAAAGTGTAGCCACTAAATAATAGTAAAAACCTTTCGAATTAAACAAGTGTTCATTGAGTTAAACACTTTCTAATAATATTTTATTAAATGACTATCAGTAGTGATTGAAACTGTTTTACTTAATAAAATCTTATTTGAATTAAAATATTTTTATTATTAGCATTATTTAGTGCTTAAATTTTTTGGGGAAATATTTGGAAAGTCTGAACGTACATTTGAACATTTATTTGGGCCGTGCTTATTTTATCATTTTCATCAAGTAAACGGGTTTGTATGGAATTCTTTTTTAAATAATATTTAAAGTTGCGAGTATGTCAATTTAATTTTCTATTTTGCATGAAACCCTAATTTATTATTCTCAGATTTTTCGCAACCTCTCAGCATGCGGAAATTTATACAGTGAAACTAAATCAATTACACAGATATCAAAATCAAATACAAACAATCACTGTTTTAGCTGTATAAAATTACTAAGACAAAAAGAAGGATGAGAAAAAGTTGGTGATCACAAATAACATGTGGATCTTGTTCTGCTATTTGTTGGATAATTCCCAAACCTCTAATTTCCTAACCGTTCACAAGGTCGGATGTTGTTCGACAAACGGTGGAAACATCTACAGCACGATATTGTTATCATATCTAATTCCAAAGAAATTCTAACTAATATGAAATATCTACTTACAGGTTCTATTGTTGTTTCTATTATATCACAGCACGTTCGCGAGCTTGAGGGGTAGCTAAATACTGCTATAAAGTGCTCATTCCCCTGACAAATCCAGTGGAATGCATTGCAGCATTTATACATGTTATATACAAAGTAAATTCTAGGATTTAAAGTTAACATGCACACATACATACATCTTATCTCTAAATGACATTTACTTACATCTAACATGCATACGAACATCAAATATTAAGGCGCAATCGGTCGGTCTCTAATACTAAAGGGTAAAGGCAAAGTGGTGGTTGTGCATAATTCACAAAGCGGATACGATAACAATTTCAGGGGACAGCCGCTATTACGAAAGTCGGCGAATGTGTTTGAATATCGGCGGTGTAGTCGTATAACCACTGGCTTCGTGTAGGTTATAGAAACGCCGATACTAAACGTAATACACAACAGTCGTGCAACTGTCTGAGTAAATGCTGGAGGTTCATTCTTGCAATTAAGGGCTGGGCAACCTTGTCACCGGGAATATATCTAGACCACCGTAATGAGCGCAATGCATTTGTGGTAGTTATACTGAATTTAGTCAGAAAAAAGAATATGAGAATTTTAAGCGATCAACTAAAAAACAAGAAAAATTATACAAATCCAGATATGACCATCTGCGGGCCCCTGCCCATCCGAATTAATTAAAGAACTTTAAATTAGAGTTATATATTATTATTCTAGAAACAATTGTAAGAATTGATATAAAAATAATAAAAATTTATAAAAATAAAATTTTTATAAAAATAAAATTTGTAAAAAAATTAAAATTTATAAAAAAATGTTATGAAGTTTTTTTATTTAACACATTGTTGTCACAATACTAATATATAAATGAAATTTATTTGTTGGTGGTTAAGCAATGTCTATATGCATTTCATTGTAGAAAAATAAAATAGATTCGTATCGAACATACTTTATTTGTTGGTTTAGTTTTGTATGAGTTGTAAGCCTATGTTCTTGTTCTGTTGTTATTTTTGAAAATAGTTTGTAATTTACAAGTTGTGAATTCTCAGATGGTTTTCGGAAGTATATGCATAAGATAAGAGGTTTTTAACTTTTCAAAACTGTGGTTAAAGTCTACTGACGATTTGGTAAAGCACCAATGAAATGCATATAGACATTGCTTAACCACCAACAAATAAATTTCATTTATATATTTATAAAAAAATTTTACATTTGGGAATTTTTATTGTGATGAGTCTGTGTTTCGTTGCAATACCTTAAAAATGCGCCCTTTCGGTTCTAGCCTCACTTTTGGCTTTATAATTTGTTAAAATTCATATTGGAGCGTATATTAACTTTGTCATTCCGTTTGTAACGCAGCGAAATATCCACCTGAGACCCCATAAAGTATATATATTCTCGATCAGTCATGAAATCTCAGACGATCTAGCAATGTCCGTCCGTCCGTCTGTGGAAATCACGATTCAGTCCAAACGAAAAGAGCCTGGCTCTTCAAATTTGGTATAAATATATCTTGAAGGATAGCACAGGTCAAGTTCGGAAATGGTCTAAATCGGGCAAGAGGGAAAAAAGTTCCCCTAAGAAGAACTAAATCAACTTCTAAAAAACAAAATAATTTTTACAATTTTTTTTTTTGTAATTTTGTTAAGCAACTGATATATTTTTTTGTCAAAGAAGTTCCAACGCGTTAAACTTGAAGCCATAAAATTCCAAAAAATTTTATTTTGGACCCCGCCTCCTTTGGTGGGCGTTATTATATGCAAAAATAGTATAGAAATTTAACAAATTGCTTTACTTAAGCCCACGTTTCTTAAAAATAAAATTTTTAAGCTTTAATGACAAAGCTAAGACGTAACCTGGTACTACTCTGCCCTACCCCCTCCTCCCCCTTTGACCCCTAAATGACCCTATAAATTTTTTTTTAAATTTTGTATATAATTATCAAAAACATTTAATTTTAGAGAATTATGACAAAGGTGAAATGTCCCCCCACAGCCCTTGCCAGAGCGACCCCGCCAAAATACAGTTTTAATACCCTCCAAAGAGAATTAGACCCCATAAAGTATATATATTCTTGATCAGTGATGACGTCTAAGACGGTCTAGCAATGCCCATTTGCTCGTCTGTGGAAAACATTATGTAGTCTATTTTTGGACCCCGCCGCCTTCAGTGGGCGTTGACGTACGATATCATATAAAGGAACTCTGTTCCACGAAGTTAAACATTTTAAATTTACTTACAAAATATTTGGAGGGTATTTAAGATTCGACCCGGTCGAATATAACGTTTTTACTTGTTTTATATCGTCTTAATTCTAGGGACTGCATAGGGATAAATAGGGTAAATTTTTTTACTCTTTTTAAAACCTCAAACATCTTCCAAGCTATTGAACAGCCAAGTGTAAATTAAATACAGAACTTTTAAATTTGGAGACATTTCAAAGCGTAATGAAGCGAAGGTAAAGGGACCTTCACCTAGGCAGATGGCAGATTTAGATATATAATTTTTTTAAATGTTAAATAATTTCCACAATTTTCTTACACATACAAAAATTTATAAATACTTCTATATTAATCATATATTTTAAAAACTATTTTAAAATTGTTCAATTGTAATAATGGACCAGGGGCCCTAAGTTGCCCATTGCTTCTTCTTTATCTCATTCTCCTCAGCTTCTCTTATAATATTTTCACGAAAGCTTCGAAGACCTGTTCTTGTACACCTATCGCAATTGTAAGTTTTGTTAATTATTTAATTGACCAGGGCCCGCGGATGCCCATCGCTGATGTGTGTATTTTCTTTTGTTTAGTGCTTAGAATTCTCATATTCTTTTTTGTTAAAAATTTCTTATAAGTAGATCAATGATATGGGAAGGAAATTAAGGCGGTCTAGATATATTCCCACTGACACGGTTACACAGCCCCTAATTGGAAGATTTAACCTCCAGCAATTAACTCAAGCGCTGGTACGAATGTTGTGTGTATTAAGTTAACGTATTGTTGTCAGTCGTATAGCAAATGATGAGCCCCTGTTATATGGACACTGTCAATATGCGTAACAAATATGCTCGACATTCGTAAAAATGCTGGAGTACTGGAATCGTTACCTTATCCTACATCAGCGTGAATTCTCACCAACTATAGTTCCTATCCTCGTTGTCTTACCCGGTACAGTTCCTATGAGTGTTAGATTTAAGTTGATGTCGTCGTTTAGTGTTACATGTTTTCCCTAAATTGTGAGAATTCACTTAGATATAACATGCTGACATACTGCTACACACTATTGCACATTAATTAGGGCGCTTGCACTTAAAAGCAGTATGTAGCTTAGCCCTAAGCTATTGAATGTACTAGTTGTAAGAATTCAATGTTGAACAATAGATGCAACAATAGAACCGGCTCGTAGTATAAGAGATAAAAAATCCCCATGGTCTTTTCGATAAGGTAACAATATCATGCTGTACACATTTCCACCGTCGTCGAACAACATCCGACGGTTAGGAAATTTGAGGTTCGGGAATTATCCTACAAATAGCAGCTTAAGATCCGCACGTTATTTGTGATCGCCGCTTTTTGCACCTATTTTTTAGCAATTCTTCATGGAAATGTTTTGTTTTTACGTGTGATTTCGGTATAGTTTGTATACTTTCATTGAATGAATTTCATGTTGTTTTCATTGAAAAGTTGTCGAGTTGTGAGGTGCTACAGATATTTCAAGAAAAATATTTTTTATCCTATAAAAATCTTTTCTAAACTTGTTTATTGAAATTCTTTAAATTGCTAAGATTAGTAGAGTGACACAAAAGTGTTTAGAAGGGCTCCCCATATTTTATTTGTAATTTTAGGGCATTTTGGAGCAAAGCCAGCCCAGAAATTGTATATTTTTAAGCCGAGTATATAAAAATTAAATGCAGTTCTTGAGTCCGTTTTTCCTAGTTACCCAGAAATTTATATATAGGGTCCGCCATATAACTTTTTTTTTTAATGCTATAAAAAAACTACTGAATATTTTCTCAAATTTCTTTTTTTATTTGAAAGTACAATCATTTCAGTTAATAATGGAAAATAATTTCATTCAATTGGCTGCATGGCCCGATAACGATCGCCGTTAACTTTAACGGCCACTCCTTGCTCATTTTCGATGAAAAAATTGCCCAATTATGCCTCTGGACCAAAATCCACACCAAACAGTAACTCATTTTGAGTGCGTCGGCTTTTGAATGTATGTGTGTGTGCGGGTTTTCAGTGCCCCAAATGCGACAATTTTGCTTGTTTACATACCCGCCAAGATCAAAATGGGCTTCATCTGAAATGAAAATTTTTTTGGCAAAATCGGCATCTTCTGTATTACGATCACAGGCCCAATTAGCGAAGCGAAAACGCATTGGATGGTCAACCGTATTCGTTCAGCGGAAGGATAAAACTAATTATCTGTCAAATCAGACATGAGCCAAGTGTTACCATTCACGAAATAAGCACTAGTTGAAAAAAAAAACGTTAGATTGCGGACCCTATACTTTTATTGAATGAATTTCATGTTGTTTTTATTGAAAAGCTGCCGAGTTTTATTGCAATTCCTTAAATTGTTTAAAACTGACAGAGTAGCACAAAAGTGTTTGTATGGTTGCATATAAACATTTTTTAATAAGTGTCTTTAATGAACGATCATGAGCGTTGCTCTCTACAATATGTTGATCCAAGTTTACTCACATAGATGATCCATACATTCACATTTTTAACTTAAAAATTTTAAGTTAAACATTTGCATTATTGTGTTCAGCTGACTAAAATAAACTTAATAATTTTATTATTAAGATAAACATTGCCTGAATTGAAAATCTGAAAAAGGTTGACCAAAGAACACTAATGAGACGCCGTAGAGTCCTCGAAATCAATGATTATAAAAATATTCTAAATATTCCCTTTCTTAATGAAATAACGTAACTTTAACAAAAATTCTTAAACAAAATAATATTGCAGATCACGGATTTGAACTTGAGGCTGAATAAAAATTATTCACCCCAATTATAAATATTCCCGGGGAAAAGAGTTCCCGGGGAATTCATTTTCCCGGGAATAAAACTCCCTTATTCTAAACAGACGGGGAGAACAGTATTATGGGAAAGGGAATTTCGAATTTTCGCAGTCAACTGTTTTGCTTTCAGTTGTTTTGTTTTGACTTAAAAAGTGAAAAATATTTTTTTCAGCACAACTCCCTTGCAATTTTTTGAAGGAATTATTTTCTAAATTTATTATCAAATTCTCCCTTTAATTTACATTCATAATACCTACTTTTTTCCCGGGGAAGACTTTCCCATTTTCGAAGTTTATTTAGAATAAGGGAAAAGGGAGAAGGGAAAAATCTCCCGGGGAGATTCTATTTAGAATAAGGGAAAAGGGAAAAGAGAGAAAATTCTCGGGGAGTTGTTATTGATAATTGGGCTGATTGTCTTAATATTAATATTAATAATTTCGAAAAATAAAAATTTTGCGTTCACGTTAGACTTAATAATATTTAATAAATTTTGCAAAAGTATTTAATTGATTTCAACAGAAAATAAAAGTTTTTTCTTGATTTTTATTTGATCCTCGCAAAATAAAAGTTTTTTCTTGATTTCTTTTTGTTTCTAGGAAAATAAAAATTATTTCAGGAATTTTATTAATCGAAAATCAAAAATTAGTTTCAGCTAGTTAACTTTATACACTAAAAATAAGTTTAAATTTTCCAGCTCTGGATTTTGGAGTTTTTTTTTATTTTCGATAGGAATCTATTCAGGACTATTTCCATTACATCTATCGAAGACCGAAGTCTGTAGCTTTTGTGGGGCTTCCGAAAACCGATTTCAAGTATAGACAGAGGGGAGGGTAGACATCGCATATTAGACTTCCCTATTTCTAAGGTCCAGAATATAATTTATAAGGTCGCATAGAAAAATTGTGGAAATTACATATTATCCTTTTTGGTAAAGGATACAAATTTTATTATTATTATTGTCTTTTTTTTTTTTTGTTTTAGAAATTAAGAGATTTTTTTTGGAAAAACTGAAATGGCAACACTGATAATTATGTTCAAAACAGAATAGGAAAATAAAGAATTGCATTAATGCTGAATAACAGTTATTACTTCGCACACAATCGACCAGTCCTACACTTTTCTTTGATTGCGAAATTAAGGCAGATAATCATTGAAACTAACAAAAACACAGCCAAAAGCAAAATGCAGAAAGAAAAAATTTATTGCTATAAATTGTTTATTTAACCAGCCACACAAGTAACAACAATTTTTTCTCAGCATCAAGAAATAAATATTTATGGGCTGTCGTATAAGCCATTTAAATACACTGTAAAGTGGCCCTGGTTTCTTTGGAATTTTTTTCTAATTGAAGACATGCTTGAGAAAAATATATCGAAAATTTTTTAATGGACAAATAAACCATAGACATGACATATATATTATTCTGGAGAACCTCAAGATACATTTTCATCTTTAAAGCCTGTTCTTCGTCGCGAAAAGCGGATTACGGCAAATTGCATGGGCGACATTAGGTTAAAGCTGCAGAAATAAAAGTGAAATGGATAATAATTAAAATTGTAAAAAATTAGCAAAATTATTGAATGTTTGGGCAAGTCATCATGAAATTCCAAATTGTGAGAATTTCATTTGATAAGAATTTGTCCGGGAAGTTCGTACAGCGTTTAGTGATCAAGATCATTCTGATTAAATGCCAAAATTTCAGTATTTGGAGCGAAAAAAATTTTCCAGCCGTTAAAATTGACTGCTTTTTACAGTTTACACGCGGGTAGGATCTTCGGTCCTTATTTCTTTTGATGTAACCAAGGAGCTGATCGCATTTTTATTTCCAAAAGTTATTGCGCTAAACTTCAACGAAGATTGGTTACAACAAGATGGTTTCTTTTGCTATACAGCGCGCTTAGCAATCGATTTGTATCAAAACCAACTCGATGGCAATTTTAATTAGAAAAATGGTGCTATTCAATGCCCTCTCGTACGAACCAACGCCCATGGACTACTTCTTGTGATGGCCAATTACGTGTTTGATTTATGCCGGTAAATCATCAAACTCTCGAACAATTGGAATCCAATATTCAAGCCAACAGTGACGCCATAATGGTAGATTAAATGCAGAACGTGGACAAAAATTGGACTGAGCACATGGAGCATGCAACCCTCGCGCATATTCCATATTTGAAAAATAATTGCAATAAAATTATCTAACTGATTTATAATAAATAAATTTCATTCCAACAATATTTCTGTCTAATTTTTAATTTTTCATGCAACTGAAAATACAGGATATGAAAGTATTTTGGATATCCCAATTTAAAAATAATTCCAGGACAACGAATGACAACAATTTAGGCTAATTTCCAATTTAGAAAATAGATCCAAGAAATTAATAAACAAGTAAAAACGTTATATTCGACGGGTCGAATCTTAAATACCCTCCAAATATTTAGTAAGTAAATTTAAAATGTTTAACTTGATGGGACAGAGTTCCTTTAAGACTTCTCCGTATCCAATTTTAAATCTCTATTTTGACAGAGTCATTCCGGGAAGGCGTGTGGGGGAGACGTTTCACCTCTGCAAGATCGGAGAACATCTCAACTTCTTATAGACTTAAGGAACAAAAATTGTTCAATATTTACACTATTTTTGCATATAATATCGTACGCCAACGCCCACTAAAGGGGGCGGGGTCGAATAATAGACTACATCATGTTTTCCACAGACGAATGTAAGGGCATTGCTATATCGTCTCTGACTTCATCAGTGATCAAGAATATATATATATACTTTATGGGGTCCAATTCTCTTTGGAGGGTATTAAAACTGAATTTTGGCGGGGTCGCTCTAGCAAGGCCTGTGGGGGAGACTTTTCACCTTTGCCATAAAACTCTAAAAATAAATGTTTGGGATAATTAAATACAAAGTTTAGAAATACGTTTTTTTTTATAGGGTCATTTAGGGGGCAAAGGGAGAGGATGGGGTAGGGCAGAGGAGTACCAGGTTACGTCTCAGCTTCGTCACTAAAGCTTAAAAATGTTCTTTTTAAGGAATGTAGGCTTAAATAATACAATTTGTTAAATTTTTATATTATTTGTGCATATAATAACGACCACTAACAGGGGAGGGGTCCAAAAATTTATTTTTTTGATTTTATGGCTCCAAGTTTTTTTTATCTTGGACCAGCACTCAGGGGATGACCCCTATATATGCAATGCAATGCGCCGGAACTGAAAACGAGGGGACAGTATTGAGGGGACAGATTAGGAAATATGTGAAGAGACAGTTTTTTTGTAGCTATTTCAACTTTTTACTTCGCCGGCTAATTTTTGCTACAGGGCCGACGAATGTGGGTGGTGCTGTTGCTCTGCTTTTAGTACATGATAGTGTCAGTCGCTGCCAATTATTTTCAGTGACCAGTGACTATGCCTTCATCATTGAAACAGACTGGCAACAACTAACACAATCACGCACTAATGCTGATCAGAAGAACTCAACACAATATTTCATGACTCAGCGGGGGCTCGAACTCAGGACCCTCCGCTTCATAGTTTGAGGCGTTGGACCTTCTTTGACATAAAAATATATCATTTGCTGAACAAGATTACAAAAAAAAACTTTAAAAATTATGTTGTTTTTTACAGGTTGGTTTAATTCTTCTTAGGGGAACTTTTTCCCATCTTGCCCGATTTAGCCCATTTCCGAACTTAACCTGTGCTATTCTTTAATATATATTTATACTAAATTTCAAGAGTCTGGCTCTTTTCGTTTGGACTGAATCCTGATTTCCACAGACGGACGGACGGACATGCTCAAATCGTCTTAGATTTCATCACTGATCAAGAATATATATACTTTATGTGGTCTCAGATGGATATTTCGCTGCGTTACAAACGGAATGACAAAGTGAATATATCCTCCATATTATTTTTTGGAGGGTATAATAGTTCCAGGATAACGAGTGATTTAGGCTAATATCTACTTTAGAAAATAGATCCAAGAAATGAGTAAAAAATATTTCATTAAATTAAAAATTTCCACGACTGCAAAATTAATATTTGAGCCATAGAAATTAAATGACTAAAATTAAAATTATTTGTCAGACTTGAGTTCAAATCTGGCTTCTTACAAATTACTAAATATTTTGAGAAATTTTTTTAAAGTTCTGTTTTTTTATAAATAAATAAAAATATTTACTTCAGATTTTAAATTGAAAAACAAATAAATTTGATTTTTTTTTTGCTGATTCAATATAAATAAATACCCTAACGAAAAGTTTTATTTTATTTACAAAAACAGGCAGTAAATTTAAATTTTTATTGATAGTGGAATATAAAAATTTTTTTTAAAAACATATTTTATATATTCCACTTTCCATCAAATTTTTAAATTGAAAAAAATATTTTTAAAATATTAAATAATTAAAAAAAAAAACAAGATTTGAACTTAAGAATCACTAATAATTCTCCAATTAAAAAATTAATAAATTCCGGTTTCGCGGTGCGACAGACAAGCTCAACCAATTAAGTATTTTCTCAACGGGGGGTAAATCACGGCATTCGATATCGATCGAAATTTGTATTTAAATTGTATGGGAATTTCGCTCGATGTCCAATGCAGTAATTTGGCCCCTGATGGCTAAAAAATGCTTTTAAGTTTTTACACTATTAAAGTCTAAGCTTCAATTTTTAAAAAAGAAATTATGTGAGAAAAATAACAGTTAAGTTCTTTTTATGCAAGTTTTTTGCATAATAAACAAAAATACTTAAGTCGCAAACTTTATAAAAACATGCCAAACATATATCGGTCTATATAGGACATACAATACCCCTATTCACAGTCTTGTGCAAATAATTCTGCAGCATTGCATTTGCACAATATTTATACTCTACTCCAGCAAATTACATTGAAAATACTCTGCCAATTTGCAACTGCACTTTTGCAAGACTATTTGCGCAAGACTGTGAATAAAAAGTTATTAGCCCTATTCAAAATTTTGTGCAAATGGTCTTGCATTATTGCATTTGCAAATTAAGAGAGCATTTGAGAGCATTTTCAATGTATTTTCTAGGTGTAGAGTACAATTATTTTGCAATGATGCTAGACTCTTTGCACAAGATTGTGAATACGTCTATTATATAGCAAATGAAGAGGGCAGAAATAAAAATATTTAAAAACTGTTCAAAATCAAGTTTGAGAATAGGAAATTTAAATAAATACTTGAAATATTTTAGATCTAAGCATAATTTGTATTTTTATTGTGATGCAAACTTTTAAAATTTCCACGTAAAATGAAACGTATGTTTTCCGGGTTTGCTCACTGTTTTCGCTCTATTGCTAGTGAAAATGGCAGACAAATTGATTTTTTTTTTTTTTTTTGGTTTTGAAAAACTTATTTTCATGGCAAAATTGCAAAAATTTCCAATATATTGCAAAATTGCTCAAACAAACTTTAAAAGCAGGCATTTTTAATCGAAAGAATAATTTCTTATTTGATTGTGAATTAGAAAAATTTAAGTGACAATTATTTCTCTCAAGACTTTGAAATTTTTAAACTGAGTTCTTTGACCATTTTATTGCAAATATTTCCCTGCTACTTTAAAGTTGCGTTTTTCAGCTTTAATTATTATTTTTAGATCAACTGCTAGAGAAAATGGTATATTAAAATTTGACCAATTTATAAAATTTAAGCGAATTTTCAAAACAAAAGAAATTTTATAATTGCAAAAATTTGCAATATATTGCAAATACCGCTAATTATTTCTAGGATAATTTTTAATTTTTTAAACGAAGTTTTAAAGCCGCAAATTTTATGTTTTTGAATGATTATTCCAAGCTTGGAATGCATCCATGCTGCATTAAATCTATTAATACGGAAAATGGTATAGATATTAAAAATTACTAATTTTAAAAATTTAGCGAATAAAAATAATTTGCTATAATTGCAAAAGTTTTCAATGTATAGCAATTAGTGCAAAATTGGTCAAAAAATATATTTAATTAAAAAAAGTTAGATTTCCTGCGTGCTTGCATATTAGAACAATTTTAGCGATTTTGATTTTTCTGGAAATTCAAAATTTTTTTAACCAAGTTTTAAGATCTGTTTCGAATAATTTATATTTTACAATTTAATTGCAAGAGTTTGATATTTAAGCTCTATTAATACTGAAAATAGTATATTAGGCACTTTTAAAATATCGAAAAAAAGTTTTGCTAGAACAACACGAATTTGCAATATATTGCAAATACATATTGCAAAACTCCTCAAAAACATCCTTAAAAGTTGATGATTTTAATTGAAAGAAGAATATCGCGATTGATTGCGAATTAGAAAAATTTTAGCAATAATTAGTTCTATTTTTAATTTTTTCAAGATCTGTTTTGCATAATTTTTACAATTTAATTGCAAGCTTTTGATATTTCCGTGCTGTTTTAGCTCTATTAATACTGAAAACAGTTTAGATATTAAAAAAATTTAATTTTTTTAAAATAAGCGAGTAAATAACAAAAATTTGCTAGACTTGCAAAAATTTGCAACATATAGCAAATAGTGCAAAACTGCTCACAAACAAGTCTGAAAAGGGAATTATTTAAAAGCAAAATTTCGTGTTTGATCGCGAATTAGAACAATTTTAGCGCTTATTATTTCTCTTGGCATTGTAAATTTTACAAACAGAATGTGAAGGCCTGTTCTCGCATAATATATATTTTTCTACTCTTTTGCAAACTTTTAATACTTCCGCATTATTTTAGCTCTATTAATACTGAAAATGGTATTTTAAAATTTCAGCAATTTGTAAAATTAAAATAAAAATAAAAATTTGCTACAATTCCAAAAATTTGCAATGTCTTGCAAAACTGCTCAAACGCAAGTTTACAAGCAGAAATTTTTAGCTCACTGAATAATTTGTCATTTTACTGCGAATTATATAAATTTTAGACACATTATTATTTTCTCGAAAGTTTATACTTTTTGTTTTTACACGGACAACAACCAGTCGTGTAGTCGTGAAAATATTCACTCCCCCATAAACACATGTATTCTATTTTTGACAGGTTGTAGTCGATAGCCTGCTGTCTTGAATGTGTTTAATGCTTGATAGGCTAATTGTTTGAACATTTTTTTTTAAATTCAGATTAACATGTCAACATGGATTTTTAATTATTCAACTTTAACGACAGAATATTCATTTCTGTCAACTTTTATTTTATTTTATTTTTTTTATTTTATTTTAACTTTTTTTTTTGTTCCTGACGTTGTTAACAAACTGTTAACGAAATATTGAATTGCAACAATAAGTAAAGTTTGTAATAATTTTATGAAAAGATGTCTAGTTTAATAATTGTAATAAAATACATACAAATAATAAAATATGTATTATTAAGGATATTAAGGAATTTTTGTTAGGAAAAGATATTGATTTGTCCGAATGACAAATTACTCACACATTTTATATACAAAGTCTAAAATAAAATATTTTTGTTGAAATAAATTGACAACAATAATGAGAATAAATTAATAACAATAATTGCAAATTTTTAAGGAGTGGAAGGAGAGATGCAATCTTCACATTAGCATTTGAACAATAAATTGTTCCCATTATTTTTTTCTGTTTTGCGAAGATATAATAATTATTTTTATTTATTTCACGGTTCATGATATTATTTGATTATATTTTTGAAGTAATTTGAATGGCCCAGGGGCCACAGTTACCCAAACCTGCTGTTTATAATTTCTCTCGTTTAACTCTTAACGCTTCTCGTATTCTTTTTTACAAAAAATTGTGTATAATTAAAACCATTACTTGGCCATAAGTGTGGTCTAGATATTTCCCTATGACAAGGTATGCAGCCCTTAATTGCTACAGTGGACCTCGGGGAGTACTCAGCCATTTATACGAATGTCGTGTTTCATGTTCGGTATTGACACATTTATCCCTGTACCCCAGTGATAAATGTGTCTGTGCTGTAGCGGACACACTGAGATTGGTTTAAAGGCTTAAGCTATGAAATTGTTATCAAAAACATATCAGTATGAATCTCACGTAACGAATCTTGCCATAACAGCCAAGCAATATAGACTATAGTATAACTGTTGTGTTGTGAATAACCAAATATGTGTTAAACATAAGTAAGTGTAACTTATTTAGAGATAAGATGTCTGCCATATTAACTTTAAATATTAGATTTACTTAGGCCAACATACATGCTACATGCTGTACAATCAATAGGGGAATTGTACGCTTAAAGGCAGTATGGGCGCCCCCCTAAGCTCGACCTCAACAGTGTGATATATAGAATAATTAAATTGCTAAGAAGAACGATATGTGATACAACCTACACAGTTTAAATTTAACCTCACAGAAAATTATAGCACAAAAAGACAAAAAACATAAAAGACACAACCCAAAAAATCCAAAAAAAAAAAAAAAAAAACTTTAAAAAATCCAAAAAAAATATAAAACTTTAAAAAATCCCAAAAAAATTTAAAAAAATAAAAATCCAAAAAAAAATCGAAAAAGAAAATACTCATTAACATATAGGAAAAAACGATAAAAATTTCATGCTTTGTACGGAAGGTCCTGGGAAATATCATATAAATAACAAAACAACATCTCCTGTTATTTGTGATACACAATTTTTTTTCTTATTTTTTTTAAATATTTAACAAACAAAAATTATTGTGTTTATTTAAGTGAAAGGTGACTTATTTTTTTATAAAAAACTCTACTCATTCCAATATTTGGTCACTTGTTTGGATAACTTCCTCAGGGATATATAATATTATGTAACTTTTTTTTCAAATCACAAAATTTTATATAGGGTCCGCAATCTAACGTTTTTTTTTTCAACTAGTGCTTATTTCGTGAATGGCAACACTTAGCTCATGTCTGATTTGACAGATAATTAGTTTTATCCTTCCGCTGAACGAATATGGTTGACCATCCAATGCGTTTTCGCTTCGCTAAGTTGGCCTGCGATCGACTTACAGCAGATGCCGATTTTGCCAAAAAAATTATCTTTTCGGATGAAGCTCATTTTGATCTTGGCGGGTATGTAAACAAGCAAAATTGTCGCATTTGGGGCACAGAAAACCCGCACGCATACATTGAAAAGCCGACGCACTCAAAATGAGTTACTATTTGGTGCGGGTTTTGGTCCAGAGGCATAATTGGGCAAATTTTCTTCGAAAATGAACAAGGAGTGGCCGTTACAGTCAATGGCGATCGTTATCGGGCCATGCAGCCATTTTAATGAAACTATTTTATTTATTATTAACCGGAAGGCTTGTACTTTCGAATAAAAAAAGAAACTTGAGAAAATATTCAGTAGTTCTTTTATAGCATTTTCAAAAAAGAGTTATTTGTCGGACCCTGTATATCCCTGAAAGAAGTGGCGAAATGTAAATGTAATTGTCTTTAATTTAAATAAATATAATATATTAATAACAAATAAAAGAGCTATAGTCGACTGTGCCGAATCTTAAATACCCTTCACAGATGTTTTTCTCTCTTCTTTCTAAAACAGAAAATAGATTTCAATCACCAAAAAAAAAAACAAATTAATTACTTATTTGACATGTGCCAAAAAATTTCGATTTTCCAACCCTGTAATAACATTTTTAATTTTATTTATTTATTACACGAATATAACTCTTGCTCTTGTTAATAATACAAAATTAAAAATCGTTTTCAAATTCATATGGGAACAACAAACTGTACTTTGTTTTTGTTTTTAATATCAAACGTAAAGTGAACATTTTTATTTAAAAACAGGCAGAAAATATATTTTATAATAAAAAAACTAACGATTTGTTTTTAAAAGAAATAACAATTTTTTGGCAACTTTCTTAGAGTTCAACTTTATTGAACGATAAGAAATAGAAAATATTAAAGGAAAATCAATAAGGGGCTTTAAAAGCGACACTGAGACTTGATTACGAATTAAGGACAAGAAAATCTTATTATCAATATACCTCCGTTAATAATTAAGATTCATAACAAAAAATATATTTTAATTTATTTTTCTCTTAAGAATATTAAAAAGAAAGTTGACAAGTTTTAGTTCAGCGTTGAGGTATGGATTTGAACTCAAAGGGAAAAAAAATCATTATCAATACAGGCCAGGCCGTTCAAAATGAAAAAATAATATTGGGGGAATAATTTGGATTAGGAAAATTTTATTTAATATCTCAAAGATTTTCATTAATTTAACCTCTTATAAATTATTGTCAAATATTTTAATTATTATTAACATAAAAGCATTAACATATTAATTTATTAGTTATAAAATTGCTGATCACATCTAAAGACTAGGAACTGAATTAATTGGATTATCAACATTTTCTTTTGCAAAATTTATATTAACTAACCTGCGCCACGATGCCACTAGATATTATTCTGTGGAACAATTACTTTTAAACCAAAAACAAAACTTTCAAATTTTCAATTTTTTTATACGAAATTGTACCTTAAAACGATAAATAGTGAAATAGTGAAATAGTGCGACAGACAATTAAGAACTCTAATATGTTGCAATATATTTTCTATATGAAATCGCATATAAAAAAGGCTGTAAATATATTTTAAGATTAAAAACCAAAAAAAATTTATTTTAAAATAAGAAAAAATGTATTTGCGGAAATTCGTTACAGCAAAATGATAGAAAATATTCGGGTAAAATCAATACAGAGATTTTATGGCGATAGTGGGACTCGAGAACGAATCAAAGACAAAAAAATGTTTAATATTTATTATCAATACCCTGCCGTTGATAATTAAAATTAATAACAAAGAAAATATTTTAAATAAAAATGTATTTGTATGCGCGAGACAGTAAAAAAATTGCTGGGTTTGAGGAAATATTTCATGAATAAACTTCAGCCGTGGACACTTCAAAATGAAATATAAAATTCTTTCATAATTATTGTTTCTCATATATTTTTCTGTTCTCTTAGGAATATTAAAAATAAACCGATGAAGCCCAGGTTTGAACTAAAGGGGAACAAAATTTATTATCAATACAGGCCATTTCATATCGAATTGTTAGTTATTAAATTGATGATCAAACCTAAAGGCTAACCCTGGTATTCATAAAATTTAAGATGAGTTTGAAATGTATTTTAATCAAATTTTTTCATACAAAATTTTCTTAAAACAGATTTCAAATACGTTTTATTTTTTTATGAATATGGGGGTAAGAATCGACTAATTGTCTGCTTTTGTAAACATTATAACTATTTTCGTTTGTGTACAACTACCAGTCCGTCCCAGGATGTCACTGGATATGATTCTGTCAAACAATTATATTTAAAACAAAAAGAAAACTTTAAATTTTTTTATTTATTTTATATGTAATTGTGCACTAGAACGATTTATAGCGAAATAGTGGGACAGGCAGCATTAAAATGCTCTAACTCTATGAAATCCCAAACTAAAATTTATTTTATTTTCTACAAAAACAGATAGAAAATATATTTTAAGATTAAAAAACAAACAATTTATTTTAAATTAAAAAAAAATATTTTTGGGAAAATTCGTTACTGCAAAATTATAGAAAATATTCAAATAAAATCAATACAGAGATTTTACAGCGATACTGGAACATGAGTTCGAACCCCGCGGATCGACACTTAAAATTAATAAATTTTTAAATATTTATTATAAACAAAAAATGCTGCCAACAGCGAAGTGTGAAAGTTTTCAATGCCACCTTCTCATCATGGAACTCTACTCACTCGAAAATATCATTATTTAATATCTCTTTTTATTATTTATTATTATTGTATGGAATTTACTTTTCAGCCTTCTTTTCTCAAAGGAGTATTAAAAGTGAAGTTAAAAAAAGTGTCAGCCTGCGAAGGAGTCTGGATTTGAACTCGAAGCAAACTGAATTTGAATAAAAGCACTTCTTGTTAAATAAAGTTAATCATGTAAAAAGAAATGTATTTGAGTTGCACTGATTTTTATGAATTAGACTTCTATCGCTAATGTGGGGGCAATTTGTCATGCATAAATTCAAACTATAAAGATATTTAAATTTAATTTATAATTAGTGTATATAATTTACTTTTCAGTCCCCTTGTCTCATAAGAATATTAAAAACAAAAATTTTATTTCAAAGATGAAGCCTGGATTTGAACTGGAGGCAAGGAAAATTTATTATCAATACACTTGCCTTGATAATGAAAATGAATAATAAAAAAAAAAGTTAAATTACCATTGATTCATATTTAATTTAAAGTAAAAAAATTATTTACTTTTCAGTCCAAATATCTCTTAAGAATATTAAAATCAAAAATTAACAAATTTTAATTCAAAGATGAAGGATGGATTCGAACTGGAACCAGATAAAATTTATTATCAATACACTTGCCTTGATAATGAAAGTGATTAATAAAGAAAAAAGTTATTGATATTTAATTTACAGCAAAAAAAATAGTGCAACATCGCTGGTGTTGAGAAATTTCTCATGGCTAAACTAAAGCCTTACGAACTTGCAAAAGTCTATATTTGAAATTCAATCACAATTATTGTTGTAGTTTAATTTGCAGTCCTGTTTCCCTATGAAAATATTTATTAACAAAAAAAGTTGAAAAATTTTAAGCCAGTGATGAGGTCTGTCTGGATTTGAACTCGAGGCAAATCAAATTTTATTGATAATTGAAATTAATGGTATGAAAATAATTCTAAAAGAGCAGAAATTTATGTGCAGTTGACAGTCGTTGCTGGTGTTGAGGAATATTATGATGGATTGAGTTTTCCTTAAACATTTGTAAATTAATTAATTTATTTTACAAGATTTCAGAAAAGCAAAATTTTTTGTTTACAGCCACTGTGAAATAAAATTAATCAAGTAAAACAAATGCTATTGACTTGTATTGATTTATATGAACCAGACTTCTTCTATCGCTGATGTTGGGGCAATTTGTCATGCATAAATTCAAGCTATAAAGATATTTAAATTTTAATTATAATTAGTGTGTATAATTTGCTTTTCAGTTTTCGTGTCTCATAAGAATATTAAAATCAAAAATTTACAAATTTTAATTCAAAGATGAAGTCTGGATTCGAACTGGAGGCAAAGAAAATTTATTATCAATACACTTGCCTTGATAATGAAAATGAATAATGAAGAAAAAAAGTTAAATTATCATTGATTCATATTTAATTTACAGTAAAAAAATAGTCTAACATCGCTGGTATTGAAGAAATTTATCATAGATAAACTGAGGAAAAAATTTGGAAAAAATTTGTATATAAAATTCAGTCGTATTTAATGCACAAAGACTTCGGGTTTGAATCCACACAAAATCCTTTGGAGAATAATTTTTTTATTTCACATCTTCATTGCTGTTGATTTTATTTTAATGCTAAGAAGAGTTAAAATAGACGAACTTTATTAAAACAAACACTTTTAACGAACGTGTGATGGAAGAAAAACTGAAGACAATAATCATCAGCATGATCACTGAGAGTGAAGGTCATGTGCTTCAGAGTATTTTTATTTTTATTTATTTTTCTTTTTTTTATGAAAGTAAATATTTATAATATTTTATTTAATTTTTTTCATCATAAGACACGATAATAACACATTGAGTACGACTTTCCGATATTCACTTCTTTGCCGAAAAAGGAATGAATTGTTTGCTGCTTTTGTCAGTGATTTTCTTTATATTTAGTTAAAACAAAAGAGTACATGACATCTTGCTGCCTTCATATGTCTTACAAACTGGAATTTTTTATTTAAAAGCGAATAAAAATATAATAAATAATTTACAAATTCTCATATTTCAATAATAATAATATTTTTCAACCTAGTGATTTAATTTGTATTTTTCAGATTGAAAGGCAAAGAGGGGCAAAGTGCTCTGTGTGTTTGTGAAGCTTTAATATAATTGTTTTTTTTGTAAAATTATATTTAAAACAAAAACAATTATGAAATTTTGAATATAATTATACAAAAAAAAAACAATTCCTGCGGCAACGTGAAACAGGGCAATTATAAGTAGTGCCCATATCTGATGTATACACTTTCATGTATTTCATTCTAACAATTCTCATATTCTTTTTTCGAAAATTCTGTCTTATATATAAATAAAATGTACAAATGAAATGGTGGTCTCGACAGCCTTCGAGATAAGGTTGCTCTACAGCATCCCTTAATTGCTTCCATCCAAAACAATAGTATGACACGAAGCATTGCAGGTCCACATTTAGCAGACAGAGGATGAAATGGGACCATCCTCCCTGTTAAAAGTGGAAGTGAATGCATTCTTTATAATCACAATTGGCACCGTAAGATTTAAATTTAATTAAATCTATCATCGATCTTTGTTCACAGATCGCTGTCGCTAATATGTGATGAGGAGTACAGCCCGCTCCTCAGCGTTTCGTGAACAGAGATACCATATCCGCTGAACACATTTAGAAAGTCCTAGGTGATCGCCAACATTTTGAGACTTCTTTTGGCAACTTTTTTTTATACCCTCCAAAAAAGAATATGGAGAATATATTCCGTTTGTAACGCAGCGAAATATCCATCTGAGACCCCATAAAGTATATACATATATTCTTGATCAGTGATGGAATCTAAGACGATCTGAGCATGTCCGTCCGTCCGCCTGGGGAAATCACGATTCAGTCCAAACGAAAAGAGCTACACTCTTGAAATTTGGTATAAATATATCTTGAAGGATAGCACAGGCTAATTTCGGAGATGGGCTAAATCGGGCAAGAGGGAAAAAAGTTTCTCTAAGAAGAACTAAACCAACGCATAAAAAACAACATAATTTTTAAAGTTTTATATATGTTTATATTAAAGAAGGTCCAACGCGTTAAACTTGGCGCCATAAAATAAAATAAAAATTTTTTTGGACCCCGCCCCCTTTAGTGGCCGTTATTATATGCAAAAATAGTGTAAAAATGTAAAAAATTGTTTTACTTCAGCCTACATTCCTTAAAAATAATATTTTTAAGCTTTAATGACGAAGCTGAGACGTAACCCGGTACTCTGCCCTACCCCCTGCTCTACTTTGCCACCTAAATAACCCTTTCAAAAAAAAATAAATAAAATAAAAATTAATTTATGTGTGTGAAAGTAAATATGCCGAACTAAACATGTTTTGACGTAAGCAGTTACGAACTGAAGTTAAATATCTTATGACGTAACGAAATGGCAATCAGTGAAATTTTTTTTAAAGGAAAATTCATATTTATATACAAAATGATTATGGGAGTGCCTCTATCCCATACATCATTTTGTATACACTGGCAATTCATTCCAACTCCTTATTTGGGGGCGAAATCCCTCCCAGATCACACACACAAACACATGGCCTGTAAATTGTCTGTTCATGGCCTGTAAATATTATCACAAGATTCTTAAAATATTTATTAAATATGGATTTTCATAAAAAAAAACTTCACTGTTTACCATTTCGTTACTTCATAACATATGTAACTTCACAGCTGAATACGTTGTTTCGTAACTACTTACGTCAAAACATGTTTAACTCGGCATATTTATCTTCACTCACATAATAAATTCTACATTTAATTATCCCAAATATTTATTTTTAGAGTCTTATGGCAAAGGTGAAATGTCTCCTCCACGGCCCTTGCCAGAGAGACCCCAAACAATACAGATTTAATGCTCTCCAAAAAGAATTGGACCACGTAAAGTATACATATTTTTGATCACTGATGAAGTCTATGACGATCTGGCAATGCCCATACGTCCGTCTGTGGAAAACACGATATAGTCTATTTTTGAACCCCGCCCCCTTTAGTGGGCGTTGAAATTACATATTATATGAAAAACGAGTGTAAATATTTAACAAATTGTATTTCTTAAGCCAACATTCTTTAAAAATTGAATTTATAAGCTTTTACGATTAAGGTCATATGTTCTCTGATCTTCCCCTGGCCTAACCCTCCACCCCTTTGCTGCTAAATGATCTTATCAAAAAAAAATTTTCTATTCTTAACAGCCTCGAAAATTTAGTTTTTTAGTTTTTACGATTTAGGTGAGATGTCTCCCCCACTGCCTTTCTCGGAGCGACCCTTTACAGAGTTTTAAATTTGGGCACAGCAACGTCTTAAAGGAACTATGAGCCAGCAGGTCAAACATTTTAAACTTATCTCAGTTCCTTTTTTGCACTTTAATATAAAATGTTAATAATTATTAATTTTATGCTAAGGGAAAGGTGTCTCAGTCAGGCTCATCCCTACACATTGGAAACGACCGTATTAAAATAATTTTTTTTCCTGTTTACTTAAGCCAAATAACATAAAAAATTTAAATTTTAATATAGGTTTTTACTCCCAAATTAAAAATTTTTAGATCAAATTAAAAATTTTTAAATTCAAACTCAATTTTTTCCAAAACAAATTAACATTTATTTCAAACAAATTAAATTATTTTTAAAATAAATTAAAATTTTTGCATATCAAATTCAACATTTTTCATATTAAATTCACTTGTTTTAATTTAAAAATAAGTATTTTAATTTTCAAATTCAATTGTTTTTAAAGTTTGTTTAATTGTTGTTTAAAACTAAGTTGTTTTATTTAAAATTTAAATATTTTTAAAATTAACTAAATTTGTATATATTAACTCATAAGAAAAGGATCCGCTTTGTAGAATTCATACAACATAAAAAAATTTACGCTTCTTGCGCCCACTGTGACATCAGCCATATACAGAGGCATTATCCTATTGCCACCTTTCAATTGTCCTACTGCGTAGAGAACAAAAATTATTTAACAAAAAAAAAAAAAAATGCGGTGATCACACATTTTTGATTAATATGCCTAATATTCCCCCAAACAGTCTTGGATGGTCTGTTTGCCATCACTGCACTTCTAGTCATGTTGCTGGATGCCAGATGTTCTTGGCTATGGCTAGAAGTACAATGGCGGCAAGTCACAACTATGAGTTACAATGGATATGGTAGATCAGGTAGATACGGCAACTTAACCTAGATATTGCTTTTGGGTTTCACGCACTTTCGCTTTTAACAAAGTTTCGGTCTCGCCGCGGCAAGACTTGCTTCTTTATTAATAGCTCCAGCGCAAATGATATGTAAATAGGATTAGAATGGGACGGAAGCAATTGAGGGATGCTTTCAACCTTATCAGCAGGGATATCAATACCACCAACATATTCCTTTATAAAGCGTCTATATGTAGGGGTTTTTTTTACAAAAAAGAATACGAAAATTTTATGAAAATTAAATATCAGAAAACAAACTCATATTAATCAGAAGTGGGCAAATAAAGCCCGTAGTTGTAGAGAGAGAGAGAGAGAGATGAAAATTTAGTTTACAACAAACTGCATTGAATATCATGAAATACAACATTAAGTAAATAATATATAAAATTTAAATTTGAAAAAGTGTCAAAACTTTATAGGTCATTAACGAATTAAAAAAATTGCAATAATTTTTGTTTTTAAATTATTTTTATAATCATGTGAAACAGATTACAATTAGATTAATAATTTCTTATAAACTGTTTATTACTTTTATTTTTAAAATATTTCTCTGTAGGGTAGGTGAATATTTTAAAAATAGAGTTTTCAGAATAATAATGTTTAATAATAAATTAAAATTTAATGAAATACATTTTTCTATTAATACCAGTTGATAGCATTTACATGATCGATTTGAAAATTCAGATTTCTTGTAAATGTTGTTCATTTTATTATTTACAACAATGCGAATCACTTAAAGAAGCATACAAAAAGAAAACAACAACAAAGTGTACAAAGCTGAGCTACCATAGTAGCTATTTTGGAGTGTATATTTACTTGTTCTATCTTAACTTTATATGTTATATCGCGATATAACATGCAGGGCCTGTCAAGAAGAGGGCGAAACACTGGAGCACTACTTGTGCTATTGTCCAGCTTTTAGCCAAGTCAGAAGGCAAACATTTAATCAGGAGATTATATGGGGGATGGAATTTCTTGGGGGCTCTAATAGGAGGAACTTAAGGAGATACATCGAAGAAACTGAGTTCTTGACGTAATCGAATTTGAAACTTTCCATGGTAACGGTGGAGGTACCCTACAGTACAATGGGGACTCCTTATTATAGAGAGCACAATAGGCCCAGGAGGCCTAGGTGTAATCCGATATGGATTTGGGATGGCTTATGCCCCTCTCTTCAACCTAACCTAACTTTATATGTACTGTGTTCATATCGCACACCTAGCTCAAAAGTGCCTCAACTCAAAATTTTCATTTTTCTGGTTTATATGCCTAAACTATGCACAATACACTTGTTTATCTACAAAAAAAAAATATTACTGTATTTTGTTGTTGTTAACTTTTGCTAACAACAACAAATGGTCCAAAGTTTTAGTTTTTTATCTATTTTTATTTAGGTCAAAAACTGTTCTTTTTCGATTTCTGAAAAAATAAAATATTGAGTTGAGTCACTTTTGAACTAGGTGTGCGATATATGCGTTTTTAATTGAAACAATATTCAGTTAATTGACAATATCTTTTTTGGGAGTTCATACATACTCAATATTGCTACGACAATTAGCATTTGACAACTGGAAAAACATTCCCCTTATTCTATTTGTCAACATTAACGTCACGTCAAGACAATATGAAAGTTAGAACACTTCTATAATCATTCTCTTCAACAATTGTCAATTTCTCACAACTTTTTGCTATATTCAACGACATAGAGAGTAGTAAGAAGCTGTCAAAAGTAGTAGAAAGTGTACGAGTATGTAAGTGTCTTATTTTTGTTATTGTCTTGACGTCATGTTGACGTTGACAAATAGAAAAAGGGGAATTATTACTTACATTTTTTCTGTAAAAATTTTATTGTTTTTTATCATAAATATTCATATCAATATTCTTGACTCAGCGCGGGGTTGAACTCAGCAGCCTCCTCCGCCTCATAGTCTGGTGTTCTACTACTTCAGCGAACAGCACGTACGTTTGATTAGTCAAATTTCTACAAAGTGTGTTCAATAAGTACTTTTTCGTTGTAAAAGCTTGTTCATTTAGTATTTTTCTTTTCAATGAACACAATTCTGACAGTGTTGCATTATAAATTTTACTCATTATTAAAACAATTATCTCTTAATTGCCAATAAGTTTTATATGAAAATTTAGTCTGAATGGCCTTAATTGTTATAATTTGAATATTGCTGCTTATATGAACACCATATTAGCCTTAAATTTCTTACTCTTAGCTTCTTTTTTAATTTTTTTCCTAATGAATGTTTAACTAAAATATAGAAAAGGTGTTTTGTCACACGTTTAAATTATAATAAAACAAGGAAATATAGGGTCCGCCAAATAACTTTTTTTTTGAAAATGCTATAAAAAAAACTACTGAATATTTTTTTCAAATTTCTTCAAGAAGAGTTGAAGCCTTTCGACCCTCCATCTCTAACTGGTAGAATTGTACTTCATAAGAAAAAATAAATAAATTTGGCAAAATTTCAAACCATTTTTGTTTTATTGCATTTTTAAATTTAAACTTTTAAATGTTCCACTCCATATTTTAATCTGACCATAGAACAAGTAAAAATATTAATATCTTGGGCCTTCTTTTTTAGTTTTTTTTTTTTTTTTGTTCAACTGTGTTTAAGTTATTTTGGAAGCTGGTCACACTGCTGGCATGTTGTTTTATACATCGTATTGTTGTCTGGGCCGTTTCTTAAGGAGCAGCTATTTCACAAGAAAACAGAAAATGACAAGAAACAAAAAATCTGCTTGTGAATGCCGTCTTTTGTATGAATTTTCTTCTTAGTGTTGGTTATTATTCCACCTTTTTTAATTTCTTGGGCCTCCTTTTTTAGTTTTTTTTTAATCAACATTTACGTACACTCTTGAAATTTAAAAAAATTTTTTTTTTTTTTTTAAAGAAAAAATGCATTTTAAAACTAAAAAAAAATAAAATAAAATCAAAACTGATTGTTACGGTCATACTCTTATCCCTTCTACTCGTATGTTAAATACTAAATACAGGGCGGTCCAAACTTGATTTGTGTGAAACGAGTCTTAAAACGAAAATGTATATTTTCAATCCAAAATATATAAAAAAAAATTTAACATACGATTTTCAGAACTACAAATGCGTTTTGTCTACAAATTTTGCCAAATTTTCTATATTATGAATATTATCGAAATTTAAAAAAAAAAACTTTAGAATTTCTTTAAAAATCCCGAACACAGAAAAAGCCCTATTGGAGTTAAGAAAGAAAATGTTTTCCTCAAAGTCACTATAAATTAAAAATTCAATAAGTGTGGAATACTGAAAATGACATCTAACCAAAAAAATAAAATTGACTAAAACAATCCCCCTTATTCTGTAACTGATTGTGGACGTCAACGTCCAGACGATATCAAAAATAGGACAATTATTTACACGTTTTCTTCTCCAATTGCCTGTTTTTAACAGCCTCTGACTACTTTTTGTAGCCCTTAGAGAATATTCTGAGGCCATCAGCGAAATTCAGTTATTCAGAACAGCAAGTATCACATTTTTGATATTGTCTTGACATTGACATCGACAAATAGTTACAGAATAAGAAGGAATATCCCAAATGAATTACATTATATGATCCAGAAGAAATTTGAATTCTATTATTTTTATATAAAAAAAAATTGAATTCAGATTTTCAATTAATTTTTATACTAAACCTCACGGGGCCCCAACTTGCCCATTTCTGATCCCTGTTATGCCATTAAATTCTCGTATTCTTTTTTGCAAACAATTTTTGTATAATTACTCGAATAGAATCTGAGTACAGCGGCTGTCTTAAAATCCCAAGTGATACGGTTGCTTAGCATCCCATAATTGTTAACCATAGCCCATGTACACCAGAAGAGAGTGAGAGAGATGGAGAGAGAGAGGTAGAAGCGTAGTTTTAGTAATTCTAAATGAAATTTGCACATCAAGCGCTTTTTATGAGCTCCGCAGCGGTTGCAGGACTCAGAAAAAGTGCTTATGATGTGCAGTTAAACGAAAAGCAATATAATGCGGCGAGACTACGTTCTCGCTGTATGGAATTAGGGAATTAGAATTAGGAAAATTACATTAGGCGCACAATTTACCAGTTAAAGTCAACACAGAGGTACCTGCCTTAACCGCCTTATATATCACTGTGTTGATACAACCCCCCTCATAACAAGACAAAGAAAATCAAAAAAAAAAATTAAAAAAGGAAGAAGTTTAAAACCCTGCCCATACAAAGAGAATAGCAAACAAAAGAAAAATAAAAAAAAATTAAATAAAAAATAAAATAAAAATAAGTCAATGTAAATAAAAAAGAGTAAAAATAAGAATAAAGCATTGCAAAATAAAAAATAAAACAAAAATAATACAAAAAAATAAAAATAATACAAAAAAATAAAAATAAAAAATTATCATAAAATAAAAAAAATAATAACAAAAAAAAGTCATAATAAAAAAAAAAATAATAAAACTTTAAAAAATCCAAAAAAATTATACAACAAGTATACGACACACACATGACATCAGGGAAACTGCTAATCAAAATAACACACGCAACCACAATAGACCAATTACGTTTGGACACTCACCTTAGGTGACCGATCCAAAGTAAACACATGCGACAGATTTGGGGATTCAAAATACACCTTGTGATAGCCACTTTTTTCCACGCCATCCTTTTTTGCAAAATAAATTTAATAAAATTGGGCTGTTCATTAAAAGTTAGAGAACGTTTCATTAAAATTTCACTCCAACAACAATTTTTCCATTACTTTGGGGCAATTGTGTTAATATTTTGACCAAAAAAAAAATGAAAAACTTTATATTCGACCGGGTCGAATCTTAAATAGGCTCCAAATATTTAGTAGGTACATCTCAGCTTCTTATAGGCTTAAAGAAATTGTTCAATATTTGCACTATTTTTGCATATAATATAGTACATCAACGCCCACTAAAGGGGCGGGGTCCGAAAAAATACTATATCATGTTTTCCTCAGACGGTCGTATGGCCGTTGCTAGATCGTCTTAGACTTCATCACTGATCAAGAATATGTATACTTTATGTGGTCTAATTCATTTCGGAAAGCATTAAATCTGTATTTTGGCGGGGTCTCTCAGGCAAGGGCCGTGGGGGAGACATTTCACTTTTGCCATAAGACTCCAAAAATAAATATTTGGGATAATTAAATGTAAAATTTATTATGTGAGTGACAATAAATATGCCGAGTTAAACATGTTTTGACGTAAGCAGTTACGAAACAACGTATTCAGCTGTGAAGTTAAATATGTTATGACGCAACGAAATGGCAAACAGTGAAGTTTTTTTTTTGTAAAAACCCATATTTAATAAGTTTTTTGAGAATTTTGTGAAAATATTTACAGGCCATGAATGAGAGCGTGTGTGATTTTGGAGAGATTTCGCCCCCAGTGGCCAAATAAGGAGTTGGCATGCATTGCCGGTATATACAAAATGATGTATGGGATAGAAGACACTCCCATAATCATTTTGTTTTTAAATATGCATTTTCATACAAAAATATATTTCACTGATTGCCATTTCGTTACGTCATAACTAGGGCAACCAAAAAAAAAAAAAGCAAGTGCTTATTTTTTGTTTCACAAGATAGAAAACAGATTTCTGATGTAAAAAAAAAAAACAAATAAGATGAGCTGCATTTGTTAGGGGTTTTTTTGCTTATTTTGGCAATATCGGCTTTTTTCTACTTTTTTTAAACTTTTTTAATAAATTTTTGAAAAAAATTTTATTTTTTTGATGTGGTAATATTTTTTTTAGTTTGTGATTTTTCAAAGCCTATAGTACACGATATGAAAAAGCAACAAGCGCATGTGGCGATGACGTCACTAGAATTTTCAGCATTTTGGTTGCATTTTTTAAATAAGTAGTAGTGATACATGCCGTAAAAGTTTGATGGTATTTTTGTCCCAAAACCCAAATGTCCCATATAATGGAAGAGGACTCATTTCCAAAGGCAGCACATTTGTAAACATGTGAATGTCTACATGTACTTATATTATAAGTACTAGTATACTATAGGCTTGAGGGAATGATACTCAAATGTAGACTCATTTATTGCTAATACAAAAAAAGCGTTCTTTAAATCTCCTGCAATTGTTAAAATTTTACGAGAAACAGCGCCAAATATACCACTTCCCCCACAACCAGTGACAACTCGATGGGGCACTTGGATAATGGCTGTTAATTATTATGCAAAATATTTTAATGAATTCGTACAAATCTTTCCAAATCTAAGCTCCACTGATTCTTCATCGTATATGTCAGTCTTTAATGAATGAAAGTGAACTGCGTAACCAAATATTGTATGTATATATCAGCAGTATAAGAACGTGCTGACTCCAAACAGACAAAGTTTTCTGTTCAAAAATTTTTCGCAGCAATTTTTAATTTACTGTAATAACGCTTTTAGCTAATAAAATTAAAAATAAACAACAAAATTAAACTGCTTTTTTTTAATTTTAACTGCTTATTTTCATGTTTTTAAAAGCGTTTTTTACGAGCTTTTTTACTGTTTTTTTTTTTTGGTTGCCCTAGTCATAACATATTTAACCTCACTTCGTAACTGCTTACGTCAAAACATGTTTAACTCGGCATATTTATCTTCACACTCATAAATTTATTTTTAATCTTTTTTTTTTGTAGGTGGCAAAGGAGAGGAGGAGAGTAGGGCAGAGGAGTATCAGGTTACTTCTCAGCTTCGTCATTAAAGCTTAAAAGTGTTATTTTTAAAGAATGTAGGCTTAAGTAAAACAATTTGTTAAATTTTTACACTATTTTTGCATATAATAACGCCCACTACAGGGGCGGTGTGCAAAATTCAACTTTTTTGATTTCATGGCTTCAAGTTTAAAGCGTTGAGCCTTCTTTGACATAAAAATATATAATTTGCTTAAAAAGATTAGGCAGAGGAAGATCAAAACACATCTGAGTTTCACCATAACAGCTTTAAAATTTAATTTTTAAGAAATGTAGGCTTAAATTATAGAATTTGTTATATATTTAAGCTATTTTTCCATGTCATAAGTTACTTCAACACCAGCTACAGGAGGCGGAATCCAAAAAATGTATTTTTCAGATGTTCAGACTGCAAGTTCAACGCTTTGGACCTTCTTTGAAATCAAAATATATCATTTCTTTAAAAACATTGAAAAAATAAAAATTTTATTTAGTGGTTTTTCAGAGGTTGGTTTAGTTCTTCTTAGGGAAACTTTTTTCCCTCTGGCCCGATTCAGCCCATTTACGAGCTTGACCTGTGCTATCCTTCAAGATATATTTATAACAAATTTCAAGGGTCTGGCTCTGTTCATTTGAACTGAATAGTGATTTCCACAGACGGACGGACAGACATGGCTAGATCTTAGTCTTAGACTTCATTACTGATCTAGAATATATATTCTTTATGGGGTCTTAGAGAGATATTTCGCTGCGTTACACACGGACTAACAAGCTGAATATACCCTCAAGTTCTTTTATGGAGTATATTGAAATGAGTTATCATGATCTGGTAGCGCAGAGAGTTCACAGTTCAAGTTCGCAAATAGGCTAAATCGGCCCAGAGTTAAAAAAGTTGCCCTAAGAACTAAACCAATCTCTAAAAAACCACTTAATTTTAAAATTTTTTTTTTGTTGTAACTTCATTAAACAAATGTTATATTATTATGCCAAAGCGTTGAACTTGAAGCCAGAAAATCCAAAAAATCCACATTTGAAACCCGCCCTTTTAGAAGGCGTTTACTTAAGATATTATATGCAGAAATAGTGTAAATATTGAACAAACCACTCATATTTCGATGCCAGTTTCAAAAATTTAGCTTGAAAAGAATTTTTTTGTTTTATTTACATGGAAGTAGATTCTAATGCTCTACTCATGTTGCGGTTTTTATTTTTTTAAATTGTTCTTGTTTCTTTATTTTATTTATTTATTGATTTATTTATAAAAACATGACACACAACAACAATTTCGGTGCACATACTTTACATTGCATTGACCTTTGATTTTATTTCTTTTAAAGCTGTTCGCTTGTTCTGCCGTAGTTGGAAAATTAGTTGAAATGAATTAAGCAAAAATTCATAATAAATATTTTTTTATTATAAACTGCTTATTTGGCCAATGTTTAATAGAAATTTTTAAAATAAAAATATTATAGGCATAACATATTTTTTAATTATTAATAAAAGTAGACCCCTCTTGTGCTCTTGTGTCACCAAATTTATTTAAAATACTATTAATAAAAATATAATGAAATATTTAATGATTAATATTGGGTTCATAACAATTGCCATTGGCGAAAAAAAACATATAAATTCCCCTTTAAACATTCCAATGCATTTAATGGTTTAAGCCAATTACATTTGCTGTTAAAAGTCAAAAACAAAAAGTCTTGATTACGGCAGTTGTTGGAAAACAAATAAAATGTCGGGGCCAAAATTGCCCATATGGTGTAAATATTTAATTGTTTGAAAAGAAATAAAATTTCAGGGTCAAAATTGTTTGTACGAATTCTCGTATTCTTTTTGCTTTACCCATTTCCCATATATTAAATTATTAATATCGAATTACTTTGGCTGTCTGAATATCCCCCCGAGAGAAGGTTTTGGGCATCCCTTAATTGCCTGCTATAGAGTTAAGTCCATCCACTGCTCTGGTAAAATAGCGTAGATCATTCTAAAACCACTTTGCACTTTGTTAGACGCGCACCCACCGTTCTTTCACCGCTTCCCCTAGGCGCCGGGCGGAAGTGAGTGTGAAAGTACTTGACCAAAGACAAGCAATAGATTTTCCACCACATGAAACCAATAAATTGCAATATATCTGTCTTTGTGTTAAAATAAATGTAAATATGTTCCTGTGCCTTATCGTAGCTAGCACATATATTCATTCATTCGTAGCACAACAAATTACAACAACAACAACCAAATTCGGCTGCGTTTTCAGCAGTTGAACCGCATGAGGCTGGGGTATGTTGTTTCGAATTTGTGATGGCCGCTATTTATTTATTTTTATATTCCCCAAACAAGAATTGGGCGGCATATTCACTTTGTCATTCCGTGTGTAACGCAGTGAAATATCCCTCTAATACCCCATAGAGAATATATATTTTTGAATAGTAATGAAATCTAAGACGATCTAGCCATGGCCGTCCGTCTGTGGAAATCACGATTCAGTCCAAACGAAGACAGCCAGAGCCTTGAAATTTCTTATAAATATATCTTGAAGGATAGGACAGGTCAAGCTCGTAAGTGGGCTGAATCGGGCCAGAGGGAAAAAAATTTCCCTAAGAAGAACTAAATCAACCTCTAAAAAAAACCACATAATTTTTAAAGTTTTTTTTTGTAATTCGTTAAGCAAATGATATATTTTTATATCAGCGAAAGTGCAAAGCGTTGACCTTGGAGTCATCAAATCAGAAAAATCAATTTTTGGACTCCGCCTCCTTATGTGGGCGTTGAAATAACATATTACATGGACAAAATGGTGTAAATATTTAACAAATTCTATAATAAAATTTAGCTTTAAAGCTTTTATAAGGAAACTGAGATTTTCTCTGATTTTCCTCTGTCCTACCCTACCCACCCCCCACTTTTGCCCACTAAATGACCCTATAAAAAAATTTTTTTTTTTACATTTAATAACCCCAAAAATGACTTTTTAGTGTTTTATGGCAAAGGTCAGAGGTCTCCCCCACGGCCTCTCCCGGAGTGACGCGCTCAAAATAAACTTTTTATTCAATGAATGCTTCAAGGATATTTAAGATTCGACCTGCTCGAATATAACCTTCTTAAGAGCGAGTTCTTATAAACATTTTGATTGCAAGAGATTTAAAATCAATATCATACTGACTTATGAATTTGTGGATTAAAAAAAGTTGGCTGCTTTCGGAAATAACAACAAAAATCATGGCGTTTGCAAATTTATATTGAAACAACAATAAGAAAACTGTACTTTTCATTTGTTTTCAACTTAAAATCCCCAAAAAAATTTTATTTTATTTTTAAAAGCGGATAGTAATTATATTTCATAATTAAAAAACTAAAAATTTATTTTAACATGAAAAATTTGTTTTGGAAAATTTCGCAGTGTTCAGCATCATTGAAATTTATAAAATGAAAATTACAATAAAATAGAAATTATAAAAAATAGCATCAATATAAAAATTTTACGGCGATGGGGATGGTGTTCGAATCAAGGACAAGCAAATTTTTATTATTAATTTTTTTTTTTATTATTTATTATCAACAAACAACGTTGTCAAGGTCAAATTGTTCCATTTTCTGCCTTTTTGAACATCAGAATTTATTCACTTGGAAAAATTCTTTAAAATTCATTCTTAATTCGTGTGCATAATTTAATGTTATGCCTTCATTTCTCTTGAAAATATCAAAAGCAAACATGAACAATTTTAATTTGGCGATGAAGTCTGGTTTTGAACTCAATTTATTATCAAGACACTTTCGTTGTTAATTAATATTAAAACCTCAGAAAATATTTTAAGTAAACATTCATTCGTATGCTCTTGACTGTAATAAAATATTAATGGTATTGGCATAATAAATCACGGATAAACTAAAGCCGTGGACACTTCACAAAGTATATAAATATATTTCAAATTTATTTATAATTATTGTTTGTAACTTATTATTCTTTTCTCTTAAGAATATTGAAACGAAAGTTGAAAAGTTTTAGTTCAGCGTTGAGGTCTGGATTTGAACTCAATACAGACCCTTCAAGATGAAAACATAATATTGGGGGAATAATTTGAATTAGGAAAATTTTATTTAATATCTCAAAGATTTTCATTAATTCAATCTCTAATAAATTATTGTCAAATATTTTAATTATTAATAACATAAAAGCATTATCATATTAAATTATTAGTTATAAAATTGCTGATCACATCTAAAGACTAGGAAATGAATTAATTGGCTGCTTTTGCAAATGATATCAACATTTTCTTTTGCAAAATTTATATTTATGTCGAACAATTACATTTAAACAAAAAACAAAACTTTCAAATTTTCTATTTTTTTATACGAAATTGTACCTTAAAACGATAAATAGTGAAATAGTGCGGCAGACAATTAAGAACTCTAATATGATGCAATATATTTTCTATATGAAATCGCATATAAAAATTTATTTTTCTTTACAAAAACAGGCTGTAAATATATTTTAAGATTAAAAACCAAAAGAATTTATTTTAAAATAAGAAAAAATATATTTGCGGAAATTCGTTACAGCAAAATGATAGAAAATATTCGGGTAAAATCAATACAGAGATTTTATGGCGATAGTGGGACTCGAGAACGAATCAAGGACAAAAAAATGTTTAATATTTATTACCAATACCCTGCCGTTGATAATTAAAATTAATAACAAAGAAAATATTTTAAATTAAAATGTATTTGTATGCGCGAGACAGTAAAAAAATAGCTGGTGTTGAGGAAATATTTCATGAATAAACTTCAGCCGTGGACACTTAAAAATGAAATATAAAATTCATTCATAATTTTTGTTTCTCATATATTTTTCTTTTCTCTTAGGAATATTACAAATAAAACGATGAAGCCCAGGTTTGAACTAAAGGGGAACAAAATTTATTATCAATACAGGCCATTTCGTATCGAATTGTTAGTTATTAAATTGATGATCAAACCTAAAGGCTAACCCTGGTATTCATAAAATTTAAAATGAGTTTGAAATGTATTTTAATCAAATGTTTTCATACAAAATTTTCTTAAAACAGATTTCAAATACGTTTTATTTTTTTTATGAATATGGGGGTAAGAATCGACTAATTGTCTGCTTTTGTAAACATTATAACTATTTTCGTTTGTGTACAACTACCAGACCGTCCCAGGATGGCACTAGATATGATTTTGTCAAACAATTATTTTTAAAACGAAAAGAAAACTTTAAATTTTTTTATTTATTTTATATGTGATTGTGCACTAGAACGATTTATAGCGAAATAGTGGGACAGGCAGCATTAAAAAACTCTAACATGTTGCTCTATTCTCTATGAAATCCAAAACTAAAATTTATTTTATTTTCCACAAAAACAGGATGGAAAATATATTTTAAGATTAAAAAACAAACAATTTATTTTCAATTAAAAAAAAAGGATTTTCAGGCGAATTCGTTACTGCAAAATGATAGAAAATATTCAAGTAAAATCAATACAGGGACTTTACAGCGATACTGGAACATGAGTTCGAACCCGGCGGATCGACACTTAAAATTAATAAATTTTAAAATTTTTATTATAAACAAAAAATGCTGCCAACAGCGAATTGTGAAAGTTTTCAGTGCCACCTTCTCATCATGAAACTCTACTCACTCGGAAATATCATTATTTAATATCTCTTTTTATTATTTATTATTATTGTATGGAATTTACTTTTCAGCCTTCTTTTCTCAAAGGAGTATTAAAAGTGAAGTTAAAAAAAGTGTCAGCCTACGAAGGAGTCTGGATTTGAACTGGAAGCAACCTGAATTTATTATAAAAGCACTTCTTGTTAAATAAAATTAATCATGTAAAAGGAAATGTAATTGAGTTGCATTGATTTTTATGAACCAGACTTCTATCGCTGTTGTTGGGGCAATTTGTTTGTCATGCATAAATTCAGGCTATAAATATATTTAAATTTAATTTATAATTAGTGTGTATAATTTACTTTTCAGTCCCCATGTCTCATAAGAATATTAAAATCAAAAATTTTATTTCAAAGATGAAGTCTGGATTCGAACTGGAGGCAAAGAAAATTTATTATCAATACACTTGCCTTGATAATGAAAGTGAATAATAAAGAAATAAGTTAAATTACCATTGATTCATATTTAATTTACAGTAAAAAATTAATTTACTTTTCAGTCCAAATATCTCTTAAGAATATTAAAATCAAAAATTTACAAATTTTAATTCAAAGATGAAGGCTGGTTTCGAACTGGAACCAAATAAAATTTATTATCAATACACTTGCCTTGATAATGAAAGTGAATAATAAAGAAAAAAGTTATTGGTATTTAATTTACAGCAAAAAAATAGTGCAACATCGCTGGTGTTGAGAAATTTCTTATGGCTAAACTAAAGCCTTACACACTTGCAAAAGTCTATATTTGAAATTCAATCACAATTATTGTTGTAATTTAATTTGCAGTCCTGTTTCCCTATGAAAATATTTATTACCAAAAAAAAGTTGAAAAATTTTAAGCCTGTGATGAGGTCTGTCTGGATTTGAACTCGAGGCAAATCAAATTTTATTGATAATTGAAATTAATAGTATGAAAATAATTCTAAAAGAGCAGAGATTTATGTGCAGTTGACAGTCGTTGCTGCTGTTGAGGAATATTATGATGGATTGAGTTTTCCTTAAACATTTGTAAATTAAATAATTTATTTTACAAGATTTCAGAAAAACAATTGCGCAAAATTTTCTGTTTACAGCCACTGTGAAAAATTAATTAAAGACTTATCAAATTGTAGAATTACAAGAAGAAGTTGGCTGTATAATAATTACACTGGCCAGCATGTAATAAGCAAGGAAGACTAAGTGAGGCAGAGCCATAATTTTTACTCCTCATAGACATTGAAAGTTACAGAAAAGTGTTCCAATGCAACGTGCAACCAAATGGCTAATAATTTCTTAAAAACATTTTAACTGGGCACCACCATGTAGCTTCTATTCAATCTCAAGGCATTATATTCGTTTGTGGGTACAGCAAATGGCCAACCATTTTGCATGTGAAAGCCAACAGTCGCTACTTCATGACCACAATATGGCATAATTTACTTGCAAGAAAATGTTGACATTTTACTTCCACGAGTGTTGGAAAATAATTTCCAACTTTATATTTTATTTTATTTCATATCAATAATCAATTTGATTTATTTTGCCGAAGACAATGAAACACAGTAAATTAATTATTTTCTTATTCTTTGTCTTTTTGTGATTTTCGCATTTTTTTTTACCAGAGATGGCAATTGTTATTTATGTGAGTGATAAGACAAGTTAACCTGGAGAAAAATATGTGCATAAAACTTTAAATTATATTTTTCGTAAAGTAGGCAATTTCACTCACAAACTAATTAATTACTCTTATTCAACTACTTCTACTTAAAATTTTTTTTTAAATATTCTTAACTGAATAAATTGAACAGAACTGGCCAATGCCATTAATAAACAATTTTCATTTAAATGTTAATTTTATTACATTTTAGTACTTTTGATTTTAACAATTGAAAAAAGCAATTAATTTTACTTATAGAGAGCAAACACTCGCTTTGCATGAAAACTTGATAATGTTTCCTAAAATCCAACGTAAGTGTTCTAGAAAAAACTAAAATATTAAACACTAAAATATCAAATACTAAAATATTGTCCAATAGTTTGTAAGAGAATTACTAAAAAAAAGGACTATCTAGGATATTTTCCGTGACTTCTAGCAATAATAATAATAGTTATTAATATAGAGTTGGGGGCAAATTACGACATTCAACAGCGATCGATTTTCAATTTTCATCTAAATTGCATTGAAATTTCGAACAATATCGGATGCGGTAAATTGGCCCCTGTTTTATCTTTTTTATTTAACAAGATTTCATTCATATACATATATTCAAATTATTTTTCTAAAAAGTACTTTTTAATGAAGTACTATCTCAAAAAAAAAATTATTTAAAAAGTACTTTTTCCGACAAGTACTTTTTTAAAAGTAATGTTTATAAAAGTGATTATTTCAAAAATACTTTTATAAAAAGGTACTATTTCTAAAAAGTACTTTTGTAAAGTACACACATGCTTTTATAAAAAACACTTTAGAAAAAGAACTTTTTCTCTAAGTACTTTTTCGAGAAGCACTTTTTTGAAAAGTACTTTTTTGAAAAGTACATTTTTGAAAAGTACTTTTTTGAAAAGTATTTTTTTGAAAAGTACTTTTTTGAAAAGTATTTTTTTGAAAAGAACTTTTTTCAAAAGTATTTTTTCTAAAAGTACTTTTTCGAAAATTACTTTTCCTAAAAGTACTTTTTCTAAAAGAACTTTCTCTAAAAGAACTTTCTCTAAAACTACTTTCTCTAAAAGTACTGAAAGTACTTTCTCTAAAAGTACTGAAAGTACTTTGTAATGGAGTACTATCTCAAGAAGTAGTATTTAAAAAAATACTTTTTCCGACAAGTACTTTTTTAAAAGTAATGAAAAATATTTTTACAAAAGGTAGTATTTCTAAAAAGTATATACTATTTCTAAAAAGTACTTTTGTAAAGTACTTTTATGAAAAGCACTATAGAAAAAGAAGTTTTTCTAAAAGTACTTTTTCGAAAAGAACTTTTTCTAAAAGTACTTTTTCTAACAGTACTTTTTCTAAAAGTACTTTTTCTAGAAGTACTTTCTCTAAAAGTACTTTTTCGAAAAGTACTTTCTCTAAAAGTACTTTTACCAAAAAATATATTTTTCAAAAAACACTCTTCAATTAAATTTTTTCTAAAGAAACTTTTTTCATTTTAAATACTTTTTTTAAAAAGTAAAAATACCTTTTACAAAAGGCACCCTTTTAAGTAAATGCCTTTCCTTAAAGGTACTTTTTTCTGTAGGTTAGTGTTCTTTTCACAAAGTTATCTTCTTAATATTGCAAAACATTTCATATCACTAAAGTAAATTTTCAAAAATTCAATTTTCATGTATAAAATATGCAAAGAAGTACTATATAAAAACGAGCCATGTTCCAATAGAACCGTTTGAAATATTTTCTACTTCCAAAAGTAGCACTAAAACAAAATTTTTATTTGAAAATAGTACTAAGGGAAATTTACGCCATTCGATGTCGATCGAAATTTAAAATTAAAATGTATTGAAATTTCGATTGACATCGAATGCCATTAATTTAGCGTCCTTTTTTCATGAAGCTCCTTTGTCCCCTTCAGAATAACATGGGATTCACTATTTGAACTGCTGAGAAGTAGAAAATAATATTTACGAGTATATAGTATGTACCCTACCATTAACAGAAAAAAGTACCAAAACCGGGTAAGATTTTATCACTTATAAATGCGAAAAATTCGGAAGATTGGATATCGTTTTCAGAAGAAAAGAATGCGCCGAAAAAGTTTTCTTCTCTGTTAAATACGAGTACTTTGGAAGATGTGTGGGATACGAAGAAAGTTGCAAAATAAATTTTTTACCCTCTCTTAAGTCCTCAAAGTCTATATATTGAAAAAGTACCAAACATGTGACCGCTTATTTGTCAGCACTATTCATATTCTTTTGGAATTGTTAGACTATTTGTTGAATTTACAGAAATATAACAAAACCGATTTCACAATTCTTTGACACTTTGCCATTTAAATTAAAAAAAATCCCCAATTAGTAGATTTATAGATACGGCACACTATTTTCTCATATTTAAACCATGTGGAATTGGAATATACAAATTAGAATTATATTTTAGTTATTCTATAAAAAAAAAAACATGTTTGCGATATTCCCATCTCTGCAATAATCCTCTGACAAAATTCTCATATTCTTTTTTATGAAAAATCTTCTATAATAATGTTATAGGCAATCTAGCTAATACTGCGGTCTTGGCATCCCTGTTGACAAGGTTTACAACAGCCCTCAATTGCGATACAATAAGCAGACAATAACCCATCCATGTCACTGTTAAATCGTGATATGAGCACAATTTGTATTTCTACCTTTTCAAATTTGGCTCCGGGAAAGGCAGGATTATAAATTTGAAGTGCGTTTTATCGAAAAACAATAGAAAATGTGAAAATCTCTTTGTATGTCGTTTAGTTTCAATCATGTACAGACGGATCCATAATACAATTATGACGAAATAAAACAGACCAAATTATCTCTGCACTTCCACAAACCGTCTCATGTATGGACGTACAAAGATAATAACATTATGGGGGGATTTCGGGAGGAGGGATGGCCGGCATTACATCTGTGATCGCAGCTTTTTTCAGCATTCGTTTAAGAATAAAAGTGGGATATTATTTTAACATATTAAACTGAGCGACATGTGTAGTCTCTGTGCCGCTACTCGTTGTGGCAAATTTAGTGAAATCATTCCTTAAAATTAAACCCTCCAAAAGAGAATTTGGAAGGTGTATTCACTTTTCACTAAGACCCCTTAAAGTATATGTATTCTTGATTTGTGATAAATTCTAAGACGATCTAAGCCATGTCCATCCGTCCGTCCGTGGAAATCACTATTCAGTTCAAATTAAAAGAGCCAGACCCTTGAAATTTGTTATAACTAAATCTTGAAGGATAGTACAGGTCAAGTTCGTAAATGGGATGAATCGGGCCAAAGGGAAAAAAGTTTCCCTAAGAAGAACTAAATCAACCTCTAAAAAAAACCACATAATTTTTAAAGTTTTTTTTTGTAAATTTGTTAAGCAAATGATGTATTTTTATATCAGCGAAAGTGCAAAGCGTTGACCTTGGAGTCATAAAATCAGAAAAATCAATTTTTGGACTCCGCCTCCTTATGTGGGCGTTGAAATAACATATTACATGGAAAAAATTGTGTAAATATTTAACAAATTCTATAATAAAATTTAGCTTTAAAGCTTTTATAAGGAAGCTGAGATTTTCTCTGATTTTCCTCTGTCCTACCATCCCCCGCCCCCCCCCCCCTTTTTCCCACTAAATGACCCTATCAAAAAAACATTTTTTACATTTAATAACCCCAAAAATAACTTTTTAGTGTTTTATGGCAAAGGTCAGAGTTTTCCCTCACGGTCCCTCCCGGAGTGACCCGCTCAAAATAGACTTTTTATTCACTAAATACTTGAAGGGTATTTAAAATTCGACCTGCTCGAATATAAAGTTCTTAAGAGCGAGTTCTTATAAACATTTTGATTGCAAGAGAATTATGGATTAAAAAAAGTTGGCTGCTTTCGGAAATAACAACAAAAACTATGGCGTTTGCAAATTTATATTGAAACAACAATAAGAAAACTGTACTTTTCATTTGTTTTCAACTTAAAATCCCCAAAAAAAATTTTATTTTATTTTTAAAAGCGGATAGTAATTATATTTCATAATTAAAAAACTAAAAATTTATTTTAACATGAAAAATTCGTTTTGGAAAATTTCTCCGTGTTTAGCATTATTGAAGTTTATAAAATGAAAATTACAATAAAATAGAAATCATAAAAAAATAAAATCAATATAAAAATTTTACGGCGATGGGGATGGTGTTCGAATCAAGGACAAGCAAATTTTTATTATTAATTTTTTTTTTAATATTTATTATCAACAAACAACGTTGTCAAGGTCAAATTGTTCCATTTTCTGCCCTTTTGAACATCAGAATTTATTCACTTGGAAAAATTCTTTAACATTCATTCTTAATTCGTGTGCATAATTTAATTTTATGCCTTCATTTCTCTTGAAAATATCAAAAGCAAACATGAACAACTTTCCTTTGTGCCTTGGAATATTTATCATGTCTCTCTGAGATTTAAAACAAATTTCGGACAATTAGCCTATAAATCTCAATTCAATTTAACATGAACAATTTTAATTTGGCGATGAAGTCTGGTTTTGAACTCAATTTGTTATCAAGACACTTTCCTTAATAATTAATATCAAATCCAAAGTTGTAGATAATAAATGTGCCGAAATAAGCAAAGCGTTGCCATTGATTACAAATTCAAATCAAAATGCCACAATTTTGCCATCTTGGGTTGCTTTCAATACCATTAAAAAGATTTTTTTTTATTTTCCCATGTAACTTTTTGTTTATTAAAACCAATTGCAAGCGCTGGGGGCCAAATTTGGCCACAACTGGTGCCACCACATTCACTCAATTACACCACAGAATTCTCATATTCTTTTTTCCTTAGAATGTTGTATAATAAGATCACCTGTTTTTATGCGTCGCGGTGGTCTTGTTAGTCCCCAAGATCAGGTTGGAAACACTCCTTAATTGTTTCAATACACAATCTCATTGCATATATCCTCTTTCGCTTACGATCTTTCTGTTCTAATTAAAGAGGATATAATGCTCTTTAATGTAGTACAAAAGTGTCTAAGAGTTAAAGTACGAAATATGTAAGAGCAGACTGTGTATTCTGTAAATAGAAACCTCGCACTTACTCGCACCACCTCGCAATTGTGTCTTACTGTTTTCCTGATGCACCACCAACCCCCTGTCGCTGCTAACTGCCTTGTAGATATTCAGTAACACAATACAAGAATCAACACCAATTAGTTTTAATAGATTGTAAATAGTAGATTATAATAGATGTTATCACTGTAATCGATGTTTTCGATGTTATCGATGTTTTCGATGTTATCGATATCATGCTTGTGAGATTATAAAAGGTTCTATATTATAAGCATTGATACACTGTAATGGTGATAATGCTATGAACGGAGCCGCTTCCCCAGTGGAAGATCACCGGAAACAGTGTATGAATGAAGCTCACTCTAATGGTTGTAATGCGTGTTAGTAATATAGTCTTATATAATCTGTCCATCATATAAGTTCACTATAATTTGGCTTAAAGATTCCGTTCGTTATGTCTTCCAGCGTTGCCATTTGACATCGTAGTGGAAGACTGGGGAATAACCACTAACATGACGTCATCATTTGTTAGATCACCACTTTTTTTCCTACAAATAATTAATGTCCTTAATGTATTGATAGTATTTGCGTAAAGAATTGTGTTAGTGGTATTGGCTTATGAGAACCCTGCAGGAGGATAAGCGTTAATTGTCTTTAAGCTACTGGTACGATTACTAGTATAGAAAACACTAGTTCAAAAGGTGATTAGACATATACAGAAAAGTACTAGTACTTGAAGTAGTTCATTTGTAGACTGATTTGACTTGTAGAATTTCATATTACTTTTTTATAATGTTTTAAAGCGAATTGCTAATTCTCAATTTCATTTATTTTATTTTTAATTGTTACAATTTTAAACAAATTCAAATTTGAAACAAAGAATAGTATTAGAAGACTTTGCCACCTGCATATCAGTTTATTTATTCGATAATTGATGTAATTAAGCCGCAGTTTGCTTGTGTGCTAAAAAAGTGACATTTTAAAAACTAAATAAGAGGAACTTTCCATTTCCTCTTATAAACTAAGAATTGATGAACCAAAAATTGCTTGTGGAGACAAAGACTTGACAAATTTCATTGGGTTTAAAAAACCAATAAATTAAGGGATTTTTTTTTATATATGAACCAGTTCTTAATGCAGAACTGATTATACTAGTATTCGACTAGAAGAAATTATACTAGTACTCATCTAGTACTAATAGTACTAGTATCCCCCTAGTTTCCATGTAGTACCAATTGTACTAGTAATTTTCCAAACACTCAATGTTAATTTGAGCATGAACATGGTATAGGAAAGTTCACAGTTGGGAACTAGTACTGGTGATTTTTGTACTAGTGCAATACTAATTTGATACTAGTTCGATCTCCCGCAGGGAAGGAAATAAAATTTATTTATGTGCTTTAATCTTTTTTTTTAAGTATTTGCTTATGGAAGTATTTAAAGAAATTAAAAACTTTGTGGTTTAAAGATTTTATGGAAATGCTTTAAATTACAATTTGTCAATGAAACTATTACATAAAATTAATTGATTTTTAATATTTTTTTTCTCTTTTCTTTGCAGGTAAAGACTTCAGAGTCACGAAGGTAACTTTAAGCATTCAAATAAATTGCTAAATATATTTGAAAAGTTTAAAATAAAGCATAAGTTTAGCAACTCCATTTATTCTTGGTGAATGCAAATGTGAATAAAAATTCCTTGAAAGCGTTCAATTAATACAAATGATTTCTTTGGGCACTGCTACACTCTCAATATATGTTGTATACGATTCGCGATCTGAATTTCAGAAAAATTGTGTTTTCTGCAATATAGATCGCCATCAACTTTTCAAGCCAACATTCCTTTTTATTAAAAACGTGGAAAAGTCCAAACGAAAAGATCCTGACTCTTGAAATTTGGTATAAATATATCTTGAAGAATAGCACAGGTCAAGTTCGGAGATGGGTTAACTCGGCCAAGAAGGAAAAAAGTTCCCCCAAGAAGAACTAAACCAACCTCTAGAAAACAACATAATTTTTAAAGTTTTTTTTTGTTATTTTGTTAAGCAAATGATATATTTTTATGTCAAAGAAGATCCAGCGCGTTAAACGTGGAGCCATAAAATAAATTAAAAAACAAATTTTTTTTAAACCACCCCCTTAAGTGGGCGTTATTATATGCAAAAATAGTGTAAAAATTTAACAAATTGTATTACTTAGGCCTACATTCCTTAAAAATAACATTTTTAAGTTTTATTGACGAGGCTGAGACGTAACCTGATACTCCTCTTTGCCCGTTAAATGACCCTATAAAAATATAAATATTTAAATAAATGCTACATTTAATTATCCCAAACATTTATTTTTAGAATTTCATGCCATAGGTGAAATGTCTACCCCACGGCCCTTGACAGAGAGACCCCGAGAAAATACAGTTTTTATACCCTCCAAAAAGAATTGGACCCCATAAAGTATATATTTTCTTGATGAGTGATGAAGTCGAGACGAAACGATCTGGCAATGCCCATACGTTCGCCTGTGAAAAACATGATATAGTAAATTTTATGGACCCCCCCCTTTATTGGGCGTTGATGTACGATATTATATCCAAAAATAGTGTAAACATTGAAAAATTTGTATTCCTTAAGCCTATAAGAAGCTGAGATGTTTTCTGATCTTGCAGAGGTGAAAAGTCTCTCCCTCGGCCCTTCCCGGAATGACTCTGTCAAAATAGAGATTTAAAATTGGGTACAGAGATGTCTTAAAGGAGCTCTCTCGCACCAAGTTAAACATTTTCACCGGTATTCATAAAATTTAAAATGAGTTTGAAATGTATTTTAGTAAAATTTTTTCATACAAAATTTTCTTAAAACAGATTTCAAATATGTTTTATTTTTTTATGAATATGGGGGTTTAAATTTACTTACTAAATATTTGGAGGGTATTTAAGATTCGACCCGGTGGAATATAACGTTTTTACTTGTTTTATAAAAAAATAGATTTTAAATTTAATTGATGATATTGATTAAAAAAATTTTATATGTATTAATACATATAAAATTTTTTGAAGTTTACCTTAATGCCAATTGAAAAAAAAAATTTACTAATAAAGCAAAATAAAATATACATGTATGTGCTGTGAATCGCACGATTTTCGAATCACATGCGACTTGAAAAACGCCAATTTCTTTTGAACGATTTTGAGCGATTGCGAATTCCAGCACAACAATTTTGTGACTTCAAATCGAAAACGCCTTATTTCATGCGATAAGCGATTTCCATCATATGGCCGATAAATAATAAAAGAAAATTTGTAAAAATATTGTTCTTCAAGAAATAAATACAAAAAAATAAGTTTATTTGTCTAACATCGTGCATCCATATAGTGTTGGGCCCCTTCCGATGTCTGGATTCACTAGGAAGGGAATTTTGGAAATTCGATTGCAAAAGGGATAAGAAATTGTCAAACATGTTTTTTATATCTCAAAAATTACAATAGATAGACTTAAAAATTCTACAGTAACTCGAAATCTGTATGGGACTTTTTTGAAATAGGTACTTTTAGAGGTTAATAAAAGGGATAAAAACTGAATTTTAGTAGATTCTTTTGTATTCCATACATGATGTCAACTATTGAGTGAAATTTTGTTTGATTACATTTGATTATTTAAATATTTGCGAACAAGTGTTTTTTCTGGAAAAATTTTATGCCACGGCTCTGATAAGATAATCCCAAGCAATAAATTAGAAGAAAAAATTACTCACCAGCTAAATAAATGAATTGAGAATTCGAGGTAGAGCTTCAACATTTTCTGAAAAAAGAAAAGAATTAAGGATTAACTCAAAGAAGTTATTAATCAATCAATTTATAAAATAAAGTTATTAACACTTTTTTTTTTTGTGTTTATTTGATTGTATGGAAAAATAGCTTTCAGACTGCAAATATAACAACACGGACGAATTCCGCGTAACGAAATTCATACATACTCGTTTTCATCGAATTTGAAATACTTTCATATTTTGAAAATTCTTCATATACACGACCGTTAATTTTTTATTTCAGAGATTGGATATAAGGCTTAACAGTAAACAGAAAAACTCAGTTAATCTTTCCATAAAAAAAACATACTTTTTTTATTTTCCTCAGTCCCTTTTTATTAAAACACTTGGGGCCAAAGCTGGCCACAACCGGTGCCAGCACTTTCACTCAAGCAGACCCGCGAATTCTCATATTCTTTTTTACTAAGAATTTTGTTTAATAAGATCGCCTATTTGCATGTTCCGCGGTGGTCTTGTTAGTCCCCAAGAACAGGTTGGAAACACTCCTTAATTGTTTCAATACACAATCTCGTTGCGTATATCCTCTTTCGTTTATGATACTTCTGTCGCAAATTAACGAACATCTTATGTGCGTTAATAGACAACAGAAGTATTGATAAAAAATGAAAGTCCGATATTCGTTAGAAGAGCTTGTGTATTCTGTAAATAGAATTCATACACCACCTTGCACCGCCCAGCACCACCACCAACTCATTCAACCTCGCAACGTTCTGTTTTTAAAACAGACGAACAACCGCTGAAGCTCACTGCCTAGTAGACAATTGATACGACGATAAAAGAAACAACACCAACTAGCTTTAATAGAATATTCTGTAAATAGTAGATAATAGACCTGTTAGATGTAACTGATGTAATAATTGTGGGATTGTATAATTAACTATATTATAAGAATTCGTACACTGTCCTGGTGAACATTCCATGAACGGAGCCACTGCCGCACAGTGTACGAAGCTCACTCTAATGGTTGTTATGCGTGTTAGTAATATAGTGTTATATAGTCTGGTTATCATATAAGTTCACACCGCTTTGGTTCACACCGCTTTGGCTTAAACATTCCGTTCACTGCTAGATACTTCCGTGGTAGCCAATTCACACCACACGGAAGGTTTTGGGGATTAACGGCGTGATTGCCAATTTCCTTTTTTTCATTTTCTTTTCTAAACCTAATATTTTTCTAAGCCATTATACTGATAAAATGGTGATATAATTTTGGACCAAACTTTAAATTACTGTTAATGAAATTAGTAAGAGAAAATGGTAATTAATGGGTTACAAAAGTTTTTTAAAAACTTTTCAAAATAATATATCACATCATTTATCAAGCGTCATTAGAGTCATTGGGAAAACGATTAACTTGATTTTCATAAGACTATGCCGCAAATAGTGTGTGTGATTGTGAATGATTATGAATACAACTCTGATTATGAATACAACTCTGGTGCCTGAATTAATGGTGATTAAAAAATTCGAAAAACTCAAAGCGTTAATATTCCGTTTTCATTTAACAAAATAATAATTTTTAAAATTTAAAAAAAAAGGTTTAAAAAAAGATTTGGGGTATTCCAAAGGGTGCCGCTCATAATATTTTAGACCAGCTTAAAAAATATATATTTCTTTTTTCTACAAAAGGCGTAATAAAACTATAGGATTATTTAAATTTTTTTTTTTTACTTTTTAACATTTTCTTAATTATTTAATTAGTTTTTACAATTTAAACTGGTTTAAAAAAAATGTTTTTTTATAGGATTTCTTCTTTTTTTTAATTTTTAAATGTTTAAAAAAAACATTTTTTTATGCAAAATTATAGTATTATTTTTAATTAAAAAAAAGTTGTTACTAGAATTATAGGATTTTTTTTTTTTAATTTTTCAATGTTTAAAAAAACATTTTTTTATGCAAAATTATAGGATTATTTTTAATTAAAAAAATAGGTTTTTTTAATTTTTGAAAATTTTTTATAAAAAAAGTTTTTACTAGAATTATAGGATTTTTTCTTTTTTTTAAATTTTTCAATGTTTAAAAAAAATTATTTTTTTATATAATAGATTTTTTTTACTTTTTTAACTTTTCAATGTTTTAAAAAAAATACTCTTTTATACAAAATTATAAGATTATTTTTAATTTTTTAACTTTTTTTTAATCCTTTAACATTTTTTTAATTATCTTAGTTTTTGTTTATTTTTTATACTTCAGACTGGTTTAAAACATATACTTTTTTATGTAAAAGATGTAGTAAAATTATATATTTTTTTAATTTTTTTTTAAATTTTTAACTTTTTTTTAATTTTTTTTAACGTTTTAAGTTTTTTTATACTTTAGACTGGTTTAAAAAAAAATATTTTTTATACTAAATTATTAAATTATTTTCAATTTTTTAACTTTTTTTAAATTTTTTTTTTAATATTTCAAATTTTTGTATACTTTAGACTAATTTAAAAAAAATTTTTTTTTATACGAAAGATGTAGTAAAATTATAAGATTTTTTTTTTAATTTTTATTATTATTTTTTATTTTATTTTGTTTTTAGAAAATATTGCAGTGACGTATTTCTTTCTAACAGTGGCAATGGGGCAGCTTACGAAAATCGCAAATTTACGTAAATTGGTTAAAATGGAAATTTTTTTTATATATGTAAGAAAACGAAGAAGTGTTGAAAGTTTAAATATTAAAACTAAACATATAAACTTTGTTACAAAAATATGCAAAATTTAGCACAAAAATTTTAGAATTGGAAACGAGTGTTGAAATCAATTAAAAAACTTAAGTCCGAAAATTTAGCAAATTTTTTGAAAAAAATATACTTTTGAAAATATTTTCCAATTTAAAACAGGTTAATAGGACAAATTTTCATACAAAAGATTTAGTTTAAAAGTTTCTCATTAATCGAAATAATTTTTATAAACTAGGCTATAAGTGTTTAATAGTCACTTTATTAATTACATGGAAAATTAAATGATAATCAAAATATTTTAAAAATCCTAATAATATCCAACATAAAAATATCGTGTGTCACCGATATATCGGTAAAAGCTAAATCCCCCTGGGTTCATAATTAATGAACGTACTTTATTTTTCTATCTTCTTATGCCAGGAAATATTTAAAAAATATTTAAAAAAAAATTTCTTTATAACCAATGGAGGATTCGAACTCAAGGCCAACTGAAAATGTTGATTGATCTTGCGAATATTTCAAGTTCGCTGTATAAAAAATTAATAAATTTTAAATGCTCATTGATTTAACACAAATAATTTTAAAATTGCATTAAAATGAAATTGTTCCATATTAAATTTGCATTTGGCGAAATACTAAAATAAAATGGATCATATTGACTCTATTGAAACAATGAAAATATTGATCAGTGATCAGTGCATGCATAGCGACTCCTACAATTTCAAGAAAATTTTACGCAAAAAAAAATAAAAATAAAGTCAAATAATGGTTGTTGCTCGTTGTGAATCGGTGCTCAGCACAGCCAGTAAGTCATGATTCCTTCAGTAGAAAGATCTCAAATTGTGTTCTCTTACTTGGCCCATCATTCTGGCAATTTGATTTCAATCCATTTTTCTCAGCAGCTGTACGCCAAAACCCTATAAACAAGTCTTTACATGCCAGGAAATTTATAAAGTGTTCTTTACAAAATATTCAAACATTTTATGACTGAATATTCAAATCAATTTCAGCTACTAAATTTTTTTTAAATAAATTTTAAAAAACTTGAAATTTCCTATGAATTTATTTAATAAAAAAAATTTCTTAAAATTATAAAAAAAGTAAGTGTAAACATTTTGTACATAAACGTCTTCAACAGAACTGGCTCCCTTTTTTTATTCTGCTTTGTTTCATGTTTATCACTTTTCTTCCCAGAGATGGAAACTGTGTACTGTGTTTTAGCACAAATTATTGACTTAAAAACAAAACAAAACAAAAATTACAATAAAAGAAACTTTAAAAATTATGTTCAGAATTTCAGAATTTATTTGTACCAAATTTCCAGCGTAGGGCTGTTTTTGTTTGCGCTAAATCGTTATTTTCACAGACGGACGGACGGACGGACGAGTATGGCCAGATTGTCTTAGACTTTATCACTGATCAAGAATAAATATTCTTTATAGGGTCTGACAAAGAACGAACCCTTCAATCCTTTTTTGGATGGTATAAAAACTTTAAAATTTTTTCATTTTGAATTATTAATTTGCGTTGCAACTTTTTGAAATCCTAAATTAGCTTTTTGTTGTATTTTACACTAAAAGCAAAACTGATTTCCTTTCTCGAAATAAAAAAAAATTTTTTGTATAAATAAAAACATTTTTCATTAAACTTTTTAACACTTTTTTGTAGCTGCACTTTTGGGCAGCTGATCGCAATTGTAGAACTGCAAATTGAGGCAAATAAGTACCTTTAAAGTAACAGGAATTTTTACTTACCTGCACAAAAAATCGCCTGACCTTAATTTGCTGTTAAATTAATAATATTACTGTAGTTTTGTGGTACACTTTTAAATATCTTAGCATTTACCAATTTAGATGAAATATATGATTTTTGAAAGGTGTTTTTGTATAGATTTGCACAATAGAACTATTTTATATATTAAGCTACTGCATATATTTTTGTCGAACACTTTTATGCGCCTTATCGTCTAGCAATATTAATGAAATATATAACGCTTGAAAGCTATTTTTGTGTAGATGTGCTTAATGGAAATATTTTATATAAAAATAAACAAAAACAAAAACAACAATATAAAAAATAATATTATTTAAAAAAATTTTATAAATTCATACCTAATAATTTGTTAAATTACTTTATTTATAATTGATGTCATGAAGGAGATATGCAGAAAATAATGAAATATTAGCAATAAAAGGTTTACAGTTATTATTTTTTTTACAAAAAACTGTTCTCGATCACATTATTAAAGGATATAATTAAAAATATGAGGGTCGAAAAAACTAGCAATCAAATAATAACTGCCTATTTCACAATATCGAAAGAGTTCTTTCTTTCTGTTAAATACATTTGAAACAAAAACAAATTTTCAAAATTTTTTTTCAAATATATTTATAAAAAACAAGGACAAAATATAGGATATTAGACATTGTGAAATAGCTAGTTAATATTTTTTTAAAACTCATACCAAGCAATTTAAAGAAAAAAGAGTTTAATGCTAGGAACACAACAGCGACGTACGACGAATTTTTGGTCGCTAATATTCGTCACCAAAAATAAAACACATGGGTGTATATGAAGATGCACACACACAATCGTTCGTGGTGTTGGTCGAAATTCGTCATACTCAGCGAAAGTTGAAATAGATTTATTTCTAATTCTTTCGTCAGCGAACGACGAACAAAACAGTATCAGGTGACCAGGTTTCATATACTCAGACTGGTTTTTTGTGGAAAAACATAATTTGCTACTGTATTGTTGCATGTAGCACGAAAGTTTTCTGTGCATTCACTAATTCACAAAAATTTATCAATCAGACGACTTTTTATTAATTTTGAACACTTTTTATAATATAGTATTTCTTAATATTTCTTACTTTTTCATATGGTCACCCCATCAGCTGTTAAATGAAGAGAATAATTTATTTACTGAAAAAAAAAATATTTCAGAAAATAATTACAAAAAGGAATTTGTTGTGGAAAAAATGAACACCACCGGGGTAATTATTGAATGTCTAGATAATCTGGCATCAGAGGATTAAAAGATTTAAAAAAATGTGCAATTTTTGTTGTTAATTATTTTAATTTATTCGTCGTTATTGTGTTTCATACGACGACGACTAAGCAACGCTTAGTTTTAAGAATATGGAGGCTCAGCATTAAACGGTGCTCAATTAAACTTGTATTTGTAAATATAATTTAAAAAAAGAAAATTGCTCAAAAGAAAAAAAAGTTATTACTAAAATATATTTGTATGTAGTAAGAATTTTAACGAACATTTTTTTTATATTATTATAACAATAACATGTTAACATCAGGTTGATGCAGTTCTCGTATCCTTTTTCACAATAACATTTGTGTAAAGAGGAACTGTTATCACATTCAGCTAAGCCACCTAATAAGTGGTGACAAACACAATACACATGAGCACTGATGATGAAAGAGTTGCGTCTTTCGAAAACAGCTGTTCTGCTCTGCTGTGTAAGTTGAATAACAAAAACTGATGTTGACTTGCCTTTGTGCCTTGGAATATTTATCATGTCTTTCTGAATTTAAAACAAGAAGTTCGAACAATTAGCCTATAGAATCTTAATTCAATTTAATATAAAAAATATATTTGTTCTGACAAATTTTTTTCGAAATTATCTTTTCCACTATAACTTTTACCCTTAAGCAAACACAAAAGTTTAGTTCCGCAAACTCCTAAGTATACTGCCACTTACGATCTTAAGACCTTAATGCAAGCAATTGTATTTTATGTAGGCTCTTATGACAGTCATATTTCCTCTCAACCTCAAGATCAGGATTCTACAGTAAGAAAATGCCAAACTTATTATTTATTATAATTATCGAATTCTTAGTTATTTGTGTTGCAAACAAAAAATCACTAGTGTATTGAAATTTCAAAACATTATTTTCCATCCCTGTTTTAGAAAATTGCACTGAAAATATATTAATAACTCTCATATTATTTTTTCTTATACAATTTGCTATAATTAAAGCACAAAATTTTATAATAAAATGGTGGTCGAAGCATCTCTCGCGGTGGGGTTGTCTCACATCCCTCAAATTGTGGATATCACCTGGCAATTATTGCGACCACCTCAAGTTGCAATAATAGTCAGTGTGGTATTAGTTAGTAGTTATACACTCCTGCACGTAATCTGCACCCATAGCCATATTCATATGTAACCAACAATAGACAATAATAATGTTTAAGTTATTCTTACTAAATCATACTCTAACATATTGAATATTAAGTAGAAGGTAGCAAACATGCGTGAGCCAGCTGAAGAGCCCCTCAGTTTATATGTAAGTATGTCTGTCTACTTTTATCGAGAACAAATTCTGTTATAGTATAGATAACATTAATTCACAGTGCCGACTGAAGTTTTTACATTTAAGAAAGAAGAATGTATGAGAGACGGAACGATCTTGGCAACGTGAATTTGGTGCCTGTTGAGAAACCACGAAAAGCAATAAACAAAGCAATAATACACTAACGAGAGATGTCTATAGTGAACCGCCGCTTTCTTTTTGTAAAAAAATGTATGTATTCTTTTCAGAAAAAAAAGAATACATTAACTAAACAAGACGTGGGTGCCTTAAATTTTGCATAACAATTTTTTTTTATTTATAAGCAATGAATCAACATCAACGAAAATCTGAATATTTTGTTCTGTACACATTTTAGTCTTCAATTGAACTGCACGATATTTCTTGTATGGAAAGTCAGCTTGATCATTTTTATTTAACTAATTTTTTTCTAAATTCTTCTGGTTTCTTGACCTCTTTTTAATTATTATTGTATTCTGATATTTTTAAGCTTAATGTCTCTTCATTTTAATTTAATTTTTAATTTCAATATTTCGTCACTCCTTTGTGTGACTTCTTCAGCAAATTAATTATTTTATTTAATATTAAATAGAATAAAATAATTAATTTCCTGAAGAAGTCACACAAAGGAGTGACGAAATATTGAAATTAAAAATTAAATTAAAATAAAGAGACCTAAAGCTTAAAAATATCAAAATACAATAATAATTTTTTCTGAATGACTTGATAACATATTGATATAAATAAAAATTATCCATTGAGCAATATTTTTATAAAAAGAAAAAAAGAAAATTAAAATTCCAAGAAACGAAATTGTATCATAAAAAAATGTCTAAAAATGTATAGGGTCCGCCAAATAACTTCTTTTTCTCAAATTTCTTTTTTTATTTTAAAGTACAATCCTTCCGGTTAATAATGGAAAATAATTTCATTCAAATGGCTGCATGGCCCGATAACGATCGCCATTGACTGTAACGGCCAATTATGCCTCTGCACCAAAATCCGCACCAAACAGTGACTCGTTTTGGGTGCGTCGGCTTTTCAATGTATGCGTGCGGGTTTTCTGTGCCCCAAATGCTACAATTTTGCTTGTTTACATACCCGCCAAGATCAAAATGAGCTTCATCTGAAAATATTTTTTTTTTGGCAAAATCGCCATCTTCTGTAAGTCGATCGCAGGCCCACTTACCGAAGCGAAAACGCATTGGATGGTCAACCATATTCGTTCAGCGGAAGGATAAAACTAATTATCTGTCAAATCAGACATGAGCCAAGTGTTACCATTCACGAAATAAGCACTAGTTGAAAAAAAAACGTTAGATTGCGGACCCTATATAAAAAATAATATGGCTAAATATATATAAAATGTATTAAAAAAGCAGAGTTGGCATCACCTGCATTTCTATTTACACCAATAATCGCTCATTTACTCTAAAAACATCATAAGTCGATATATTCAGTTTTATCGTGTTTGGCGTTTTTCGCCTTCAAATTCGACAATTTGTAATACCTTAAAAATAATCTAAATTTTCCTTTATTCTATTGTAAATTGTAGAATATGATGGCGAAAAATGCCAACCACGATAAGTGTGATTATATATTTTTTATTATTATTACATCCTCCAAAAAAGAATTGTAGGGTGTATTCACTTTGTCATGCCGTGTGTAACGCAGCGATATATCCCTCTAAGATCGCATAACGTATATATATTCTTGATCAGTAATCAAATCTAAGACGATCTAGCCTCGCCCGTCCGTCTTACTGTGAATATCACGATTCAGTCTAAATGAAAAGACCCTTAAAATTTGTTATAAATATATTTTGAAGGATAGCACAGGTCAAGTTCGTAAATGGGCTGAATCGGACCAGAGGGAAAAAAGTTCCCCTAAGAAGTACTAAATCAACCTCTACAAAACCACATAATTTTTAATTTTTTTTTTTTGTAAATTTTTTAAGCAAATGATATATTTTTATATCAATGAAAGTCCAAAGCGTTAACCTTGGAGCCATAAAATCAGAAAACTTAAATTTTGGACTCCGCCCCCTTAAGTGGGCGTTAACGTAAGATATTATATGCAAACATATAGTGTAAATATTTAACAAATTGTATTACTTCATCCCACATTCTTTAAAAATTAAAACTTTAAGTTATTATGACGAGACACTATCTAATCGTCCTCTGCCCTACCCCCTATTCACCGCGTTGTCCCCGAAATGACCCTATAGAAAATAAACAACAACAAAATTACACTTAACTATCCCAAAAATTTACTTTTTAGGGTTTTATGACAAACGTGAGATGTCTCCCCCACGGCTCTTGCCACACCGACCCCGACAAAATAGTGTTTCTATAACCTCTAAAACAGTAAAAGTGGACCCCATAAAGTATTCTTGATCAGTGATGATCTGTGGAAAACACGATATAGTCTATTTTTGAACCTCGCCCCCTTTAGTGGGCGTTGAAGTAAATTGGAAAAATAGTGTAATCATTTAACAAATTGTATAATTTAAGCCTAGATTGCTAAAAAAAAATAAATTTTAAAGCTTTTATGAGGAAGCTGAGATTTGCTCTGATATTCGGCTGCTACTAAAATAATTTAGTACTCTGTGGAGTTATAACATTTTTGAAATAAATGAGTGCTGTAATATTAAGCGAATATGATTCATAGAATTCTCGTATTCTTTTTTATTAAGATCTACTTGTAAATGGCACATGGTGTTTGTAAATCTCAGCGGTCTGAACATTTCGAGTGGTTTGGCTGAGTGCATACCCTTTAACTGCACTGATCTCAAATTGCATAGAATCTCATTCTAGCTAATGGAAACATCTTGTACCATAACAAACAGTATTACAATGTCGAAATGTGTCTCAAAACGTGATCGCGCACATATTTTAAATTTAATATAATTATATTTGTTATAAAAAAAAGGAAACAACCTTTTACAAATTTAAAAGTAGAAGTAAGAAACTAAATTAAATGAAATATGTATTGGCAATTTTTAGGAAATTTTACAATACACGAGTTAAAAAAAAGTTACAAATTAATTTTTGCTGAAAAAATAGTTAATTTTAATACTGAATGCTGCGGCAACAATTGGCGAAATATATCAACTACTGCCTACTCTTAATCTGACCATAAAAGAATTATTAGAGACAAACGATAAAGGAAACAACATTCTTTGTTAGCTAATAAAAATGTTCCTAATGTGAACACAGTGGGACCACTTAATGGTAAACAAATTACTTGCTAATGGCGTCAAAAATAGTATTTTAAAAGGTATTTGTTACCAAATAGTTAATCACAAACTTGTGTGACGCACGCTACAAAAAGTTAAACTGGCATGTAATAACTTTTAGCGAATTTGCATTATAAAGCACTCAAAATCTAGTTCCATGTTAAACTCTTAAATATTTATAATATCGTCTAAAAGCACTTGCATCGCAATTTTCATAAAAATTTAAAATATTTTTTATAAATTTAAAAATTACTTCCCTTGCAGAACATTGTAATTAGCAAGAATATTAAATGAAGCAGCACCTGAAGAAGGCTATAAAGACTATTTAATAGACTTGGAAAAATTTTGCAAGTGTTGCAAAATTGCTAAAACCTTCAAAAAAGTATAATTTAATAAGGAGAACAATTCCCCGTTTTATTTGTGAATTATTCCAATTTTAGCGATAATTATTTCTAAGAGAATTTGGATTTTTTAATAAGATTTTAAGCGCTGTTCATTAATTTATACTTTAACATTTTATTGCACATTTTACTCTATTATATATAAATACGCCACATAGTACTTTTAATAACAATAATAATAATTTTTTTTAATTTACTTAGGAAGCAACTATGATTTTGTCTATTTCATTTTAAAATTGTGTGCATAATTCTTAAATTTTTGTATCCCGTACATATAAAGGTAAAGGTATATGAAAAGTGGTTGAATTATTAGCCACCGGCCTATGCTACTGGTATTTTAAGGCTTTTGCCAATTTTAAAAATTTTCGCGACATTTTTAACATCTTTTAAAAATATTTTAAAAATTTGCAAGAGGTTGCAAATATTTGCAAGGGGTTGCAAATATTCGCAAGATGTTGCAAAATGTTGCCAATATCTTTTTTTATATATTGCAAACATTTTAAGATATTGCAAAAATTTCCAAGATATTGCAAAAATTACAAAACTGCTCCAAAAGAAACTAAAAACTGAAAATTTTAATTGTAGTACCAAATCTCGTTTGATTGCTAATTATGATAATTTTTGCAATAATTATTTCTTTTGTTTTCGCAGTTTCAAAGTCTGTTTTGTCAATACATATATTGTAAAATTTTAACATTTCCGCGATACATAAAATTAAAATGTTATTACAATCGTACTACGAAAAGCAAGCTTTGCCGAACAGAATGAAAAAAAAATCTAGAATGACATTCAAGGCTCAAAAACAGAGGCTAGAAGTTGCCCATTATATGAATCACTTAATATCAGCAGCAAATTTGTGTGGCTAAACAGGGAGCAAATTGCGGCATTCGATATCGATCAAAATTTGCTTTAAATTGTATTGCAATTTCGTTCGATATCTAATGCGGTAATTTGGCTCCAAGTTTCATTGTCTGAACGCAAAAGAATTTATTACAACGTGCATCCAGATTTACCACCATATTCATAAAAAAATAAAACCTATTTGAAATCTGTTTTAAGAAAAATTTTTATGAACAAATTTGATTACAATACAATTCAAACTCAATTTAAATTTTATTTCTTTTAGTAGTAATTTTTTAAGTTTGAAATAATATTGAAAGATCAAGAATTAAAAGAAATCAATTATTTATTTCCTGGATTTCTACAGATTTTATGAAAACATGTATATTTTCCACACAACATAGCAAATTGTAAAACAATATCAATCTTAAAATCCACTAACTTGGCATTACCTGCATTCATTGTTGATTAATGTACATATGCATTATAACTATTTGATAAATATACTCATTGCATATAATTCTCGTATTCTTTTTCGTTAAGAATTAACTACAAATAAAATCAAATGTGACTGCCTGAATGAGCGGTCTTCTCATTCGGGGAGGTAGGGTTAATGCATACCCAGATTGCGTTATGATCTCCTATTCAGAATTTCAAAGCGCGCTAGTTAACTATGCCGTCCCATAAAGCAGTATTTACTATCCCGGAATGTATCTCAAAATGTGATCGCACTTATTGTATATCTTTTTTAAAATTTGCATTAACAAATGAAATGAATTGTCAATTGAAAATAAAAAGAAATAGTTTGACTGAAATTGACATTAATTTGTTACAAAAATTAAAACAAAAACAAATTTTAAATTTTTGTTTTAAATCTTATTTATTCGATCGAACGATAGCTTGCGACATCGGCGAACTGCCAGCAAATATTTTTATATAACAATTATAAAATTTTTATTTATAACGATATCCAATATTTTTAAACTTCAGGTCATTTTATTTCCTGTATAAAAAATGTTTTACATTTTCTTTTGCCCACTTGTTAAGCATATGTTTATTATAATAATTTTTTTAAATAAAAATCTACAGCCCGAGTTCAAATCCCATCAGACTTAAGCGAAAAATAAAATCTTCATATATTTTTTATGCTTCAAATGGTTTTATTTAATAATTCAATCTAAAATTTTTTATAGTTCCTCCAGGCATTTTACGTTGTCAAAGAATTATATCCTAGATCAAAACATAAACTAATTTGAAAGGAGATATCGATCCGTTCGCAAAATCGCATGAAAATAAATTCCATAAATGCAGCGTGACTTAAAACAACTAGAGGAGGCCAGCATTCTCGAAATTATGACAAGTCGCGGTAGGATGTCTCTCAGGGTTGATTCTTGATTTTTGTGTTGAACTTATTTACAGTAGTTCATTTTGAAAAATTTAAAAGTGTAAAACAACTTATGTCAACTAGAAACTTGTATGTGACTTTACCTATTCAGAGGTAATTAGATCTTTCTCATTCCAAGTCATTAATTTTTTAATAATTCAGTTTTGGCAATTAATAACAAATCTGACACAAAATTGCCGTATTCAATATTGATCGACGTTTTAATACACCTTAAATACAAATTTCGATCGATATCGATCATGTATTTTTATTTAGTTTCATTGCAAAATCTTATTACGACCCCATTTTTCTATCTTGTTTGAGTATCAATTGCAAACAAAAGTAAAAGCGTAGCGAATGAAAATATATTTTGTTATTTACAAAATTTTCATATATGAAATTCACGAGCAGACTGAACAGTATTTTCATTGAAAACGTGTTTTTAATAAAAAATAAAAAAAAACAACCGAATCGTTTGTTATATATTTTGACGATTTTAGAATAATGAAATATGGCAGCACTGCATTCGTTGTTATTGTTACGAAAATAATTTTTTTTCTTCTTATTATCGTTGTGTCTGCTCTTTTATCTTTTATCACAAAATATGTATCACAATTTGTACTTTACAATTGTATTATCAATCATCTTTGGCAATTATGCTGATGGCAGAGATGGACAACCTCTTGTAAAAACTTATGATAGTGAGTATTTTTTTTTTTGTTTTATTGTGAAAACGGGTGGTAGTGATGGCAAACATACTTTCAAGTTATGATTTTGTGATTAAAAGATTTATTATACGGCATTTGAAATTAAAGAAAAAGACGAAGAAATTTAAAAAATTTGTAGGAGATAAAAGTGTCACACTACTGGCAGCAAGTTGTTGGAAAATTAGGAAATAAATTGAAGAATATTTATTTCATCAGCATTTTGCGACCGTAAGTTTTAGCAATAAATTGCACAGTCATTTGAGTAGCTAAGCAAAATAAAGCAAAACTGTTCATGATCAGGCATGCAGTCAATAACATCCTTAGCAAGATAATATGTAATCTACTGTATTAAATAATAGTTCTGAATAGCAAAACACTTGCAAATTATAATATTTATCTTAAGAAGATAATTTCATAGACAAGGCAATTTTTGCAAAATCTGAGTACTTTTCTTCAGGGCTGGGGCCAAATTACCGCATTCGATATCGAACGAAATTTTAATACAATTTAAATACAAATTTCATTCCATATTGAATGCCGTAGTTTGCTCCTCGCTTGCTTCAGGTTTTCTATTTCTTTTTACATTTTTACACACATACAAATTACATACAAACACACGCACATATATGAGTATATACTCGCATGTACATATTTATTTCGAACTTAGTTAAAATTGTAAAAATGAATGAACAATAAGTGAATCATTCATTTTATTCACATTTTATTTTATTGCTGCCTTTAATTTCATTTTATATCATAAAAAGTTTCCTTGCTGTTAATTTAAACAAAAACAATAATTTATTTGACTAAAATGAATTTGCATATTGTGATTTATGTATGATTATATTATTTGAAAGTGCTCCAAGTACACAAATAAACTTAACCACATGGAAACAATGGAAGAAGAAGAAGAACAACAACAACAACAAGAAGAAAAAAGCTCAGTCAACACTTCTCAGAACATGGACAGAAAAACAGATACAGTTGCCGACAGCAAAGGAGAAGGGGAGGGGAGGAGGCAAAATAAGCAAATAAGAAAGTTTATGCAAACAAACCAATAAATTATGTGAACAGAAATGAAAAATTAAATGGCAACGATGAAATTTAGCAAAAAAAAAGTTTTATTACACTGGAAAATCCAGACAGACAACGGATTTACAAAAAAAACTTCTTTGAAATGCCCAGAAAATTTTTAATTTATTTTCACTGGAATAGCACATATCGGGATAATCTAAGTGACTCCGTATTTAACTTGATATAAGTTGACTACGTGATTGTGTGATATTAATTCCGAAACCCCGGTCGATAACTCTGTTAACATAGATCGCTCTATATAAATATATTATCACCAAACTGTTGCCCTTCTACTGATGATAAGGATGATCACTGCCATACGATTTCAACAGCACGATTACCGAAATAATATTAATTTAACAATAGACTGCCGGATTCATAAATGCTTGTAATTGAAAAGTATTTTCATGACATTAAAATACAATAACACAGGACAGAAATATTGCTGCCATGCCAAAATTTTTTTATTATAATCCGATCGATAATTTCATAGCAGTTTCTTAATGAAAAAAAAAAAAACAAGTAAAAACGTTATATTCGACCGGGTTGAATCTTAAATACCCTCCAAATATTTAGTAAGTAAATCTAAAATGTTTAACTTGGTGGAACAGAGTTCCTTTAAGACATTTCTGTATTCAATTTTTAATCTCTATTTTTACAGAGTCATTCGGGGAAGGACCTTGGGAGAGACGTTTAACCTCTGCAAGATCAGATACCATCTCAGCTTCTTATAGGCTTAAGGAATACAAATTTTTCAATATTTACACAATTTTTGCATATAATATCATATTTCAACGCCCACTAAAGGGGGCGGGGTCCAATAATAGACTATACTATGTTTTCCACAGACGAACGTATGGGCATTGCCAGATCGTTTTAGACTTCATCACTGATCAAGAATATATATACGTTATGGGGTCCAATTCTTTTCGGAGGCCATTAAAACTGTGTTTTGTCGGGGTGTCTCTGGCAAGGGCCGTGGGGTACACATTTCACTTTTGCCGTAAAACTATAAAAATAAATGTTTAGGATAATTAAGTGTAACATTTTTTTTTTTAATTTTTAATTTTTTTTATCTTGGACCAGCACTCAGGGGATGACCCCTATATATGCAATGCATTGGACCGGAACTGAAGAGGAGATAGTATTGAGGAGACAGATTAGGAAAGATGAGAAGATACAGTTTTTTTTGAATTTTTTTTATTAAATCGAAGTTATATTATTAAGAGTGAATATTTTTATCATCAAAATGGATCAGTACCGATTTGGGATCAGTTCCTAATGACTAGTACCATCGTAGAAAATGGAAATAGTTGAACAAAGAAGGTTGATGAGGTTGCAGTGGCCTGGAAATCAGTACCGATACGTTCTGCTAGTTTGATGATTATAAAAAAACAATAAATATTTCACTATTAATAAAATAACTTAAATTTAATAAAGATTCTTCTGCAAAAAAAAAATAATTTGCAGATTTGAACTTGCGACTGGATAAAAAATCTTAATAACAAAAAAAATTTTTTTTTTGCTGATCAGAAATATTTTATACGTTAGAAAGAAATAAATTCTTATAGAAAATCAGAAAGCTGGTTTCAGGGTTGGAATAAATTAATGTAAATATTCCGGATAGACGTGGATGAAGGGTATATGAGATTCGATACAGCCTAAGACTAAGATGCACAATCGGCACAATGCACTGTGGGGTGAAAGCCCTCACAAGTGGCGATTAATTCAAAAGATTAACTTTAACTTTCACAACCGTATTTGGTACCATATGAAAGTAGATAAAATTCTACATCACTAACTGCAAAAATAAAAGTTCTTGATAGTTGACTTTATTTGCAGTGTGTGTAGAAAGTTCAATCATTTTTGTTATTTTTGCGCGCATTGATTAAAAGAGAAAATTTTGATATTTCAAGTGATTATAGTTTTTGTTAAGACTTCTATAAGTAAAAGTTTTATAATGCAACCGTCAACTTCAGGTATATGAGCATTTAAAAAATTATTTGTTGTTTAGATAAACGTTTTAGAAATATGTATTAAAAAAAATTAAATGTCTCCAAAAATGTGGTATTTTTGACATGGAGTTTCAACAACTTTGCGGATGAGCGCAGGAAAAAATGCTTTTATGCTCTTAAAATATAAGATTTTAGCTAATAAATACCAGAATGGCTATTTGCGCATTTGTGCGATTTTTGCGTTATGAAGGTTTTTGTGAGAGAATTCCGGTTACTAAAAATCAATGTGCAACAAAAAGAACCAAACAAAAAAACAAGTTCTTTTCATTATCTTTCTTATTATTATTTTTTCTAAAGGCACATAAAGTATGCTCTAATTTACAATTTAATTTACTAATTTATCGTTTTTCGTTCCAAAGTTACAGCAAAAATAGTTAAATAAGACCATTTCTCTGAAATACAAAAAAAGCCCAGAAAAGGTTAATAATTTTTTTTTTCAAAATTTTTTTTTAAATTGTGATTTTTTTATGTATTTATTAATACTCATCAATAAAAAATAACAACATTTTAAAATTACGAGTTCTATGAATTGATCGCCACTTTCTCTACCATTCTCCCCAGTGTGCAATGTAGAGATTTTCTTCGGCTCACTGCAATAAACTCATAAGTGCTAAACCAAAATTGCATTATTTCTCAATTAATTCTGGAATAAGTCTATATATGGCTTTATTACCAATACAGTGTCGTGCAATTATTTCCATATATTTTAATTAGTTAACAAATAAGGCAAATTTAGTTTATTACTTATAACTTTATTTCAGTGAACCGAAGAAAATCGCTACATTGTGAAGATAGTATAGTCTAGTCTTAATAAAGCACTTTTACTTGTTTTTCATTTATAATAACCAGTACAATAAAATTTGCTATGACTTTAATTTTTGTTTTATTTCTTGCTAAAATCTCTCTATTAAAGAAGATTTAACCAGGAAATAAGAAAATGACACAGCAAATAATTTAACACCCTAAAGTGTTCTGTAAATATGGATGAGCCTACAAATATTTTGTTTAAAGCAACAGGAAAATCTATCGACTGACAATCCTTTCACTTCCACTAATTTTCATTTTCAACTTATAATACCCCACATGCCTTAACCATTTTTCTTTTAATTCTTTTTACATCATTTCATAATCAATGAATTGTTCTTTTCGCAATAATTTATTGGTTTTTGTTCATGTTCCTTTTAGCAAAATAAAATTAAAAAAATAGCCCTCAAGTCAACATAAATTCAAATTTGTTAGTAAAACCTAATGAAAATTAATGGCAGTTCAAAATGAAATTATATCTTTTATATTTTTTATTTTTTTCTCTTTAATTTGGCAAAAATATTTTCAACAAAAATTCCTAACGTTTGCATAATTGAATTTTCTTTCATAAGAAATAACATTTAAATTGAAGTTAACAAGCAACAATGTAACGAATAAAGTTTTCGTATTATAGATGTTGTATTTAATTAAATATTTACATAAAGAAGATATTTATATTTACACTTGCAGCTGGCAAAACAGAAAAAACCAAAAAAAATATTAAAGTTAATTGGGCTTGAATTTTATTGGATTATGAGAAAGAAATAAAGTTTATTCAAAATATGTGCAGTTAAATTTCAGTTGTAAAATATTTGCTTACGGAGGGATTTAATTAAATTAAAAATTTGTGGTTTAAAGATTTTCTAGAAATTCTTTAAATGAAAATGTTTATATAAAACTATGTATTACATGGAATTAATTGATTTTTATAGATTTTTTTTCTTCCTTTCTTTGCAGGTAAAGACGTCAGAGTCATGAAGGTAACTTCAAGCATTAAAATAAATTAAGGAATAGATTTAAAAGGTTTTAAATAAAATATTAGTTCAGCATTTGATGATTGCAAATTTGAAAAAAAATTCCTTAAAAGCGATTATTTAATACAAATGATTTAGTCGGTCACTGCTACACTGTCAATTTGTATTGAACTCGATTCGCGATCTAAATTTGAAAAAAAATTGGGTTTTCAGCGATGTAGATCGCTATCTATCACGTGTCCTTGGAATATCACTTTTTTAATTAATTTCAAATAAATAGATTAAAGCCAAGAGTATTGGTAAAAGAAAAACTAAACAAATTATTGGAACGTTATGATTTTTCAAAGGACAGTGTTCAATAATTTCGCTTTACATTTGAAAACTTTCTATATAGCAGCCATTACAAAAAAAAATTATATTAAAACAAGTCATACCAGCAAATAATTTACTTAGAAATTGCTTAAATAAAATTATCCGAGACTGAATCATTAGGCTAGCTTACATTACAATTCAGATGTGATATAATACCTCTTATTCTGTAACTATTTGTCTACGTCAACAAGACAGTATCAAAAATATAACAATACACGTTTTCTTCACCAAGTTTCTGTTTTTAACAGCCTTTTGCTATTTTGTAGCCCTTAGAGAATAGGGAATCTGAGGCCATCAGCAGAATTTAATTGTTCACCACAACGAGTATCTTAAGTATCTCATTTTTGATATTGTTTTGACTCTGACATCGACGAATAGAACCAGAAAAAGAGGGCAAATATTTAATGTGTTGAATTGTAATTTATTTCAGTTATCGATTCATTTAATTTATTTAAAGTAAGTTTTATAATTTCTTAACAAATAAATAAAATTATTCGAATAGAATTTTCACTTAAAATATACATATAAAATATTCGATTAGAATATTCGTTTAAAATATTCGATTAAAATATTCTATTAATATATAGTACTAAAATTTGCTAATAAAATATTAGATTGAAATGTTCGAATAAAATATTCGATTAAAATATTGGCATAAAATCTTTAACAAAATTTTTGTAATGAAATATTCGAATAAAATATTCGATTGAAATGTTCGATTAATATATAGTCGATTAAAATATTGGCATAAAATCTTTAACAAAAATTTTTTAATGAAATATTCGAATAAAATATTCGATTAAAATGTTCGATTAATATATTCGATTAAAATATTGGCATAAAATCTTAAACAAAAATTTTTTAATGAAATATTCGAATAAAATTTTCGATTGAAATGTTCGATTAATATATTCGATTAAAATATTGGCATAAACTCTTTAACAAAAATTTTTTAATGAAATATTCGAATAAAATATTCGATTAAAATATTCGATTAATATATTCGATTAAAATATTGGCATAAAATCTTTTACAAAAATTTTTCAATGAAATATTCGAATAAAATATTCGATCAAAATGTTCGAATAAAGCATGCTAATAATATCTTCAACTAGAATTACCCGAATAATGTATGCTATCATTGGGGAATTGAATTTTTTTTATACATAAATAACAAACACAGCGGAAAAGGTCCAGGTTCTCCACCGGGAATCGCAGCGGCATCTAAATTCAATAAGATTTTAGTTTATTTATTAAGCTAACAGTTAATCCGACTCAATTTAAAACAAAATTTGTAAAAAGTAATTTGTAAATTCACGGATTTGAACTTGAGCCTTAATAGAAATTTTTAGCTTAAAATTTAGTAATGTATTCGTTTATATAGTTCCATTTGTGTAGACCACGTCACCAAAGTGCAATTTGTATGAAAAACAAAAATAATTTTGTAACGGAAACAAATTTTGACCTTTTTTAAAAATTTGCTTCTTCTTTTCACTCATAAAAATTAAAACGTTAAAATTTGAAAACATGATTTTTTTTTAATAAAATTATTTATTAAAAAATGTATCGAATATCACAGGAAATTTATGCGAACAAATTTATACACATAAAATTTAATCAACAAAAATTTGTTATAAACTTATTCAAGATAATATGGGAAAATAGAAATGTTTAACTCTCAATGGCACTCGATATACAAGCAACGCTGACAAATGCAACACAATAGCCTGAACGTTTTCAAAAAATCACTCGATCGCTGTTAAAATTGGCAAGTAAAGTACAGATTTATAAATAAGAGAGAAATTTTATTATTTCGGGTTAAGTAAGTCTAGTGTTCCTAATGAAGTCTTGATAAGTAATTCCCTTTTAAAAGACATCATTATAAATGTTAAGCCGTATAAAGCCAAAAATAACTAAATTATTTAAAAATAACCGTCAAGATTTCAGCTAAGGAGAAACAATTTGTGACAGCCAATTTTTTATTTATTATTTTTTTCGTTAGCGAAGTAAATATTTTTAATAAATTTCAAGTCAAATAGATCATCAAAAATTTATAAAATAGATATAAATTTTCCCTGGTTTTGAAATGTAATTTGAAACTTTATAGTTTTCCTGCACAATTTTCTTAAAGTAGATTTGAAATGAAAGTCTCGGTCTGGCTTTAGTCCTTGCATAGTTATAAAATGTATGCATATTATGCGAGTGTGTAGCTTCACTAATACACTCACATACGATTTTATTTCTATGTATTTTACTTTTTATAACGGAAATAGTAGTCGTGTTTATTTAGATTAAGTGTTAGGAAACGTGATGAGATTTGAAAATACGAATCTATGTTCTTAAACACTATTAAGTTTTTATTTTTACATGTTCACATGCATTTTTATATACAAATAAAATGATAATAAAAACATATTTCTAGACATGCGAATATAAACACGTTATGACGTTATGATTTATAAAAATTGCTAATATTATAACAGAACAAATAAAAGTAGTTCTTGTCAGCCGCGTTAAGGCCACTCTGATATTAAAAAAGAAAGAATACTTACACTCGGCAAAAAATTCGAAGCAAATGAGGGTCGTTTGGCTTCAATTTTTGCAAGAGCTGTATTTTAGAGGCACGGAAGGGAAGAAATCTATTCGTGAACTTTTCTAAGTATTTAGTACTCAGCCGGACAACACGCAACGTGATCTATAAACAAACTGATCAAAACACTGTAGCCATCGACAACACAACTAGTCATGCAGGTAAAAAAGCCACCATTTCAGAAAATTTTTAATATCCTTAATTTTATGCCTATTTCTGGGCTAGAATTCGCTTATAATGATGTCTGTACTAGTTTTCAAGGTAATTAAAAAATGTTGTAAATGTAGCGGTTTTCGAAAACCACAAGTGCAGAAATTTTTTTTGCAGAAACGGTTTCAATCAAATCAGTGCGGAGTGCCGGTATTGCTTTATCTTAATTTTTTTTGTAAAATATGTATTTTTATGTAAAAAAATTACTTGTTCCGCTTAGTCGATTTTTAAACAGTTTAAGTGTTTCTCGAAATTTTAGAAATATTTTAGTAACTTTAATTCTAAGCGGATTCTGAAATAAAACTGAATTACAACGAATGGTTTGAATTATTTGCCAATTAGATGATGATGATAATGTAGCGGCTTCCGAAAACATGACTGTTTTGCTTTCCTGTTATATTAATTCTTGTTTAATAATTAATTTGGAATGTTATATTTTTGTCAATCCTAGCCCAACATCTTGATATTAAAAAAAAAATAATTTTATATAAATATTCACAGTAGCGTTAAAATTTTATTTAATTGAATACAACTTCAAAGATTTTATTAAAATTAACTACGAAGTACAGCAACTCAATAACGTCTTGGTTGTATTAAAGAAGCACATAAAATCTTATATTCAATTTCAAAGCAAAAGTTTCCTGTTCTTCTTTGACAATTTTATTATATCCCACAACGTACACCTGCTGTTCCTGTTTTTTTCCTGCTGTTGGTATTTATTTGAAAAATGTGTTCTCAAGCGTATTCGTGCTCGATTACAGCAGTTTATTTGAAGCTTAAAAAGGAAAAACGAAACTGAAACACTCCGCATATATGCAGATTTCATCTATATTCACAGGATATAATAATAGAATCTCAGCTTTTATTTATTTATTTTTTTTTTGAAAAGCAAGTCTATAAACTTATAAAATAGAACGCATTCATATCATTTACCTGTACACAAGTAATGCACAAACCCACATACACACACATTCGCACACATGCTGCAGCACGTGTGTAAATAATTTGTAATTGAAAACTAAATTCAGCTAAATGTGTAAGCAGCTCGTTCTGAAATAGAATAAGTGAGTTGAAGTGCCGGTGGTTGGCACGACAAAAATACTCATACTAGTAATTTCTTTTTACACAAGCCAACATGCTGGCAGTCGTATGCGTTAGTCGAGTACATAAACACACACACACTTAAACCAGCCTATAAAAACCAGTAAAAACACTTAAAAAGTGACACAGTTTTACTGGTAGAAAGAAAGTATTATCATCATTGACATGAAAATTTCCATAATTGCATAAAAAGAAGAAAGAAATTATACATTTTATGAATATAATTTGTATTTTTTTTTTTTGTAAATTTATTTTTGCCCAGTTTAATTCCATGCTGCATATGTATTTCATATATTTAAAAGGCAGTAAGTGAATTGCATGATTCAACTGATTTCTTTCTCTTTTTTTTTTTAATTCTCAGCAACAAAGTGTTATATATACAGGGTGTCCGCTGGAAAGCTTTTTCCCGCCATTTTGGTAAACATTGGTCTTGATAGTTCATATTTAATAGTCCTGAAGTAGACACGTAGCAAATTTATTATGGACAAATATTCGATAAACCAAAGGGTTTTAATCAGATTACAATGAAATTACTGCGACACCTTTTTCACAACAAGTTATTTCAAGAAACGGTGATGTTGATTGGCCTCCACGGTCACCTGATTTGATTGCTACGGACTTCTTTTTGTGGGGATATCTGAAAAGCAATGTCTATGCAAACAAACCAGAAACGCATGAGCAACTCAAACAATATATTCGTGATGAAATTAATAAAATACCTCGTAAAATGTGTGAGAATGTAAGGAAAAATGTGCTCAAAAGGGCTCGCATTTGTGAGGCTAACAGAGGCGGACATTTATCTGCTATTGTATTCCATACATAATTGCCGACATTAAATAAAACATGTAACAATATAAGATCCATTCGCTTTCATTAAATCATTATAAACAACAGAGTAGTACACCTTCCCAGCGGACACCCTATACAATTTTGATTCAAACTATTTCATTTGAAATGACTTCAAATGATTGAATCTGTGCTTATTTATGTATATAAAAAAAAATAAAATTCCGTTATAAAGAAGTATGCTATTATTCGGAAAATTCTAGTCGAATATATTATTCAACAACTTTATCAAACATTTTAATCGAATATTTTATTCGAAAATTTTATTCGAATATTTCAAACGAACATTTAACTAGAATATTTTATTCAAAAAATTTAATTGCATATTTTGTTCGAATATTTCATACAAGTTTTGTAAAATATTTTATTCGAATATTTTAATCGAATATTTTATTTAAACATTTTAATCGAATAAATTGTTAATTTTTCCAACGGGCTTAAGTTCGAATCTGCATGACTGCAATTAATTTTTTCATTATTTTATTAATAAATGAATTTGTTCAAATTCTTTTTTTATTAATTTATATTAAGATTGGAATATTAAGAATATTTTTCAATAATCATCAAACCAGCAGAACGGATCAGTACTGATTTCGAGGCCGCTACGCCATCTCATCAGCGTTCTTTGTTCAATTTTTCCACTTTTGCAAGTGGTGCTAGTTAGTAGGAATATCAACTATTTAACCAATATTTTAACGAAAATTGAATATGAGAAGTTATCAAATTCATATTTTTTTAAAGTTATTACATTTTTGGTTAGTACGAAATTCCCCAACCCTGACGATTAATATTCCCAATATTCCATGTATCTCTTTCGCTTTTTTTTATTAATAAAATAATAAAAAAATAATTTGCAGTCATGCAGATTCGAACTTAAGCCCGTTGAAAAAATTAACAATTTACATAAGAAAGTTCGACTAAATAAAAATTCATACATAATTTATTTTAATCGAATATTTTATTCGCAGATTTTAATAGAATATAGTACTCGAATATTTTATTCGAATATTTTAATCGAATATTTTAATCGAATATTTTATTCGATAATTTTAATCGAATGTTCTATTTGAATAATTAAATTTTTTTATTTATTAAATGTTCCAAATACAATTAAAAATTTTAAAACTTGTTATAAATAAATTGCAATTAAACACATTAAATATTCCCCCTTATTCTGTAACTATTTGTCAATATCAATCTCAAGACAATATCAAAGCTTAGATACTTAAGATAATCGTTGCGATGAACAATTAAATTCTGCTGATGGCCTCAGATTCCCTATTCTCTAAGGGCTACAAAATAGGAAAAGGCTGTAAAAAACAGAAAATTGGTGAAGAAAACGTGTAAATAATTGTTCTATTTTTGATACTGTCTTCTTGTTGACGTCGACAAATAGTTACAGAATAAGAGTCATTATATCATATTTAAATTATAATTTTAAGCTAGCCTAACGATTTAGTCTAGACAAATTTTTTTAAACAGTTTCTAAGCAAAATATTTGTTACTGCAGTTTTTTTATATTTTTAAATAGCTGCTATTTAGAAAGTTTTCAAATTCAATTCAATTCAAAAGCAAAATTATTAAAATCTGCCCTTCTTTGAAGCATAATAACTTTCCAATAACTTGTTGTTTACATTTTTTCTTTTGCCCAATACTCTTTACTTTAATCTATGAATTTGAGATTAAAATTAAACCAGAAAAACTTTAGCAAATAAAAACAACTTGTTTTTACTTCAATTTGCTAAAATTATTTATTCAAAGCAGGATTTGATGTTTTGTTACATATTTTTTTTAATAAAAAGTAACAGAAACTTGCCAGGATTTATTTTAATTAAATTCATTTTTATTTACATTTTATTTTCCTATAAATGGCCGTTTTTACTTTGATCTTTTTGTTGATAAAGTTAAATGAAAAACTGAATGAAATTATGGGTTAACAGATATTTATTTTATAAAAGGGTACTGGGGGGCGGGTGGAGAAAATCAAGTTTCATCTGTGTAACATTTTTAATATGTAAAAAACTTAAGTTCTTGTAACCACTACGATTTGTATTTATATGGAAACTTTTAGCCTCTTAGTTGAAAAAAAAAAATGCTATAAGAAAAGTTTATAAAAAGATGGCAAAACAAGTTACACTTTTTTTCAACACCAAAACTTTTTTTATAACACCAAAATTAATTTACTTAAAACACAATAGTTTGTGTGTTTTCAGTTTTGTGGCCTAGTGGAAATTTTTGAAATGTGCATTGTGAAAATCTTATTTATAAGTTCTACTTCTGTAGTAAAATTCACCTGCAGTGTGTTTATAAATTACAGAGAATGACAGAAAATGTTCCAATAAAATAATATGTGATGTGTTAAATTATTTTTAGGCAATTTGATTTCCTATTGGGATGCTAATACACTTGAACTGTCAACTAAATTATGTCCGCCTCGGTTACAAGTTTAGCATTGAGAAAGTACATTCATGGACAATTGACTCTTCCACATACTTGCCGCTATGAGAGAATACTCGTATGTCATAAATTAAGGAAATAAAAATTACAAAAACTAAATTTAACAAAAGTTCGTTAACAAGGAAATCATTAAAAACTTTTAACACAGTGCGGCCAAAAAAAAATCATTTTCTAAATTGAAATAAAATTGCACTCAAAATAATTTAACTTTAACAGAATGTAGTTTATTTCGAGAATTATGATCGGTAGAAGCTAAAGTCATTTAGTACGATATACTCAGCTATAAACATTTATGTTCTAAATACATTCACGACAGCAAGCCACCGACTACATGACTACAGAAATAGAATATTTGTGATTGTATAGGGAAAAATAGTGTGGACAACAACCTGCCGAGTAGCCGTCAAAATAATCATTCCCATATTAACACGTGTGATCTATTTCTGTAGTCGTGTAGTCGGTAGCCTGTTGTCGTGAGTGTGTTTAATCCAAAAGTCTGGACTACCGACTACATTTGATGGTTGATGTCCCTGCTGATTTTGTGAATGTAGTCATATTAATACAAATTTCTAATAGTCTATAAATCAGTGCTGCCAACACAGGGAAAAGTTTTTAATAAATAGACGTTTAAACATTTTTTTATGTGCTCAAGAATATGAAAATTTTTGAAAATTGTTAATTTTTTTTTTATTTTTTTTTTTTTTTTTAATTTTTGTTAATTTTTTTCAATAAGAAAACGCTTAAGGACATTCCAACATGGACTTCTGAAATGTGAGAGTTGACAACAATTAGCTGCTTGACTCAAGGGAGTGAAATGCCGTCCTAAAAACTCACGCTTTGGTGTAGATTCTGGGCTGGTGGCGTCATCGGTCCCTATTTCACGGCTGTAGAAATAGAACACACAAGTTTTTATATGGGAATCATTATTTACAAGGTTGTTGTCCGTACTACTTTTCCCATATAAAGACATTTATTGGAACGAAGTTCCTTATGGGACGACACGGAGGGGTACGCTAACCGGGAAAAAACTTAAGATTTTTTCTTTCTAAATCAATGTTTAAGACGTATGAGTAATACGATTCCATACAAACAAATATTAATCATACGCAGCCGTGCCGTGACAGAATTCAATTTCGTTAGGGAACAAAATTGATTCTGTATTTTCGTTGGTCGGCGATAAAAACTTATAAAAATAAAAAGTTTATACCCGAATAATTATTTTCTTTATACCTCGATAGACAGACACTATCACGTACTAAAAAGCAGAGTAACAGCACCCACCTTCGTCGGCCTTGTAGCAAAAATTAGCCGGCGAAGTAAAAGGTTGAAATAGCTACAAAAACAACTGTCTATCTTCTCATCTTTCCTAATCTGTCCCCTCAATACTATCCCCTCGTTTTCAGCTCCGGCGCAATGCATTGCATATATGTATAGGGGTCATCCCCTGAGTGCTGGTCCAAGATAAAAAAAAAAATTAATATTTTTATAATAAGGAACTTCGTTCCTACCCGGTGTCCCACGACAACACACATCTTTTTCTATTTCTACAGCCGTGTAGGCGGTGTCCTGCTATCCATTTCCATAATATCTCACACACACGTTGTTTTATTTGAATTTAAAGTTAGGAAGCCTTCTAATGAAAGACCCTCTAAACCAACACATTGAGGGCAGAACTCTAAATACGACACACAGAATAGCCTAATTGTGTAAATTTATTCCTGCACTCGTTTTCGTAAAATACATTTTGAGCCTGGGAGCTCCCCATAACCTGTTCACTCGTTTATGGGTACATATTTCAGTATCACGGGGTAATCTTGTGCTAATGCTTATATTCTTTTGTTTAGAGACAGCCAGCATTGGTGACTATGTTCGTGTGTGTGTGTGTCTTTCTTTTCAGCATGTGTTACATTTTGCAAATATTTGTATTGTTCCCTTTTTTAAACAATTTACAAGTGTGTGTATGTGTGTGTCTGTGTGTGGGTGTACACATGTGTGCAAATATTAAAATAAATTAAAATTTAGCTATTTATTTTGCCGGGTTTGTTGGCAACTGAGTCCATAAACACAAAAGCTGTTTACCATACGACTATTTAACATATTTTTACATATTTTATGCAAAAATCTCTTTTTGTAGGAATTTGAATTTTAATTCGTATATTGTCCACTCCGGTTTACATGCTGCAAATTAATTATATGTGCATTTAGTGTTTAACCAGAAAACTAAATACGCAAACGAATCTAAGCAGGAGAGTACAGGCAGAAGAGGAAAACTGGCAGCCAAAAAAGTGCCAAATAAACAAAAATCTAAATTATAAAATTAGCACGTACAACATATCAAACACACGACCACGCACATGAACACACACATGAACTAACACAGCATATGTATGTATAAAGCAAAACCCATCAGGATTGTGCAGGCACATTAGGGTGTTCCAGCAAAACAAATTTATAAAACCGGTATTAAATTTTTTTGTCATAGAGGATCTCGGACATCAATGGGCCGTTTTCGTAGATGTATTGAAGTTTATAGTCAATATCGTATTGGTATTTCATATGTTTGAAGAAAACCAGGTGATCATGTGTGGCAAAGCAACTTTCAAAAACGGAATACACATTTAGGACTATTTGAGGAAATTTTTCTCTGTTATTCAGAAATTTACGAAATACTGGTACACACTGATGTGTTCACCTGCGATGGCACAAAATATCTCATAGTGGGTTCCCAGCTCAGCAATTGCAAAATGAAATGAAGGAACCGGAAGGATATTGGAAAAGTGAACGTTATTGCAGTTCTGGTCGTATTAAATATTTTTCTAAAAAAATACATAAAATGAAGAAATTTAATTAAAACTCAAACAAAAATTCTTTGCACTAAAATCAAGAAAATATAATTTAGAAATCTTTTGGGTTTAATTGAATTTAAATGCTAAAAACATTAAAAGCACAAGAAATATGTTTATTTCTTAATATTATTTTTTTTTTATTTCTGTTATTTTTTTTTTCATTCTGATGTCTTGGAGCCCAACGGAAGATAGAATCGCATTTCATCAACATGGCGTGATTGCTTTGCACAACTATTTTTCTTTTTTTTTCCAACGAGTATTTTCGTAAATATTTTTCAGTCAACAGCACAACATGTTTTTCATGCACATGCACATGCTTTTTTTTTTTTTTTTTTGAACCACCAAGAAAATATGTTGTTAAAAAGGAAAACATTTTTCACTTACAAGTGAAATAAGAAAAAAAACCGCATTCCCTTGGAAAACTCCAAAAGTATGAGGGCAAATTGCAATTGTGTGTTTTTAGGGAAAATCATTCCACTCTGTAATAATATTTTAATGTTCATTTCACGTCTTTGCCAGGCGCAGTTGCTTGACATGAAATGTTAACTTTTCCGTTTTTTTCTTTTTTGTCGCTGGCATTTGATTGATATCGAAATACTAAAATTATTACTTAAAAGTCCTGCAACAGTAAAGAGGAGGCAGAGTCCATGTAATTTCTTAGAATTAGCTGAAAACATATTTATTAAGTGATTTATTTTTTGCAAGAAAGGCAATTATTTGCTCAGCTATTTCTGCTGCAGATTCGCTAATAGCCACAAAAAAAGAAGTTATAATAATTATAATGAACAAGTGCTCGCAGTATAATAGAGAGAATAAGAAGAAAGGATGTCAAAAGGGTCCTTTTGTAGTGTTTTTAATGTGAAAACATTTAAGTTCATTTAAAGTGCAGCGCATTCAATGCGCTTTCATATTTTATTATTATTCTTTTTATTACTATTATTATTTTTTTTTTATATTGTAAACTCAATGGCCCAGACATTAAAAGAGACTGCAGTGCCCTAGAGTGGGCTTAAGCCATTCAATTTAATGGAAGAAATTTAAAATTTGATAAAAGTAAATGAAAATCATGTCGTTGCACTGCAAAATTATGCCAAAACATAAAAGTATGAAAAGTATTAACAGAAGGCAGATGTGGCGCATTAAATGTGGCCTTCATATTAAATACAATAAAAGTATTTTAATATAAAGAAGTAAAAACATTGTATGTATTCGAACGGGTTGAATCTTAAAGACCCTCCAAATATTCAGTACAAAAAAACTTCTATTTTTATTCGTATTAAAATGTACATTTTTATGGTATTTGATTTAAGTAAACAAGAAAAAAAATTTATTTTACTGAAGTCGTTTCCAACGTGTTGGGAGTAGCATGACTGAGACACCTTTCCGTCGGCATAAAAACTTACGTATTAATATTTTATATTAAAGTGCAAAAACGGGACTGAGATAAGTTTAAAATGTTTGACCTGCTGGCTCATAGTTCCTTTAAGAAATTTCTGTGCCCAATTTTAAAACTCTATACAGGGTCACTCCGGGAAAGGCCGTGGAAGAGACATTTCTCGTAAATCGTAAAAACTTAAAAACTAAATTTTTGGGGTACATTTTTGAAAAAAAATATTTTTTTTGATAGGGTAAGTTAGGGGGGAAATAGGCATATTACCTTCGTGGTAAAAGTTTATAAATTAAAAACAAGTAAAAACGTTATATTCGACCGGGTCGAATATTAAATACCCTCCAAATATTTAATAAGTAAATTTAAAATGTTTAACTGGCTGGGACAGAGTTCATTTATATAATATCGTACGTCAACGCCCACTGAAGGGGCGGGGTCCAAAAATAGAATGCATCATGTTTTCCACAGATGGACGTATGGGCATTGCTAGACCGTCTTAGACTTCATCACTGAACAAGAATTCATATATATATTTTATGTGGTCTAATTCTTTTTGGAGAGCATTAAATCTGTATTGTTTGGGGTCTCTCTGGCAAGGGCCGTGGGGGAGACATTTCACCTTTGCCATAAGACTCTAAAAATAAATATTTGGGATAATGAAATGAATGTAAAATTTATTATGTGAGTGACAATAAATATGCCGAGTTAAACATGTTTTGACGTAAACAATTACGAAACAACGTATTTAGCTGTGAAGTTAAATATGTTATGACGTAACGAAATGGCAAAGAGTGAAGTTGTTTTTTTTATGAAAATCCATATTTAATAAATTTTTGGAGAATTTTGTGAAAATATTTACAGGCCAAGAGAGTGTGTTTGATCTTGGAGGGGTTTCGCCCCCAGTGGCCAAATAAGGAGTTGGCATGCATTGCCAGTATGCAATAAAATAAAATAGAATCAAAATATAACTCATTTAAAAAAAAAAATTGTGTTTTTAATTTTGATTTTAATTGTTTTTATTAAAAATAATTTTTTCTTGTTAATTTTTTTTAAATTTTAAAAAATAATGTATGGGACAGAAGACACTCCCATAATCATTTTGTTTATAAATATGGATTTTCATAAAAAAAATTTCACTGATTGCCAATTCGTTACGTCATAACATATTTAACGTCACTTCGTAACTGCTTACGTCAGAACATGTTTAACTCGGCATATTTATCTTCACCCACATACATTTATGTTTAATTTTTTTTTTAAATTGTCATTTAGGGCGCAAAGGGAGAGAAGAAGTTAGGGCAGAGGAGTACCAGATTACGTGTCAGCCTCGTCATTAAAGCTTAAACATTTTCCCCCTTATTCATAAAAATTATGAGAGTCTAATAATACCGTAATAAAACAAAATTTCATATGAAAAATGCTCTATTGCACTCTTATAAGTCTCTCATAATTTTTATGAATAAGGGGGTTTATATTTAAGGAGTGTAGGCTTAAATAATGCAATTTGTTAAATTTTTACACTATTTTTGCCTATAATAATGCCCACTAAAGGGCCGGGGTCCAAAAATTCATTTTTTTTATTTTAAGGCTCCAAGTTTAACGCGTTGAACCTTCTTTGACGTAAAAATATATCATTCGCTTAACACAATTACAAAAAAACTTTTGTTTTTTTCGAGATTGGTTTAGTTCTTCTTAGGGGAACTTTTTCCCTCTGGCTCGATTCAGCCTATTTACGAAATTGACATGTGCTATCCTTCAAGTTATATTTAGTTATATTTAAGTTTCAAGGGTCCGTCTTAGATTTCATCACTGATCAAGAGTATGTATACTTTATGGGGTCTCAGAGGGATATTTTGCTGTGTTACAAGCGGAATGATAAATTGAATATAACCCCCAATTCGTTTTTGCAGGGTATAAAAATGTCTAAAGAAACTCAATACATTTTCATATCGGCTATATTTACATTTCCATAACTATAGTTTGATATTTTTTCTTACAACCAGCCTGGGGACGCCATATAAAAATAATTGTCTACAAATTATTTATTCGAGTGGTGCAGATTAGAAAAATATATTTTTAAATATGTAAGCAAATGACCTTTTAGATATCCCATAGAGTATCGTTAACTGGAGTACTCCACACAGGAAACGAGCCGCCTTTTGCCCAGTTACAACAGAGAATACTAAAACAAAACAAAAAAACACCTATTTGTCTAACTGTCTTCTGTATTAGAAGTCAGACACACACACACACGCACACACGAAGCAGCTTTTCGATCTGAAATGGTCGATGTGAACATGAAAACAAGAAAGGAAAACTTTACGCCAGATTATTACAACACCTTTTACTTAAGAAATGTTTGCTGTTGCTAGCAGACGTGCATTCATGCCTTTTTTGCCAGCATGCATGAGAAAATGTTTTGGTTTGTGCCACGGCATACATTAAAAGACTTTTAAGAAAGTTTGCTGTTACAAACACGTTTAAAGCAAAATGAAATTGTTTTCCATAAAAAAAAAACCCGGATGGAAATTTTAGTTGATGATGACAATACAAGAAGTGTTCCCTTGCTAGAGGTGGGAAAACTATCGATGACACTATCGATAGCTTCGATAGTTATTATACCCTCCAAAAACGAATAGGAGGGTATATTCACTTTGTTATTGCGTTTTTAACGCAGCGATATATCCATCTGAGACCCCTTAAATTATATATATTATTGATCAGTGATGAAATCTAAGGCGATCTCAGCATGTTCGTCCGTCCGTCTGCCTCTAAAAAACAACATAATTTTTAAAGCTTTTTTTTGTTATTTTGTTACGCAAATGATATATTTTTATATCAAGGAAGGTCCAACGCATTAAATTTAGAGCCATAAATTTTAAAATAAAAAATTTCCACCACGCCTCTTAAGTGGGCATTATTATATGCAAAAATGATTAAAAAATGTAACAAATTGTTTTACTTAAGCCTACATTCCTTAAAAATAACATTTTTAAGCTTTTATGGCGAAGCTGAGACGTAACCTGGTACTCCTCTGTCCTACTCCCTCCTCCACCTTTGCCCTATAAAAAAAATTTTATTTAAAATAAATTTTACATTTAATTATCCCAAACATTTATTTTTAGAATTTCATGCCATACGTGAAATGTCTCCCCCACGGCCCTTGCCAGAGCGACCCCACCAAAATACAGTTTTAATACCCTCCAAAGAGAATTGGACCAAATAAAGTATATATATTCTCGATCAGTGATGAAGTCTAAGACGGTCTAGCAGTGTCCATACGTTCGTCTGTGGAAAACATGATATAGTCTATTTTTGAACCCCGCCTATTTTAGTGGGCGTTGACGTACGATATCATATGCAAAAACAGTGTAAATATTGAACCATTTTTGTTCCTTAAGCCTCTAAGAAGCTGAGATGTTCTCTAATCTTGCAGAGGTAAAACATCTCTCCCACGGCCCTTCCCGGAATGACTCTATCAAAATAGAGATTTAAAAGTGGGTACAGAGATTTCTTAAAGGTACTCTGTCCCACCAAGTTAAACATTTTAAATTTACTTACTAAATATTTGGAGGGTATTTAAGATTCGACCCGGCCGAATATAACGTTTTTACTTGTTTTTTTCTAATTGTCTAATTAATAATAAATTTAATGTCAATATTTTAACTTCAACATGGCTTTTTCACTTTTTCCATAATTTAGGTCTAAGTCTGTACTAACTTTGTTCAGTGAGTTGTGTTTTGCTCACTAAACACGCTTTTTAGCAGTGCTGCATTTGTAATTTTACTCCATATTATAGCAATTAAGTGTTAATTAAGCAATTAAATGCTAATTGAGCTCAATAATACTATTTATTGCGATAAGCTCAATACAGGTGTATGTCTGAAGGCGGTATTAAAAAAAATTTATGTAACGAATTTTTTTAATACGTTTAAATTTGTATTTTTTGTGTAGCCTGATCGTATAACAAAGAAATTGTTTAAATTTTCTCTAAGGATCAACAAAAATAAAAGAAACATGTAACACATACACACACATACTTTATCTTTTCAGCACTAACCTGTACTTGAGTTTTTCTCAATTTTTATGCTTTCTTATTTCATTCACATTAACGGCAGCTACACACAAACACACACAGCCAGATACACACAAACGAAAAAGAACGTCTACGCTAACCTGCAGTCAGTCTTAATACAAACAAATATTCAGCATCATGGGCAGAAACAGCATCCGACTCTTTAACTGGCATTAAAGTTTCATACAATCACTTGTGTATTGCTGCAACCTTTATGAGTCCAGTGTAAGGCAATTAATTATTATGGCTTTACGGTAGAGGCATACGTACGACGGACGAGTAGCAACATTTTCAAACAATATTTCCAATTTATTTCACATTCATTCCCTAACATTTTGCCTACAATTATTACAGACGTTTAGAGGGTTTGAGGGTGGGCTGTTGTGGTGTTTATGGGACGGGATCGTTGCCAACCAACTGAAGCCAAATAAAATAAACTTGAATGTAAATTGCCACAAGAAACCAACAAAGATTTTATGAAAATTAATTAGGAGTTTAACAACTTCTAATTTTCTGTTACAGATTCCTTGCAATCAAAGCGGGTGAAGTGGGACGGGTGTTGCAAGAATTGAAGGATAATTGAGTTTAATTCTGAATGATTGCAGTTTTAGCATTTTATGCTGCAAAACAAAGAAATTTTTACAGGAAAATGTTTTCAACATTTCTTTAAAGAAATTATTGAACAAAAAAAAACATTTTAATAATTTAATCTACTTCTTTTGGTCTTCCGATTACTTTTCATAAAATAACCACACGAAATATCCGCTCATACACACATGCCGTGGCTTGTGCGAGCTGTTAATATCCCCTGAAATGCCACAAAATAAAAGTGGAGATGCGCAGCTCTCGCTTGCAAATTAATCAAAATTTTATGAGATTTTTTTTCTTGCTCTTTAAACGGTGTTCAGCCGTGAGTATTTATGGAAGATTGATATTAAATTGTTTAAATACCAGCACTACGCACACCACCAATTGAAGGATATTGAAGTACACACACGCACACATACCAAATAAATTTATTATAAATTTTAATTAAAAGGCAATGAATGAGTGGCATGGAAAAGCATGATGTTTTACACAGAGAAAAAACACAGTAAATATGCAGCAGCAATTTTATCAGAAATAAATTGAACCTGTTTTCTGAAAAATTTTTTCCAAAATTATGGCACCTCCACAAGGCATTCGTTAAGAAAAAAATGCATTTATACATCTCAATCGTGTCCTACCGCACATTCAGTTTCGGATTTGGGCACATATTGTGTTTTAACCAACCAAAAAAGAATGTCATTCCGTGGGCAAGGCAGTAAAATACCCCTCTAAGACCCCTTCAACCATATACATATATATTTATATATTCTCGATCAGTGATGAAATTTAAAAATCGCGATTCAGCCCAAACGAAAAGATCCAGACTCTTGAAACTTGGTATAAATATATCTTGAAGGATAGCACAAGTCAAGTTCATAAATGGGCAGAATCGGGCTAGAGACAAAAAAGTTCCCCTAAGAGACTAAACCAACCTCTAAAAAACAACATAATTTTTCAAGTTTTTTTTTTGTGATTTTACAAAATTTTAAAAAAATTTATTAAATATGGATTTTCATAAAAAAAAATCTTCACTGTTTGCCATTTCGTTACGTCATAACATATTTAACTTTACAGCTGAATACGTTGTTTCGTAACTGCTTACATCAAAACATGTTTAACTCGGCATATTTCTCTTCGCTCACATAATAAATTTTACATTTAATTATCCCAAATATTTATTTTTAGAGTCTTATGGCAAAGGTGAAATGTCTCCCCTACGGCCCTTGCCAGAGAGACCCCAAAATATACAGATTTAATGCTTTCCGAAAAGAATTAGACCCCATAAAGTATATATATTCATGATCAGTGATGAAGTCTAAGACGATCTAGCTATGACCATACGTCCGTCTGTGGAAAACATGATGTAGTCTATTTTTGCACCCCGCCCCCATTCAGTGGGCGTTGACGTACGATATTATATAAATGAACTCTGTCCCACCCATTTAAACATTTTAATTTTATTTACAAAATTTTTTGAGGGTATTTAATATTCAACCCGGTCGAATATAACGTTTTTACTTGTTTTTTTGTTGTTTTTGGACCCCGTCCCCTTTATTGAGCGTGAAAATTACATATTATATGAAAAATACAAATACAAATTTAATTTATATGCTTTTACGGCAAACGTAATATGCCTATTTGCCCCCTAAATGACCCAATCAAAAAAAAATATTTTTTGTACACTTAATTACCCAAAAAATTTCGTTTTCAAATTTTTACGATTTACATGAGATGTCCCTCTCACGGCCTTTCTCGGAGTGATCCTGTATAGAGTTTTAAAATTGGGCACTGAAATTTCTTGAAGGAACTGTGACCCAACAGGTCAAACATTTTAAACTTATCTCAGCCCCTTTTTTGCACGTTGATATAAAATATTAAAACGTAAGTTTTTATGCTGACGGAAAGGTGTCTACGACATGCTCCTCCCAATACATTGGAACCGATCGCATTAAAATAAATTTGTTTTCTTGTTTACTTAAGTCCAATACCATAAAAATGTAAATTTTATTTAGAATAAAAATAGAGTTTTTTTTACTAAATATATGGAGGGTTTACTTTTTTTTCTTTTATCTTGGACCAGCACTCAGGGGATGACCCCTATATATGCAATGCATTGCGCCGGAACTGAAAACGAGGGGATAGTATTGAGGGGACAGATTAGGAAAGATGAGAAGATAGACAGTTTTTTTTTGTAGCTTTTAACCTTTTTGTACTTCGCCGGCTAATTTTTGCTACAGGGCCGACGAAGGTGGGTGCTGTTACTCTGCTTTTTAGTACATGATAGTGTCTGTCGCTGCCAATTATTTTCAGTTACCAGTGACTATGCCTTCATCATTGAAACAGGCTGGCAACACTAACATAACCACGCTCTAATGCTGATCAGAAGAATTCAACACAATATTTCATGACTCAGCGCGGGCTCGAACTCACGACCCTCCGCTTCATAGTCTCGTGTTCTACTACTTCAGCCACCACTTTAAAACTAGGAAGCGCTTAATGAAAGACTCTTTAGATATAATAAATTTTAATTTTATTCCATTAAAATTTTCCAATCGATCTTTTAAAAGCGCTTTTGCTTTCACTTAGACAAATATTTTTAATCACTTAAGTAGACTCTTGTAAATTTCTTTGAAGGCATGCATTTCTAAAGGTACGTTCACACTTATCACATATTTGCCCAAAAAGGCGTAATCAGTATAAGCTGATGAAAAACTTTTTAATGAATAGAACTCTTTTACTTAATAAACACATATCTGCATAAACGTATTTTGCATTATTATTCAGTAAGGACACTATTTTGGCCGAATATTGGACAAGTGTGACCATACCTTAAGTATCGGAGTCATACAAAAATAATTATACTCATATTTTCCTTTGCTTTATAATAAATTTACTAACTAATGGCTGCATTATTACGGACACCTTAATATTTTAATACAAATAGATTGTCTTCATTACACTAAGTTTTAGAACATCAACAGAATTTTATATAAAAATTAAAAAAAAAAAAAACAGAAATTGAAATAGAGAAAAAGTGCCGAAATTAAAAGGACGTTTCATTGTGTTTCCACATTTAAGTGTTTTAGTTCGTGCACTTGTTTATTGCCGTGTCTGTGCTTGTGTGCAATATTAATATCATTTTTCATACTGTCAGAGCACATGTCCTGCCGTCTGTCCAATGTCTGCCTGTTACATGTACGAATAGCATGTGTTTCTTTTTAAAGGAGTGTACTTTTTCTAAAGTTATTGTTGTTGCTGTTGTGCAAACATGTTGTATTTATGTGCAGCACTTGAGTTGTGCTGGTACAGGTATAAAGTGTATTGTAATGCTTTTATTTGAGGTAACAAGGATAATGTCGTTAATAAATTATAATGTTAACAGCATTTCACATTAACCCACAATTAAGTGAACGTTGAGTATGAAAATGGTGACAATGATTATTATTTTAGTGGTGATGGTAGAAAGTAAATAGTTGGTTTGCTCTGGTTTTTTTTTTTTTTTTTTTTTTTTGAGAATAATATGCACATCCTGCTATACACATAAAACAGAAAGTTAAGTAGCGCCAAATAATAAATTTTTTTTAAAAAGTGAGTGATATACAATTCTTAAAATTATTTTAAATATTTGCTCAAACAACCAAGATAATTCCCCTTATTCTATAACTTTTTGTCAAGATCACTTCCAGACAATATCAAAAATAGGGCACGTCTGTACTCCTCTACTTCAGCAATTGACAATTTTTAACAGCTAATTGCTCCGAAATAGTTAATTGTTGTCCACAAGGAGCAGGCAAGGGTTCTATTTTTTAGATTGTCTTCACGTGACGTTGACATATAATTACAGAATAAGGGGTAATATCTCGAACAAATTACATTCAATAAAAATATATTTAATACAATTTCAATTGAAATACATATGAAAATAAGAGGCATGTCGCATGTGGTCCGTGAATTGATTAATATATTAGCCCTATTCACAATCTTGTGCAAATGGTCGTGCATCATTGCATTTGCAAAATAATTGTACTCTACACCAACAAAATACATTGCAAATGCTCTCAAATACTCCCTCTATTTGCAAATGCTATAATGCAAGACCATTTGCACAGGATTGTGAATTGGGCTTTTATAAAATTTAAGAAAGAAAAATGATGCTGTTTTCGAACAACTTTATTCGAATAATTTTTATTAAATTTTTTTTTATAAAATTGTGTAACTTTTATTTGAATAATAGCGATATGTATGGAAATTATTCGAATGATTTTCATTTGAGCAATTTTTTAAGTAATTATATAAATTTTATTGAAATTATTTCACAAAAAAAATTTTCATGGAAATTTTTTTATTCGATTAATTTTTAATGTTATTTTTAACTGATTAATATACCACACATATTTATTAGGATTATCTTTGATCAATTTATTAATTTTTAATGAATTTTATTTATTCGAATATTTTTATGAGACATATAAAACTATTTTAATCGAATAAATTTTCTTTAAATATTTCCTTATAATATTATTACTTTTATTGGATTAATAGGCAAAAGAAATAAATACATTGTAAAGAATTTCATTTATTCGAATATTTTTATGGAACATATCTATTTAACAAAAATTATTTTAATCGAATAAATTTTCTTTAAATATTTTCTTATAATATTATTACTGGGATTGATAGGCAAAAGAAATATATTGTAATGAATTTCATTTATTCGAATATTTTCGTCGAAATGTTTTTATCAAAATAATTTTTAACGAATCATTTAAATGTTTTTACGGCATATCTTTATTTTTATTGGATTAATAAGCGAGAGAAAAGGATTCTCATAATTTTCTTTCGGGTCAATTTTAAATAAATTGTTTGCAATGAACTTCAGTTATTGGAATATTTTCATCTAAGGTTTTCTATCAAAATTAGTTTATTTGCATAGTTTTTATTAAAATATTTTTATAGAATACGAATATTTTTATAAAGAATATATTTTTAAATTATTTATTTCAATTAAATAATTTTTACATTGGAACATTATTGTAATAATATTAATTGTACAGTTTTATTTGAAAAAGTTTATGTGAATAATTTTATTTACTTTCATTCGAATACTTTTAAGCAAATACCTTTATTCGAAGGTTTTTATTCCTATAATTTTATTTAAACAATTTTATTTAAACAATTTTATTAGGACAATTTTATACAAATAATATTAATCGAACAATAATATTCGAACATTTTTATTCGAATAAATTTATTCGATTATTTTTATTCGAATAATTTTATTCGATTATTTTTATTCGAATAATATTATTTAAAATTTATTCGAAATTTTGTTTAACTATTGGAATTCGATTCTCCTACTCCATATATGTCTTATTGAAAATTTGAATCGAATAATAATAAACTTGAAAAAACAATGTGCATGTTAATAATTCCTTTCTTAGTGTTATCGACATAGCCATATCTACAGTTGATTTTCGGTATTAAAACGTTTATACTATGCGCAGACCGTCTAACAAAAATAAATTTGAACATTTTCAAATAATACTCCTTCTTCTTTCCTGCCTTATTCGCATCATCGGTAATGAACCGTTTCTCGTTTCTTCGAATAATTGTAACTTAATAAAATTTATTTCCATATGCGCAATTTTTTTAAGCATAGATTTTTTTATTGAAATAATTGAACTAATAGAAAGCTTTGATATTATTCCGCATTTTAAGTTGAAATATATGTATTTTTTTTTTTTTTTTGATTTGAGTTGAATTGTATTCTTTTTATAATATTATCTTCATGACAATATATACATACATATTTTTGTCTCGCACTTATTTGTCAAATGGTTTTAGTGTAATGTGCCATAAAAACCCAACTACCAGCTACATAATTGCAAGTTCAACTCGCTGTGATTTTGCAAAATATCTTTTTTATTTGTATATTTTTCTTTGCAAATGATTGCTGAAAAGAAAAGCTAATATTGCCATGGAACTCTTTAAACTTTTTCATATGGCAGCATTTTATTATTAAAAAAATAAAAAAGCATCCCAAAGTTTGTGTTTATTCATAAATATTTGACTGAAAGCAATTTCGTTTATTGCATGCACTGGCACAGCAATATTAAAAATTGAAATGGGCATATCGTATGTTACAAATCAATAAAACGAAGCTAAATGAAAAGCCATTTTTTTATGCTTTTTTATTAAAAGCTTTACATTCTGTGCATGAAAAATAAACGTCTCTTTAAGTAAGAAAGCAGTTTAGAAATATGTAACTGAGATGCCATCATTAAAGTAGGATTTTCAAGACGACGTATTTTTATTGTACAATTAAAATTTATTTTATTGTGACAACACATTTCAAACTTCATTTGTCGTATGAGTGATATTTTCTATATATACGCTGATAAATATTGCTCATACGTATTCATTAATTTGCTGCAAATACTATAGCCCTATTCACAATCCTGAGCAAGTGGTCTTGCATTATTGCATTTGCAAATTGAGAGAGGATTTGAGAGCATTTTCAATGTATTTTATTGCTGAAGAGTACAATTATTTTGCAAGTGCAATGATGCAAGACCATTTGCACAATATTGTGAATAGGGCTTATATTTTGAACGACAGTGATGACAATTCCGCCATAAGTGAGAAAATCGCTGAATATTTTATTTTTATTTTTTTGACTTACCAACAAAAGATATGACAACAATTTACGGATTTTCATATTCAATGATTACATACCTCAAAATAAACGAAATATGAAATTTAAACTTAGTTATTACATTTTAATGGATTTAATTACGAGTATTTATACATATTTTCAACAATTTTAAAAATTTTAGAAATTTCTCATAACACAATAATATATGTATGTATCTACATAGCATAGTCAAAATAGCACTAGTTTAACAAATAATTTCCATAAAAGTACCTTTAAAACAAGTGGCTTTTAAATATCCTTTTTTGAATAAACAGCTTTTAGATTTTTAAAAAAAGCTTTTGCACAAGTAACTTTTAAGAAAATAATTTTTAAAGTATTATCTCTTCAAAAGGTACCGTTTCGTACAGCACGACTTAAATTTTTTTTTTTATCATTTCAAAAGGATTTTTTTCATCCTTCTGAAAAAGTGCCTTTTGAAAGAGCACGTTTTCAAAAAATCAATTATTTCATGTACTTTTTTAAAAAGATTTTTTAAATCAGAACTTATTTTTAAAAGGATAGCTTTTCAAGAACATCGTTTTTAAAATTTATAGTTTTAAAAAGTTGTTTGTAAAAACACCCTTTTAAAAAAGTTCTCTTTCAAAAGGTAACTTTTCATAACGTAAATTTTTTAAATAGTAACTTTTCAAAAAACCATCTTTCCAAAAAGCATAATTTCAAAAAGCACGTATTTAAAGAGTGCCTTTTCGAATATATACCTTTCCAGAAAGTATGTTTTCAAAAAGTACCTTTTCAGAAAATACTTCTCCAAAAACTATATTTTTAAAAAGCACCTTTTCGAAAACTGCCTTTTAAAAAAGGACGCTTTCAAATAGTGCCCCTTTAAAACGTAGATAGATACGTTTCCAATATTGTATATATTTTCAAAAATTAGCTTTTTAAAACTCAATTTCCAAAAATTATCGTTTCAAAAAGTACCTTTCCAAAATCTAACTTTTTCAAAAAGCAGCTTTTTAAAAAACATTTTTTAAAAAACTTATCAAAAAGTACCTTCTCAAAAAGTACTTTTTCAAAAAGTACCTTTTCAGAAACTACCTTTCCAAAAACTAGCTTTCTCAAAAACTATCTTTTTAAAAAATACCTTTTCGAAAAATACCTTTTGAACAAGTACATTTTCAAATGGTACCCTTTTAAAAGGTATTTTAATATATAATATTTTCAAAACTTAGCTTTTTAAAAAGCAATTTCCAAAAATTATCGTTCAAAAAAGTACCTTTACAAAAAGTACTTTTTCAAAAAGTACCTTTTCAAAAAGTATCTTTTGAAAAAGTACTTTTTCAAAAATTACCTTTTCAAAAAGTACTTTTTCAAAATGTGCTTTTTCAAAAAATACTTTTAAAAAAAGTGCTTTTCAAAAAGTGCTTTTTCCGAAAGTATCTTTTCAAAAAGTACCTTTTCAAAAAGTACCTTTTGAAAAAGTACTTTTTCAAAAATTACCTTTTCAAAAAGTACTTTTTCAAAAAGTGCTTTTTCTGAAAATATCTTTTCAAAAAGAATCTTTTCAAAAAGTACCTTTTAAAAAAGTACCCTTTCAAATAGTAATTTTTTAAACGTTTCTGTTCAAAAAGCTCCTTTTCAATAAGCATTTTTTTAATAAGTACCTTTTTACAGAGTACTTCTTTGCAAAGTAATTTTTTAAAAAATACGTTTTCTTTTCGTATATAGATTAAAAAAGCTTCAGCCATAAGAAACCTACGAAGTAATATAATACTTTTTATAAAAATTTCTACTACAAAAACACACTTTTAATAAGATTCTTTAAAAAGCTGAATTTTAAAATAGTTTCATAAAAGTACTTTCCAAATATGTACCTATCTAAAAGGTATTTTTTAAACAGAACAAAAGTATGCAAAAAAGTACATTTCTAAAATATGTAAAAATAAGTACATTTTGATTATTTATATTTTGAAAATGTATTTTCGAAAAGAGTACGTTTTAAAAAACTATTTCTGTTAAGAATAAAAATCAATAATAAAAAATAAATCTTGCTTTGAGATAAAACTGAAAACATTGAAAATACTTTTTTTGTTATAAATTATACACCCACCTGGACTGAAAATTGCGATAGCACAATTTATATCTAAAATAAACACAAATTTTGTTATTGTTTCATAGATAAATTGTACGATCGAAGTTTTCTAAAATAGTAGACCAGAAAATTAAAAATTTATGACATGTGGGATACAACTTGAGAGGTACTCAAGTCGATAATTAGTTGTTGTTAAATATCTAACGAAATTGCCATGACAACATTTGCCATCAAATTGATGCCAAGTTTAATCAACACTAAGACTCATTTTATATGAATATAGTTTTCTAAATTGTATGCAATTTGAAAGAATACATTTTCATGACTAAAAATCGCACTGCAATTTAAATTTCAAAATTAATATATTAACTATTATTATGCCAGCCACTACAGCGTATGACAGTATTTCTAAGTGTTATCATTTTTGCACTTCCCCTGGCGTGCCCCAAATTTGTATATTCTAGCGCATATGATTGTGTAAAACACATTATTTATCAATTTGAAGTCATCAAATAACAAAAATGTTGACATACATACAATAATTATGACAACAACAACAAAAACAACAACGGCAACAACATCAGCTAACAAATGCATGCATTTATAAATGATTTTATTTGATTTAATTTTTGTTTTGTTATTTATTTTGTGCAGACATGAAAACTAATTAAATCCATTGGATTGCCAGACATCACATCCCTGTAAATAATGTACGTGCATGTACGTGCATGTTTTACTGTTGTAAAGTGTTTGTGATTTTACGGTTGTTGCATGCATGTGAATGACGGCGGTGCAAATAATGGAATGGAAAAATATTTTAGTGTCAACATAAATCAAAATCAATTAATAATTACAACTGGCAAGCAGTAAATCGCAATCGTACGAGTGCAACTAAAATTGATGGCATGAAAAATGGGAGGCAAGAAAAGAAGTACTCTCTCTCTCTCTCTCTCTCTCTCTCTCAAAATATCGTGATATTTAAATATTTGCGGGGATGTGACTGTACTTATGAAAGTGCTTATGAAGGTAATATTTGGTGTAACTCTTTAACCAGAAACATTAAGTAATAACGAGTCTTCAGAGACTTGCAATTTTTGACAGTTGATAACGGCCATCTGTCAAAGTAAATGTCATTTATATAGTCTATTTTACCAAATCACCATGGACAGATTTAACAACATGTCCAAATAGTAAAATTGTTTTATTAAAATAGGTGTTCTGTACGGGCAACGTACAGCGAGATATTTCATCGAAAAATATATTTCTTTAGCTATGAGGCCGTTCTCTGGATGAATGGGTACATGATTCAATAAAATTGTCGAATTTTGGGACAATACTAATCTACATGAGATCCACAAGAGTCGCGAAAGAGTTACTGTTAAGCAGAGATTTTGGCTGGGCAACACCATCGATTCATATTTCTATGACAGCGATATTAAATATGGCATCACTGTTAACAATAAGCCCTATGAATTGTAGGCAGTCTCGGGTCATAAAACATTTCCATAGGTGTCGACATTTCTAAGGCCAGCTATAATATCACTGGATATAATAAAGGTTGGGCAAAATTGAGGTTAGGAAGAAAATTTTGCGCAAAAAACACAATTTTTTTTGACAAATTCAGTTTTATTGATTCCAATGTAAAGTAGAAATATGGGAATTAATAGTGGAATATGATGTAGGGCAAATGTCCACTTCTGGCACGTCGCTCTAGGTTAGGTTAGGTTAGGTTGAAGAGAGGGGCATAAGCTATCACAATCCATTCCGGATTACACCTAGGCCTCATGGGCCTGTTGTGCCCTCTATAATAAGGAGTCCCCATTGTACTGCAGAGTGCCTGCACCGATACCATGGAAACCTTCAAATTCGATTACGTCAAGAACCCAGTTTCTTCGATGTATCTCCTTAAGTTCCTCCAATTTGAGCCCCCATGAAATTCCATCCCCCATATCATCTCCTGATTAAATGTTTGCCTTCTGACTTGGCTAAAAGCTGGACAGTAGCACAAGTAATGCTCCAGTGTTTCGACCTCTTCCTGACAGGCCCTGCATGTTATATCGCTAACGATACCCATTCTTGCCAGGTGCTTCCTTAATTCTGTATGTCCTGTTATCAAATAAACCAATCTCTCACCAGGATCTCCTTTGTCCTGTTACCATCTGGGTCGCCCCATAGAATTCTAGTCACCCTACTTACGGTAGAGTGCTGCCAATCTCTTGTATGCAATTCTATAGTCCACCGCCTTAGTTCGTTCTTAAAAACCTGAAATGGATTCGGACTGTCTAGCGTAATGTTCGCCATTAATGCTCCCATCTTTGCTAGCCTATCTGCCTCAACATTTCCAGGTATTACCTGATGTCCTGGAATCCATATTCGGCCTACATCCGCTCTTTTCATACAACTTTGAAACACTTTTTGCAAAAAAACTTCGCTTATCTCGTCAATGCAGCGCCGAATTTCCTGGTCTATGCATTAAACACATTCGCGGCAGCAGGCTACTGACTACACGACTACATATACAGAATACTTGTGTTTAAATGGGAATGATTACTTTCACGCCTACAAGGCAGGTTGTTGTCCGTGCTACTTTTCCCATATAAAAGCACATGTATTCTATTTCTGTAGCCTTGTTGCCGGTAGCCTGCTGTCGTGAATGTGTTTAATGCATTATTCACGCACACCCGGTTTTTCAAATAGCTCTAAAGAAAATAGTCCAGCGGCGTTAAAACACAAGAACGCGACGGCCAAATTGACATCGCGAAATCGACAAATTACGCGACCGGAAAAATTCTCATGCAATAACCGAATGGTTTGGCCGGTTGTGTGGCTTGTCGCGCCGTCTTGTTGAGATCAAAGATCACTGATGTCAACATTTACCAATTTTCGATAAAATTCGGGTCGATGATGCCACCTGACTACAAACTGTACCATACGGTCTATGGAAGAATGGGTTTTTCAAAAACTGTTTGTGGGTTTTGTAAGCCCCACACACGGCAATTTTGTTTGTTTACATGATCGCCTAATTGAAAATGGGCCTCATCACTAAAGATAATTTTGTTGAAAAAATGCGTTTTTTTTCGTTTAGTTTTTTAAACAGCCAATTTTCTTAATTAAAATTCTTTGTTTGATAGTGTGCTGTTCCATGTTTAAAATTTCCCAACCTTTTACTAAATAAGTGTCAAATGGATGACAGTTCACTTCTTGACATTTCATCATTTGACGGCTAATTTACTTTCTAACCTCAAATTTGCCCACTTTTTATTATGTACTTTATATCTTATAACATGTTGCCGCTGTCCCCAAAATATCGCATAGAATTGTAAAGTATTACTCCCTCAAATCTTTGCAATATTTGCCATTAAATTGATTTAATTAGTTTTAAAAAGTTTTACCCTCACTCCTGTATGATTGTGCCGTTTTGAAGCTTCTGCCGTAGAGATGAAATAAAAAAGGCTGTGATTAATAAATTGCAGTATTTTTTGCAACAAAAAGTTGCATGATATTGTTCTGTATTCGTTCCACTTTCAATATTATTTTTATTATCACTGGCATTATTTTTTTATTTTATTTTTTATATTTTATTTGTTGCAATAAAATACATTTGATTGTATTTGATTGTTGGCTATCGGTCTTTCAGTTTCCGCATTGTCTGGGTCGGGGTCTGATTTTTTTTTCTTTAAATTTTTCCGGTATTCGCGGTAACATCAAGTTTTTTTTTCTTTTTGTCACTTTTTGTATATTATTTTTTTGCAATAAACTAAAAGTCGTATCTACTTGTGTTCAATTTTAATTTTTTTATTTTTTACTGCCTCGCTTTTCCATTATATTTTTTTATTTAAGGGTCAGTTGCTGTTAAATGCAATAAATCATTGACAATGACAACTCGTGTACAAGAACAACATAATGCAGGGTGTCTTGATGTACAACAAACGGCCAGGGAAGAGTGCAAAAATGGTTGAATGGAAAATTGATGTTTGTTGGGTCGTTCACTCTTTATTAAGTGTAAATCGATTTTTATTATATTTTTCTTTTACATAAATTGAATTTTTTTTTTAAGTCTGGGCATAAACAACTCCATAAATTACTTGGCTTGTTTTTTTTTTGGAGAAAAAACAATATTTAAAACATAGAAAATAAGTAAAAAATTATGTATGACAATAGAATTTTTTTCGCTAAATTTTAACAACAACAAATATTTTTTATGGAGCCACCTTAAAGAGAGGGTTTGTAAGGACAAGCCTCAACCTATTGTGCCTTTAAAGGAAAATATTCGTCGAGAAATCAGCTCAATTGAAACAAGTTTATTGCAGAGTGTGGCGCAGAACACAAGGCCATTATTATAAAATCTATTTTCTAATAGAAAACAATTAAAAACGTTATATTCGACCGGGTCGAATCTTAAATACCCTCCAAATATTTAGTAAGTGAATTTGAAATGTTTAACTTGGTGGGACAGAGTTCCTTTATATAATATCGTACGTCAACGCCCACTAAAGGGGGCGGGGTTCAAAAATATACAATATCATGTTTTCCACAGACGAACGTATGGGCATTGCTAGACCGTCTTAGACTTCATCACAATTCTCTTTGGAGGGTATAAAAACTGTATTTTGGAGGGGTCGTTCTGGCAAGGGCTGTGGGGGAAACATTTCACCTTTGTCATGAAACTCTAAAAATAAATGCTTGGGATGATTATATACAAAATTGAAAAAAAAAATTTTTTTGGTAGGGTCATTTAGGGGGCAAAGGAAGAAGGGGGGGGGGGGTAGGGCAGAAATCGGCAGTCATAAAACTCTAACGATAAATGCTTGGAAAGATTATATACAAAATTAAAAAAAAAATTTTTTTTTTTTGGTAGGGTCATTTAGGGGGCGAAGGGGAAGGAGGGGGTAGGGCAGAGTAGTACCAGGCTTCGTCTCAGCTTCGCCATTAAAGCTTAAAAGTGTTATTTTTAAGGAATGTAGGCTTAAATAAAGCAATTTGTTAAATTTTTATGCTATTTTTGCCTATAATAACGCCCACTAAAGTGGGCGGGGTCAAAAAATATTTTTATTTTATGGCTCCAAGTTTAAGGCGTTGGACCGTATTTGACATAAAAATATATCATTTGCTTAACAAAATAACCAAAAAACTTTAAAAATTATGTTGTTTTTTCTGGGTTGGTTTAGTTCTTCTTAGGGGAACTTTTTTCCCTCTTGCCCGATTTAGCCCATCTTCGAACTTAACCTGCTCTAAGCTTCAAAATATATTTATGCCAAATTTCAAGAGTCTAGCTCTTTTCGTTTGGACTGAATCGTGATTTCCACAGACGGACGGACGGACGGACATGCTCAGTTCGTCTTAGATTTCATCACTGATCAAGAATATATATACTTTATGGGGTCTGAGATGGATACTTCGATGCGTTACAAACGGAATGACAAAGTGAATATACCCTCCAAAGTCTTTTTTGGAGGGTATAAAAAAGAATAAAAATAAAAACCAAAACTGCTGCTAACGAATTTGTTGGCAAGTCTGTTTACTAAGAACTTTCTTGTGAATCATTAATCTTCTGCTGTCTATTTTAATTATTATTTTTCACAAAATCCAAGCGAAACTATTTTACCAGCAAAAAGTGCATTTCAAATACGTAATTAGTGGCAATTAATGTATAAAATATTTTTAGTGAAGGACGACAGCCTTTAAAAAATTCCATCCTCTTTTAGTAGAAATAAAATTAAACTTAAACTTATTTATTCAATGTCAAGTGTGCAACGGAATCCTTCAACTGAGAGAAAGAACTCGTGCATAAATGCCAGCAGCTCATTTACAAAAGCAATTATTTTCCACCATAAAATGCATACGAGTATTAGGCAGGCGCATAAAATCTTGCATGTGACTTTTGGACTATTTAAATGCCAGACTTTCAAGACTTTTTGAAAAAACTAATATTTTTTTACAAAATTGTATTGCAGGATGGTAATTTTATCAACAGGCTTAAATCTGCCAAACTGCAAATTATTTTCTTATTTTTATTTTTTTAATAAATGAACGTGATTACATTCTATTTATTTTTTGAGAGTGGAATATTAAGAATATTTTTCATAGTCATTAAACCAGCAGAACGGATCAGTACTGGTTTCGAATCAAATGCATATGATATATTTTTACAATATATAATTTTATTTTTCGACACAATTTTCCTTAAGCTCAACCTCTTGTTACATTTTTTTATTTGCTCAAAGAAAAATAAAATAAAATTGGTTACAATATTTATTGAATCTCCAACTGTTCAATCGAACTAACAATAAGTATTCATATCTCAAATTGTTAATAAACAGTTTATTTTTTAGTCTTCCTACATTTCTTCTATTTGGCCAAAGGACTAAAAGGACTAGGGTGCAGTTCAAGTTTATTTTTTTTTTATTGTTTATCTTATCGCTTGTTTCAAAAGCACAGCCTTAAACATCATGGCATCTAGATGTCCTGCTGCAATTAGTTTCTCTCAAGTATTTTAGCAAAACAAAGTTCAAGGTCATCGAACGTTGTCCATTGCCATTTACAGCAGCATAAGTCGCCATTATCATCATCAACAAAAAATTACAGAATGCGTCTACAATTTTAAAATATATATTTTTTTTAGTTAAAAATGTAAAATACTATTCATAAATTTACTGAACGCAAAGTTTATCAACACCATGAAAATTAGCATGAGATTCCATTAGATGAATGTAACGACAACAAAAAAACAACAACTTTTACATATTCAAACAATTCATTCAACTTTTATGCATGTGGCTGCATAAAAAAATATTTTATTTGAAGTAATAAACGAATATACGATAGTGTATGTGCATTAGACTGGTCCCTGACATTAGGGTAGGAAATTAATATCGATTACGAAACCAATAAATCACAATATTATTGTGGCAACCATTTTTCTATTACAACAACTGACTACGTCTTTGTTTTTCATGATTATATTGATTTTTGTGTCAATTAATCGGTTCTTAAGAAAAGTGTGAACAGAAGTTTTATTTGTGAATACCACCCTAATGAACTTTTATGAAGTTGTGTCCATTTCGTCACAGCTAGACAAACATTAGACCTAAAAGGAGAATAAACCATTATGGCACAATATCCTGTGAGCACATGATAATAGCAACAAAATGCATGAATGATTGATTGCATGCAACCAAGAGGGCATAGTTTACTCACACATAAAAGTTCAATGCATATTAGGAGGGCTCCTTTTCAGAGTAGTGGAAAATTTTTTTTTAACTGCAAGATGTGGCTTTATATAGTTACGAAGCCATTCGGATGGTAATGACTTTTTTTCGAAAAAAAATGGCTTTAAATTAATTTTATCCATTGAACAAGTTGGCGTCTCTTTCCATTTCCTGTTGGTTTCCTTCGTAAAGCTCTTCTTTTTTAATAATTGAAATAAACATACGCTGCAGTTGCCAAATTACAGATTTGCCACTTTCCACAAAAGAAAAAACTTTTCACAAAATTTATAAAATGCTTTCTTACAAGGACACCCTTTATAAGAGGCGCTTCGTACTCCATTAAATATCCTTTTAAGGATGGGATCCCTCCTAATATGTGTTGCATACTCGTATGTTACATTCTGCACTGCCTTTTGTGTCTTGTGTCTTTGTTCTTCTGTCTCCAAAGTTTTGTTGAAATAGAGTTTTTAAACAAAAACTTGGGTGTACCTTTTTATGAATATTTTTTTTTTACAGAATTCAAACAAATTTGTCAAACAGTGAACCAAAGGCTACACAAAAAAAATCTCACTCATTCATTATATCTTTTATTTTACATTTATTTCAATTTCTGATAAAAAAAAAATATATGGCAGAATATGAAAACATCAGGACAATATTTTTTTAAAAGGCTGCACAGCACAGTAGACTAGAATGATTTACAAAATTGCCGCAAAAAAATCTATGGAGTTTCAATTAAGCATGTGAGGCTAATTGTTTGAAAGTTTGTTTTGAATTCAGAAAGACATGATAAATATCCCCAGGCATAAAGGAAAAATCAGTATCAGTTTTTAATTATTCAACTTAAACAGTAGAGCAGAACAGCCGTTTTCGAAAGCCGCTACACTTTCAAATTCAAAAAGACATGATAAAAATTCCCAGGCACAAAGGAAAAATCAGTATCAGTTTTTAATTATTCATCTTACACAGCACAGCAGAAGAGCTGTTTTCGAAATCCGCTACACTTTAAACTTCCAAAAGACATGATAAATATTCCCAGGCACAGAGGAAAAGTCAGTATCAGTTTTTAATTATTCAATTTAAACAGCAGAGCAGCACGGCTGTTTTCGGAAGCCGCTACACTTTCAAATTCAAAACGACCTGATAAATATTCCCAGCTACAGAGAAAAAATCAACATCAGTTTTTAATTATTCATCTTACACAGCAGAGCAGCACGGCTGTTTTCGAAAGCCGCTACACTTTAAAATTCCCAAAGACATGATAAATATTCCCAGGCACAGAGGAAAAGTCAGTATCAGTTTTTAATTATTCAATTTAAGCAGCAGAGCAGCACGGCTGTTTTCGAAATCCGCTACACGTTAAAATTCCAAAAGACATGATATATATTCCCAGCAACAGAGAAAAAGTCAACATCAGTTTTTTAGTTAGCCAACTTATAAGGTAGAGTAGAACAGCTGTTTTCGAAAGCCGCTGTACTTTCATCATCGGTACTCATAGACATTTTTGTTTGTCGTCAGTTATTAGGTGGCACAGAGAATCTGCTATGCAATTTATACCGCTTTAAAAGCCCATATGAAGATCTAAAGATTTTAGAAGTCAGCGAAATTTGAGAAACTGGCATAAAATAATAACAAAGTAAATGATTATATTTTTTAATAAAACATATCAAAGGGGAAACAACGTAAAATTTTATACAAAATGCAGAAACTATTTGAGTATCAATTTGAGGGTACTGTTGGCTGAACTAATTATCCTGATCCTATAAGTCGAAAATCGTGGATTCGACTCCGCACTCAGTCCTGAATATCGTAGCGAATGTTTCTGATCTGCATTAGTGCACTCATTTGTTAGTTGTTGTCAGCCTGACGAATTCATAGAACTGGTCACTGAACACCACCAACAGGGATACACACTGTCATGTACTAAACAGCGCGTGAGAGCACTCTCCTTCATCGGTACTAAAGTAAACATTCTCCGGCGAAGTAAACAACAAAATTCTCTATCTTCTTACCTTAATACACCTGTGCTTTCAACACGATTTCCTTTTATCATGGTTACGGCACAATTCAGTAGAGTTCATAACCTGAGTGCCGGTTAAAATAACAAAAAATATATATATATAAAAAAAAATTGAATTAAAACTAACACTAACATGTTTAACTGGAACTATAAATCCCACAAAACTAAAAAAGGCCTCCATGGCCTTTAACCAAACCAAAGAAAGTAACACAAAAAGAACGCCTGAAGTAATCCTTCATCTTCAGCCTGCATTCATCCGTCATCAGCACGCACATGTAAATAAAAAAAAAACAAACATTCTGGCAGCTATTTGTTTTGGGCAAGACGCAGTTCAGGCATCATCAAAAGAATCGTTCGGCTCTCCAAGGTCTTAGTTTAAAGTAGATCCTACAGAACAAAAAACAACTGACTGGTTAAGCAGTACGGAAATTCGTCTATAAAAATTAAAAAAAATTATGTTGAAAATAAACTATCAACTTGGAGGAACACAAATACACACACACGCACAAATAAAAGTAGAAATTCTTGTGGGAGATAAAATAAACAGCAGCTGGCAAGAGAATTGAGAAAATGATAAATAACATTTTAAAACATACATGTATGCACTGATACACACAGACACACACACACACATACATACCTGCATGCATACAAAAAACAATAAAGCAGCAAAAAAAAAAAAAAAAATTGGCAACAACTAACCCGGAAGATAAGTTGACTTTTCTTCTAAGTCAACTAAGTTTGTTTTGCGATTTTCCCCCTTTTTCATTTTATGCGGAAAAGGAAGTCAGTTAACAAACATATAGTACTGCACACACACACACACACACACATACACGGCAAAGAACAAACAAACGCTTTGCACTTGTGTACATGCATTTAACAACTTTTCATATGCCACAATTCAACAGCCAGCCAACGTCATCGCATCAAAATAAGTGGCATAAATGTGAACAAGTGTGTGTGTGTGTTTTAAAATGTTAATATTCAAAGTTTTCCTTATTTTTTTCTCCTACTGTTTGAGTGATGATGTTTATTGTACATTTTGATGTTACACATGAATTTATTTGTGCTTCTTAATACTCGTTGTGCATTTGCGTGTGTGAGTGTGTGTGTGTTCTTATTGCTTACTTTAGACTTTTCTCTGCAATATTTTTTGCTCGCACTTTGCTACAAAAGTTAACAACATTTTTTGTTACTAAAATTCGGATCTTTTTTCTTTTTTTAAATAAACTTTTGTGCCTTTGTAAACTTCAAATATTTCGTTTGTTTGCAAAAAAAATATATATATATCAGCAATAACGTCAACAACTGGCAAATCAAAAAAGTTAATCTTTAACATTTATGCCATGGCATGCTAGTAATTTCTGATGCTAACTTTTCTTGACAAAATGATGTGATGAAAATATTTTTATAAACTTTTCCACTCTACAAAGATTTTTTTAATAAAGATCGCATGAGAGCTTCATCAGAATGTAAAGCAAAAGAGCAGCTTATATGAAAATTGGCCAAGTTATTATTAATATATCTTATACTTATACTTATTTCAGTTTAAGTTTAATACTTCAAATTAATTTTTAAATAGTATTTTTACGATAAATTTAAATTTTCATTAAGAATACAAGAAGAAAATCTCATCACCAGGCTAATAAATAAAGAAATAATCACGAGTCCGCCACGCCATGTGATAAGTCTTACTCCAACGTTACTAGTTGCCAAGGCGGACTGTATTTTTCCCACTCTTCCTAATTCATGTACTCGTACTAAAAAAGGTACTTTTTAATAAATGTTTGGAACTTCACTTTGCTACTTTTTATAAAGCGAACTTTTTCTAATTGGTTCTTTTTATAAAAAATATTTTTATGATTTGTGCATTTTTGCAACTGCCTTTTATAAAATGTACTTTCATAAAAGGTACCACTGTATTTATAAAAAGTACTTTTTATAAAAAACAGTTTTTTATTTACTTTTTATAAAGATAATTTTTATAAAAATTGCATTTTTTATAAAAAAACACTTTTTTAAAAACATACTTTTCAAGGAAAGTAATTTTAAAAAAATGTACTTTTTATAAAAGATACTTTTTTCTACATGATTTTAAACAAGATAGCTTAATTTTTATTAAGAGGTCTTGTTTTCTAAAGGTACTCTTTATAAAGTAAGTTCTTCTTAATACGCATCTTTATATTATTATAACAGGTACTTTATTTATAAAAGGTACTTTTTATAATAACACTTTCATATTATGTACTTTTTATAAAATGCACTTTCATAAAAGGTACTTTTTACCAATGGTAGTTTTAAAAAAGTACTTTTTTAAAAAAGTACTATATAGAAAAAGTACTTTTTAAAACAAGACACTTTTTATAATAGGTACTTTTTACCGACATACATTTTATAAAAGGTACTTTTTACCGAAGCACATTTTATAAAAAGTGCTTTTTATAACATATATTTTTAATTTACCTTTAATATTTTTATAAAAACTACTTTTTAAAATATATTCTTTTTATGAGAGGAACTTTTTACAAAATTATTTCAAAAAGCTTCTTTTATTAAAAAAAAGGTGCTTCTAGTTAAAGATGTTTAAAACAAGATAATTTTAATAAAAAATCGCTATTTATATAAGGTTCTTTTATAAAAGGATCTTTTTATACTAAAACTTTCATATTAAGTACTTTTTATAAACTGTAGTTTCATAAAAGGTACTATTTATCAAAGTACTTTTTATTAAAAGTACTTTTTCATATATATACTTTTCATAAAAAGTGTTTTAAAGGAGGTATTTTTTTTAAAGTACTTTTTTGTAAAAAGTACTTATAAATAGTACTGTTAATTACTGGTATTTTTTTTTAAATAGATAGTTTTTATAAAAAAGTATATTTAAAAAAAAATACTTTTTATGAAAAGTAGCTTTTTAAAAATGTATTTTTGTGAAAAGTAGATTTCTAAAAAAGTACTATTTATAAAAAGTAGATTTTAAAAATGTACTTTTAGTTATTTTTATCAAAGGTACTTTTTACCAAAGGTTCTTTTTATAAAAATTACTTTTTATAAAAGGCACTTTTTATGAAAGGTACTTTTTACCAATGCTAGTTTTTATAAAAAAAAACCCTTTTATAAAAGGTACTTTTAAAAAAAAAGTAATTTTTTATAAAAGGTACTTTATAAAAAAAGTACTTTTTATAAAAGGTATTTTTTTTTTAAAATTACTTTTTATAAACGGTACTTTTTATAAAAAGCTATTTTAAAAAAAAGAACTTTTTAATACAAGGAACATTTTATAAAAGGTAATTTTTGCCGAGGTACATTTTATAAAAGGTACATTTTACCGAAGCACACTTTGTAAAAGGTACTTTTCAAAAAAGTACTTTTTAAAAAAGGTACTTTTTAAAAAAGTTACATTCCATCAGAGCTATAATATAATATGAAAACTGAAGTATTTTTTTTAAGCAAAAGTCATTTGTGTTTGCAGAAAAAGTATGTTTCGGAAGTGGAACTCGAAAATGATAATGACAGATTAGAATAAAAGGCATGTAAAATTTAGGCGAACATTGAGTACTTTAAATGTTGGGATTACAATCAGATTAACAATTTTTTTTGGACACCGTCCATCGGTAGCAGGTAACTTTATCCATTTTCTTGAAGGAGAAATATGTAGATGTGTTAATGCCAAAGTATGCTAAATAGGATGTATGATACGGAGTACTCCGTTCGATTTTAATGAGACCTTAATAATTGAATATGAATTAAAGTTGCCGGCATTTTTTTATAACTTTCAGTAAATCTTTCTCAACTTATGGTTACACCATTCAAAAAACAAAAAAAAGCAAGTATATATACAACCAGAAAAAAGGTACTTTTCCTTAAATCTGCTTGTTATAAAATGGAAAAAAAATTTTATAAAATTATACTTTTTACTAAAGCCAGGACTGAAAATAAAACTAATAGAAATAAAAGTGTATTTAATAAAAATAGAAATTTATGCTGAGTAAATGGAGGTGTAACCGGCATATGATATTTTCTGCCTTCATTTTCATAAAAAAAGCAACTGCATTTGGAAATCCTACAATATTCCCTTCTACAATCTATGTAAATAAATATAAAATATAAAATGTCCATAAAATTTATTTCGTTCAATACCCGAAATATTGTTAAAACATAAATCTTAATAAAATGTATCCTTTTCCACCATCCAAATTAATGCTAGAGATCATTAAATTGGATGTTATCAATAAAGCTTCAAAAAAAAAGGAGGAAAATGTTCAATATGTTTTTGTATAAAAATTTTCGAATCTTTTTTTCTCTTTTTTTTCCTTAATATTTATAACTTTTCCTCTAATGATACTTTATTTTCCATGGGATTTTATATTTTCATTTCTTTTCCTTTTAGCTGCTCGTCTACAGCACACTCACATACAAACGCCCATACAATAGTGGGTAATAAAAGAGTATACGTTGTTTCCCTGCAATAACAACAACAATAACAATAACAACAACTGCAACTAAACTCCATCAATAACAAACAATCCAGATGTTGTCAACATCAGTTATAGACAGATCGAAAGGGGAATAGCGCAGTATGAGCGGCATGCCAGTGTATGAGTTTGAAAACTTTCAAGTCACAATATATTCCTTATTTTTTATTTATTGAGCACAACATATGAATTTAAGCATGTCTTTGGATGTGTGAGTGTGTGTGGAAAATTTTTGAAAAAACTATGATATTTGCTTTGCTATAGCAGCAGTGATTTTTAGCACACATGTTGAGCTGCACGGTAATAAATTGTTGCAAGCAGTTTTTATTTTTTTTGGTTCCCTTTAATATAAAGTTTTCAAATATTTCAAATACTTTGGTGCACTGTGTGTGGTGGTAAAATGTATTTATAAACGTAATAAAGTTATAGAAAATATTTCATAATTTAAAAGGGAAACTAAAGAGAAAAATAATACATTTTTTGTGAAGGCAATCAAATCTGGCTGGCTAATTTCAGCTTAAAAAATATATAATAATAAAAGAAGATGGTTTTGTTGCAGAATCGTTTATAAGCAGTAAAAAATCAGGCCAACGGAATTTTTGTTGCCCTAAAATTAATCAGCTGAACAACATTAACAATAGATTCATTGCAAAATCATTTTCATGATAGCATTATTTCCAGAAATAGTTCTATTACCCGGCACCTCATTCGTGGAATTTAACGTCTCTGAAATACTTTTTTTTATCTCGGACCAGCACTCAGGGGATGACCTTTGCATATGCAGTGCATTGCGCCGGAACTAGAAAGGAGGGGATAGTATTGAGGGGACAGATGAAGGATAGAGAATTTTTTGTAGCTATTTCAACCTTTTTACTTCGCCGGCTAATTTTTGCTACAGGACGGACGAAGGAGAATGCTGCTGTTACTCTGCTTTTTTGTACATGATCGTGACAGTCGTTGCCAATTATGTTCAGTTACCAGTGCTATGCCTTCAACGCTGAAACAGGCGGACAACAACTAACACACGAGGACAATTTATAATTTGTTTACAAATAGTCGTGTCCACGGATTTGCTGGGAAATTACTCATAAATTATTAAACTTTGTCAGCTACTGTCTTCATTGTGAATTTTTCATCATCCTTTTAATTCTTTGGCCAATTTCTGAGATATTAAAAATTTAATTTTGTATCAACATATTCCCTGTGCTCGTTTGATATTTAAGCATGTCGCTGTAAAGAACAACAATAAAAAAACACGTTTACATTTTTTTATCTCAACACAATAGCAACTTTTTTTTTATTTAATGGTTTTGAGATTTTAGCAGAAATATTTATTCATTAACAAGTCCTTTGGCATTTGACGGTTATAAAATTGAAAGAAGAAAAAAATTATATTTTCGTATATTGTTGCACAAAATGTTTCATAAAATATTTAAGCTTTTACACACTTTGTGCTGGAAAAAATATGAGAAATTTTGTAACAACATACAATATTGATGATGTGTGTGTGTGTGTGTGAATATATTTTTCATCAATTTAGAAATAATGGAGGAATTGTGGCAAAATTCGGGGATGGAAAACAAATTTTGGCTCGAATTTTTTTATATGTAAGGGGGACGACATTGAAGAGGAAAAAATTAACATTGATGACAAAAAGTTTAAATTCCAAATTTAAAAGTTAAAATTTAAAAATGCAATAAAACAAAAACTGTTTAAAATTTTGCTAAAATTATTTATTTGTTCTGAAGTGCAATTGTTCTCACGCACACTCTCAATAAATCAGAATAGAATAACGTAAGTATTATACAAATAACCGGTAGTACAAGTTTAAACCGCTAGATGACCCACCCGATAAAAATATTTTTGAAAACATTTAATATTGAACATAATTTTTTGAACAGACCTCGTATATTTTCCAAACAGGTTTACAGTGAGCTTTTAATAAAAACGAAATTTATTTGGTGTTCGTTTATGAATCACAGATGACCTTTTTTCTAAGGCAAAACCAAAAATTGGGTCTATGGCGTATGAGTAATATTTATGGTTCTTATCGAATATCACTCATACTTTCATATCGACTAAAATATTTGAAGAAAACAAGTAAAAACGTTATATTCGACCGTGTCGAAACTTAAATACCCTCCAAATATTTAGTAAGTGAATTTGAAATGTTTAATCGGGTGGGACAGAGTTTCTTTATATAATATCGTACGTCAGCGCCCACTGACTAAATCATGTTTTCCACAGACCATTGCTAGACCGTCTTAGACTTCATCAGTGATCAAGAATATATATACTTTATTCTCTTTGGGGGGTATTAAAACTGTATTTTGGCGGGGTCAATCTGGCAAGGGCTGTGGGGCAGACATTTCACCTTTGCTATAAGACTCTAAAAATAAATATTTGGGATAATTAAATGTAAAATTTATTATATTAGTGAAGATAAATATGCCAAGTTGAACATGTTTTGACGTAAGCAGTTACGAAACAACGTATTTAGCTGTGAAGTTAAATATGTTATGACGTAACAAAATGGCAAACAGTGAAGTTTTTTGTATGAAAATCCTTATTTAATAAATTTTTTGAGCATTTTGTGAAAATATTTACAGGCCATGAAAAGTCAATTTACAGGCCATGAGAGTGTGTGATCTTGAAGGGATTTTGCCCCCAGTGGCCAAAAAAGGAGTTGGCATGCATTGCCAGTATATTCAAAATGATGTATGGGATAGAAGACACTCCCATAATCATTTTGTATATAAATATGGATTTTCATAAAAAAAAAATTTCACTGATTACCATTTCGTTACGTCATAACTGCTTACGTCAAAACATGTTTAACTCGGCATATTTATCTTCACACACATAAATTTATTTTTAATCTTTTTTTTTTGGTAGGGTCATTTAGGTGGCAAAGGGGCAGGAGGGGCTAGGGCAGAGGAATACCAGGTTACATCTCAGCTTCGTCATTAAAGCTTCAAAATGTTATTTTTAAGAAATGTAGACTTAAGTAAAACAATTTGTTACATTTTTACACTATTTTTGTATATAATAACGCCCACTGAAGGGGGCGAGGTCTAAAAACGTTTCTTTTATTTTATGGCTCCAATTTTAATGCGTTGGATCTTCTCTGACATAAAAATATATTATTTGCTTAACAAAATTACAAAAAAAAACTTTAAAAATTATATTGCTTTTCAGAGGTTGGTTCAGTTGTTCTTAGGGGAACTTTTTCCCCTCTGGACCGATTCAGCCCAGTTACAAACTTCATCAGTATGCAATCTAGAGCCTAATATAAAAAATTATTATTAAAAATCATTTGTATGCAAATGAAATAAAAACCCAAATTGAAAACAAAGAAGATAAAAATCCGTTTAGCCATAAAAAACACGTACGAGTACGTTCTTGCTTTGCATGTAAGACAATAAATTAATAAGAAGAAGAAGAAAAACTGCGCAGCAAGAGCTTAACGATTTTAATTCGAAATAACATGTAATTTTAGTAATTTCTTACTTTTTCTTATCTTCTGTGATTTTCTTTACAGTTATAAAAATGACTATAAAATGGCGACAGAAATACAAAAACAGAAAAAATATACAACAACAAGGACAACAATGTCGAACGGAGCCAACAAGAACTCCGATTGCAACATCAACAACAAAAGCAGCGACAGCAGCAGCAACAGCAACAGCGGAAGAAATAAGCCACTATAACTATCCAAATAACAATTTAAGCCAGAGCAGCTGCAACAGCCAACACAAAAAGAATATTCAAGACGAAGATGTGGTGAACATGAGCAATTTAACTAATGGCTTTAAAGTACGACAGCAACAACAACCACAACAACAGCGAATGTACTTTAGCAATTGTTTTTCGAAAACAACTTCAACTTCCATCAGCACCACTACAAGCACACATGGCCATATAAGTTATTCCGAGGCAACAATAGAACAACAAATACAAGCTGAAACCGGAGAACACAGAAATGAACTAGAGGAGCAGCAGCAGCAGCAGAAACCCAAGGAAAACTATGAACTGCATCAGGATTTACTATTGAGACAATGTGCAACATCAATGGAAGTGATAGAAAATGCAATAACAATAAAATGGCGCCACAAACAACAACAACAACTACAGCAACCAGAAAAGCAATATATTAACAGCAGCAGCAAAAACACAACCAACAACAGTAATAGCAACATTTGCTTGCATAAACCAAGTTGGTGTGCCACCAGTCCTACAATTGTACCACCAACAACGGCAACGACCATTGACACTTTATTAACTCCCTTGTATACTGCCACAAATACACTGCAAAGCAAACAAACAGAAACAGCAACAAAAACAACAGCAACAACAACAGCAGAAGCGCCAGTGGCAGCAACAGCAATAATAACGGATTGTGATATTCAACGAAAATCGAGAGTCATCGTTGATTCTTTGCATATGATATCAACACTTGCCACAAACATTGCCACAACAATGATGACACACCATAAACTGGCAACATTTTTTACATTCATATTTATTTGTTTGTTTGCCACAACAGCAACAGCAACAGCTTCATCAGCATCATCATCATCATTGTCGTCTGCCACCTCATCATTTGCAACACTCAATAATAACTCCTCGGTTCGGCCACAAGAGTCACCTGTCGTGGCAGCCGTATCAATGTCATCCTCAACATCCGCAGCATCGTCATCGCCAACGTCTGACCTCCCAGCCAAAACACTGCCCATGTTGGCCTCCACCATTCCACAGTGTTCCCTATCCGAACACAGTTGCACGAACGGCCGTTGTGTGCCTCTAAGTAAATATTGCAACAATGTCAATGACTGTGGCGACGGAAGTGATGAACCACGATTTTGCACACGTAAGTTTCGGGGGGGGGAACAAAAAACAAAAAACTATTTAATCAAAATATCCAAATCATCATGAATGAATGAATGAATGCAGGCGCAATTGGAAATGACTGCGTGCATGACGGTTTACACATTCTGGCCGCAATCATATCATCATGATGGTTTGGTCCTTCTGCATACACAATTAACACTGTGATTACACGGGCATCTATAAATCGAAATTGTTTGAAAGGTTTTCACACAATTAAAAAATCAATTATTTTTGAAAAGGATTTTATTGAAATAAGTTTTTGTCGTCTTTTTTTCTGTTATATTCTTTTGCAATCCAATTAAGATTTTCAGGCTAAGGATTTGAACTATTTATTGAAAAAGTCATGCTCAATATTCGAGTCCATAAGGCAAAATTAGCATCAACTTAATGTTCAGCCTACACAGCAGAGCAGTACAGGGTTTTTTTCAAAAGCCACCACAGGCCCATCATCAGTACTCTAGTGTATTTTTGTTTGTCGCAATTTTTTTTTTTAAATTTCCTTATGAAATAGTATACGAGAATTATTTCAGGAAACGAATATTACACACATTACATTCTTCAGTTGCCGTTTTATTATTTTAAAACAGCTTTTTGGTGAGAAACTGTAATTATATTATTTTATAGGTAAAAGTTCAATATTCGAGTGTGCCGAATTTCATACCGACACACGTATGAAGTACTATAGAGCGGGATTGATTTCCAACCCTGGAACCATCTACTTGATGTTTCTAAATTTGAATAATAATTTATTTTTTTTAAATATAAAATTTGTATGTACATTTTTATTTTTTTGAATATATTAATTTTATCAGGAGATCGAACTAGTATTAAATTAGTATTGCACTAGTACAAAAATCACCAGTACTAGTTCCCAACTGTGAACTGTCCTATACCATGTTAATGCTCAAATTAACATCGGGTGTGTTTGGAAAATTACTAGTACCATTGGTACTAGATGGAAACTAGGGGGATACTAGTTCTATTAGTACTAGATGAGTAGTAGTAACTTCATCTAGTCGGCTACTAGTACAATCAGTTCTGTATTAAGAACTCGTCTATATATAAAAAATCCCTAAATTTATTGCTTTTTTAAACCCAATGAAACTTGTTAAGTCTTTGTCGTCACAAGCAATTTCTGGTTCATCAATTCTTAGTTTATAAGAGGAAATGGAAAGTTCCTTCAGGGCACACTCAAGCCACTAGCACCTTGTCCAACTTGAGTTACGTTTGGTACTCCACCATATACCAAACACTAATGAACATACAATACATGTATCACTTTTTATTATTTTAAAGAAGATCGCTGATTTTACATATGAACATAAATATTAAAAAAAAAAGGTTTAAAAGATTTTAAAATTTGCTTTTAATTTTATTTATTTTTTAAAATGTCACTTTTTTAACACACACAAAAAACTGCGACTTACTTACATAAATTATTGAATAAATAAACTGATATGTAGGTGGCAAAGTCTTCTTATACAATTCTTTGTTTCAAATTTGAATTTGTTTAAAAATTGTAACAATTAAAAATAAAATAGATGAAAATGCGAATTAGCAATTCGCTTTAAAACATGATCAAAAAGTAATATGAAATTCTACAAGTCAAATCAATCTACAAATGAACTGCTTGAAGTACTAGTACTTTTCTGTATATGTTCAATCACCTTTTGAACTAGTGCTTGCTATACTAGTAATCTTACCAGTAGCTTAAAGACAATTAACGCTTATCCTCCTGCAGGGATTATTAAGATGAACCTTTTTTATTCAGACTCAAGTTCATATCTGCAATCTGTAAATTATTTTTTAAGAATTAATATTAAATTCAAATTATTTTATTATCCTTTCAGATTTTCTCATTTCTAATATAAATGAATTTCTTTCCAATATCATACAATATATAAAGAACAAGAAATAAAGTTGTTTTAGTTGGTTACTTTTATGTACCAAAAAAAAAAAAAAACTTCAATTGTCCAACTCTGGTACCGCATTTTTGATTTTACTTGGATTTGAATACCAATTTAATTGTTCCTGAAGTATAAAAAATTTTAACTAACACAAAAAATGCGTTTTATTTAGTTACTTTAATATCCCAAAAAAAAATTAATTTTCCAACTCTGGATCTTATTTCCATGTACCAGAAAAAGTTTTTAGATGCTTAATACAAAAATTAATTTTTTCTGAACTATAAAACAGTTTTATTAAAAAAAATATATATAATAAACAAAAATTATTTTTAGCTGTTTACTGTTATATACTAAAAATCAGTTTTAATTTTCCAGCCCTGGCAACGTATTTTGGTTTTTTGAATTTTTAATACAAAAACTGATTCTTCCTGATGTATAAAATAATTTTATTTAACAAACAAAAATAAAATTAGTTTTAGCTCTTTACTTTTATATACCAAATATCAGTTTGAGTTTTCCAGCTCTGGAAACGTATTTTGGTTTTTTCGATTTTTAATACAAAAACTGCTTTTTCCTTATGTATAAAATAATTTTATTTAACAAAAAAAAATGAAATCAGTTTTAGCTCTTTACTTTTATATACCAAATATCAGTTTGAATTTTCCACCTCTGGAAACGTATTTTCGTTTTTTGAATTTTTAATACAAAAATTAATTCTTCCTGAAGTATAAAAAAAACTTAATTAACAAAAAAAACTAGTTTTATTTAGTTACTTTGATATACCAAACAAAATTTAATTTTCCAGCTCTGGAGCTGTCTTTTAAGCTTCTCTGATTTATAATTCTAAAGAATTGCTTTCAGATACATCAAAAATGTGTAATTTATAAAACAAAAGGAAAAATTTTGCTTAGTTGAATATTTCCATTTACCAAAAAAAGTCTAAATTGTCCAACCCTGATATCATCTTTTTAATTTTTTTTTAATACAAAAATTAACTGTTTCTGAATTATGAAACTGTTTTAATTAACAAAAAAAAAACAAAAAACAGAGAAGTTAGTTTTCGCCGTTTACTTTTCTATACTAAAAATCATTTTGAATTTTCCAGCTCTGGAACCGTATTTTACTGATATTCAATAGCAATCTAATTAGAACAATTTCCAAAACATCAATCCAAGACAGCTTTAGCTTGTCTATGGACTACGGACAACCGCTTTCACATACAGGCAGACTTCGCTATACCTGACGACGACCCACAGAATCTTTATGGGGTCGCCCATTAATCACACACGGATTGAAAAATTGATACATAACCCTTTGCCATTTTTGCTGAACGGTATAACAATTAATTATTATGAAATCGTTACTGGGTTTTCTTCATAAACTGTGCGGGTCCAGGCAACACTTGTTTAAGGAGTCACCAGGCAAATAGCCTAATACACTATCCACCAATCCCGGAAATTTGAAAAAAGTCGGAAAGTCTTTTACTTTCATGGCATGAAAGAGAAGAAAAAAACTTAAGCAACTACTAAAACATCACCTGCAATAAAATTTATTTATTTATTTATTTTTTTTTTTTTTACTATTCCCTCTAAACTTTTTTTCTTTAAAGCATTATCCGCATGTGCCATCATGCCCACGTGTAAACAAGCTATTGCTTGAATTATTTGCAAATAAAGCCGCATGAAAGAGATGTGTGATTTTAAATTGTCATTCGTTAATAATAAATCAATTTAAATTTTTGATGTCGAAAATGATTATTGTGAAAGTAGCCAATATGTTGTGGTGGCGCGTTGCAATAAATCACGATGATATGGTTCATGTGTTGGTCGGTCGGTCGGTTGGCTATTGGTGATGGTTGACAGTGTCAAATAATTTCTCAAGTGGTTTGAGCAGCAGTTGTTTGAAGGCAATGAATTGATTTGTTTTATGGATTTTTAAATCTAATTGATTTGAAAACAAATTATATGACTTTCATAAATAAAAATGTATTTAAGTGTTTACATATTTCAGTTTGATGAGTTAAACTGTTTTTAAATACATTAAGCTAAATAGTAGTGTCCGACCAAACATTCCGATTAGGCTTTAAAGTTGGACAAAAATTATGTTCAGCTACCGAACACCAAACACCGAATTTCCTATTTTTATGTTAAATTACATACTTATTATGAGTTGAAATAAAAATAAAAGGTACACAATATTAAAGAGTCTTTCATTAAGTATTTCGTGTCCTTAAATTTAAATAACACAAAATGTGTGTGTGTGAGATATCATTGAAATATTTTATTCCTTTGAAAGACCTATTGCTGCCATTATTGTGTGTAATAACGGTTGCGCCATCTATCGGTTTAAATTTAAACTGTGGGTTATTTTATTCTGTTCAGTCATAAAATTTAATATATTATCTCCACTGGACGAAAAGAAGAGATTTTAGGCTTGAGCAACTTTGGGATTTATTGGAAATTTATTTCCGAAACAAAGACAATTGGTCTGAAATAGCACGAAAATGTCGTACAAAATTTTCGATCGCAGCGAGAGATGAACAGTGCCCGGTATACGCAAGTTTATTGCTAAAGTTCGTGAAACTGGTTTCATTATTGAAGCGCAAAGGCATAAGCGTGCTCGCACAGGTACACCCGAAAATATCGAAGTTGTGGCGCTGAAAGAGTGCGTGAGAATCCATCAACATCAACTCGTTATCGTTGTGAAGAATTGAATATTCCACGCACCCGTTTACGTCGAATTTGGAGCAAATATCTCGGTATGATGTCGTACAAAGTTCAATCGCTTCAAGAGTTGAAGCCGCATGGCCATCCATCTCTAAGCGGAACAATTGTACTTCACAATAAAAAATATTTATTTTTCAAAATTTCATCCCCCCTTTTTGGTTTATTGCATAAATTTAAACTTTTAATTGGCCCATCCTAGATGACATCGTTCGAATGTCCGCCACGTTTTCTGTGGATGGAGCACTTATGAAATGTCCAATTTTCCATAACTCCGCCGCATAAATCAGCCTGAATTTGATCGAGTGCATGATTTAAGTTGGCTTTGAGGACCCCTGTCGTGTGTGTGGCTTATACGCATACACATGTTACTTAAGAAACCACCCGCAAAGCAAGTCTAATGGGTTCAGATTGCACGTTCCCGGGGTACAGTTCATATCGCCTCCAATTGCGACGATCATGCTCTCAAATTGCTCATGCACAAGATCCAAATGTGGCATGAACTGTTTGGCCGTTCTGATGCAATCACATATCTTAGGTGTTCAGACTATCTAATTGAGTCCAAAATAAACTGGTAATCATCGACATATAGCGTTCGCCGTTGAGAGTGATGGTCTGGACAACGTCCAAATATTGATCGATGACACCGCCAACAGTGACTTTTTCGGGATGCATTGGACGGTCTGGGTTCTCAAGTGGGTCCCAATTCAAAAATTTTTTTTTTGTTCACTTTCATTCATGTTCACGTTTACACAGGAATAGGCCTCCCTCAGATCTAAAGATTATTTTTTGATTCGACACGTAGGCCCAACTGAACACCCAATTTTTATAAAACAACTTTATTGCTGGAACGTGATGGTTTGGCAAAGTACACTGAATAAATGACAACTAATTTTACAGCTGTGGCTTCAACAAGATGGCCGTTATCAACTATTAAAGTTTGAAAGTCACTATTGGAAAATTCAATACATTGAAATTGAAAACTGTAAAAATTTTTTTAATCTGCAATTGAATAATCGCTGCGAAAATCATTGTGACAAAAAAAATATTTCAAGAGAGCAAAAATACATATTTTAATTGTTTCATTAAATTCACTGACTGATTCATTGTGATTGCATTTCGAAGCTGATAAAGTGCATTATTTTGATGTTTTCATGTTTGAATAAATAAAAAAGAGTCGTCTGAAGAAAATTTCGGTTTTGTAAAATTTTTCTTTTACAACTTTATTACGCGATTTTGCTTAAATTTGTAAGGATTTTCTAAATATTTATAAGTTTCCACCAAATTTTTTATGTTTTAAAATCTAAATGAACAAACAATTTAGTTTAATTGAGGCCTATTCAAACTGCTATTTATTACATAATTGTGTTAATATCATCGTTTAAATGGCAAAACAAATAAATCAATTTGCAAATAAATTTTAAGTTTTAGCGTTTATCTGCTACTCTATCACATCAAATTAAAGCATGACTGAATTATATTTTTACATTAACTTTTATTTTATGCATTTAATTAATTAAATGTTAATTGATTTAATTAAATAAAACAATGCCAAAGGACAGATGTACAGAAATAATGAATTAAATAGTGTCAAACTTGACAAAGGACAAGAGGCAGTGACTGCAAGCCATTAATCAATCAAATAACTCGCACAACGATAAACATTTTAATGGCTGCAAAGCAAGTTAACCCTTGGAAAACAGCAAGTGTTTTTTTTTTCATCACAATTGGCTGTTTAGATAATGAAAATTTAATGAAACAAAAATAGTAAATGAATACCTACTCAAACTATTTGCTTATGTATGAATATGAGGCAGGAAACAAAAACAAAACACTACAGACAAGTTTTTTTTATTGATCCTGTATTAATAATAGAGTGCAGTATTTTAATATCAGCGGAAATGTTTCCAAGCCACATTATTATACCTTCACCGTAAGACCCTCGTACTCATTTCAATTTAAGCTTCGCAAACAATTTCATTGGCACATTGTCAATATATCTGCTTGAACATCCCCCCAAAAGGCTTAAAGCGCGTAACGTTAATGCTATTGAAATGGCACAATACTGTCGGCCAATTTATCAAGCCAACTAAATACTCTTTACCGTAAATACATCAATAAAATAACTCAAAAAGTAATTTATCCTCACCCACAATATAAATCAACTAAATTGTGATTGACAAGTCGGCAGTGAAAAAATGTTAAAAGCGAATTTTATGGAAATAATTTATTTTATTAAACGAAAATGTGATGTGCAAAGTTTTCAATAATTAAATGGATTGGATTTGTGACTGAAAATTTAATTTAAGTGGCCACAGAAAAAAAAACTTATTGCAAAATATTTATAGGCTTTTAGTTGGTATCTGCATGGTTTTGTATAACGGGTGATTTTTTAAAGCTTGTCTCTCGTATGAGGATCAGATGAGATCAAATGTTTCATGACAAATGAGGGGTGTGTTAAACGAATTTGAAATTTTGCGCAGCAATTACATTTAAATATGAATACGTGTATAACAACACGAAGCGGAAACACTGCATGTGACAGCTGCGCTAATTTTAGTCAGTCACATAAAAATTTTTACAATAGAGACTTTCGAAATTTGACTGTTGATGTTATTAAAGCTACAGCTCCCCAATTAATTGTCGTTTAATTAGTCTATTTTGTCAAACCATCATGGACGGCTGCAGCATTCAACAACTCGTGCAATATAATAAAATTAATTTATCAAAATCAATTTATACAATAAAAATATCATCTTCAGCGATGGGGCCCATTTCTGAATGAACGTAAATGAACATGAACAAACATGAACGAACATGAACAAATATGAATGAACATGAACAAACAAGATTTTCGTATTTGGGACGATGCCAATCTACAGGAAATCCAACCGCATCCAATTCATTTCAAGAAGCCACTGTTTGGTGAAGATTTCGGGCTGGCGGCGTCATTGATCCATATTTCGACTTTGGCTAGGGCATTACTGTCAACGGCTATAGTTCGATGATTACCAATTTCTTTTGGACTGAATTGGATAGTCTGGACAACTAAAATATGTAGTTTTATCAGGACGGCGGTACATGCCACATTTGAGTCTTGTGCACGAGCAATTTGATCTCACTTGGAGGGGATGTAAACTTTCCCCCGAGAACGTGCAATTTTAACCCATTAGACTTGCTTTGCGGGTGGTTTCTTAAGTCACATGTGTAGGCGTATTTGTCACACACGGCAGGGGTCCTCAAAGCCAACATAAACCATGCACTCGATCAAATTCAGGCTGATTTATGCGTCGGAGTCATGAAAGATTGGACATTTCATAAGTGCTCCACCCACAGAAAACGTGGCGCATATTCGAACGATGTCATCTAGGATGGGCCAATTAAAAGATTAAATTTATGCAATAAAACAAAAAGCGGGTTGTAATGTTGAAAAAAAAAATTTTTTGTGAATTACAATTGTTCCGCTTAGAGATGGATGGATGGCTTCAACTCTTCAAGCAATTGAACTTTGTACGACATCATACCGAGATATTTTCGCCAAATTCGACGTAAACGGGTGCGTGGAATATTCAATTCTTCACAACGATAACGAGTTGATGTTGATGGATTCTCACGCACTCTTTGATATTTTCGGGTGTACGCACTGGACGAGACCGCTCATATCTTTGCGCTTCAACAATGAAACCAGTTTCATGAACTTTTGCAATAAACTAGCGCATACTGGGGCACTGTTGATCCTTGCCTGTGATCGAAAATTTTGTACGACATATTCGTGTCATTTCAGACCAATTGTATTTGTTTCGGAAATAAATTTCCAATAAATCAAAAAGTTGCTCAAGCGTAAAATCTCTTCATTTCGTTCAGTGAATATAATATATTAAATTTTATGACTGATCAGAATGAAATAACCGACAGTTTAAATTTAAACGGATAGATGGCTCACCCGTTATTACACACAATAATGGCAGCAATAGGTCTTTCAAAGGAATAAAATATTTCAATGATATCTCACACACACATTTTGTTTTATTTAAATTTAAAAATAGGAAGCTCTTAATGAAACCTACCCCCTTTATAAAATATCACTACAAATGAACTCAACTCCCAAATACAAATAAAGGGTTTTCAGAAAGAACTTTCTTTTCAAATATGGCAACACCAACAACATGACAATTTTCAATTGTTACAATGAATTCAATTTCGTTGGAAAATCGTATTTAAATAATTAAATTCTTCTGGTTTGTTTACCTCTCTTTAATTATTATTATACTCTAATATTTTTAAGCTTAAGGTCTCTTTATTTCAATTTAAAATATATTAATTTTCAATATTTCGTCACTCCTTTGTGTGACGTCTTCAGAAAATTAATTATTTTTTTAATTTATTTAATTAATTTGCTGAAGAAGTCACACAATAGAGTGACGAAATATTGAAAATTAATATATTTTAAATAAAAATTAAGAGACATTAAGCTTAAACATATTAGAGTATAATAATAGTATTTAAATAATTAAAATCCACTGTGGAAATGGTGTTTCTGTTAAAGTTACATTTCGTAAAACTGTCAATTCCTCGACGTTCTCAACAATTGGGGGGTTATCCAAAACCACTACAAGGTGAATTTTGCGTAAGGATTTGACTTTGACGCCTTACAAGATTCAATTGGTGTCGGAATTGAGGCCGACCGACCATTCACATCGCCGTAGATTTCCTCAATTCATTCAGGAACCACCCGCTGGTGTTTCTGAAAAAACATAAATCATTTTTTCAGACGAAGCCCATTTTCAATTGTCACGTAATGGCAACAAGCAAAATTGCCGCATCTGTCAGCATGGTCGTGGTGAATATTTGTCAGATATCATCACTTTTCATTCATAATTGCCGAACTTTTCTCTTCGTAATACAATAAAAGTTTGAATCATTTTCATCAAAATTTTTTGTTTTACTTGGTTTTAGAAAACAAACTTCTTGTTGAAACCCCCTTTATTTTGATTGCTATTGAATTCCTAAAAAACTAATTATTTTTTCCAACCTTTTTATTTTTAAAATAATATGAGATGCCTGTGCAAAAATGCTCATATTGCAGAAAACGGTGTTAAAGTTGTATATCTTTGGATTTAATAATATTAATTTCCTTCTCAAGAACTGATATACCAGAAGATGTTTATATGCAAATGTTACACAACAACAACAACAACGACGGGGAAACTAATTCTGCATCACTAACTCCCAAATTGCTTTTATGGAGTTAGGACACTTTTGCATTAAATGAAATATATGTATGTATGTACACATATTTAATTCCTTAATGCAGTTACTGCAAAATAAGAGATATTCCAAAATATACCGATGGCGTATAATTAATGTATTCCATGCAAACCAAAGTTAATCATACGTCGCGTAGACATTCATCTCTTTATTTTATTCTCACACTCTTTTTATGCAAAAGAAAAACACTCACTTGATTAATTTCATTTTAAGTACATTTTACAAATTGAGAAAAATAAATCTCTTGCATACAGAATTCTAATTAAAAACCATTTAGTTTTATTGCCGACATTAAATTGAAAATAAATGAATGAACGATAACATCAGTTTCATTACAAATAAGACAAGACATGAAACATTGAATGAAAGCAAAATGATGCAGAAACAAGAGTTTTTAAAAATTACTTTTCCACACTGAGCGTAATTCATCTAGGGAAGTTAAAATTGTTCACATACTATTTGGCTGGGTAGATTCGGTCGAAAATGGTTATAAATAAAATTTCTTTTTAGGTAATTAACTTCCAGTAAAATGGTTGTATTTACAGAAACTCCTATTTCGTATTACGTGGGCTCAGTAACAAGTATCGTGAGATGGATTTCATTTTAAAGTTATAAGTAATATAGCAAAAAAATTTTACTGCCCTGCATAAAATTATTTCGGCTGTAGCATGCCCGATGGCAATGGGCTCTAATTAATCACGACAATTATTATTTTATTATTTTTTCCCCCAACTTGTGTCTCCATGTCAAATGCGCAGAGTGTAATTACTGTCAACTGACGGTTTTACAAATTGAAACATGTTTTTGTGCAAAATGTCAAAAAAAAAAAAGGAAAAACTTCACAAAACATCTACATTGAATTGAACAAACACAAAAACTTCAAATGAGAAAGAACAACAGATGCGTGGCTTGTGTGTGGAATTATTGCTAACGAATTGAAACCCATCTGCTCCATTAAAAAATTTATTATATTGTGCTGCATCACTATACGAACTGTCCTATTTCATTGGCCTTCCCCCAAAAAGGATATCACACGTTAGCTAAAATTTATTAACTAAATGAGAATTACTGCTCGTTTAAAAAAATAGAGCTATAGAGATAATTAGAAAGCACCCAAATAAAATGGCAAACACATATAATTCTTTACAGTCATTTTATATTATAGAAAACATTTTCAGCAACATACAGCGGCCAAAATTTAAAAAAAAAATTTATTCCTTGTAATCATGCACAATCATGCACAGTCATGCACAATACCTAACCAGCTACTCAGTGGCACAGCCCGTAGACAGTGTACTTCCTTTAACACACACTACGCTACATATTTAAGACGACAATTGTAGCAACTACATGATATATTATATACGAGGTCTGTTCAAAAAAATTGGTAAATTTTAATTTTCATCAATTTCTGGTTTTTTTCCTTTTGAAAATAGCCCCCTTCAGTTATGAGACACTTGTTCTAGAGTGGTTTCGAATTCTCGAAGCAGTTTTGATATGAATTTTTCTGTATGTCTTTAATCTCTCGCAGCGACTAGTTTTTTATCTCCTCAAGCGACACAAAACGCCATTTTTTCCTTACTCCCAACAATTTTGGGAACTGAAAGAAGTAGCAGGGAACAGTATCTGCTGAATGTGATAGCGCTGGCATGATTACACTTTTATTTTAAAACGAAATTTCCTGCCTTACACTTCTCGTCCAAAATTTCCGGAGATATTGCATGGGATTAGCCAAACGATATGACGACATTTTCAGCAATTTTTCTAATAGATATTTGACGATTCTCTATAATAACTATTTTTCAGTTTCGTATTAACAATTTTATCGATTGTTGTTGAGGCGCCCAGGACGAGCGTCACTGTTCACATCTTCTCGGCTTTCTTTAAAAGTCTTGTAAGACGTATAAACATTTTTGCCACTCATTGTATTTAAAATTCTTCTGAAAGCTCAATTCATTTAATTTTTTAAGCAGACCTCGCAATTATTTCTTTTCTGGGACAACTGTGATCTTTTAAAAATAATTTTTCCTTAAAAAATGGTCAATCATAATCCCTAAATATTTTCTAATATATTTGATACAACTTGCAAAACCACCCACGTATTTTATTTTTTTTTTTTTGGTGTCTGTATGCATTTAAAGTTAAAAACATTTAGAGAAACATCCAAACGGGCAGTCCAAAGTTGACCACAAGTGTTACAGAGTATACACATTTAATACAATTCAATTAAGTGGCAAATGCAACAAAACTGGTGGCAACTAAGACAACAATAAAAGAATAACAACGTACAGAGCTCAATGTATATTCACTTGTACTTCAAATGGCAAAGGAGGTGAAGATTAAAATAAAAAACTTTTTAACAGAAACATGAGAAAAACATCTGTAAAAGACTTAACAATATTAGAATAATGTTACAAAAACAAAAGAAAACAATACAAAAAGGAAATAAAAAACAACGACAAGGAAAAAGTTTCAAGCACGCATACACACACAAATAAATAAAAAAAAGCAACAACAATACAAATAAAAAGCCAAAAAAAGGACTAAAAACTAATTTAACAAATTATGAGACACTACAGTGACAACAACAGCAACAACAACAACAACAAGGACAATAATAACAACTGTGTTGCTAACAAATTGTTAAAACTCCTAGAAGTAGACAACACAAAAAGAAAAACAAACATGAATAAAACGAAGAGAAAGTAAAAGAAAAGACAAAACATCTCAACTCATCTTAACATTTGAAACCACAAAACAAATGCTGGGGCAGCTGCTGCCGCCGTTGTATTCTTACAGCTGCTCCACATGTAACACTTGCAGCTTTCAGGCCGTGTTAAATTGTCACAAAGAAAATTTAAATAGAAACAACGACGACGAAGACAAATACTGGCTGCCATAGTTTATGTGCCTTCTGCCTCCTATTCTTTGTGTCTGCCTGCATTTGCAACCCGAACTTCTTTCATTTCCTGCAGCTTACAGGCAAAAAAAAAACAACAACAACAACCGCATTAAATACTGCCAGCCACGCAAATGCTATATCTAAAATATGCATTTCGAGCAAGAGATGTAACAAGGCATTCCACTCGTATTGGAGATCATATTCGTCACTGCGGCTTGTACTCGCATTTATTTGAAGATGACAGCTGCTGTCATACTTTTGTGCTGCAGTGTGGCAAAGGACATTACAAAATGTATACAAAAAGTCTCTCATTAAGCGCTTCTTATCTTTAAATTTAAATAAGATTAAGTGTACTAAAAGTCGAAATTTTTTATTAGTTTGAAAGACCTACTGATACAGTTATGCGTGATATAAAACTTCGCTCAAAAGTTTGGTGTTGGGAAAATGTTTAAAGCAAATAAAAAATGTTTTCCATAAAAAACCGCGGATTGAAATTTTAGCTGAAGATTATAATAAAAGAAGTAAGTGATTGTACAAAAAGTGTATTAGAGTGTAAAGCAAATAGTGTACACTTGGTAAAAGTGGAAAATTATCGATGGCATTATCGATAGTTATTATTAATATTATTTTTTTGTGACTATACGAGGGCGGTTCGGAAACCTCTTAGCCTAGCACAAAAAGCGCGGTATAATAATAATATAATTTTGTGTATAAATAATATTATAAAATGATTTGAAATAAAACATTTTCAATAGATCCTGAAGATAAACCGAGAGGTTCGAACTAAATAAAGGGTGTTTTTTTATGAAGTTTTTTTTATACGAATCACTCTGTTGTCTGACAGCTGTTTTGACAGTTTAAAGTGATGTCTCTACTCAGTATTGTTTGGCAAATCATCATCGTGGAAATTTATTTTCTAAAACAGCGTTCAGTTCAAAATGTTTATCCGCTTTTTTACCGCAAAATTCTCTTCAGTGATGAGGCGCATTTTTGGTTGAATGGATATGTCAACAAGCAAAATTGCCGTATTTGGAGCAAAGATAATCCACACGCCGTTCAAGAATTACCAATACATCCCGATAAATGTACTGTTTGGTGCGGTCTATGGGCTGGTGGAATCATCGGTCCTTATTTCTGTAAAAATGAGGAAGGACGACGCCTTGCCGTGAATGGAAATCGATACAGAATCATGATCAATGAATTTTTGGTGCCAAAACGTCAAGATATGGATGTAAACGAAATGTGGTTCCAACAGGATGCAGCCACTTGTCATACTGCGGGCGAAACAATGGACTTATTGAAAGAACATTTCAACGACAACATTATTTCGAGAAATGGACCCCGGTGAATTGGCCTCCGCGTTCGTGTGATTTGACGCCACTCGATTATTTTTTGTGGGGATACCCGATTGACGCTTTGGAAACCAGTATTCAACGTGTCATTGCTGAAATACGCCCTCAAATGCTTGAAAAGATGGTCGAAAATTGGACCTCCAGAATGACCATTGCGCAAAATAGTCGTGGTGGCCGTATGCCCGAAATTATATTTAAATGTTAAATGACAAGAAATTATCTACTAAATAAAAATTTTTTTTTTGCCATTTCATAATTTGGCATGTGTTTTATTTAAATTTCAAATCAGCAAGCTCTTATAAAAACACCCTTTAGATCACGAAGCCAATAAAAATAGTTTTATTTACACGGGTCACAACGAGGCTATAAAGAAGAAAGAAATTAAAAATAATAATATAATTCACCATAGACTGTATGCTTCAGTTGCTTCAGATGTTCGGCAGGATCAAGCAGCCCCCAGAGCACATCGTGCTTGCACCGATCATATCAATAGCCTACGGATCATGCTGAAGCAACGTATAGAATGGTGATTTCCATTGTAGCTACTGTTTAACGAATTTCCAATCCAATTGGGCACATATTACCTGAAATAATAAAAGCTCTCCACGGCAATTCAGTTGCTTTGCTCGTTAAAATTGCAACACATTTTCTTAGCCGCACTATCCTTTTTCCCTGCAATTCCTTTTGCCAGTTAAACTGCATGACTTTGTTTAATTAACAGCCAGCCAAGTGGACTGGCTGCCTGGTAATTTCGAATATGACCTCATGTTGTCATCTCACTTTTTATTGTTACTGTAGAGCAGTGACTGTTGTTCACAGCTCACTGTCAGCAATGCCTTGCAATTGTGCTGCAGAAACAAACAACAGAAAAGTATACAAACAGCAAAAGAAAAACAAGTCGACAAGAAAAGACTAAATGGATTTTGTACTTCTTACAAATTTTGCTAAAACTACTGGCATGTGTTGCGAGCCGGGTACGTATTACTCCAGCAGTTGCAGGCAACCTTAAAATATGCGATGCAAAAAAAAAAGGATTAAATGAATATTTTGTATTGTTCACAGCACGAATTTTAATACAAAAAAAAATAGCCTCTAAAGCAAGCACGTGTTAAAGGGTTCGTTGTAATTTAATTTCCCACAACACAAGGAAGTAATAGAAAAGTTCTTGTGATATGAAATTTTGTTTCCAGAGGAATAAAATTAGAGTGCAGATTTAACATTGAAAAGTTTTTCTTTTTTTTTTCTTAAATTCCAACATGTTTAACAGCTGGAATAAGTTTTACTCTATGCCACCGAAGAGGTCCTTTTCTATTTTCTGTTTGTGTCCACCATCAGTTTCGTAATGTTCATTAAGTTTAATGAGCCGTTTGACAACAAAACTGCAGAAATGCTAATTGGAAAAGGAGAATCTTATTTTATACTCTAGTATTTTACTACACATTCTTTGCATCTAATTTCAAGTGAATTAGTTTTTTTTTCTTTTTCTTTGTTTTTCAGGTTGTAATCGCACTTATTATGGTGATATAGGTTTAACTTATTCTTTAGAGTTGCATCGTCCTAAACAGGATCGCCTGCCGTACGTTTGTGTATTAACTTTTACAGCAGCCGGTGGACCACATGGCGATGTTGTGCAGGTAAGTTTGTGTTTTAATTGAAAATTTTACTTGGTACGTAAACAACGACATATATATAAATTTGAATTAACATATTACAATAGGTTATTTCAAATATGTAAACAACTTTGTGCCGCATTAATAATTTTCTAAATTATTAAAAAGAATACTATTCTCAAAATATAGCCCACTATTTTAAGGAAAATTTGGGACACTCAAAAAGTGTACTATTATGTTACCATAATTTAAGCTACTTTAAAAAAAAAAAAATTTTATTAAGCTAAGAATTCACGAGACTACAATTTTATTTCAACAATAGCAAAACCTCTTAACTTATTTACAAACTTTCACAAATCATTTGAGAATTACCAAAGAAAAATCATAACAGCCCTTGAAATTTTTAAAATCATAACAAACAAAAAATAAACTAAATTTATATGAAATAAAATTTCTTTTTTGTGTTTTTAAAAATTTCAAAGTCTCATATGCTTTTATTTTTTTTTGTAATTCTCAAATGATTTATGAAAAATTTTGAATAAGATAAGAACGTTTTATTCCGACTCCAGGGGGGTTACTCTGTAATGCGATGCGAATGAAAAACTGAACGCAATCCATTCCATTGAAATGCGAAAGCCATTCTTTTCGCAACGCATTACAGAGTAACCCTCCAGTTCAAATGAGAAATGCTTAAAAAAATGCGTAGAAGTTTTCCATAAAATCCCCGTGACGTCACTTGATTATTGTATTCGTGTTATATTTTTTTGTTGTTAATGGTTGAAATATGTACCTAAATCGGTGCATGAAATAAAAATTATTAAAATAATATTAATCAAATGCTAATTATTTAAACAAAATTATACGAACCAAAACTATTCGTATTCATAAATTTTGTATACCCCCCAGAAAAGAATTCGCCTTGTCATTTTGGGTGTAACGTAGCGAAATATCCATCTGAGACCCCTTACAGTATATATATTCTTGATCAGTGATGAAATCTAAGATGATCTGGCCATGTCCGTTCGTCCGTCTGTGGATATCATGATTCAGTCCAAACGAAAAGAGCTAAACTATTGCAATTTGGTGTAAATATACCTTGAAGGATAGCACAGCTCAAGTTCATATATAGGCGGAATCGGTCCAGAGGCAAAAAAGTTCCCCTAAGAAGAACTAAACAAACCTATAGACAATAACAGAATTTTTAAAGTTTCTTTTTTTGTAATTTTGTTAAGCATATGATATAGTTTCATGTCTAAGAAAGTCCAACGCGTTAAACTCGGAGCTATAAAATCAAAACAATTAATTTTTGGATACCGCCCTTTTAGTGGGCGTTAACATATGCAAAAATAGTGTAAAAATTTAACAAATCGTATCACTTAAGCCTACATCCCTCAAAAATAACATGTTTAAGATTTAATGAGGAAGCTGGGACGTAACCTGGTACTTCTTTGCTGTACCCCCTCCTCCCCCTTTGGCCCTATGAAAAAAAATTTTACATAACAAATAAATTTTACATTTAATTATCCCAAACATTTATTTTTAGAATTTCATGCCATAGGTGAAATGTCTCCCCATGGCCCTTGCCAGAGAGAACCCGACAAAATACAATTTTAGGTTAGGTTAGGTTAAAAGGGCTGCCCGCAGTAAGCGAGAAAAACACTGGGAGGCCATCAAAAGGCCCATTGTGATGCCCAGAGGACTATACCCTACACACTCTTCTCAAGACGAAGTGGTGGTTCCTGAGAACCATCCAGAACTTCTCACAAAGCCCGCCAGGGCAGCCAGCGGTGCATCCCTGAGGCAGTCAAGATCCCGCAGGAAACGAGAGCCTAGATGTCTAAGCCTACGCTCCTGCAGGGCCGGACAGTCACAAAGGAAATGCTGTACTGACTCCTCCTCCTCCTCATCGAAGCAGCTCCTGCAGCGGCCATCATGGGGAAAGCCCAAATGCTCCGACATGTGCCCAATTGCACAGTGCCCCGTCAAGACCCCTACCAGGAGTGCCAACGGCTGTTTCCCAAAAAACAGAAGTTGCCTAGTCCTAGCTCTGCTAAGCGAGGGCCATAGAGTTTTGGAGGGTATTAAAATACAATTTTAATACAATTTTCGGGCCCCGCCCTCTTTAGTGGGCGTCGACGTACGACATTATAAGCAAAAATAGTGTAAATATTGACCAATTTTTATTCCTTAAGCCTATAAGAAGCTGAGATGTTATCTGATCTTGCAGAGATGAAACGTCTCCCCACACGGGCCTTCCCGGAATGACTCTGTCAAAATAGAGATTTAAAATTGGGTACAGCGATGTCTTAAAGGAACCCTGTCTCACCAAGTTAAACATTTTAAATTTACTTCCTAAATATTTTTACTTGTTATGGTTGAAGTACGTACATAAATCGGTACATGGCATAAAAATTATTGGAATAATATTATTCAAATGCTAATTATTTAAATAAAATTACACGAACCAAAAATAAATTTTTTAAATTAAAAATTTTTCAAATAAATGAATTTAGCAGTAAATCAAAAAAGGTATAGGAATTTTAATGCTGAATCGCAAGTGATAAAACAAAATAGCTCACAAATGCTGGTTAATTGAGAAACACAAGATTAATTTAGGGGTAGCTCCCCAGCAAATGCCACTGAATGCTAGAATCGGGACCGTAGCTTCGAGTTCCGGCATTCAATTAAGTTCCGGTAAGCCCATTGATCGCAAGGAAAATAAAATAACAGCGCAAATAATTTTATAAAACAGATTAATTTATACGAGTTAAATGATGTTTTGTTTTTAAATTTTACTGGCAACTTCTACTTACGTTCACAAAATGTTTCTTGAAAGTTATGGAAAGTTTACGTACCTGGAAAAGAAAGAGAGAAAACCAGTTAAAGACTCAAATGGATTCAATTCTTTGAATTATAAAAATTTAAATATAAATATATCTTCTATTCAGACTCGAGTTCAAATCTACAATCTGCATATTTCTTTTAGGAATTTTATTAAAATCAAGTTATTTTTATTATGCAATATTTATAATATATTTATTATTAACATAAGAATTTTTTAATCAGACTCCAGTTCAAATCTGCAAACTGATAACTATTATTTAAGAATTTTTATTAAATCAAATATTTAGAATATTTAAATAATCATTAAACTAGCAGAATGAATTTCGAGCACGGATTTCAAGGCCGCTACGCCATCTCATCAGCGTAATAAATTGAATTTAATAAATATTCTTAAGAAATAATTTCCAGATTTGAACTTTAGTCTGAATAAAAAATTTCTATCTTATTCACAAATTTCCAAAAATTATTTAAAAATTACCAAAAAAAAAGGGCATATCAGGCCTGGAAATTTTTGAAACCCTAACAAACAAAAAATAAAATAGATTTATATCACATAAAATTTCTTTGTTGTGGTTTTAAAAATTTCAAGGTCTGATATGTTTCTCCTTTGGTAATTCTCAAGTGATTTATGAAAATTTGTATATAAGATAATAATTTTTTATTCATACTGCAATTCAAATCTGCAAATTAATTTTTAAGAATATTTATTAAATTCGAATTATTTCGCTGGTGAGATGGCGTAGCGAGCTCGAAATCAGTGCTAATCTATTTTACCAGTTTGATGATTATAAATATATTCTAAATATTCCATTCTTAATCAAATAAGTTGAACTTAATAGAAATTCTTAAGATATAATTTGCTTACTGCAGATTTGAACTTGAGCTTGAATAGAACATGTTTATCTTAATAATAGAATTCACAAGATCGTTTACATTCATGTTAAATTAATTTTTTTTTTCATACAAAATGTGTACTAATATTACAAGACTAAAGAAGTTGGCGTCAAAAATTATTTTTTATGTATTATTTTTTTTCCAAAAATTTTATTTTTTACTTTTTTTATTTATTTTTATTTTATTGTTTTTTTTTTTTATTTATTATTTCTTTCTATTTTTTTTATTTTTATTTTTTTTTTTTAGAAAATATTTTTAATTGAAGAAATTTATATAAATTAGAAAAATTACGAAAATTTGTATAAATAAAATTTTTTTTTTTTTTTTTAATTTTCAAAAAACGTAAAAGTCTTGAATAATACCGCATTCAGACATACACTTTAATTGAGCTTATCGCAATAAATAGCATTATTGAACTCAATTATCCATATAAAATTTCAATTAAATAATTGCTCAATTAACACTTAATTGCTATAATATGGAGTAAAATTACAAATACAGCACTGCTAAAAAGCGTGTTTAGTGAGCAAAACACAATTCACTAAACAAACTTAGTACAGACTTTGCACCTAAATTGTGGGAAACGTGAAAAAATATCATAAACGAAATATGTGGAGCCATGTTGAAGTGAAATTATTGACCTTAAACTTATTAGTAATCAGAAAATTAAAAAAACAAAAATAAATAAAGAACCCAGACTTGAAGTTGGGAAGTCATGATGAATAGGAAAACTTTGTACTTTTACTTGCCATACATACGTTAATTGAATTGACTAATTGGATTGTATATGTGAGCAGGAAGATAATTATGTGTAAATATAGGCAGTAACAGGGAGGGTCAATAAGTCCATGAGTTTTTGAATTTCCTGCCTTTTAATTGAAGTGGCTCCTGTCAATTGACTCCTGTCAAAATTTGCACAAGCTGCGTCATTTAGTTTGTATTTGGCAGCCGTTGAAAGCTGACTAACGCGAGTTTGATACTATTTTCAATCAATTTAAGACCGAAGACTGTTATTTTCCTGGAGACTTCGGAAAACCGATTCCACGTAGAGACAAAAGAACATCGTTTATTGCACATCCCTATTCATTAGGGCCCAGAATATATACATATTAATATTTCTGAAATTACACATGGAATGACAAACCATTTTTGGTAAAGGCTATAAAAAGTTACTCCAAAAATGTTGCATATCAAGCGATACAAGTTTAACAACAGATATTTTATTTAAAGTACGAAGGAAATTAATTAAGCTCAACCTTGGGAACCGGAAATTGTGTAAGAAATCTTCGACTCCTAGAAAGGTGCCTGGAATGGCAGTGTTGCAAACGAGTCAACTCATTTCAAACACTTAATGCAATTTGCCCTGCCACAACTATTTAACAATCAGCGAGAATTTAAAATTATTTTAAAAAGTTGATAACTCGCACTGCATATCCCTGTTAACTCTGTAGGTGCTATAATTTAACCTAATTTAACTCAATTTACGAGCATTTTATTTTTGCACATCATGGCAGTATTAGTAAAGCCAAAGTGCATTAGAAATGTATAACAGATTAGAAGTGTTATTAGTTAGATAAAGTTGAAAGACAAACAAAAGTCCATTGTCACTTAACTTAAATAGCAGCTTCATTCAGCCAGAGTTTAGTTTTTAATTAAAAATCTTTTTTTGCACTTTAGCATTTAATTTAATAAACACTTGTTTCAATTTACGCCAAACTCAAACCATCGAATCTTTGGCAGTGAGTGCTGCTGCTGCTGCTGCTGCTATTCATGGCTTTTTTTATCTAAAGCAAAACACTGACTGACATTTTGTGATTTTTGCTTTTTAATCCCCGAATGGCCAAATAACATATTGAAGCTTAAGCTTCAATGGCTGACGTTCATCCTAATATTCACACAACTACTCTCGGCATCAGACTCGTTTGCATGAATACATTTTGCCGTAGAAGCAAAAGGATTGTGTCAGTTCAGCAGAAGTGTATGGACAAATTTTTCACAAAAACAAAAGTATTTGCTTTTGTTACAGGAAACGTGAGGACAGGAAATCCGCCAACCGACATCACAGTATGTTTTTAGTTACCGTTATTTAGTAGCAAGGCTATTTCTGATATATTTTTTTCCCCTGGCTTTTATTAAAAACTTTTGCAATTTTTGTTCTTCATTTTATTCCATTTTTTTTTATTTATGTTTTTTTCCTACTTTACCGCTGCATGCAGAACTGCGTGTTAAGTTAGTTGAATTACTCGCTGAAATTTTGTAATTATAAAATTCTTAAAGTACAAAAGTTACTCAGTTTTTCGTTGACAAAATATCAAAAACTTGGCAGAAATTGAAACATGTCGGTCGCTTTAAACAGCTGGAAAGTGATAAAACATAAAGAAAAAGGTCTAACTGATGGAGGGACCTCAGAAAATATCTGCTAACGTTAGAAAAGTTTATATAAGTAAAGATATACTTTTTCGAACAATAAAGGTACCAAAAAGGGGTAAATATGAGAAAACGGCAGTAAAAGTTTGCAATTCCCTGTAGCAAAAATTAGCCGGCGAAGTAAAAAGTTGAAATAGCTACAAAAACAACTGTCTATCTTCTCATCTTTCCTAATCTGTCCCCTCAATACCATCCCTCGTTTTCAGTTCCGGCGCATTGCATTGCATATATAGGGGTCATCCCCTGAGTGCTGGTCCAAGATAAAAATACAAAAAATATTCATATAATTGAAACATTTTACCTCCAAGTAAATTTTTTTTTTAACTGATATATACTACTCTTGCACATTGGCATTAAAAATTAGTTTGCTATCTTTCGAAAAAAATACTTTTCGAAAAAGGTACTTTTCGGAAAAGGTACTTTTCGAAAAAGGTACTTTTCGGAAAAGGTACTTTTCGGAAAAGGTACTTTTCGGAAAAGGTACTTTTCGGAAAAGGTACTTTTCGGAAAAGGTACTTTTCGGAAAAGGTACTTTTCGGAAAACCTTTTTGGAAAGGTTGCGTTTAGGAAACGAAATTTAGCAAATGGTACGTTTTTAAAAATGTACTTATGGGATATGAATATGATGTACTTTTTGAGCATTTTACAACCCGGAAAGAGTATTCTTTAAAATAAAAATACTTTTAAGCAAAGTAAATACTTAAAAAGGTACTTTTTTACAAAGACACTTTATTTTAAAAGACACTTTTTAAAATTCACTTCTCTAAAGAGACGTTTTATGGAAGATACTTCTTTAAAAGGCTAGCTTTTTTAAAGGTACTTTTCTTAAATGCACTTTTTTAAAAGGCAATTCTTTGAAAATGCAATTTTCTAAAAGGTACTTTTTTAAATGTACTTTTTTAAAAGTTACTATTTTTAAGGGTGGTTCTTTGAAAAAGTACTTGTTTAAAAATCTTTTTTAAAAAGGTACTTTAGGGGACTATTTAAAAAATATATAGCCAAAGAATTCTCTTTTAAAGGTGTTTTTTAATAAATGTTCTTTTTTTTAGATAGATTTTTTAAAAGTATTTTTTTAAAGGTGCATCTTTTGAAAGATACTTTTTTAAAAAGCACTTTTTTAAAAACGCACTTTTGTAAGAAAGCACTTTTCTAAAAAAGTATTTTTTCAAAAGGTGGTCTTTTTAACTGTACTTTTTTAAAAGTTACCTTTTGTAAATTGTTAATTTTATCAACGGGCGAGACCGTTGATAAAATTAACAATTTACATAAGAAAGTTCGACTAATAAAAGTTCATACATAATTTAGTTACCTTTTGTTAAAAGGTATTTCTCTGAAAAAGTACTTTTTAAATATATACTTTTTTAAAAAGGTACTTTAAGGGAATATTTTTAAAAAATAATTTTATCAAAAGGTTTTTTTTTAAAGATACTTTTTAATAAAAGTACTTTTTTAATAGGTATTTTTTAGAAATTAATTTTTTTTAAGAGATAGTTTTTAAAAAAAAAAGAACTTTTTTAAAAGGTACTTTCGTAAAAGGTATTTTTTTAAAAAGGTACTCTTTTAAAAAGACAACTTTTAAAAACAAATTTTTTTTAAACGTCCTTTTTAAAACGTTCCTTTTTTAAATAGTACTTTTTCAAAAGGAATTTTCTTAATAGGTACTTTTTTAAAGACGATTTTTAAAATAAGTACTTTTTTAAAAGGGATTTTTTTTTAAAAGATAGTTTTTTAGAAACATATTTTTTTAAAAAGCAAAACAGAACATTTTTAAAAGGTACTTTCGTAAAATATGTTTTTTAAAAAGGTACTCTTTTAAAAAGACAACTTTTAAAAACAAATTTTTTTAAAACGTCCTTTTTAAAACGTTCCTTTTTTTAAATGGTACTTTTTCAAAAGTAATTTTCTTAATAGGTACTTTTTTAAAGAGACTATTTTTAAAAAAAGTACTTTTTTAAAAAGGTACTTTTTAAAAACGTTTTTTTTTTCAAAGGTACTTTTTTAAAGAGGCTATTTTTAAAAAAAGTACTTTTTTAAAAAGGAATTTTTTTTAAAAAGGTATTTTTTTAAAGGTACTGTTTTAAAAAGGCACTTTTTTTAAAAATGGCCTATCTTAGCTAAGTAATTTTTTTTTAATGTTTTTAAATTACATACTTTTAAACCCACAAGAACTACGAGTATTTGGTAAAAGTATTTTTCTGAACAAGAATTTGTTTAAGAGATACTTTATTAAAAAGGTATTTTGTTAAGGACAAATATAAGAAATTTTTTTCTGATTTATAATCGGTTAACTAAACAAATTTTAATACAGAAATGTGTTTTATAGCCTCCAATGACTCAATTTTTTACATACACATAGATACTCGGATGTTAACATATAATTTTCTAAAAAAAAAAAATATTAATAGAAATGTAATTATTTAAAGAGGTATTTTTTGAAAAAAGTATTTGCAATGCGAAGGGACATCGTACATGATTTTCGAATCTTCGATTTATCTACTCAAATTGTTAACAACACAACATACAGACTTGTCAACTAAGGAAGCCAAATACAAATAAAAATTAAATTTAATATTTATTTGCAAAACTTCAGTCCCAATGTGCTGAAAAAATTAAGTTAAAAGTTAATTTTTAAGAACTATTAATTCATAGATGAACTTTGCTTTCAGCAAATTTTAAATAAAACAAAAACATTTGATTTTTGTTTTTCTATCCATATTCAGCCGGTGGAAAAATATTTCTGTACTGTTAAGAGGAATTAGCAACGAAAATAAATAGAAAAAATAAAAATAATCTATTCATGGACAATTTTTTCATTTGCAAAATATTTTATTACATCAGCTTTCGACAGAACTAACAAAAACAAAAAAAAAACATCTCAATTTATTATCAGGTCACTTTGGATAGTTTTACAATTGGACGTTTTACCTCATATACACAGGATGGCTGTCCGGATGGTTATATGCAAATAGCTGAATCTGCCCGAACACCCATTGGCGGCATGTGGTGTGGCACCTCATGGGGACCAGTTTTATTTTACAGTGAATCTCGTTCTTTGATTTTTACCATTAAATTAAATAAGTGAGTAAAAAAAGTTGCTTTCTGCATGTTTTCTTGTTTTGTGTTCTATTCTATTTTTTTTCATCAAACATAAACTTTTATCATTTTCATAAACTCGTAAAACTATTTCCTGTTTAGCAATCTCAACTTTTTTTCATAGATTCCATAATTTATTTTTTCCCCTACTTGTTTTTTTCTTTTTTTTTTTTTGTAAAGCAAGAATTTTTTTGCCAACTATTTCTAATATTTTTCTAAACTTTGTTTTTCAATATTTTCTTCTTTTATGTCTTGTTCTCTTATTGCAGATTAGCACGTGATCAAAGCGGTTATAATTTTGATTTTCGTGTGCGATATAAAGTCCTTTCTCGTGATAGTTCTGTAACTCGTTATGGCGGTATTAAGGCTGAAGGTAAGTGATGTGGAAAATGGCATTGTGAATTTTATGATTTAAAAGAAAAAGTAAGCGGAAAAGAAAACGGGTGTATGAAAAATATATAAATCCTGCTTCGTAAAGAAAATCATTTTTATTCCTTTTTAGTTGGCATCTCTTGTTTTTATACCCTCCAAAAAAGAATTGGAGGGTATATTCACTTTGTCATTCTGTTTGCAACGCAGCGAAATATCCATCTGAGATCCCATAAAGAATATATATTCTTGATCAGTGAATGAAATCTAAGACGATCTGAGCATGTCCGTCCGTCCGTCTGTGGAAATCACGATTCAGACCAAACGAAAAGAGCCAGGCTCTTGAAATTTGGTATAAATATAACGTGAAGGATATCACAGGTCAAGTTTGTAAATGGGCTGAATCGGGCCAGAGGGAAACAGCTTCCCCTAAGAAGAACTAAAGCAACCTCTGAAAAGCAACATAATTTTTACATTTTTTTGCAATTTTGTTAAGCAAATGATATATTGTTATATCAAAGAAGGTCTAACGCATTAAACTTGGTGCCATAAAAAAAAATTATTTTTGGATCACGCCCCCTTTAGTGGGCGTTATTATATGCAAAAATAGTATACAAATTTAACAAATTGTTTGACTTAAGCCTACATTCCTTAAAAATAACATTTTTAAGCTTTAATGACGAAGCTAAGACGATACCTGGTACTCCTCTGCCCTACCCCCTCCTCTCCTTTGCCTCCTAAATGACCTTTTGAGAAAAAAATTAAATATTAATTTATGTTTTTGAAGGTAAATATGCTGAACTAAACATGTTTTGACGTAAGCAGTTACGAAGTGAAGTTAAATATCTTATGACGTAACGAAATGGCAATCAGTGAAATTTTTTTTTATGAAAATTCATATTTATATACAAAATGATTATGGGAGTGCCTACTATCCCATACATCATTTTGTATATACTGACAATGCATGCCAACTCCTTATTTGGCCATTTGGGCCAAAATCACACACACTCTCATGGCCTGTAAGTTGATCTTTTATGGCCTGTAAATGTTTTCACAGACTCAATTCAGCTATTCCAGTTGTTGTGTGTAATAGAAGACACTCCCGTAATCATTTCTTATTTACTGACAATGCATGCCAACTCCTTATTTGACCACTGGGGGTAAAATCCCTTCAAGATCACACGCACTCTCATGGCCTTTAAATTGTCTTTTTATGGCCTGTATATATTTTCACAAAATTCTCAAAAAATTTATTATATATGGATTTTCACTGTTTGTTGGGCATTATTATAGGCAAAAATAGTGTAAAAATTTAACAAATTGCATTATTTAAGCCTACACTCCTTAAATATAAAATTTTTAAGCTTTAATGACGAGGCTGACACGTAACCTGGTACTCCTCTCCCCTAACTTCTTCTCCGCCTTTGCGCCCTAAATGACAATTTAAAAAAAAAAATTAAACATAAATGTATGTGGGTGAAGATAAATATGCCGAGTTAAACATGTTCTGACGTAAGCAGTTACGAATTGAAGTTACATATGCTATGACGTAACGAAATGGCAATCTGTGAAATATATTTTTGTATGAAAATCCATATTTATAAACAAAATGATTATGGGAGTGTCTTCTGTCCCATACATTATTTTTTTAAAATTTCAAAAAATTAACAAAAAAAAATTATTTTTAATAAAAACAATTTAAATCAAAATTAAAAACACAATTTTTTTTTTGTTTAAATGAGTTATATTTTGATTCTATTTTATTTTATTGCATACTGGCAATGCATGCCAACTCCTTATTTGGCCACTGGGGGCGAAACCCCTCCAAGATCAAACACACTCTCTTGGCCTGTAAATATTTTCACAAAATTCTCAAAAAATTTATTATATATGGATTTTCCTAAAAAACACTTCACCGTTTGCCATTTCGTTACGTCATAACATATTTAATTTCACAGCTAAATACGTTGTTTCGTAACTGCTTACGTCAAAACATGTTTAACTCGGCATATTTATCTTCGCTCACATAATAAATTTTAAATTTAATTATCCCAAATATTTATTTTTGGAGTCTTAAGGCAAAGGTGAAATGTCTCCCCCCACGGCCCTTGCCAGATAGACCCCAAAATATACAGATGTAATGCTTTCCGAAAAGAATTAGACCACGTAAAGTATACATATTCTTGGTTAGTGATGAAGTCTAAGACGGTCTAGCAACGGCCATACGTTCGTCTGTGGAAAACATGATGTATTATATTTTTGGACCCCGCCCCCATTCAGTGGGCGTTGACGTACGATATTATAAAAAGGAACTCTGTCCCACCCAGTTCAAAATTTTAAATTTACTTACTAAATATCTGGAGGGTATTTAATATTCGACCCGGTCGAATATAACGTTTTTAATTTTTTTGTTTACATGATCGCCTAATTGAAAATGGGACTCATCACTAAAGATGATTTTGATGAAAAATGAATTGTTTTCGTTCAGTTTTTCAAACAGCCAATTTTGACGATTAAATTTTTTTGCTCAAGAATGTTGCAGCATTTAATGGCCAAAATTTCCCAACTTTTGACTAAATAAATGTCAAAGGATGACAGTTCATGTTGTTGACATTTCAACATTTGACAGCCAATTTACTTCCTAACCTCAAATTTGCCCAACCTGTATATACTTTATAGAGTCGCATATTAATATAGTGGAAATCACACTCGGAATGACAAATCCTTTCAATATTTTTGGTGAAAAAAAAACTCAGTAATTTTTTTTTCTTATTTTAAAATCTCCAGATCTGCAGCACTGGCACAACCGCAGCAGTTTCTTGCATCAAAATGCCATCGATGATTTCACCAATACAAGCGGCGTTCATTCGGATCGTTATGGACAGGACTTTAGCCTATTTAGTTCGTATGCCAACAACCAGACGTTCTTGAATTCCCTAAACAAACAAATGATTAAGGATGAACAAAATTACACCGAACCCAAATACTATTTAGGTAAGAAAAATATTTACGTAGATTATAAAACAGTCTTACTTGTTAAGATTTATCTGCGATTAATACAACTTAACGACACTGTCAGTGTTTGCCAGTTCGTGCTGTGATAAAATAAAAATTTATTTAACAGTTTAAAAAGATTTTCGACACTTTTTCTCAAACAACAGGAACTACAAAAAAGAAAAAAAAAGAAACAAGTTGCAACTAAATTAATCTTGCTTTTGTAAAACTTGAACACACGTTTCATGTTCTCTTTGTTTTGTTTTCTTCCTTTGCTGCTTCTTTACTTATTTAAGGTGATTTAATACCCGGTACTTATTGTTCCCGCATATTTAGCGACTGTGATAAGAAAGCCTGTCGTTTGCAATCACCGAATTATCCTGGTATATACCCAAGAAATTTAACCTGTTACTATGCCGTACGCCAGGTAAGTGTGTCGTCTATACAATTTCTTATTTGTTTTTTTTTTCTTTTTGAATTTTTTCGCTTAGAATTTTAATACAAAAGAAACCTAAAGAGTTGCTTGAGATTAAAGTAAGTATCTTTCTCTTGTGTGTGTGTGTGTGTGTGAGTGTGTGTGTCCGTGTGCAAAGATATTGGAACAAAAAACTAACTGCTTTTTGAAATCCTTTCATTCTTTTGTTAGTTTTAGTAAAGGTTTAAAAAAAAGTGTTGTCACATTATATGAAGCACTTCTTTTTTTTTTTTTTTTTTTGCTTTTATGTCAGCCACTGCCTGGTATTATAAGCAGTTGCTCTTGTGCGTGTGTGTGTGTGTTTGGGATTTTAAACGTAAATTTCTTTCTCATACACATTTTAGCGTTCGAAATGAAGGAGGCAAGCCCTTTAACAAATATTTATTCCTTTTTGCAACAACATTTGCGGTTTAGTGTTGCAAGTTTCAAGAGTATTTGAAGGAAGTTTTAAAATTTTTTCAAAACGAAAGATAAAACCACCACTTGCTTTGACAAAGTGAAAACAAAAATAAATTAAGCTTTTCTGATTAATTCTGATTGAATTTTCAAGAAAAAAAATTTTTATTACAAAAATGTCATGCACTCATTGCAGAGTATGTTGATAGAACTGAAAACTTGCAGGAAAAATATTTTCAGGATTTGCGAAGCAGGTAATGAACGTCAATCGGCACTCATAGAAACCGCATTAGCAATTTTATAGTACACACACGCTTAGTTTGCAGGGAAGTAGCAACTTGCAAAAACTCACTGTTGTAATTGTGGTGCCCTCAAGTAGGAATCTTACTTCAGTCTTCTATTCTCTTAATTTGTATTTTGTTTTATTGATTGGAACGAAGTGGATGGTACGATGCGGATGAGTACCCTAACCGGGGAAAAACGTCCGTAACGTAAGAATTTTTTGTTTTTAAATCAATGTTTAAGACGTATGAGTAATACGATTCCGTACAAACAGATATTAATCATACGCAGCCGTGCCGTGGCACAATTCAATTTCGTTTGGGAACAAAATTGATTCTGTATTTTCGTTGGTCGGCGAATCAAAAATCATAATAAAAAATTTATACACGAATAATTATATTCTTTATACCTCGAATAGAACTTAAAATTAATAATTTTATAATAAGGAACTTCGCTCCTAACCGGTGTCCCACGACACCACAAATCTTTTTGGATACAGTACGTCACAAAAAATTATTCTAACAACTTTTTAAGTTTTAACTTCAGGTAATAGATCTCCAATTATGAAAATAAATAAAGCAGGTTATTTTATTGCATTTCTGTTGACGTTTTGTCAATTATTTTTAGACTTTTTCCAATAACTAGAATACAGATTGAGACCCAAATTGCGGCCAGACTAAAGACATACTGTGCGCAATTAGCGGGTTAATCTCGAAGGCTATAGTTCTGCTTGAAAGACATGACAGTCTGATTTGCAAGGAATGATGGCTTCCAGGCGAACAAACAGGCCCACAAATGCTCTAAAACAGCCTCAGTCATAAAGGAAGCAGAGTTACAAAAGGGTATTGATATTGCTTCTAACTTATAGGCTAGAAAGCTACTTACTATTCTATAGATTCACTCTGGCACTTTAAGAGTCTTAAAAATAAAAAAATAACTTTTATTTTGGGAGGAATAAATAAAAATCAAAATATAACTTTCATTTTGTGAGGAATAAGTAAAGCTGTGATAAATAATTATATATAAAAAAATAACTTTTATTTTCTGGGGAATAAGAAAAAATCACAAAATAACTTTTATTTTGTGAGGAATAAATAAAAATCTAGAAATAACTTTTATTTTCTGAGGAATAAAGAAAAATTTAAAAAATAACTTTTATTTTGTGAGGAATAAGTAAAAATCAAAAAAATAACTTTTATTTTGTGAGGAATAAGTAAAAATCTCATACATAATAGAAAATCAAAATAGAACTTTTATTTTTCGGGAAATAGATAAAAATCAAAACATAACTTTTATTTTCCCGGGAATAAATAAAAATCTAGAAATAACTTTTATTTTCCCGGGAATAAATAAAAATCAAAAAAATAACTTTTATTTTGTGAGGAATAAGTTAAAATCTGATATATAATAAAAAATCAAAAAATAACTTTTATTTTCTGAGGAATAAATAAAAATTAAAAAATAGCTTCTGTTTTCTGGGGAACACAGAAAAATCTAGAAATAACTTTTATTTTCTGAGGAATAAATAAAAATTAAAAAATAACTTCTATTTTCTGAAAAATAAAAATAAATAAAATAAACACTTTTATTTTCTGAGCAATAAATAAAAATCAGGAAATAACTTTTATTTTGTAAGGAATAAAAAATATCTAGAAATAACTTTTAATTTCTGAGAAATAAATAAAATTCAAAAAATAACTTTTATTTTCGGGGGAATAGAGAAAAACCTAGAAATAACTTTTATTTTCTGAGGAATAAATAAAAATTAAAGAATAACTTTTATTTTCTGAAAAATAAAAATAAATAAAATAAACACTTTTATTTTCTGAGCAATAAATAAAAATCAGGAAATAACTTTTATTTTGTAAGGAATAAAAAATATCTAGAAATAACTTTTAATTTCTGAGAAATAAATAAAATTCAAAATATAACTTTTATTTTCGGGGGAATAAAGAAAAATCTAAAAATAACTTTTCTTTTGTGAGGAATACGTAAAAATTTTATACATAATTGAAAATCATAATATATGTAACTTTTATTTTCCCGGGAATAGATAAAAATCAAAAAATAACTTATATTTTCCCGGGAATAAATAAAAATCAAAAAATAACTTTTATTTTGTGAGGAATAAATAAAAGTCTAGAAATAACTTTTATTTTCTGAGGATTAATAATAATCAAAAAATTACTTTTATTTTGTGAGGAATAAGTAAAAATCTGATATATGTATAATAATAAATCAAAAATAACTTTTATTTTCTGAGGAATAAATAAAAATCAAAATATAACTTTTATTTTCAGGGGAATAGAGAAAAATCTAGAAATAACTTTTATTTTCTGAGAAATAAATACAAATCAAAAAATAACTTCTGTTTTCTGGGGAATAGAGAAAAATCTAGAATTAACTTTTATTTTCTGGGAAATAAATAAAATTCAAAAAATAACTTTTATTTTCGGGGGAATAGAGAAAAATCTAGAAATTAACTTTTACTTTCTGAGAAATAAATAAAAATTAAGAAATAACTTTTATTTTGTGAGGTATAAATAAAAATTAAGAAATAACTTTTATTTTGTGAAATATAAATATAAATCAAAAAATAACATTTATTTTCTGAGGAAAAAATAAAAGTCAAAAAATAACTTTTATTTTCTGAGGAATAAATAAAAATCAAAAATAACTTTTATTGTGTGAGGAACAAATAAACTCAGGAATTAACTTTTGTTTTCTAATTGATAAATAAAACTCAGGAAATAATGATTAAAATGAAGTTTTCCAAATAAAACTTTTAAACGTTACGGTCCCTGCATATGACTAGATGCCAATTTTGCAATATCAGGAATAAAAAACGAGTTCTTTAGAAATGCTATAATAAACTAAGGGACTTTAATAAATCGCCTATTTAAAATGCATTTTTAATCGCCCCTTAAACCACATTATGTTCTAGGCAGTTAATGACAGAAGTTTATTTTATGGTTGAAACAACATTAAGAAAAGTTGGAATTGTCAATGTTATTGACCTAAAGGTTTTAAGATTTTAATTAATTATCCTCATATTTTTAAATAACCCTGGAAAATGGATATTATGATTACAGAACTCACGGGTGTTTTTAAACAAATCAATGACTCCTCAGTTTGAAATATTGCCCCACATTGTGGTTTCAATTAATTGCTACGAAATTAATTTTCATGTATAAATTCTTTTATCTTCTATGACTTTTTGGCATTCAAAACCTTTAGTAGAAAACAAAACAAAAAAAAAGAGAAGTTAACAAACTATGCTTTCATAATTTGACTTGGTTTTTAACATTCAAAACTTTATCGAGTTGGGAAAGTTTTAAATTCATAAACGAAATAATCGCAACACTAACACTATTACCATATTATCATTGTTGCTGTTGCTGCTGTTGCTGTAGCTGTTGTTATTATTATCCTTGTTGGCACAGATTTATGTTTTGTGTTGTGGTGGTAGTGGTGGTGGTGGTGGAGCAACTATTTTGTTCACAATTGTATGGCAGAGTTGTACATTTGTGGCATGAACTCGAGCAGCCACAACAAAAAGTCCATTTTTAACCTTTTGGGAGTTTCAGAGAGAAACGGGAAAAAACCAACAACAACACAAGAGGAATAGTTTTGCAGGTCAAATGCAAAGTGCAAAACCACATACAAGAAAAGTATGAGTACATGGCTTAAAATACAAACACACGCACAGTCGCACAGACACACACAACCACACACACATACACATATATATTTGCATAAGGGAAACTATAAAGCTTCAATAAAGCACAAGGGTACATGAAATTTTTATCCAGATTTTTTTTCTTCTTTTTTTTTTTTTTTTTTTTTGTTGAACAACCACATCATCATGTAGTCGTACAATGCTAAAGTACAAATACAAACAAATAATAGGGAAGAAATATATTATTAAATGTGTATGTTACAGGTTTTCATGGCAAATCTACGCAGCCTGCCAGTCTGTGTTTTATGGGAGCAGGTCCGCCTCGCTTGTCTATGGTTTCATTTTATTTCATACCTTCTTATTTTTTATATTTTTTTTCCTGTACGATCCAGCCTACGTTGTTAAGCTAACACAAACGGTTGCATAAAAAAAAGAAGGAAAACAACTGCCAGAGAAAACATTTTTATAAACCACAAATGTAAAAACAAATATTGTTTTTACTAAAATTTTTGTATGGATATTAAATATGGTGCATTTAAATAAAAGCCCGGTAGTTCGTTTATTGGACAGACTTTTATTTCTATATTTTTCAGAGGACGTTCTTCGCTGAAGTTAAAAAACAGTATTTAACGCAGAGTACAGCATGGATACAAAATTTTATGGTCTTGCAAATTTGTTGCATATTACAATAGGCCTATTCACGGTCTTGTGCAAACAGTCTCACATAATTGAATTTGCAAAATATTTGTGCCCTACACTATAGAAAATATCTTCAAATTACAAATGCAGTAATGCAACACCATTTGTACTAGGCTGCCAATAGGGTTAATATGGAACAAACAACAACAAATTGACTAGCTCTATTCACAATCTTGTGCAAATGGTCTTGCATCATTGCATTTGCCAAATAATTGTACTCTACATTAATAAAATACATTTAAAATGCTTTTAAATATTCTCTCCATTTACACATGCAACAATGTAAGACCATTTGCACTATTATGCGAATAGGGTTAATATGCAAGAAACAGCAACAAATTAAATAGCCCTATTCACAATCTTGTGCAAAAGGCCTTGCATTATTGCATTTGCAAAATTGTACTCTACATCAATAAATTATATTTAAAATGCTTTCAAATACTCTGTCAATTTACAAACACAATAATGCAACACCTTTTTACACTATTTTGTGAATAGGGCTAATATGCAAGAAACAACAAGAAACTTAATAACCCTTTCCACAGTCTTGTTGCAAATGGTCTTGCATCATTGCATTTGCAAAATATTTGTACTCTATAGCAACAAAATGCATTATGCCTACTCACAGTCTTTGTATTTTCAAATTGAGAGAGTATTTGAGAGAATTTTCAAGGTATTTGGTTGGTGGAAATGCAATGATGCAAGATAAGATTGCACAAGATTGTAAATAGGACTATGGAAAATACTCTCCCTACTAACAAATGCAATGATGCAAGACTATAAATACATTAAACTCTGCATAGGGTTAATGAAAATTTATTTTATTTAATTCTAGCAAGTGAGCAATACAAAAAGCTATTGCAAACTAGTGTAGCATATTTGCAATACCCAGAGAGAGATGAGAGAGACTCTCTGAGAGTGTGTAAAATATAGAAACCAAAATAAAATTTATAAAGAGTGATTTTTTTAGCATTTTTCTTTTTGGCAACACTTTTTTTCTGGCGGATCAGCTGTTGTCGTGTAACATGCTACTAACAAACATGATCAGTTTGGTCTATAATTTAACCACGAACAACGTTTCTAGGTTATTGAATTTTATTATCAAAATTGATGCTCGGTTAAGAAAGTGCATGGTGCTCATTTCTGGTTGAATGGATACGTGAACAGGCAAAATATTCGTATTTGATGTGAAGAGCACCCAGAAGCATTGCAAGAACTGCCAATACATCTCGAGAAATTCAGTGTTCGGTGACGGTGGCGTCATTTTGCGTAGACGAAAGCAGGAACGTTACTGTTAATGACGAGCGCTGAAGTGCGATGATTACAAAAAAAAAAATTAAAAATTATTTTTACATTTAATTATCCCAAACACTTATTTTTAGAGTTTTATGGCAAAGGTGAAATGTCTACCCCACGACCCTTGCCAGAGAGACCCCGACAAAATGCAGTTAGATCCCATAAAGTATATATATTCTTGATCAGGGATGAAATCTTAGAAGATCGGAGCATGTCCGTCCGTCCGTCTATGGCACCCACAATTCCGTCCAAACGAAAAGGGCCTGACTCTTGAAATTTTGTATAAATATATCTTGAAGGATAGCACTGGCTAAGTTCGGAAATGGGATAAATCAGGCAAGAGGGAAAAAAATTCCCCTAAGAAGAACTAAACCAAACTCAAAAAGGCAGCATGATTTTTAAAGTTTTTTTGTAATTTTGTTAAGCAAAACTATCAGAATACAATAATAATTAAAAAGAGGTCAAGAAACCAGAAGAATTTAAATTAGTTTTACATTTAATTATCCCAAACACTTATTTTTAGAGTTAGATTTAGTCTAGCCTTTTTCTAATTGTTGTATTCTTTCTAAATAATACATTTCTTTAGACTTGGCAAAAGAAATTAGTCATGAGGGAAACTCAATCACGTCAAGGTTCATGTTAAACATGATGTCCTCACGTCCAGTCCAATCGACCAATATTGTTCAATGAATTTCATCGACCATTTTGGGCGACCTGAACTTTCGGCAATATTTGTAAAATAGTACTTAGTAAAATAGTTCTTAACCAATAGAAGTGCGAAACACATCAGTCACGCGTGACTAATTTAACGAAAAATAAATAAATTTATAATGGAGGTGAAACATTCGCCCTTTGTGTCTGCTTAATAGGCCTGTTAAAAAAATGTATTTTTGCATAAAATATATCTAGCCATTGAATGGCGTCCAATTCATCAGAGTCATGCATGACAGATCATGTCAAGCATGGCGCTCTCTCCCAAAGATTTTGATTAGATTTTGTGAGGCTCATTATTGTAGCCGTGCGGTTGCAAAAAATTAATAATTACTAATCCACAATTTTGACTTACTACAATAGTCACTTACTACTATTTAGTTTTCTATTACAGCAGTCTTGCAATTTCCACATTTTCTGTGAACTGCTGGGTATATGTTTCCACCTGGACTCGTATATCGCTTGTGTTTTGGCATCCCCTCGATTGTTTACATAATAAAGGGAATGAACCCAAAAGTGACACTAGAGACTTTAAACTAAATATATTTTTTCGAATATTCAGTTCAGTTCAGAGTTTTTTTTTTTTATGCACATATTTAAGGTTTCACTACAATTTAATGGCCATAAAATTACCGCGTTTGGAGCGCAGACCATTACAGCTAATAAGCATAATAAGCATGATGATGGCTTTTAAGCAGTTAGTTGGAGTGTTTTAAACTTTAAATTGTGCACTTGTAAGATTTAAAAATTAGTTGAATAAATTCTTAATTGTTTTAAATACAATTTATGGTTTCTCTGTGCAGAGATGTGCAATCGTACAGTTCTGCTGTTGTGCTAGTGCCAAGTTTTAGGATTGTAAAAGAGATTCTATTTCATAAGCATTTTATGTGATCTTTTTTTTGGAATTTAAAAATCGTATCTGTTGTCTTATATACATATTAAAGGAACAATTTTCCCACAATTCATTTCTCAGTGATAACATAGAAAAATACACATGAGTACTGATGATGAAAGTGTAGCGACTTTAGACAGCTAATCTAGTCTGCTCTGAAAGTTGAATAATTAAAACTAAATAATGTAGATTTTATTGACTGTCAATTTACCGCAGGTACCGAATATTCTAATGCAACCAAAATTACATATGGCGATAACATTTCGTTTTAGTGGTTGTAGCGCCCACTCCAAGGTCAGCCTTATTGAGGTTTTGTTTGCTGCATTACACATATTTGATCAATATTGGATACCTGCAGTAAAATTTGCAAAATGTTGAATATTTGCTTTATCTTTTTTTTAATTAAATTTTTAAACTGAAAAAATTAAAAATTTTGCACGAAAAAAAAATTTTTTTTCTCCATTAATTTCTGAATAATTCCAAAACGATATGAGATAGAGAAAAATTATATTCAACTAAAATAAATACATATATTAAACTGAATTAAGATTCATAGGATAATTGTTCGAAATTTGTTTTTTTTAAATCTCAGAAAGACATGATAAATATTCCAAGGCACAAAGGAAAGTCAACATCAGTTTTATTCAACTTACACAGCAGAGCAGAACAGCTGTTTTCGAAAGCCGCAACACCTTCATCATCAGTGCTCATGTGTATTGTGTTTATCACCAATTATTAGGTGGCTTAGTTGAACGTGATAACAGTTCCTATTACACAAATTTTATTGTGAAAAAGAATCTGAGAATCGGTCGTCTCTTAAATACCCTCCAAAGTTTTAATAACTAAAAATTCTATTTTGTACGGGTCACTGCGTGAGGAGCCGTGGGTGATACCTCTCAGCTTTGACATAAAACACAAAGAAGTAAATTTTTGGTGTAAATAAGTAAAAAAAGAAAACAACTTTTTTTTATAGGGTCATTTAGGGAACGGAGGTGGAGGGAGGGTAGGGCAAAGGGAGACCATAGCACATCTCAGATTCGTCAAAAAAAATTTTAAAATTTAATTTTTAAGGAATATAGGCTTAAATTATACAATTTGTTTAAATAATTACACTATTTTCCATATAATATGTCACTTCAACGCCCACTAAAGGGGGCAGGGCCAAAAAATAGATTTTGCTGCTATTTTAGCTACAAGTTTAAAGCGTTGAACCTTCTTTGACATAAAAATTACAAAAAAATACAAAAAACTTTAAAAATCATGCTGTTTTTTAGAGGTTGGTTTAGTTTTTCTTAGGGGAACATTTTTTGCTCTGGCCCGATTCAGCCCATTTACGAACTTGACCTGTGCCATCCTTCAAAATATATTTGTACCAAGTTTCAAGGCTTTGGATCTTCTCATTTGGACTGAATCGTGATTTCCACAGACGGACGGACGGACATGCTCAGATCGTCTTAGATTTCATCACTGATCCAGAATACATATACTTTATGGTGTCTTAGAGGGACGGAATTAAATCTACTGGTTAGACAGCATAATCAATACCAAGTCTCCGACCGAACTTGATCAGCTGGGAACGCGGTTAAGCTCTTAGCAAATGATATATAGAAATAAAATTTCCCTCAGCAATTCTAAAAAAACAGTTAACTTTAAAAAATTTCATAACTCTTTACCAAAGATTTTACTTAAACAGATTTCAAGTCACTTTCATTTATTTTAAAAATGTTTGTCTCATGGTCAGTACAAAATTTGAATTAATTGTTAAAGTTTTCACTAGCAACAAAAGGAAAATGGAAAATGGAGTTCAGGGTCCTTAGAAAGTATAAAAAAGGGATGGATACAAGTAAAACTTGACAAAATTCTTTAAGAAAAATCGCTTAAGAAAAAAAAAGTTAAATGCGCAAAATGAATCTATTGTGTTGCAAATGCAGCTGCACAAAGAAAAAGACAAGAGAAATGATGCCAGGATACGCTATTCATCAACGATTTGAGTAACATAATTAAAATTACCGTCAATAAAAAAAAAAGATTTTTTTGTTTTTATCAAAAGAAAAACACTTTAACAGAAGAAATACAGAGCAAGAAAACAAAAGACTGAGAATAATTTGGAAAAAAAGCAAAGACAGACTTTTAAAGAAAGTGTAAGCAAAAGATACTTAAAATGTGATCTTTTTTTTTAAATATAATCTTTTACTATTTTCTTGCTTAATGTTTGTGAAGAAACTAAAGTTTTTACCTTCACAACAACACAGAGAAATTTCAAATATTAGGACGAAAAGAAAAATATAAGAAACACATGAAAAAAAGGAATGCAATGGTTTAGTGAGGAATGCCTTGAAGAGACAGCACCAACTACAACAACAAAAAGTATACAAGGACATAGAAATACCTAATGAAAAATCAAGAACTCCCCCTCCACACAAAAAAACCAAAACAGAAGTTTTTCCAAAACAAAAATGTAATAAAGTTTTTTTTTGGAAATAACTAAGAAAAACTTATAGACAGTCCTTGATGTTGCAGCTCCTTTTAAGACTTCTGTTTTTTTTTGCATAAAAATAACCCAACAAAACTTGCTGAAAATTTCATATAAAAAAAGGAAAATTTAACAAGAATTATGGCCAAAAGGCTACGAAATAAATAAGCACCTTTTTTGCTCATTATTACTGCTATTTTATTTTTAAACTTCTTTTCCTCTTTTTAATCTGGCAAACAGAGGGGCAAACTATCACCAGGATAAGAAAGGAGAGTTTTAAAAAGTTATAAGGCCACAACACAATAAACGAAAATAATCTACCGCCAGTGAGATTAAAAGAAATTAATCGCTTCTTTTTTCTAGCAGTTAAATCAGTTAACAAATAATAACAAGTGGCGAGAGGATAAGTTACTCGCTTTGTATTTAAGACCACTTCACTAATGCTTTTTAATAGAAAGTAATTAAAACTAAAAACTAAAAGTGCCATCTATGGTGCAGTTAAGCCGAATCTAGTGCAGACTTCCTAAAATTAATTTTATTTAGTTACTTTAATATTCCAAAACAAGAAAGTTTGAAATTTTCCAGCTCTGATGCTGTCTTATTTGCTTTTCTGATTCTTGATAACAAGGAATTTCTTCCAAAAACTTCAAATATGTTTAATATATATAGAAAAAGAAAAAAGGTGTGTTTCTTGGTTACTTTTATGTACCAAAAATAAATAAAACAAGTAAAAACGTTATATTCGACCGGGTCGAATCTTAAATACCCTCCAAAACACCCTGTGTGTGCTGTTGGCTGAAGTAGTAGAACACGAGACTATGAAGCGGAGGGTCCTGAGTTCGAGCCCGCGCTGAGTCATGAAATATTGTGTTGAATTCTTCTGAACAGCATTAGTGCGTGGTTGTGTTAGTTGTTGCCAGCCTGTTTCAATGATGAAGGCATAGTCACTGGTCGCTGAACATAATTAGCAGCGACTGACACTATCATGTACTAAAAGCAGAGAAGCAGCACCCACCTTCGTCGGCCCTGTAGCAAAAATTAGCCGGCGAAGTAAAAAAAGGATGAAATAGCTACAAAAACAACTGTCTATCTTCTCATCTTTCCTAATCTGTCCCCTCAATACTATCTCCTCGTGAATTTAATATGTTTAACTTGGTGGGACAGAGTTCCTTTACATATATAATATCGTCAACGCCCACTAAAGGGAGCGGGGTTCAAAAATAGAAAATACCATGTTTTTCACAGACGAACGTATGGGCATTGCTAGACCGTCTTAAACTTCATCACTAATCAAGAATATACATATTTACTTTATAGGGTCCAATTCTCTTTGGAGGGCATTAAAACTGTATTTTGGAGAAATTAACAATAATTAAATTTTCAACTCATACAGCAGAGTGGAACGGCACTACATATTTTCGAAAACTGCTATACTTTCATCATCAGTACTCATATGTATTTATTTTCTTAGCACTTAATTATATGTGAATACATTTCCGATTTAGACAAGTTTTTAGGTGGAAATTGTATATGGGAAATGCTGCATAAAATTCCCGTGACGTCACTTGATTATTTTTTTTATGGTTGAAATATGTACCTAAATCGGTACATGAAATAGAAATTATTGGAATAATATTAATCAAATTTTAATTATTTAAAAAAAATTACACGAACCAAAACTAAATTTTTTATATTAAAAATTTTTCAAATAAATGAATTTTGTAGTAAATCAAAAAAGGTATAACAATTTTAATGCTGAATCGCAAGTGATAAAAAAATAGCTCACAAATGCTAGTTAATTGAGAAACACACGATTAATATTAGGACTTTAGGGGTAGCTCCCCAGCAAATGCCACTGAATGCTACAATAGGGACTGTAGCTTCGAGATCCGGCAATCAATTAAGTTCCGATAAGCCCATTTCTCGCAAGGAAAATAAATTAACAGCGCAAATAATTTTATAAAACAGATTAATTTATACGAGTTAAATGATGTTTTGTTTTTAAATTTTACTGGCAACTTTTACTTACGTTCACAAAATATTTCTTGAAAGTTATGGAAAGTGTACGTACCTGAAAAGAAAAAAGAGAAAATCAGTTAAAGACTCAAATGGATTCAATTCTTTGAATTATAGATATTTAAATATAAATATAACTTTTGTTCAGACTCGAGTTCAAATCTACAATCTGCATATTTTTTTTAGGAATTTCATTAAAGTCAAGTTATTTTTATTACACAATATTTAGAATATATTTATTATTAACATAAGAATTTTTTAATCAAACTCCAGTTCAAATCTGCAAACTATTATTTAAGAATTTTTATTAAATCAAATATTTAGAATATTTTTATAATCATTAAATCAGCAAAATGAATTTCGAACACTGATTTCAAGGCCGCTACGCCATCCCATCAGCGTAATAAATTGAATTTAAAAACAATATTCTTAAGTAATAATTTTCAGATTTGAACTTTAGTCTGAATAAAAAATTTCTATATTATTCACAAATTTTAAAAAATTATTTAAAAATTACCAAAGAAAAGTCATATCAGGCCTGGAAATTTTTGAAACCCTAACAAACAAAAAATAAAATAGATTTATATCACATAAAATTTCGTTGTTGTGGTTTTAAAAATTTAAAGGCCTCATATGCTTTTTCTTTGGTAATTCTCAAGTGATTTATGAAAATTTGTGTATAACCTAAAAATTTTTTTATTCAGACTCCAGTTCAATTTTGCAAATTATGTTTTAAGAATATTTATTAAATTCAAATTTTTATGCTGATGAGATGGCGAAACGGTATCGAAATCACTACTGATCCCTTCTGCTAGTTTAATGAATATAAAAATATTCTAAATATTTGATTTAATAAAAAATTTTAAATAATAATTTGTAGGTTGCAGATTTGAACTCTAGTCTGGCTAAAAAAATTATTATGTTAATAATAAATTAATAAATAATTAATTTAAATAAAAATTTACATTTTTTTTTATCTTGGACCAGCACTCAGGGGATATGCAATGCATTGCGCCGGAACTGAAAACGAGGGGATAGTATTGAGGGGCCAGATTAGAAAAGATGAGAAGATAGACAGGTTTTTTTGTAGCTATTTCAACCTTTTACTTCGCCGGCTAATTTTTGCTACGGGACCGACGAAGTAGGGTGCTGTTACTCTGCTTTTAGTACATGATAGTGTCGGTCGCTGTCAATTATGTTCAGTGATCAGTGACTATGCCTTCATCATTGAAACAGGCTGGCAACAACTAACACAACCACGCACTAATGCTGATCAGAAGAATTCAACACAATATTTCATGACTCAGCGCGGGCTCGAACTCACGACCCTCCGCTTCATAGTCTCGTGTTCTACTACTTCAGGCAACAGCACCCACTTTAATAAAAATAAATCTTTGATATAATTTAATCCGGAATTTGCGGCTCCTTAACCTACTGTTCAGGCAACAGGTTCAAAATTAAGGAATTTTAAAATAAAAAAATACCATTGGATAAAAAACAAAAACACCACCGTGATCATGTCTCAGCCACGGTATTCAATAGATTTGGGGATCTGGCGAGTTTTTCCAGAGACCCATAATAGGACGAAGTTTTGAAACGATTAAGGAGATTCTTAAAAAAAATTAATTTAATTAAATGAGAGGGACTATTTTAAAATGCACAAAATAGAATTTAATGAATAAATAATTGTTTTTTATTAGACAAATTTAATTTCATGTTATTAGTTTAACTACTTAATCTCTTGCAAATGATACTGGAGTATCTAGTTCACGTTGCCTAATTTGTAAGATTACTACCAGCCTACTCCCTTTAATATCTTTAATCTATTGCTACAAAAATATTTAACTGGAATGTGAGAAACTGATACAAATTATGTCCCATAGGAAGAATACAAGAAACGTCTCATTGTCATGATTGACTTGCTTTCGTAATTGTAATTGTAAAAGTTCAGTTAATTTAAAGTTTTGATTTTGTTCGGTATTTTTTTCTTTTTTATATCCCTTAACTTTTTTTCCTTTATCCGCAACTGCTTTGACAAGACACAACAATAAGGAAACAATATTTACAACCGAGAAACGGAGCAGCAAAAAAAGAAAAATTATTGTGTAGTAAACAGGGCAACGAGGATTTTATTTTTATTTTTATTTAAGAAAGAGCAGCAGATAAAAATGAAAATAGAAATAATTTATCTCAAAGCAATTGGAGATTGAAAACAAAATGTAATTTAAAAGATATTAAAAAATAAAAAATGGTGAACTGCATAGAAAGATATTGGATACAATTACAAAAGATAACGAGAGCATGATTTGTAATTGTGCAATTTTACAATTTACTGGTGGCAGTTTTTTCTTTATTACGTTTTCCAGATCCTCTATCCCATAACTGTTACATTTGAATGGCAAATGCTTTAATTAAGATTAAATTTCATTTGAATTGTCATTTGTGGGAAAATGAATCATTTAATGAAATGCTTCATACAATGAAAATCGAAAGAGCTGAAGTTGAAAACAGGCATCATGCGTAAATGACCAGCCCTGCTAAATCACTTGCCCAAACACCATCCCTCTGTTAAAACCAAATGATATTTTAATATTAAATTGAATTAAGATTCATAGGCTAATTGTTCGATATTTGTTTTTTTTTAAATCTCAGAAAGGCATGATAAATATTCCAAGGCACAAAGGAAAGTCAAATGATATTTTATTATAGATTAAAAGTTGTATTTAGACAAAAAAAATAGTAAAATAATATTAAGTTTCGAAAGACTCTCTTGAAAATATACTTCACAAGAAAAGCATTCTAAGTTCGAAAAAAAAATAATTTTTAAAAATAGATAAGAAGAAGAAGACCAACAAAAAGACAATTTTGAATTATTGACATGCCATTCAAGGCAAACATATTAACAATATTATTCTTCAATAGCAACAAATAGACCCGAAAACTACGCCAAAAGAAAAACAATCAAACTGCTTGAGGTCATAAATCATTATTTTTCAATATCCGCCATACACCTTAACAAACATGGCCACACACTTTTTTTTACTTCCTCCCAAATAGATATAGAGGGTATATTAACTTTGTCATTCCGTGTGTAACGCAGCGAAATATCCATCTGAGATCCCATAAAGTATATATAGGGCCTGTTCGGAAATGCATCACTGCGGTGAAAACCAACAGATGGCAACACTTCAAATGTGGTGAATTCTAAAATGCATCACTGACGTGTATGATGAGCAAAATAATACCAAAAACTAATCACAAAAATGGCTGATGCTTGAGATGAGTAAATATTTGATTTGTTATTTATTTGTTTTATTTAGTTAATTTATTGTTTCTTATAAATTTTTAGACCAATTTCAAAATCCAAGTCAAAAAAAGAAGTTAATTATTAATTTTTCCATTTTTAATGTTCTCGCGTTTGAAATTCCAATCAAATGAACTTTTTTGTCTGCGCTTCATTTAAGCATCTGCATCAGCTGTTTTGTATCAGCTGCGCAAATTAATCACACAGACGCATCAGGTGCAGCGCATAGATGCATTTCTTGATCAGTGATGAAATCTAAGACGATCTGAGCATGTCCGTCCGTCCGTCTGTGGAAATCACAATTCAGTCCAAAAGATAAAGAATCATACCGTTGAAACTTGGTATATATATAACTTCAAGGATAGGTCAAGTTCGCAAATAGCCTGAATCGGGCCAGGGGGAAAAAAGTTTCCCTAAGAATAACTAAACCAATCTCTAAAAACAACATAATTTTTAGTTTTTTTTGTAATTTTGTTTTGTTTTGTTAATTTTGTTGTGGATGCTGTTGGCTGAAGTAGTAGAACACGAGACTATGAAGCGGAGGGTCGTGAGTTCGAGCCCGCGCTGAGTCATGAAATATTGTGTTGAATTCTTCTGATCAGCATTAGTGCGTGGTTGTGTTAGTTGTTGCCAGCCTGTTTCAATGATGAAGGCATAGTCACTGGTCACTGAACATAATTGGCAGCAACTGACACTATCATGTACTAAAAGCAGAGTAACAGCACCCACCTTCGTCGGCCCTGTAGCAAAAATTAGCCGGCGAAGTAAAAGGTTGAAATAGCTACAAAAAAAACAACTGTCTATCTTCTCATCTTTCCTCATCTGCCCCCTCAATACTATCCCCTCGTTTTCAGTTCCGGTGCAATGCATTGCATATATAGGGATCATCCCCTGAGTGCTGGTCCAAGATAAAAAAAAAAAAGCAAATGATATATTTTTATGTCAAAGAAGGAGCCATAAATTAAAAAAGAAAAATGTTGGTCCCCCGCTCCCTTTAGCGGGCGTTATTATATGCAAAAATTGTGTAAAAATTTAACAAATTGTATTACTTAAGCCTACATTCCTTAAAAATAGTATTTTTAAGCTTTTATGGCGAAGCTGAGACGCAACCTGATCCTCGTCTGCCCTACCCCCTTTGCCCACCCCCCAAATGACCCTATAAAAAAAAAATTTTTTTTGCACTTAATTGTCCCAAAAATTAATTTTTAGTGTTTTATAGCAAAGGTGAAATGTCTCACCCCACCGGCCGCCCATACGTCCTTATGTGGAACATACGGTATAGTCTATTTTTGGACCCCGCCCCCTTTAGTGGGCGTTGAAGTTCCATATTACGTGGAAAAATAGTGTTAATATTTAACAAATTGTATTCCTTAAGTCCACATTCCTTATAAATTTTAAATTTTATTCATAAGCTCTTACGACGAAGGTAATATGTTCTCTGATCTTACCCTGCCCTTCCAATCCTTTGCCCTCTAAACTGAACTTATCAAGAAGAAAATTTTTTCTACTTAACTACCCCGAAAATTTAGGTTTTACGACTCAGGTGAGATGTATGTCTCCCCCACGGCCCTTCTCGGAATGACACTGTATATAGTTTTAAAATTGGGCACAGAAATGCCTTAAAGGAACTGTGACCCGGCAGCTTAAACATGTTTATTAAATTGGATTAAGATTTATAGGCTAATTGTTCGATATTTGTTTTTTTTTTAATTCAGAAAGACATGATAAATATTCCAAGGCACAAAGGAAAGTTAACATCAGTTTTATTCAACTTACACAGCAGAGCAGAACAGCGGTTTTCGTAAGCCGCAACGCTTTCATCATCAATGCTCATGTGTATTGTGTTTGTCACCAAACACAAGTTGAATATGATAACAGTTCTTATTTAAACAAATTCTATTAGGAAATAGAATCCGAGAACTGTATCAAACTGATGTTAACATATAAGCCCTATTCACAATATTGTGCAAATGGTCGTGCATCATTGCATTTGCAAAATAATTATACTCTACACCAACAAAATACATTGAAAATGTTCTCAAATACTCTCTCAATTTGCAAATGCTATAATCCAAGACCATTTGCACAGGATTGTGAATTGGGCTATTATTGTTTTAATACCCGTGTTACCGTTTGATTAGAACATGTTTAACTTATCTCAGTTCCTTTTTTGTAAGTTGATATAAAATATTAATACCCAAGTTCTTACGCTGACGGAAAGCTGTCTCAGTCATGCTCCTCCCAACACATTGGGAACGACCGTATTAAAATAAATTTTTTTCCTATTTACTTAAATCAAATACCATAAAAATTTAAATTTCAATTAGAATAAAAATAGAGTTTTCATTTACTAAATATTTGAAGGGTATTTAAGATTCGACCCGATCGAATATAACATTTCTTCTTGTTTTATTTTCCTTTTTACTTAAGATATCACCGTTGAAAATAATCCTCTTTTATCTTTTTTCTTTTCTTTAATTATTATATGCTTTTGTCTTTGATGGTCTTTACAACAACACCCAACTTTTATACTTTACGTTTCCTGGCAATACGTTCGTTCGTTTGCGGCATTTGCTGTGTGTCCGGTCTGCAGCATGATGTGCCTCATGGTAAACATGCGTTGATTTTAGTTAAACAACCCAAAGGTAATCTGATATGGATTTCAACACAGGATACAACGAATGTTAAGGTGGCACCCAATACCAATGAAAAGGATAAGAAATTCGAGCCAAGATTGAAAACGTGGTCGGACTGTGATCACATACAGGTAATTAATTATTTTGCAAAGATTAACACAAAACAAAATGTAATAAAAATTAGTTATAATTTCAATAAGAAAAAAAATATATAAGAAATAGAACGGGAAACCGGAAGTTGAGCAAGAGTCTTAATTGTATTTGAGTCTCAGTATAGACAAATAAATAACACTGTGTAACAAAAAAAAATGCAATTTTTTAATACACCTGCTAAACACTAACCCCCATATTCATAAAGAAATAAAACGTATTTGAAATCTGTTTTAAGAAAATTTTGTATGAAAAAATTTTATTAAAATACATTTCAAACTGATTTTAAATTTTATGAATACCGGGGTAAGGGTCTGATTTTGTAAACCACGTCACTAAATTGAAGTTTATATAGAAAGTAAACATCAAAATTTTTAAATTTTTTGAAATTCGTTTTTTACAAACTATTTAACGAACAAACTCGTAAACATTCAATAACTGCCTTCAAAAGTTATAACAAATCTTTGAAAAACTCAATGAGGTATTTAAAATTTTTTGAATCGTGTTTGTTGATTTCCATACAAATTCAACTTTGCAGACATGATATGCAAAATTAGTTCCGTACATGTGTGAAGACAAATTTCTAAATGTATAATCCTAGACACAAACCCTGTTCGGTAACAGAGTTATGTAAATCTGTTAAGCATGAACAAATCTGTGAAAGTGTATTCCAAATGGAAAAACGGCCACAAAAATAGAAAGAAATAAAACCAGATGAGACCAATCAACTAGCTTCCTAGCTTTCATTAGATAATACAATTTTAGATAACTATTTGGCTAAGCTTTAATTTTTTGCATACACAATTTTAAAAATCTGTAAGAGGAAAAACCAAGATCCTAGGAAAACCTTGCCGATTGAAAATTTTTAAAGTTTATAGAATTAATGCTGCTTTATGGATTTTAATAAAGAAATTTAAATTTCAGTGAAATTTCATATATAGAATTTCACTAAAACACGAACTCTAGGGAAATAGATGTACCTGGGCGATTGAAAATTATTGGAGTTTATAGATTTGATGCTCCTTAAAATGACACTCAACAGTCGAAACCTTTCACAGTTCGATTTCGAAGGGAAAAATATTGAAAATTATATAATTTGCTCAATCGCAAAGCAGTTGCGAGTCAGTCAACATAAAGACTCGTCCGCAATAATTTTTTTAGTTGTACCCAGACCACTGATCGTTTACACTCTTTTGAGAGTTTTGCATCTCACTCGCACTGTTGTTAATTTCTATGCCTTGGATAACTGTACAGACGTACGGTTCTTCTGAGGATCATGCCGTGGTTAGCTACGTTGCTACTTCGTATGTGCTGGCATAGGTCGTGTACAGTCAATCACAAGAACGGTTAAAGACAAGGGTTAACAACATCGTCGGCATATGGTCTCAATCAACAACACGGCATGTGTGCACATTTAATTTGCAAATTATTTTTTTTGATAACAATTACCATTTAAAATACATAACCTTAGATTTTGCACGCTTAACAGCGTTATGTTAGCAGCTTTACAGAACTCTATTAACATAGTGGGTTTGTGTCTAGGGTTTTATATTCCAAAATACATCCATTACACACATTATTTTGTATAAGTTCTTTTCTCCTTTAAAGGTACGTTCACACTTATCAAATATTTGACCAAAAAATCGTAACCACTAAACACTAATACAAAACTTTTGAATTCAAAAAAGTATTTATTGAGTTAAATCGTTTCCAATAATATTAGATTCCTGATACTGTCTATTAGTTTTGTATGAAACTGTTTTAAATAATAAACACGCACCTAGAGAAAAATATTTTTCATTAGTATTTAGTGGTTACGCTTTTCGGGGCAAATATTTGATAAGTGTGAACGTACCTTAACGAAAATAGTTTAGAGCTTCATTTATATGAAATTGTTTCAACTCAGAATTTTTAATGGGTCTGCTGCAGCATTTCTACAATAATTTAAGAACTTTCGTTGTAAAAAATTTCAAATAACAAAAAAAAATAATATGCAGATTCGCAGATTTGAACTTCAGGCTGAATAAAAATTCATAGCACAATAATTAAGAAATAATTATTTTGTAATAACTTCAACTATTTATAACATCTTCCACTCAAGGACGTTTGAGTTATTCAGATAAAAGTGCAGTCTGTTTTTTTTTACAAAACTAAAAAGTTTTTGTATTTAAAAAATTTATTAAATCCCGAAAAGAGTGAAGTTACGTTTACACGTACCAAATATTTGACAAAATAAGCGTAACCACTATTTTTTTACACTATTATTTTCCTGTGTAAACTCGAAAATGAAATGATAAAAGACAAATTTATTGTGTATTAAAGTTTTTACCAAATAGGCACATGATCAGTTTAGAAATATGTTCCCTGCAGGAGGATAAGCGTTAATTTTATTTAAGCTACTGGTACGATTACTAGTATAGAAAACATTAGTTCAAAAGGTGATTAGACATATATAGAAAAGTTCTAGTACTGCAAGTAGTTCATTTGTAGACTGATTTGACTTGTAGAATTTCATATTACTTTTTGATAATGTTTTAAAGCGAATTGCTAATTCTCAATTTCATTTACTATATTTTTAATTGTTACAATTTTTAAACAAATTCAAATTTGAAACAAAGAATAGTATTAGAAGACTTTGCCACCTGCATATCAGTTTATTTATTCGTTAATTTATGAAATTAAGCCGCAGTTTGCTTGTGTGCTAAAAAAGTGACATTTTAAAAACTAAATAAGAGGAACTTTCCATTTCCTCTTATAAACAAAGAATTGATCAACCAAAAATTGCTTGTGAAGACAAAGACTTGACAAATTTCATTGGGTTTAAAAAACCAATAAATTAAGGGATTTTTTTTTATATATGAACCAGTTCTTAATGCAGAACTGATTATACTAGTATCCGACTAGAAGAAATTATACTAGTACTCATCTAGTACTAATAGTACTAGTATCCCCCTAGTTTCCATGTAGTACCAATTGTACTAGTAATTTTCCAAACACACCCGATGTTAATTTGAGCATTAACATGGTATAGGAAAGTTCACAGTTGGGAACTAGTACTGGTGATTTTTGTACTAGTGCAATACTAATTTGATACTAGTTCGATCTCCTGCAGGGTTCCTTAAAGTATAAAAAATTAAACCAAAAGTTAATGATTAGACTTATTTCGTAAAATATTTGATAAATGTGAACAGTTCTTAACTAGTTATTTTTGCTGCCTTTTTTGCATAGTGTAATTTTGCTACATTCTTGAAAAATATTTTTTCTATAAGAGCTCCAAAATATTTTTAAATATTTCGTCCATCTAAGATTTTACAGATTTATAATTCAAAAATTGTTTTTAAATATTTTTAACAGCCTCAAACAAATTTATCTTTCATAATTGTATTTAGAGATCTTCTGTAACCGAGTAATACAAAATCCACAAATAATATAAAAGTTGTGGTTCGTTACCAAACAACAACAACAGAAAAGGTTTTAAAGTATATAAACAATACAACCACATAAACACTTTAAAACAATATTAAGTAGAAACTAAAATGCTTGAAACAATTAATAATCTAAAACTTTATCAATTTTGTATTAAAATCACTCAATTGTATTTTGGTTTAATTTGCTATCCAACCAAAAATCTTCTTCCGCATACACAATTTATACGCTTCGCTTAATTAGGGGTTAAACGTGGCGTTTTAGTGATTTCAATTTATTATTTGAGCTAAATTAATTATATAAACAGTGATTTAATGCCAGACTGCCATTTCAGTCACATTTAGAGATTGATGTATGTGCATAATGGAACATTAAGAAATTACTATTGAAATTTTTAATCAAAATGATTTACCAAATAAATCACTAATTATATTATATACATCTTCTAGATGGTATTTAAGGTAAATAAGATACAGACTACTTTTTTAAAGACCATACAACTTTAAATTGGAAAAAAATATGAATACGAAAATAACCTTTTAATCCAATAAATTTTTATATGGGAAAGATCAATAGATGGCATACAAATTTTAACATTATTTCCGGTATATGATTTCCGGTATATGAATGTAAAATTTTGTGGATCTTTAACACGTATGAAGAACAAAACAAGTAGACAGAGTTTCTTAAGGCCGACAGAACTTTAATATGTAAAGAACACGGAAGAAGAGGGCTCTCTTACAAACAAAATTATAGCTACAAGCTAAAAATATTCAATTACAAATTTATGTAAAGTAATATTCTGGTACTACTCTGCCCTACCTCCTCCTCCCCCTTTGTCCCTAAATGACCCTACCAAAAAAAATAAATAAAATTTAATTTTGTATACAATTATCCCAAGCATTTATTTTTAGAGTTTTATGACTACCGTTTTCTGCCCTACCCCCTCCTCCCCCTTTGCCCACTAAATGGCCCTACCAAAAAAAAAATTTTTTAATTTTGTATACAATTATCCCATACATTTATTTTTATAGTTTTATGACTGCCTGTTTCTGCCCTATCCTCTCCCCCCCCCCCTTTGCCCCCTTAATGACTCTATAAAAAAAATAATTTTGTATGTAATTATCCCAAGCATTTGTTTTTAGAGTTTTGTGACTGCCTATTTCTGCCTTCCTCCCCCTTTGCCCCCTAAATGACCCTACCAAAAAAAAAACTTAATTTTGTATACAATTATCCCATACATTTATTTTTAGAGTTTTATGAATTTTAATTTTGTACATAATCAATCCAAGCATTTATTTTTATAGTTTTATAAGTGCCTGCTTCTGCCCTACCACCTTCCCCCCCTTTGCCCGGTAAATGACCCTTTAAAAAAAATAAAATATTTTATTTTGTATATGATTATGCCAATCACTTAATTTTAGCGTTTTATAACAAAGGTGAAATGTTTCCCCCACAGCCCTTACCAGAGCGACACCGCCAAAATACAGTTTCAATACTCTCGAAAAAGAATTGGACCCCATAAAGTATATATATTCTTGATCAGTGATGAAGTCTAAGACGGTCTAGCAATGCCCATACGTTCGTCTGTGGAAAACATGATATTGTCTATTTTTTTAACCCCGCCCCTTTTAGTGGGCGTTGACGTACGATATTATATAAAGGAACTCTGTCCCACCAAGTTAAACATTTTATATTCACTTATTTGGAGGGTATTTAAGAATCGACCCGGTCGAATATAACGTATTTACATACTTGTTTTTTTTTAATTTTTTTTATATTTTTTTTTAGTTTATATATATTTTTTTTATTTCTTACTTTTTTTAATATTTTTTTTTATTTCTTATTTTTTTTTTTAAATTTTTTCTTTTTTATTGTTTTTTTTAAGTTTTTCTTATTTATTTTTTTTTCTTATTTTTTTTTTTTTTTTTTATTAATTTGTTTTTAATTTTTTTATTTGTTCTACTTAGAAAAAATAAATAAAAAAGGGGGAAATTTTTAATTTTTTTCTCTCAATATTTTGTTAACCATTGATTAAGAAGCCCTTCAGGAATTTTTTTTATGGGTATATATTTATATAAAATTTTTCTTTTCACCAAAATTATAAAACAATAGTTTGGGTGAAAAAAAAAATAATGTATATAAAAATCTTCCTGAAAAGGCGATCATTTGATTAAATAAACATCAAATTGGGAATAAAAATATTAAAAACATTGAATTTATATATAAAAAAAAATTAATTTTGTCAAAAATAAGTTAAATATTATGAAGAGATCGAAAAATTGTAAACATATTGTTTTAAAACCACGAAAAAATTATGTTCGGGTTTCATTTTTTTTTAACTGAAATAGTTACAAAATTTTTTTTCATTGTGGCAACACTGTTTATGACACTATAGTATCAAACAGAGAGTCGATACTAAATTCTGAAGGACAATAAACTGTCTGTCTACAATTCATCAGGCTCCTGCATTTGCTATATCAGTTCTAAAGAGATAAAGATGAAGACTTTATCTCGAAAAAGGCTGTAGATTTAAAATTTTGTCACATTAAATTTTTTTATAAATATGCAAAGATTATTTTTAAATATCTATTATTTGTTATTAAAGATGATTTCTTTTTTGAAAAACATGTAACATTTCATCAATAAATCCAAAAAAAAATTAATTTTGGTAAATTAATTTCTAATAAATTAAAATTTTCGAAACGCCATAAGATTATAATTTTTATTAAAAATTGCAAAATATGTAACAATTCGTTTTTAAAAAAGAAAACAACTTAAGAGTATTTAAAAAATGTTTTCTTATTAAAGAAATAAAACTAGTGGAAAAAGTTTTCACCTATTCCACTTTGAATGTGATTATTTGATTTGTTTACAAACATTAGAAAATAACTACAGATTATTCACTAATGATAAAATAAGGTCATGACCTTGGGCACTTTGAATAATGAAATAAAGCTTATTCCATTGAAAGTTTTCGTTTTTGTTTTTGCTGCAGCATCAAGAATACGCTGCGACATGTGTGACAAACTATAATTTTTGTGGAAAACAGTGCGCTCGTTCGTAATACATTTGACTAAATAATCATCCAGACAATCTTGAATTCATGCACAAAGCGTTTTGTCTAATTGTGTAAATAGTTTCTGTTAACAAGCCTAAATATTTAAGTGTGAAGCAAACAAAACGGCCTCCTAGCGTATGATTAATATTTAGCTATAGGAAACTAATTTCATATTAATCATACGCCACCAATAACAAAACAAATTAATATCATGTTAACAATACGATACTTAGAATATGAAGTAACACACATACACACATACTACATACGTATGTATGTGTGTGTATATGACTTTTTAAACCAAATTTTATAGCTTAAATAAAATATTAATTATTTGAAATCTGTGATATCTGCAGGAAACTTCAAACTATAAAAGGAAGTCGACGGTAAATATACAAAATTTAATTACTTATGTAAATGCACTCTTTAAAATCTCATTCTTTTCTACTATAACTGCTCGTAATCTACTGCATTAACACAAATAGCCAGCAAAGAACTTATTTCGAACAAAAGAAAAATAAATTAGATATCAGCTTGCAAATCACATTTTAACGTTCTTATGTTACTATTCATCATAAAACAATATGCAGTCATCAATTTTAAATTCCCAACATTTCCATTCTATGCAATTCAAATTAGTGTAACAAAATAGCAGTCGTACATAAATTGAAATTAATTTATACGCAAACAATACAAATGCATTTCACTTGATTGTATTCCAAATATCATGACATAAAGAGATTTATATTAAGGATTCTACGGATAGTTGGGTCACAAAATAAATGTCTATTCATTCCTCCATACTCATGAACTATTTTCTATACACACACACACACACACCTGTAAAATATTTATGAAAACATGATAGCAAGAATTTTGTATTATTTTTGATTTCAGCAAGAATTTTGTCTTATACAGGCAATATTAAATTATTATGCAAAACACTAACAAATATATACATTTCTAGAGGAAAATGCTATTGAAATGTCTTAACTAAATATTTTCTACGGAATCTTGGAAAACATTGCTTTGAGTCTCCTACTAACTTAAGATATTAATATCGAGCTACTCCTTTTTTAATGGTACTGACACAATCATTTTAAGACAAATCTGCCTTCACTAAAATCATCAATTCAATTCTTAAACTCTCTTTGATTCAACTATATTTTCAAAAGCAAAATATTTTTTAATCCGGATAAGACTTCTGCATAAAATGTCTCCAAGCAAATTTTTCTAAATAATAGACAATTTTCTATAGAAAATTTTATCTGACTTCTGTCTAAAAATCTGTTGGCTATCTGACTGAGATAATTTGCTATAGAAAATCAGGCTGATTTGGACACAATTTTCTATACAAAATCTGATTGATTTAGAGACAATTTGTTTTTAATTTGGCTAATTCAGAGAAACTTTTTGTCTGATTCGCACACGATTTTCTATAAAAAAATATCTGATTAATTTAGAGACAAATTTTGTTTAAAAAATTTGGCTGATTCGGAGAAACTTATTGTAGAGAAGAGTTTTCAACAAAAAACTATATAAAAATGTGTCGGATTTAGAAAAAAAAATGTATCAGAATTATACCCCATTCACACGATGATTTTTATGACGTCCAATTTTCGACGTCATTTTTGGTTTGATAGCAAACGGGGTAGAGAAGAAAGAGGGGTAGAAAATATGACTTGATTTCTGATTTCATGATTTTTTTTTCATATTTTTTTTCATATTTATTTTCAGATCATATACATGATCTGAAAATGAAACAATAAAAATAATAAAAATAGACATGAAAACCAAATTCATCGAATGAACGCAATGAATTTTTGGAACCAATTTCAAAAGGGAATTAATAAAATTAGACGTCATAAAATTCATCGTGTGAATTGGGTGTTAGTTTTTTTTTGTAGAAAATCTGTCTGACAATTTTCTATAAGAAAAATTAGTCGGATACAGAGAAAATTTTTTAAAGAAAATAGTTTTTATATAAAAAATCTTGCTGACTATAAAGCAACTTTAAAAAGGAAAATCAGTCTAATTAAGAAACGATTTAAATAATTCAGAAACGACTTTGTATAGAAATTATTCTACCGCATAAAATCTCCCACGTGCAGAAACAATTCTGTACCGAAAATCCATCTAAATGGAACACAATTTTCCTAACAAATTTTAAATAATTTACAGACAATTTTCTACCTAAAATCCCTTTGATTGAGACACAATTTTCAATAGAAAACTTGTCCTATTCAGAGACAATTGTCTGCATAAAATCTATCTGATTGAGAGACAATATTCTATAGAAAATCTATTCGATTTAAAGAAAATTTTCTTTGGAAATTCTATTTGATTGGGAGGAAATTCTATATAAAAAAAATTTCTAAGTCGCACACAATTTGCTATACAAGACCTGATTGATTTGAAGACATATTTTTATCGAAAATAATTTTTTATATAAAATTCTCCCCGATTGAGAGGCAATTTCTTGGACAAAATATCTCCGATTCAGAAATTCATTTTCTATAGAATATATTTTTCTGTATAAAATCTCTTTAATTCAGAAGCGATTTCCTATAGAGTGTAGTGTACACATACTTATGCACCACCCTTTTAACACAATACAAAAACACATTTCATAATAATATTGTTCATATTAAATTACAACATAACTACGTCAATGAACTTGGCACATTTTAAATACAACTTGACCATGAACACAAAAATGCTTAGTTGCAATTTGGTTTCAAAAAGTTCTTCCAACACCATGAAGTTCATTGACGTACACAAAGTCGTAAAAATACTTAGTTGCCACATTTAGATATTTTTTGGCAAATTTTATTCCATTATGCAAAATCAATACAAGAATTGATTTTGATTCAATTATGCTGAACAGACATAAGTTTAGTATATAAGCGCAGAAATAAGTTTAATAAAATCAGAATTAGTCTTAACACAAAGCAAACAAGTGTTTTATTAATTCTCGAAATAAAACGGCGTGCGAACGCTGGACCAAAGCGGCAGAAGTGCTAAGAAATACTTATCCCCTTTTTTAAACCTTAAACGATATTTTTAACATACACTACATATTATTAAAATACACTACAAGAGAATCACTATTGTCTATACAAGACTTGACTAACTGCCTATTTCTCATTGCCGAATGAATTCTTTCTATCGTATAAATACATTTGAAACAAAAACAATTTATAAAATTTTGTTCTTGTTTTAAATATATTTTTACGAAAGAAAGAATTCATTCGACAATGAGAAATAAGCAGTAATACTTTTTACAAATACTATTTTTTTTTATAAAAAAATTGTGTCTGATTCAGAGACAATTTTCTATAGAAATTCTGTTTGGTGGAGAGACAAAATTTCTTCACAAAATACTTTTTTGTGTAAAATCTCTCTGATTGGGCAGCGATTTTCTATATTCTGAATCTCCCTGATTCAGAAACAATTTTCTATAGAAAAGCTGTATAATTCGCATAAATTTTTTTTACACAAAACCAGTTTCTCATATTGATTGATTTTTATTGTAAAAAAAATTCTGTAAATCTTAAAGTATGTTACCATCGTTTTTTGGTCGATACAGTTCTCTTATACTATTTTATAATAAAATTTGTGTAAAAAAAACAAGGACCTTAAATAACGATTATTTTCCAAATTTAAAAATAAAAAAATCGAACTAAACGAGAAGTGCTACGAGCAAAGTATTAAAATAACAATTGTTACATGGCCTAACTTTAGATGCATTAATTTTTATTTGTTTAAAATTTATTAAAAAAAACTTAAAATTATCGATTTTTTTTTCAAAAAAAAATTCTCTTTGATTTGGTGAAAATTTCCTGCAGAAAGTCTGTCTGGTTCAGAGACAAACTTTCTACACAAAAATAGAATTCTGAATTCTCTGAATCAGAAATAAATTTTCTATAGAAAACTTGTGTGATTCGCAAATAATTTTTTATACAAAATCTGATTCATTCAGAGACACTTTTTTAATAAATAATAGTTTTTAAAAAAAAATATATCTCTGATTCAGAGACAGTTTTCTGTAAAAATTTTGAAAATTTTATAAAAAAAATCTCTCTATTTTAGAATCAATCTTCTATAGAAAGTTTCATTTATTCAGAGAATATTTTCTATACGAGATTTGATTAATGCCGGGAAAATTTTCTATTGAAAATAGTTTTCTATATAAAAAATCTTCCTAATTCAGATACAATTTTCCGTGTTATTGACAAACAATTTTGTATAGAAAATCTGCTTGATTCAAAGAAAATTTTTGTATCAACAGACAGACAGAGTGTCTGCTTCAGAAACAATTTTCTACACAAAAACAATTTTCTATACAGAAATTATTTTCTATGGAAAATACTTTTCTGCATAACATCTTTCTAATTCATAAGCAATTTTCTATAGAAAATCTGTCCATTTCGGAAACACTTTTCTATACAAAATCTAATTAATTCAGATATGATTTCTGTACAGAAAACGAGAAATTGCTTCTGGAAGACCACAATTGATTTTATTTATATTTTTATAAAACGCCACCTTGTTTACGGAAAAATCTATGTGAAAAAGTATTTTTTTAAAGAGTTTTTTATGGTTTAGGTATATAAATTTGTATTTGTAGTTAATGAAATTGCTTACTGCCCATTTCTCATTGTCGAAGGAATTCTTTCTATCGTATAAATACATTTAAAACAAAAACAATTTATAAAATTTTGTTCTTGTTTTAAATATATTTTTACGAAAGAAAGAATTCGTTCGGAAATGAGAAATAGGCAGTTAATAATTTTTCATGTAATTAATCGGTTTATTGAACAGGGAAACCGAGGTTTTTAATATTTATGAAATAAAAATGAATTTTAATTTTCTTTGGTGTGTGACTTCCTGTTCACACAATTCATCTTTTGCTGCTTAAGTTGGTGAATGGACTCGCCATTGGAATAGATTTTTGATTCAATTTAACAAAAAGCAAAATGACTAAAAATCTCCCATTAATTTATGTGTAATCAGTATAAGTAAATTTCTTCTAAAGAATATTTTCTTTCATGTCAGTGAATCAAAGAAAACCTACAAAATACAAAGAGTCTTAAATCTATGCCAACTTTATATCATTTGCCAAGTTGAAAGATAACACAATAATTATCCTTTTTCAAGTCTTCAAAAAGGATTAAGTATATTTCCATTTAAAATAAATTGAAATTTTAATTACGCTACATGATTGTCGGTTGTCTCATACCAACTCCAACCAATTGCAATGAGTAATAATTTTTGAACAAATTCTATCCATCTTTATTAAGGACTTTTCATTTATAAGCTTTAGTTTAATTCATAATAAATGACAGAGAAGATGTCGTTCTTCCTGTTATTATTTTATGATAATTTAATGATTTAAGGATTAAATTTATTTTGTGCTGTGCCTGCCGAGTTGTGACAAAATGGAAATAATTTTATTCATAAAGTCATTATCGTTTGTATTGTGGCCCAGGCGACATTAAAATGTTATTCGTTTACACACACACACACAAAAAAGATGTTTTACATGTTTTGTGAGATTTTTTTTCGTTTTCATTCTCCTTTTCAAGCCTTTTAAATCACATTAGTTTTCCAGCTCTTTGCTTTCCATGTTTTTTTATTATTTTTATTTTTACTTTAAAATGGCTCAACAGCATTTGGCAATTTAATTTTTCTGTGTTTAAATTATTTTATGTTCTTTTTTTAGTGCATTATATCACCATTTGCCATGTTGTTGACGTTGTTGTAGTTTTCTTTAAACTCCAGCTGAACTAGATTCTTCAAATTTTTGTTTTTACATGATTTTCTGCTAATTTTTTCTCCCATTTTTTTCTTTATATTTAACGTTTTTGCTCTCCGATGAGTCTAGTTGTATGTACACAATTACATCCACACGAGTATGTACGTGTGTTATCATTTTAAGAACCAGTAGAATGAACGTATTTAGCCACAAATTAGTGGCATATGGTTAAAGTTTGGTAACTTGAATATATAATTTCGTGTGGACACCAGAGAGTCCAAATTAAATCGTAGTTGTTTTAGGAGATCCACTAAAGAAAGGATCAAGGTATTTGCATATCAAATAGCGGAAAAAAATTCCATTTAGGGATTAAAAAATTCTATTTAGTTAAATCATATGATTGTGTAGCGACTTCTGAGAATGGCACTATTCTGCTCTGATGTGCAGAATATCAAACTAGTTATTGTTACATTAATTATTGCTTTGGCGCTCGATGTAAAAAATAATATTTAAAATAAAAATAAATTTTAGAATTTGTTTTTGTCTTAAATGTTATTTATTCAAGCGAACGATAGCTTGCGATATTGCCAAACAGGCAATCAATTTATTGATAGGCTATAGTTCGTAGCGTGTTAATAAAGAAAATAATCCAGCCAGAACACGGGAACTTAAAGTGTGTTATTATCGGTTTGGTTTTAATTTTTGGTCTCTTATAATATTTCATAATTAAATTTGAATAAATAAAAATTACGTAACGCAAATAACGATTATTTTCCAAATTTCCATACAAAAAATATTAAACTAAACGAGAATTGTTACGTGCACCAGCAATACAACAAAGAAATCCTCGTTACATGGCCTAACTTTAGATGCACTAATTTTTATTTACAAAAATTACGGACTATTTACTGAATTTTATTTATTCCTCGAAAAGAAAATGATTTTCTGATTTTTATTTATTCCTCAAAAAGAAAATAAGAGTTATTTATATATTATGATTTTTACTCATTCCTGGAAATGAACAACATGACGTTGAACAACTTGAAAACGAAGAGTTAAGAGACGTACAAATGCACGCTATTAAATTCATAAGATCAATCAATCAACCACAAACAATCAACCAGGAACAAACAAAAAATGTATGAGGAATGAATAAAAAATATATTAACTCTTATTTCCTGCAGAATAAATAAAAATGAAGAAATAACTTTCATTTTATAAGGAATAAATACAAACAAATATATAATAACTTTAATTTTCTGAAAAAGAAATAGAAATCAAGAAATAACTTTTATTTTCTAAGGAATAAATAAAAATCAAGAAATAACTCTTATTTATTGAGGAGTAAATATAAACAAAGAAATGACTTTTAATTTCTAAGAAATAAATACAAATGAAAAAATAACTTTTATTTTCTGAGAAATAAATAAAACTCAAGAAATAACTTTTATTTTCTGAAGAAAATATAAAATCAAGAAATAACTTTAATTTTCTAAGAAATAAATATAAAACCAAGAAATAACTTATTTTCGGAGGAATAAGTAAAAATCAAAAAATAACTTTAACTTTCCGAGCAATAAATAAAAACCTAGAAATAACTTTTATTTTCGAAGCAATAAATGAAAATTAAAAAAATTATTTTTATTTTCCGATGAATAAATAAAAACCAAGAAATAACTTTTATTTTCTGAGGAACAAACAAAAATCAGATAATAACTTTTATTTTCTATGGAATAAATAAAAATCGAGAAATAACTTTTATTTGCTGAGGACTAAATAAAAATCAAGATATAACTTTTATTTTCTGAGGAATAAATATAATTCAAAATATAGCTTTTATTTTCCGAGGAATGAATAAAAACCAAAAAATAACTTTTATTTTCTGAGGAACAAACAAAAATTAGGCAATAACTTTTATATATTATGAAATAAATAAAAATTAGGAAATAACTTTTATTTTCCGAGGAATAAATAAAAATCAAAAAATAACTTTTATTTTGTGAAAAATAAATAAAAATCAAAAATAACTTTTATTTTCTGAGGAATAAATAAAAATCCAGAAATAACTTTTATTTTCGGAGGATAAATAAAAACCAAGAAATAACATTCTGCTGGTTTGATGATTATTGAAAATATTCTTAATATTCCAATCTTAATATAAAAAATAATAAATAGAATTTGAACAAATTCATTTATTAATAAAATAATAAAAAATCATTTGCAGTCATGCAGATTCGAACTTAAGCCCAAAAATTAACAATTTACTAAGAAATAACTTTTATTTTCTGAGGAACAAACAAAAATCAGGAAATAACTTTCATTTTTTAGGAATAAATAAAAATCCAACAATAATTTTCACTTCCTGGGGAACAAATAAAAATATAAAAAAAAAGATGTGTGTTGTCGTGGGACACCGGATAGGAACGAAGTTCCTTATTATAAAAATACTAATTTTAATTTTAAGTTCTATTCGAGGTATAACGTAAATAATTATTCGGGTATACATTTTTTATTATGATTTTTTTTCGCCGACAAACAAAAATACAGAATCAATTTTGTTCTCAAACGAAATTGAGTTCTGTCGCGGCACGGCTGCGTATGATTAATATTTGTTTGTATGGAATCGTATTACTCATACGTCTTAAACATCGATCTAGAAACAAAAAATCTTAGGTTACTGGCGTTTTTTCCCGGTTAGGGTACCCCTGCGCATCGTCCCATAAGGAACTTCGTTCCAAAAAAAAATAACTCTTATTTTCCGAAAAATCAATAAAAATCAGGAAATGACTTTTATTTTCTAAGGAATGCCTAAAAATCAAGCAATAACTTTTATTTTGTGACGCAGACATAAGTTTCAGAAAATATATATATTTTTTTGCTGGCGAAAAATAAAACTCAGAAAATAATGAAATTAATATGAAATTTTTAAAACTGATTTCATAATAGTTTTTATCAGGGATCAGTGGAAATAAACAAAAAATTCCCATGAGTTCTGAGAATAATAGTATAGCGGCAATCGAAAACAGCTATTCTGCCATATAACTTGGACTTGCCCTGCTACCTTGGAATTTTTTTCTGCACTAGAGAAATGTCTTTCTGAATTAAACACGCAGTGAAGAATAGCCTAATAATTAATTTAAATTCATGTTGATTCTCACTCTATCTCTCGAATGTTGATAAAGTTTCTCTGAATTTAATATTACAAATATGGGCTTATAAATTGATTTTAAAAATATATAAAAATAAGTCGAAAACATGTTTACATTAATTATATTCATTTCAATTTATAGGAAAGTATAGTAAATAACTTTCGTATAAATTATTTTTAATTAAATATATCTTCTATACAAAATGTCAAAAATTTTCTCATACAATCATATGAAACTGTTCTTGCTTTATTTTTATGATCCCTGATAAAACCCCATTTATTTCTTTGTTATACAAAAGATTTTTTCAATGGTCCTTCAGCACTTCTCTAACTAATTAAGTTAAAATACTGGCCATTTCACTAAGCCCATTTAAATAAGATTGCTGACAATTTAAACACAATTTTACATGCCAGCAAAGTGTAAAACTCAAACAAAGTAAAGAAAACTACTGAAAGCAAATTTAAAAAAATTAAACAGCACTAGAACTCGAAGTGCTTAAAAAAATCGTTCCAAACATTTGCACAAGTTTAATGTGCATGTCCCCAGCAAACGTTATCCAAGCAATCCACAATTTATTTAATCGTTTTTCTAGTACCCAAAACATTTAGTATGAACAAAACTCACACACACGCACACACGATGATGTCAGGAGCAGGACATAAAACAAGCAGATCAGGGCAAAAAAAAAAAAGAAAAGAAATTGCTAAACTTTTGATGACTGGGAGGAAATTTCATTGCATTTCTTTAAATTTGCTCTCTCTATAATATTAAGCTCTACAAGATTTTTTTTTTGTGTTTCGGTTTTATGTTCAAATTACACACTCGAAACTGCACTCACACATTTAAATATATACGAGCGTATACCCAAAGAAATGCAGTACATGGTGTTTGAATTGCTTATTCAAGTGTACAAAATTAAAAAAAAAAAAAATAGATATAACCAGGAATACGGATTGTAGTTTAGCATTCGTTTTGAGCCATGGATGTTCATAAATGCATCAAATAAGGTTTTTACCCAAATCCGATCTCCCCATATACACTCGTGCACATCCTTTTTGATGTCATAAAAATTTGTTATTTCAACTGGTATTCGCTGCTGTTAAATACATACACATGTGTATGTATGTGGCACGTCTTTGCCAATATTTGTATGTGAATTTGTTCCTTCTTTTTTTTTTCTCCATCCATTTTCTATCTTTACAAGTACCATATCCATTTATTTTTTTCCCCCAGATGCACGTGTGAATAATCACACTTGAAAACTATTTAGTTTCGTCAGCAAAAAATGTAGCAGCAAACATTAAAAAGTGCTGCTGCTCCATCCAACCATCCGCCATCCGCCCAGCTGGGCAGGCTTGTAGGCAGCCAAACATACACATTTAGTAATGCTGCAACAACAACAAAAAAATATATTGTGTGTGTGTGTGCAGACTTTAATGGCCCTTTTAAATGGCCATTTGATAGATCCCCCCCTTTTTCTATAGGGAACATTTGTTGCCATTTTTGATTTTTATTATTTTTCCAATATTTATTTGTTAATACTTCAGCCGGCTGGAAAGTATAACAGATTTAATAATAAATATTTCTTTAGTATTTAATTTTTTTGTGATATTGTGTCCTTGAAACTAACGAATACAAGTTGCTTGGCATATGATTACATAAAAATGAGGGAAAATAAAAGACATACGAGAATTGCACAGGGTGTCTGGGAGACAAATTTATATTTTTAAATACGATTATTTGAAAAAGTAATAAACGATGCGGAGGGAGGGTGGAGCCGTTGGAATTATCGATTATACAATGTCGTGCGTTCGCTGTGGAGACATTTTTTTAGAGTAATAATTCTTACGTAATTGCTCGCCGACAATTTTCTTCAATGTTCGGTATTCGGCGAATAAGTCAAGAACCGAGTGTAAATCTAATTCATTCGTGGGTGCTGGAATTCCCCGCAACTGCTTTGGCTCTGAATGTCGCACGGCAATTTTGTTTGTTTATATAATTGAAAATGGGCCTCATCACTAAAGATGATTTTATGGAAAAATTCGTTGTTTTCGTTCAGTTTTTCAAACATCTTGGTCACAAATGTTCCATGCAAACAATAGTCGATTGACTTTAATTCTTGCAAAATTTCCCAACTTTTTACTAAATAAATATCAAAGGGTGGCAACTCAATTCTTGAGATTATATCATTTACCAGCCAATTTATTTGCTAACCTCAAATTTGCCCACCCTGAAATTTAAGAAACTAACCCCCTTATTCATAAAAATGATGAGAGGCTTATAAGAGGGTAATAGAGCAAAAAGTGTTTTAAATAATTGACATTAAACTGATTACAAATTGGTTGAAAAATAAGTAATTAGTAATCAATTAAAAAGTCATGCAGAGATGGCCAATTGACTATCGCCTATGACATGCATATGTTAATATAATGAGCCGAAGACAAGGAAAAAAGTCACTTTATACACTAGTTGTGCTTATTTAAAAACCAGTTTTAAGTTACTTAAAGATGTGTTTTTGACTTCCTACAGGGAAGCTTTACTGATTCCATTTATATATGTATATATGTACTTATCACTTCTGAAACATTCTTATATTTTAATTGTATCAGTCTGTAAGGATTAATCCATAGACTAAATAAATAAATAAAAATAAAAATAAAAACTTTCTTAAAAAATTCGTTTGGTTAAAGATTCTGGTTATACTCAATATTAAGTCTTGTTGCATGATAAAAATTGACTAAAAACTTTGTTTTGAACTGTAAATTTGTCAATAACCCAAACATGACAATCCAACATGACTAGACCTCTTTTGGTATAAAAATATGTAGTTTGAAAATTGCTAAAAATAAATTGCATTTTACACATTCGAATAGACGAAGCATAAACGTGGAAAGCCCCATATACATACAGTCGACTCTTGATAATTTGACACTGAAGGGACCAGAGAAAAAGTTCAAATAATCGAGTTTTGATTTTATCGAGACTTCAAAATAACGAAAGAGAGACAGAAAAAATTTAAATTAACAAGAGTTTTCATAAAAAAAAGCAAAACCATTTGCACGCACTGAATTCCGCAAAAGCAAAGCAAAGAAAATTAATTTTTTTTATTAAATTGAATTAAGATTCTATAGGCTAATTGTTCGAAATTTTTAATTTAAATCTCAGAAAGACATGATAAATATTCCAACGCAGAAAGGCAAGTCAACATCAGTTTTTGTTATTCAACTTACACAGCAGAGCAGAACAGCTGTTTTTTATCAAATTTTTTTATGTTAGCAACTGTGCAAACTAGTGCAAACGATTTAAATTTTTTTCAAAAACAGAAACAAAATCACATTAGGAGTTCAAATTAAAGAGTGTAGAATAACCCAAGAATGATAAAATAAAGATTACGCCTTGCGCATGATTTACCGTTTGATGACGTATTTGTTCCCTCGAAGAGATTGCCAAATGTTTATTATATGCAAAACTAATACTTTCTTGTACAAAATTAATATTTTATGCTATATTTGGTAACTCTTCACACAATTTACTCAGAGAGATTTCCAATTTACTCAGAGAGTTTTCCAACAAGCAAACTAAATCGGATTTATGCAAGTTTTGTGTTATATTGCATAATAAATTGTGTTATATTTTAAAATAAATATATTAAAATAATTATTATTAATAGCTTAAAGTGTAAAAAACTTATTAAAACTTGATTTTTAAAGCTCATAAACAGTAAACAAAAACCTAAATTAAAGAGAAATGAGAACCAAAAGAGCAAGCATGAAATGTGCAGTGGGCAATTGCAAACAAAGTGACAGCAAAAAAACAAGTGAGAAATAATTGTGTTAAAATGTAATATTTTTATAAAAATTTTTTTGTTTTCAAAAAGCTGTGTCATTTTATAGTTTTCCAAGAGATGAAGCTCAAAGGAAGTTATGACTGATATTTTGCAAGCAAAAAAATTTGTTTTGAATGGGGAAAAAAGAAAAATAATTAGCACTTGGGTGCAATATTTATATAAAATAACTATAAATTAACAATTTCAAATAAACAAAAGTGGAAAATAAAATAATTTTTTAAAATTGTTTATTATCAAACAAATTTAATTTGAAAAATCGCAATTTGCCCCACTGTCTTGTTTTTACAATAACATAATAGTTCTCCAGCTGAATTTTATTAGCCAATCAGAACACATGTTGAGTGACGTCAGAGTTCCATCATGCGCAGAAAAGTATTTTTATTTCAGCTTGTTGGCGTAATTTTTATTTTATCATTCTTGGAATAACCGAACTTCAAATTATAGAACCTTGGCGAGCAAGATGTCATTTTTGTAGCACATGGCAAAAAAACTAAAATAAATTGTTGTTTTATTTATTTTATATTTTGCATAAAACACAGCAATTAAAATAATTCAAATTATGGAGCGTAGAGCCAAAAAATTCAAATTCGGCGATCAAAATTCAAATAATTTCAAATTATTGAGGGCACCAAATTACATAGATATTTTTCAATTTATTGAGTGTTTTTCAAGGGACTTGGAAAACAGTTCAAATTACCGCGAGATTCAAATTGACGAGTTTCAAATTATCAAGAGTCGCCGGTATTTGATTTTTAAACATAAGAGTATATTTTACAATTAGATTTTAATCGAGAGCTAAAATACACATTAAATCTATGATGTTAATGGATTTTTATTACCACTTTTAAGATCTAACCATCACATATACGTTTACACACAACATGGAATGTATTTGGAAAATATTTTATCCATATCGACAACAAATCATGTTTCCTTTTAAAAAATATATACCAAAAAGCCCCTTTTTGGCAAAACGAACTCATCCGAAATAAACTATTTATCACCAGATTATTTGCACCACCTCTTAATGACCTTTGCAATGACATTTGGCATACTTTAGAATAAATATATTTCACTCTCCATGTTTTTCTATTATCAAACAAGCAATTTCACTTTACTCTTATAAATAAGTTTCGTATGTGTATGTGGTTGTAATCTTTGCACCAAATGATGTATTAACTATTTTCTCCTAAAACTCTTATTGTTTACTGATTGCTTCAGATAATCTCTTTCAAGCACTTTTCTTTCTTTCCCCGCCCGTTTTTCTCTCTATCACAATCTATCTTCTATAAACCCATTCATGCATTGTCTTTTACTATTAAATTACGAATAATCTAAAGGTTTTTGCAATAATATATTTCTCATTTACTTTTGAAAGCGTTTCATCTTTAGGAATAAAACTTTGTAAATTGGTTTTTGTCGAAAAGGTTTGATTTATAAGTAACTGAAATAATTAACCTTATTCTGTAACAATTTGTCAACGTCACGTCTACACAATAACATAAATAATAAATTTATGTACTTGTTGTGGACAACAGTTTACTCGTGGCAACAGCCTCTGAATATTCTTTAAGATCTAAAAAATTTAAAAAACTGTTGAAAGTACTCAATTGGTGAAGAAAAAGAATACGTTAGTGAGCTATTTCCGATATTGTCTTGAGGCGATGTTAAAAAATAATTACAAAATAAGCAGGAACAAAAAATGTATAAAGATGTAATTTTAGCAAAATCATCTGATATGTTTCTTAATTCACAAGCTCCAAATGAGGAAGAACTACAGATGCGAGGGCTGTATGCGGAATTTCTAACAACAAATTTAAAACATATCTGGCCCCCAAAAAAGAAATTATGAAATTGAGTTGTATCACTTTACAATCTATCCCCTTTTTACTATCCTTCTCCCAAAGAATATCACACATTCGATAAGATACATTAACTAAATGAGAATTACTGCTCGTCTAATGGAAATATTGAGAAAATTAGAAAACATGCAGACATGGCGAGTACAAAGGCATACTTTTAGAGTCATTTGGTTTTATAGAAAACATTTTCAGTAACATAGCGGGTTTTCCAATAAGAACTTTGTGGGAACACCAAGAACATGATAGTTTTGACATTTAGTTTTTTGACGTATTCGTAGTAGATGCATTGGCAATAGATTCAATGAATTGAATTTCACTTGAAAATGGCATTAAAATAATTAAAGTTCACTATGAAAATCCTGTTACATTTCGTAAAATTGCCAATTCCTCGACGTTCTCAACAATTGGGGGGTTATCCAAAACCACTACAAGGCGAATTTTACACAAGGATTTGGCTTTGACATCTTACAAGTTTCAACTGTTGCAGGAATTGAAGTCGACCGACCATTCACATCGCCGTAGACTGCCTCAATTCATTCAGGAATATCACGCTGGTTTTTTTTTCTGAAAAAATCATTATTTTTCAGACGAAGTCAATTTTCACATGTCAGGGTATATCAACAAGCAAAATTTTCGCATCTGTCAGCATGGTCGTAATGGACATTTGCCAGATATAATTTTTCATTCATAATAGACGAACTTTTCTCTTCGTAATGCAATAAAAATTTTAATCATCTTCACCTAAATTTTTTCCTTTGTTTTAGAAAAACTTTTTATAAATTCAAAAAAAAAATCTAAAAAAAATTGGCTCCTTGAAATCATGATCAATCATGCATAATCATGCACAAACCCTAACCGTCTACTCAGTGTCACAGCCCTTAGACAGTGTAATTTCCTTAAGAAACATTTCACTGCATATCTAAAACGACAATCCTTGCAACTGCAAATCTCTTTTATACGAGGTCTGTTCAAAAAAAAAGGTAAATTTTTTCTTCAAAAAAATATATTTATCTGTTTGTCAATTCCTATTTTCCCTCTTCAAATTAGTTCCCCTCAGACATAATGCACTTGTCCCAGTATTTTTTCCCCGTCCTCGAAGCTGTTGTAACATGCATTTTTGTATCGCTTCAATCCTCCAAAAACGCCGTGCATTTATGGGTCTCTTAAGTCTTGAGAATAGGAAAAATTTACAGGAGACTAAATCAGGCAAATACGGTGACTGAGGCATTTCTGAGCGATTTGGCAAAATTTAGTATTCTAAAACGAATTTCGCTGCTGCACACTCCATTCGCAAAATGTCCAAAAAAAAATTGCATACCATGAGCCAACCGATATGACGACATTCTCAGCAATTTCTCTAATTCGAGTGATTCAAGGAATCTGTATAACAAATTTTTGCTCTTTCTCAACATTTTCTTCGGCGGGTCATTCACATCTACTCCAACTGCTTTGAAAAACTCGTAAATGTTTTTTTTTTACTTAGAACAAAATCGAGGTTTTAATTCTATTTTCTACACAAAATTTTCGGCAAATTCTTTGATCCATTTTTTTTCGGTTGCAGAAAATCATCAAAACACTTCTGACTTTTTTGGCTCTTATAAACAGTTGAAACAACAGATTGATGGTGCATATTTTCCATGACTCTGAGAAATAATTGAGATTCAATGTCGTTAATATGCCGGATTATCTCTTCCTTTAGCTCTTTAATTGTTCTTGGCTTATTGACTTGCACTTTTTCTTTTAAATATCCCCAAAGACCAGCAAAGTCCAGCGGTTTCAAATCGCATGATCGTGACGGCCAATTAATATCGATCATTGAATTTCTCGCGCAAAAGAGTCATTGTTTCGTTGGCTGTGTGACAAATGACATGATCCTGTTGGAACCACATATCGCCCAGGTTCGTGTCCTCAAGTTCTGGCCACAAGAACTCCATTATCATATTGTGATAGCGAACACCATTTACGGGAACTGCTTGGCCGGCCTATTTTTTCAAGAAAAGCGATCCGATGAAGCCGCCAGCAATGTTTTCCGCACGAACGAACTGGGCGAGCATGTCCAGGTGTTTTCACATTTCCTATAGACACGGTTTGTTAAAAATTGTGCACATGGTCGGGATTGTGGACACATTTGCTCGATTATGCTGACCAAAAAAAACACTAAGTGCACGAAATGTATTTTGATTTGAACGGCCATTTTCGTAAAAGACTTCAACAATCTTCACGCGCTGCTAAATTGTGTACCTCTCTATGGTTGAATTTGTCAAATACTCAAAAAAAAAATGTTAAATTATTGTTAAGGAGTGACACACAATTAATATCCTGTGGTTTGATTGGACCACCCAGTACAAGGATCGCTCAATTTGTGAGCGAACATCTTGCTGAGGTTATCAACAGTAACTAAATGACTTATTAGTAGTTATTCCTTATGGCGACGGAAAGCAAAGAATAACCAGGGAGATAGACCTCAACAAACAGGTCTTTTAGAAAATTTCATTCATTCATTAATTTCAATATTTTTCCTGTAGAAACTTCACAAAGTAAAACAAAACTTTGCAATAGAAATATTTTTTCTGGAAAATATACGACGATGCTTAATATTAAATTATGAAATTATTACACTAAAAAAGGTCGAAATAAAATAGTGATTAGAACATCATGTATAGAACGGTTGCGTGGCTTGTTCTGTTACCGCTTCTCCAAAAACCCAGCCTTAGAACTAAAGAGAATTTCCTTTATACATTTTAGGATATAATAAATAAGTAAGAGTTTTCTGTTCGCAAAATTATTTCAGTTACTTATAAATCAACCTTCGCACTGCTTAAACATAAACATTCGACGTTATTTTATGTTGCTTTAACGAAAACCAATAACAAAAACCAATAACAATGTTAAGTGACTTTCACATTTTATTATCCTTCCAAAAGCACACCGCAACGCACCATAACTTGTGTCTCCTTCATTTCATTAGTTCATATGTCACACAATGTTTTCTCCTGCAAACACTTGTAATATCTTTGTTAACTGTGACACCTCAGTTCAATTCTTATTCCCCTAACGTTGCAAATGTATTAACTTTAGATACACGTGCGTTTACATTTACTTAAAATAGAATAAAAGAAAACTTAATCCAGCCATCACCGTTCATGTTTACTTTCGTCTGTGTATTTTACTCAATTACATTAATACTTTTCTCACTATTTAATGCAACACTGCCACAAGCAGCAGCAGCAGCGGCAGCGGCAGCAGCAGTAACATTTCATTCGTTTGATTTTTTTGTGTAATTGAACATTTTCATTATTGCAGGACTACGTGACCGTGTACGATGGTTATACAACGCGTGATCCAATTGTATTGAAATTTTGTGGTGGCGGTCAAGCTGTGCCAGCGGCAGTCTCTAGCGGGCCCGAGTTATTAGTAGAGTTTACAACATCGCCGTATGGCACATTCACAGGCAGTTCATCGCAAATTCTTCCCTTGTATGGCTTTCAATTGGAGGTGGGATTTTATTTTACTTTACGGCCACATACACTGTTAATATTATTTGAAATATCTTCTCTTTTTTTTTTGCAGGTTGAAGTAATTTTTGTGGACATACAATCACCCACGTATTCGAAAAACAAAAAGCCTTGTGAATTTTGGATTAGAGGATCGGGTCGTGGCATATTGGAGAATCCCAAGCATTCTTTGTCACCGAACACCACCTGCCTGTATCATTTACAGGGTGTGGGAATTTTCAAGACATTCGATCATTTGAGTTTATCGCGCCGCACTAATGCCCAGGGCCTGCATCAGCCGCCTTCAAGATTTAAGGTTTGGATTTCAATGTTGAAATTTAATTTAGATCCGGAATTCGGTCAAATTGATGAGACGTCCGTGGGTGCCATAGGCGTACTGCAAACTCAGGAGGATTGTAGCGGTATGCTGCGCATATGGGATGGTTCTATGAGGGAGCCACCCATATGCAAGGATTTGAATTGGTAAGTTTTGCAAGAGTTAAGAAATTTCACTGTAAGTGTGTTCTTAAAAGACCGGGTCGAATCTTAAATACCCTCCAAATATTTAGTAAATAAATTTCAAAATGTGGTCCTACAGGGTCAGAGTTCCTTTAAGACATTTCTGTGTCCAATTTTGACAGGGGCACTCCGGGTAGGGCCAAGGGGGGAAACATCTCATCTTTGCCCTAAAAACTTAAAAAGTAAATTTTTGCGATAATTAAGTACAGAAAAAAACAAATTTTTTTCGATAGGGTCATTTAGAAGGCAAAAGATGGATGGAGGGGAAGAGCCGGGAAAAATCAGATAACATCTCAGCTTCACCATAAAAGTTTAGAAATTTAATTTTTAAGGAATTTAGGCTTAAGGAATGTAATTTGTTAAATATTTACACTAGTTTTCCATGTAATATGTTACTTATACGCCCACTAAAGTGGGCGGGGTTCAAAAATGGATTCTTCTGATTTTTTGACTCCAAGCTAAACTCTTTGGACTCTCTTCAACATAAAAATATATATCATTTGCTTAACAAAATTACAAGAAAAAACTTTACAAATTATATTGTTTTTTTTTAGTAGGTGGTTTAATTCTTCTTAGGGAAACTTTTTTCCCACTGGCCCGATTCAGCCCATTTACGAACTTGACCTGTCCTTGATCCTTCAAAATTTATCTATAACAAAACTCAAGGGTTTAGCTCTTTTCATTTCGAGTGTATAGTGATTTCCACAGACGAGCGGACATGGCTAGATCGTCTTAGATTTCATCACCGATCGAAAATATATATACTTTACGAGGTCTATGAGGGATATTTCGACAAAGTGAATAAACCCTCCATTTCTGTTTTGGAAGGTATATAAAGGCAATTACCCGAACTGGATATGAATGGAGGAAAAAACAATGCATAGTAAATAAATTGGAATGTTATACTGCTCAGCACCAACATTCTCCATTAAATAAAATTATGTGGACTATAAGGATTTTGATGCGCTAAACTCAAGTACGTACCCCTACATTAGTCAGGTACGGGGACATATTTCACCCTAACTCACCAAAAAGCAAGAATGATAAAATAAAGATTACGCCTTGCGCATGATTTACCGTTTGATGACGTATTTGTTCCCTCGATGAGATTGCCAAATGTTTATTATATGCAAAACTAATACTTTCTCGTACAAAATTAATATTTTATGTTATATTTGGCAACTCTTCACACAATTTACCCAGAGAAATTTCCAATTTACTCAGAGAGATTTCCAAGAAGCAAATTAAATCGGAAAGTGCAAGTTTTGTGTTATATTGCATAATAAATTGTGTTCTATTTTAAAATAAATATATTAAAATAATTATTAATAACTTAAAGTGTAAAAAACTTATTAAAACTTGATTTTTAAAGCTCATAAAGTGTAAATAAAAAACCTAAATTAAAGAGAAAATAGAACGAAAAGAGCAAGGATGAAATGTGCAGTGGGCAATTGCAAACAAAGTAACAGCAAAAAACAAGTGAGAAATAATTGTGTTAAAATGTAATATTTTTATAAAAATTTTTTTGTTTTCAAAAAGCTGTGTCATTTTATAGTTTTCCAAGAGATGAAGCTCAAAGGAAGTTATGGCTGATATATTGCAATCAAAAAAATTTGTTTTGAATGGGGAAAAAAGAAAAATAATTACCACTTGGGTTCAATATTTTTATAAAATAACTATAAATTAACAATTTCAAATAAAAAATAGTGGAAAATAAAATAATTTTTTAAAATTGTTTATTATCAAACAAATTTAATTTGAAAAATCGCAATTTGCCCCACTGTCAGGTTTTTACAATAACATAATAGTTCTCCAGTTGAATTTTATTAGCCAATCAGAACACATGTTGAGTGACGTCAGAGTTCCATCATGCGCAGAAAAGTATTTTTATTTCAGCTTGTTGGCGTAATCTTTATTTTATCATTCTTGCCAAAAAGATTGTATTTATTTTAGTCGAACATAATTTTTCTCTATCTCTTATCGTTTTGGAATTATTCAGAAATTAATGGAGAAAACATTTTTTTTTTCCTGCAAAATTTCGTAATTTTTTTTTCAGTTTAAGATTGGAATTAAAAAAAATTAAGGCAAATTTTCAACATTTTGCTCATTTTTCTGAGAACTACATATCTTAAAAATAAAATAAGCTATAAATCTTAAAAATCGGTTAAAAATATTTGGATTCTATTGTCAATTTTGTTACGCATCTTTTGGTGTTTTACTTTTAAAAATCTGATGACTCGTTTTCGAGTTAGGGTGAAATATGTCTCCGTACCTGACTAACTTAGAGGGGGAAATTTGCCACGCCTATAAAAATAATCCCGACCTGATGGAAAAAAACCGAAAACGGATTTGAGTTGAGCGCATCAAAATCCATATAGTCCACATAGTTTTATTTAAAGGAGAGACAAAAAATTATTTTTTGCTGAGCAGTGTTATTTAAGCGTACGGCTTATTAAATGTGTTACACTGTACTTTCTCTATCTGTTCTCTCAACACTACCCCCTCCCTCTTCATAGATCCCACAGAAAGCATTACCGAGGTAGATGTCATCCTAACAGAGTGTTTTTCTAAACAAAAGCATCATCTGAATATGTTTCATACTTCTTTCTTTATATTTACCAACTGGCCAACAAAAATAAATTAAAAATAAGCAGGCATATCACAGAGTTGCATTCCATTCGAAAACGTAATTGATTACGCATTGTAGTTCTTCAGAAAACTATCAACGCAACAATTCTTCGGAATGTAATAATTTTTAATATCATAAACGGAATTTGCTAATGAAATTAAAAAAGATTTCATTGCGAAAAAGTCTTTCCTTTTTTGTTTCCCCAGGAATCCAAATATAGATTCAATTCGGAATCACTTTCTCTGACATGTCTGAATATAGTAAAAAGTATATCCTAAAACAAAATAAACTTTCCATCTTTCAATTCTAGCATGACGGAAACGAATGCTGTGCATCCTTCACTACAACAATATTCCCACAACACAACGAATGTTATAGCGCGATATTGCCGAGGAACAGTGCCCCGAACATGTGATCGAGCCAATATAAATGAAACATATGCCAGACCGTGTACAGTTTCTGAAAGTTATGTCTCCAGCGGGGACTCAATAACACTGGAATTGAAAAACACCGAGTCCACCGTTTTAAGGTGATTAGAATATATGATTTTGCAAATAAATTTTCCAATAAAAGCTTTCATCTTTTTTTACAGACCTCTAGAGTTTAAATTGAAATATGAATTTATCGATCTTCATCAGGATGGTTTGCCCATGGGTGGCGGAGAACTCGACTGTAATCGTAAATTTGTTAGCAATCTAATGGATCGTAAAGATCCAGCTATTTTTCGCAGCGTACGCAATATATTTCTATTTGGTCGAGGTGGCACCAGAAATCTCAAGTGTGTCTATAAGTTTGAGGGCATGAGAGGTGAAAGGGTGCGCATTAAATTGCGTAAAGTAACGACTATGAATCGCCATTGTATGTCACGTGTAGATGAGGACATAAATAGGTCATTTTGTTATGGTGATACCAGCGTGAAGGTTGAGGTTAGTTGCGAAAGGATAAAAAGAAAAAAAGTTTAAAAGCTCAGAAAATATATTTCAAAAATTATACTGATAACACAGGTCAACAAAATGATTTTTTTTTTTTGGGTCGGAAAATTCTCAATCAGTTTGGATGCACATAATAATGGGGCTCAATGTCTATAAATAATTTCTTTTGAATTGACTCTAGTTCTCGATATTTACCATTACGAGCAATATTAGGGAGTTCAGATCATATAATTTGCAATGACTCGAGGAGTAGTCAGTTGATTTAATTAAAACAGAATCGGGCGGTGCACCGGGTTGATTACAATTCGAAACAGTTTAAATAAATATTTATTATGACTGTTTCTTTAGATTAAGGCAACTGAGACTTAAAAAATGCTTGTAACAAAAGCCTTCTCATATTTCCAATCAAAATCCCATATAGTTTTATAAATACTTATTGATATATGTTTACAAATAAAATATAATATATAATTATTTTATTGTCGTTCTTCAAGCTTTGCATATCTACACAAAAATACCTTTCAAATGCTGTATGTTTCATCAATATTGATGGATAATAAGAGACGTAAAAGTGTACTACGAAAATGTGTGATGTATTTATAAAATTAATTGAAATACCAATTTATCAATAATGTTAGAATTTTTGAATGAATTTTTACATAATATGTCTCATTTTATTTGTAGCATATATTCGAGGTCTGTTCAAAAAATTATTTGAATTTTCGACTAGATATTCTTGTATTGCTTCACTCGTGTCGAACAGATATTTCACCAATTAATTTATTTACGAGAGTTAGAAAAGTTGTGCGTGTTGGATGAAATTTCGCTGGATTAAAAAATTTGCATCAAGTTTTATGGAGCAAATGGAAAAAATTTAACAGTGGCATAACCCAGATGGTATAAGCTGTTCAAAGAAGGTCGAACACATCAACATTCCATAAATTGCAGAAAATTGTTATAAAGATCGTCGAATCAATATTAAATAAATTGCTGAGGATGTCGGCATATCGGTTATCTCATGCCATAGAATTTTTTCGTAAATTTGATGTGTGAAGCGTGTTGCAGAGAAGTTCGTTTATATTTGTTGAATTTTTACAAACAAAAACAAATGGGAATATTGCAAGAGTTCTAGCCATATGATTGTACAGTCATAAGTAGTCATCGGGAGATATAATATCCCGATGACTACTTTCAAGGCAACATAATAGAAATTGATGAATAAATATTTTCTAAGAAATATTAAAATTCATCTTTCTTTGAACCGAACTCGTGTATTCAAGAATAACATTGAAGTTTTAATTTCCGTTAGATTTTTTAAGTAATTTTTTTAGAAAAAATGTTTCAACAAATTTTTTTTTTAATTTTTCTAAATTGTTTTAGAAAAATTTTTTTCCAAATTTTTTTTTTTTTTAATTTTTTTAAAATTTTTTTTTTAGAAAAAATTTTTCCAAATTTTTTTAGAAAAATATTTTTTTAAATGTTATTTTTTTAGAAAAAATTTTCCCAAATGTTTTTTAGAAAAAATTGTTCCAAAATAAATTTTTTTTTAGAAAAAATTTTCATAAAATTTTTTTTTAGAAAAAATTTTCATAAAATTTTTTTTTGAACAAATTTTCATAAAATTTTTTTTTTTGAAAAAATTTTCATAAAATTTTTTTTAGAAAAAAATTAAAAAAAAGTTTTTTTTTTAATTTTTTAGAAGACAATTTTTTTAAATTTTATGAGAAAAAAATACTTAAAAATTTTCATAGAAAAATCTATTTCTTGGCAAAACTTTCTCAAACTTCTTCAAAACTAGAACGCTGACCAAGAATTGATTCCAAAGACCCGTTCTCGATATTTTATTAGCTAATGGATGCTGAATCTCACTACCATATGCATCCAAAATGAATAGGAAAACTAAGGCAACCAAATTCTCTGTTGGCCTGTGTAATGCATCAGTAATAAACTTCAAATAATGCCGGTTGAATTTTCAAGCCCCCTTAATAGCACGCATTTATGTATTGATGTTTCTTTTGCAGTTATTTGAGCGTCCATATCATGACACAATATTATTGCCACGCGGTTGCCTTTGCAATTCATCCAACTCATCACATTTACCAGTTGAATACACATCCACAAGTCGTGACGTTGAAGTACACTTTACCGCCTACAACATGACAACGTTGGATGATCCGGATGCTTTAAATTTTGAGGGAATGTTTGAATTCGTCAAAGGCCCAACGAATTGTAAGGATGGTCGTAGGAAATTTGGTCCCAGCGGAACCATTGATATGACATTTGGAGATGTGAGTATTAAATCATTTTTAGCTTTGCATTCCCAATTATGTGTGTGTGTGTGTACGGGACACTTCAATCACATAATTATTTATGCAAATGTTGTGCTCTCCATTGTTGTATGTGGGAAATAGATTCAAGCCTAGACTATAGCAAGATTTTGTTAAAAATTTTCACTTTTTTTTTTCTTGTGAATCTTTACAGATGGAATGTCGTACCCGCCCTTGGCTTATTGAACCATCGAATGGCAACAAATTCTTGTACATACGTTTGAAAGCTATTTTCCTGCGTAAATACAATCCTAGAAAATCCATGAATACCACGATTGTGGGCACAAGCTCGTATCGTTGTGAGACAAAGGCCAGAGCTGTGCTAACGACAGCAGAAGGTGAGTTCAGAAATGTTGAAAGTGCGTCAGTAAATGATTTTTAGTTATTGATGTTGTTTTCTTTTCTAAAAAAATTTCTAAATTTTTTGCACTTTTCATAAATTTTTTGCAAATGGCATAAATACTGAATATATTACAAATTAATTTACCGTCACTCTCGATAATTTATTTTTTCATACCCTCCAAAAATTAATTGGAGAATATATTCACTTTGCCATTCCGTTTGTAACGCAGCGAAATATCCATCTGAGACTCCATAAATTATATATATTCATGATCAGTGATGAAATCTAAAACGAACTGAGCATATCCGTCCGTTCGTCCGTCTGTGGAAATCACGATTCAATCCAAACGAAAAGAGCCAGGCTCTTGAAATTTGGTATAAATATATCTTGAAGGATAGCACAGCTCAAGTCCGTAAATGGGCTAAATAGGGCCGGAGGGAAATAAGTTCCCCTAAGAAGAACTAAACCACTCTCAAAAAAAAAAAAACAATATAATTTTTAAAGTTTTTTTTTGTAATTTTGTTAAGCAAATTATATATTTTTGTGTCAGAGAAGGTTCAACACGTTAAACTTGCAGCCATAAAATAAAAAAAAAATTAATTTTTGGACCCCGCCCCCTTTAGTGGGCGTTATTATATGCAAAAACAGTTTAAAAATTTAACAAATTGTTTTACTTAAGCCTACATTACTTAAAAATAAAATTTTTAAGCTTTAATGACGAAGCTGAGACGTAACCAGGTACTCCTCTCCCCTACCGCCTCTTCCCCTTTTACCCCCTAAATGACCCTATCAAAAAAATATATAATTAAATAAATGTTTAATTTAATTATCCCAAACATTTATTTTTAGAATTTTATGCCATAGGTAAAATGTCTCCCCCTCGGTCCTTGCCAGAAAGACCGCGACAAAATACAGTTTTACTACCTTCCAAAGAGAATTGGACCCCATAAAGTATATACATATATTCTTGATCAGTGATGAAGTCGAGACGAAACGATCTGGCAATGTCCATACGTTTGTCTGGGGAAAGCATGATATAGGCTATTTTTGGACGCCGCCCCTTTAGTGGGCATTGACGTACGATATTATATGCGAAAATTGTGTAAATATTGAACAATTCGTATTCCTTAAGCCTATAAGAAGCTGAAATATTCTCTGATCTTGCAGACGAGAAACGTCTCCCCCACGGCCCTTCCCGGAATGACTCTGTCGAAATAGAGATTTAAAATTGGGCACAGAAATGTCTTAAAGGAACTCTATCCCATTTAAGATTCGACCCCGGTCGACTATAACGTTTTTCCTTGTTTATATTTAAATTCTTCTGATAAAAATATCGTGATTTTCACGATTTTCTCTTGATGTTCATTGAAACGCTTGTTATTGTCGAAATAAAAGACTTAAAAGAAACCTTCAGATGGCATTCAGCTATTTAAGACTGATGTCCTTTGTCTGGTCTAAGCGATCTTTTTGTTACGTAAAAAAACGCCAGTTTTTAACCGCCTAAACTATCTCCCATAAATTGAAGCCGACGGAACACATTCACCATAACAGTGTGGTTGAACACTGTTTATAGTAAAAAAAAAAGTGAAGGAAACTAAGCCACCTAATAAGTGGTGACAAACACAATACACATGAGCACTGATGATGAAAGGGTTGCGTCTTTCGAAAACAGCTGTTCTGCTCTGCTGTGTAAGTTGAATAAAACTTTTGTGCCTTGGAATATTTATCATGTCTTTCTGAGATTTAAAAACAAATTTCGAACAATTAGCCTATGAATCTTAATTCAATTTAATAAAGGAAAATTTGTTGCCAAAAATTTTCATATTTTAGAAGCACAAGAAAAGTCCTTTGTTGTTTACCAATTAAAGCTTTTAATCCTTTCAAGCATCGTGATTATTAGTCATTTCAAACAATTTCTTATTATTTTTTTAATCAATTACAAAGATATTCCTAAAAAATATTATATTTTCCATTATACACATACGATAACGAAATAAATAAATGGATTAGTCTTAAATATCAATTGCCTAAATGATTGACTATGCAGCCTCAGGCTTAAGAAAACTCACTGAATTACCAATTATGCAAATTACTTCAATTTGATGTTCTATATTTTATATTCTTTGTCTTTGGAAAATATTCACCTGCAGCTGCTGCTGTAACAATATGAAAGAAAAATGCTGTTCTATACAACTTGTGCATGATTTCTTTTTGCTTTTTTTTTAATTTTATTTTAGGGTTAACAATCACAGCATGCCCATTGGCACCTGACTCAAAGGCCTACGAATATGTTGAGATATTCAGTGCTGGCTGGAATGAACGTCCTAATTTTGCAATTGCAAATCGTTCAAAAGCCATTAGTGTAGAGTTCCTAAGACCAGAGAATGGTGACTTTTCATTTAATTGGATGGAATTGATACCAGGGCCAACACTCAGCATAGCAGGTAAGTTTTAGCAATGATTGTTGTTAACAATTACGAAAGTAAGGACATTACTAACACATTCAAATACAATTTACACACACACACATATACAGAGCATACTGTGCATTTGTTAATATCCTTGTACTTTTAATACTCTTATTTTTCTTTTCATTCACTTCTCTAACCATTTTGTAGAAGAGTGCCAATATAAATGCTCAGAGCTGAACGCCTGTGTCAATGTTAGTGTTTGGTGTGATGGCATACAGCACTGTCCATCGGGCGACGATGAAACATTCCTGCAGTGTTCGGCCATTATGAAATTACCTACAGAAATACTGGCAACATTGTGTTTGATTATTGTACTATTCTGTTGTGCATTTGCTGCATTTGCCTACAAGTAAGTGGAATATTGTTTTAGATGTTTCCCTAGTTTACTGGCTTTATTAAATTTTACACCATTTCCTGCTAAAATTAGTAATTGTATAAAAGCGAAAGATGCGACGAATTATTGCAACTACTATTTTTGTGGCTTAAATACAGGGACCGTAACGGTTACAGGTTTTATTTTAAAAATAACATTTTAATCATTATCTCTTTAATTTTATTTTTCGCTTAGAAAATATAAATTATTTTCTGATTTTTATTTAATCTTTAGAAACTAAACGTTATTGCATGATTTCTATTTAATCTACAGATAATAAGAAATATTTTTTTTTAATTTTTATTTACTCCTCACAAAATAAACATTATTTCTTAATTTTTATTTATTCTGCAGAAAATAAAAGTTATTTCTGGATTTTTATTTATTCCTCAGAAAATAAAAGTTATTTTTTGATTTTTATTTATTTTTCACAAAATAAAAGTTATTTCTTAATTTTTATTTATTCTGCAGAAAATAAAAGTTATTTCTTGGTTTTTATTTATTCCTCAGAAAATAAAAGTTATTTCTTGATTTTTATTTATTTTTCACAAAATAAAAGTTATTTCTGGATTTTTATTTATTCCTCAGAAATAAAAGTTATTTTTTGATTTTTATTTATTTTTCACAAAATAAAAGTTATTTCTGAATTTTTATTTATTTCTCAGAAAATAAAAGTTATTTCTGGATTTTTATTTATTTTTCACAAAATAAAAATTATTTCTTGGTTTTTATTTATTCCTCAGAAAATAAAAGTTATTTCTTGATTTTTATTTATTTTTCACAAAATAAAAGTTATTTCTTGATTTTTATTTATTCCTCAGAAAATACAAGTTATTTCTTGATTTTTATTTATTTTTCACAAAATAAAAGTTATTTCTGGATATTTATTTATTCCTCAGAAAATAAATGTTATTTCTTGATTTTTATTTATTCCTCAGAAAATAAAAGTTATTTTTTGATTTTTATTTATTTTCCACAAAATACAAGTTATTTCTTGATTTTTATTTATTCCTCGCAAAATAAAAATTATTTCTTGATTTTTATTTATTCCTCAGAAAAAAATAGTTATTTCTTGATTTTTATTTATTCCTCAGAAAATAAAAGTTATTTCTGAATTTTTATTTATTCCTCAGAAAATAAAAGTTATTTCTGGATTTTTATTTATTCCTCAGAAAATAACAGTTATTTCCTGATTTTTTTTCTTATTCCTCAGAAAATAACAGTTATTTCTTGATTTTTATTTATTTTTCACAATATAAAAGTCATTTCTGGATTTTTATTTATTCCTCAGAAAATAAAAGTTATTTCTTGATTTTTATTTATTTCTCACAAAATAAAAGTTATTTCTGGACCCTATAAAGTAAATATGTATATTCTTGATTAGTGATGAAGTTTAAGACGGTCTAGCAATGCCCATACGTTCGTCTGTGGAAAACATGATATTGTCTATTTTTGAACCCCTCGCTCTTTAGTGGGCGTTGACGTACGATATTATATATGTAAAGAAACTCTGTCCCACCTAGTTAAACATTTTAAATTCACTTACTAAATATTTGGAGGGTATTTAAGATTCGACCCGGTCGAATATAACGTTTTTACTTGTTTAAAGTATTTTTATTTTTTAGTATCAAAACAACGTGCCAAGTGATATTTTTACATCACATATTCCAATAGGCATTGCATTTAAGGAAATGGTGTTGCTAAGGCATTTAAAAATTTTGTAATGGATTTCACTTTAATCAATTCCACTCGTTTGGGATTTGCATACGTAAAAACATTTCTCATTATGCACATTTCAATTATTTTGATTTTATTGTGCCATTTTAGGAAAATCAAAAGAAAACTAAGAGGCTCATCAGTTTTGCAGACACGTTTAAAATCGTTGAGCTCCATGGATACGGCCGTATTGGATGAAAAGGAAGTGATTTGCTGACAAAGCGACAATTCTGTGCGGTATGTTGAAATAGATCGTGTCACTACAGTCTGACCACATTCTATGGATACAATGGAACAAATATCGCACAGAATTGTGCCTCTGGCTTGTAGACTGTTATAAACTAAAAACGACAAAATTACTTACTACTAAAATACTACTAATTTAAACAACACAACAACAAAATATTATAATAAATAACAATTGAAAATTATCATTTATACATAAATAATTAACTAAAAACATACTTAATTAAATGACAAAGAAACTAATTAATTAAGTGCATACGAGTACATACATATTTCTCATTGACATAATGGAACACTCACTTGTTTTTATGGCAACTTTTTAAGAACTAGAATTGATTTAAGTGAAAGAAGAAACTCAATCTCAATCAAAAGCGAAAACAGAAAAAAAAACAAGAAACAAAAAAGCAAGAAAAAAAACACTTTGTTAAATCTCACATATTTTATACGTAAAATACAAGTAATTAAATTGTGAATAGTTAAGGATTTTAATTAAGTACGAGTAGAGTAGCATGTATGATGATGATGATGATGATGATGATGTATTAAATAACTCTTCTCCTCCTTTTAAAGGCTTTAGTTTATAATTATTTAAAATTTAGATTAATTTATAGACGTTTAAGGTAGCAGACAGCAACACTATATGAATTGTTGTAAGAGAGATGTGATTGTTCTTGTATAGAATATGAGCACTAGTTTTTAGTTATAAATTATGTATGAATTTTTATTAGTCGAACTTTCTTATGTGAATTGTTAATTTTTTCAACGGGCTTAAGTTCGAATCTGCATGACTGCAAATGATTTTTTATTATTTTATTAATAAATGAATTTGTTAAAATTCTATTTATTTTTTATTTTATTTTTTTATATTAAACCAGTACTGATCCGTTCTGCTGGTTTGATGATTATTGAAAATATTCTTACCCCGGTATTCATAAAAAAATAAAACGTATTTGAAATCTGTTTTAAGAAAATTTTGTATGAAAAAATTTGATTAAAATACATTTCAAACTCATTTTAAATTTTATGAATACCGGGGTTAATATTCCAATCTTTATATAAAAAAAATATATAATAATAAATAGAATTTGAACAAATTCATTTATTAATAAAATAATAAAAAATCATTTGCAGTCATGCAGATTCGAACTTAAGCCCGTTGAAAAAATTAACAGTTTTTAGTTATGAAATTTATAAAATTTCTATTATTTTTCACTCCTATATAAAAAAATGTAGAATACAGGTGGCAAAACGTATATACAATAAGTCCTGGACTTTTTGAATAAAGCACAGGTATTTATTTAAAAAGTTATTTTATTTTTTAAAATAGTCTCCCTTTTAGTTCTATATATTTTCCGATTTTTATATGCCCTCCGAAAAATATGGATTGTCAAGGTCATCAAAATAGGGCTTTTGTACGGCCACATCGAAAGCCAGTAAACTACTTTATTTGCCATGGAAATGAATGATGCAGAGTCGATGAAAATGTTTAGGAAATTAAAAAAGTTGTTCTGAAGAATCGTCAAATCACTATTAGAGAAGTTGCTGAGGATATAGTCTATTTCACTCATATCATGCGTTTTTTCCGAAACGTTTGTTATGAAGCCACAAGAAAACGTCGCACGAGAATCGCTCACAAATTGTTGAATGACGTCAACGATAATCCAAATTTGTTGTTGACGAATCATCGATATACAAGATGGGCCAAAAGAAGTCATGCGATGTTGTTTGGCTCTCATTTTTTTTTCTAAATGAAAAACTTCGATTCTGTTTTTTGATTATGTTTATTTATAAATTTTATTGGTCAGGTCGAGATGATATCGGCCAAATGGGCGCCGTCACAATTGATTGCTATACGGGCTCGTTTTATTTAATTTTTATCACATCGGCGAGAACTTCGGGCGACAGATTCGTAGAGACGCAACTTCGAAAAAACGCCAAACAAAACGACGCAAAGCGAGGTATTGGTGTACTTTGAAGGACGCAAAATAAAAATTGATGAATAAAAAAATAGTTTTTGATAAAACAGAAAATTCATTAAATTTTTTGAACAGAGCCCGTATTTGGTCGGTTCCAAGTAATTTCGGGCAAGTTTGGGCTAATGAGAGTAAAAAGAAAATTACTCTCTCAAAGTGCAAAATCTATCCAAATTTGCTGGAACGCAAAAAACCATAATTATATCTTTTGAAAAACTAGTGCTGCTTACTTTTTAAATTAATTTTTATTTTAGTGGTTTTATACACTGAATAAGGCTCAACATCATGAAATGAAAGATTAGCATCATTGTAAATGTAACATGTCGTCTTCATCAGACTTACTTGATGTGTCCATAAGTTGTTCACTAATCTGAAAAAGCAGTTTTGTATACAAAGTGGCAAATATGCGCAAATGTACTAACAACTTTAAGTTTTTTTGAAAAATCTTTCATTTTACTTTTAACCAATTTTCAATTAACAACTTCTTACCTTTATTTGTAAATTTTCTTTTTACTTTTTTTATTTTCAAATGTAAACAAAAAACAGCTGATAATATAATTCTTGCCCAAACTTACCCAAAGAAATAGTTCGGGCCACTTTGTACAGGAAATGAAAAAATTTACTCTCTCATTTTCTCTCAAAATTGCACAAAAATTTTTATCTGGAACGCATTTGAGTAACTTTGGGCGAGTTCGAGCTGTTTCGGGCTGTTGCTGTTGAAGTTGCTGTTATTTTTGGCATATGTTACGAGATCGAATTGTTTGGGAGTAAAGTCATATTCCCAACAAATCACTATCATGAATATTTTGAGAGAGAGAGAGAAGTTTCCATTGTGAATAGTTTAGAAGTTAGAGTTTCTATTGTGAACTATTTCTAAACGCTTAATAAATAATTTTGGTAGAAAAAACATTTAAATTTAACTGAGGTTTTTTTTTGTGCTGGCACATGAGATCACTCCACTCTCGATATAATTTACATTTAAAAATTTTTTGCATATTCCCATTTCATTTCAACAGAAAGTCACATCTCTTGTTATAGTAAAATTCTAAACAAAAGAGGTATTACACGACATGTTTAAGATACAAATACTATTTTTCTCGTATATGTATAAAAAATTATTGTTGTATTTTGTGTTTTGACACGCATAAATAATCCCCCTTATTCTGTAACAATTTGTCAATTTGTCAATACGACACGTGCATACTCTCTCGTTTCCTCTATATTTAACTTCATTTAACAGTCTCTTTTTAATTTATAGGCCTAAGAGAATAGTCACTGGCTATCAGCAGTAATTAATTGGTATCCGCAACCACAATGCCCTATTTTTGATATTGTCTTGACGGTACGTTGGTAAATTGTTACAGAATAAGGGGAAATGTTTTTTAAAATTTTTTATATATAAATTTTTTAAATTTTCTTTTTTTGAAATTCAAGCTTTCCTTGACTAGCCGTCTCCACTAGACATCACATTGATATGGACATCATATCGGACATGAAAATTGACAAGGTAATGGGTGATCCATTTCGAGATTCCCTACTTTTTTAAAGAAAAAACACGGAAAATTCTAATTTAATGGTGAATGTTTATTATCATTTGATAGAACATTTTTTGGCATTTATTTTTCAAGATTATGTTTATCAAATGTTCGCCGTTACTACGTCGCAGATGGTCCATCCGTTGAGTCCAATTTTCGATGACTCGTTCGAGCATTTCGACTGGTAACTGGTGAATGACATTCGTGATGTTTTCCTCCAAGGCCTGAATCGTAGCGGGTTTGTCCGCATAAACTTTGGACTTTACATATCCCCACAGGAAAAAGTCTAACGGTTATTATCTCTACTTGAATCACCCGTTATTAGACAGCAAATGTCTGGTACATGTCTTGCCATCAAAGGACGGACATATGGTTGGCCATCCATGTCCGACATGATGTTTACCTTCATATTTTTGTGTCATTTCAAAGGCAAGTAAAAGAGATAGAACGCAAATAGATGTGATTTTATCTTTTTTGCACAACCTCGAAATTATTCGAGAAGGCCACATACAAGAACATGAGCATATTCACCCTTATTCAGCCTTTAAATTCGACATTTTGTAACAGATTAAAGAAAAATTTATACTGATACTTAATCTATTGCAAAATGTCGAAATTGAAAATGAAAATCGCGTTCATGTCATGTTCAATTTGATGTCTCTTTAAGGGGCAGGATGAAGGACAATAATTATTTAACACTTGATGTGTGACGTGTCAGTTTTAATGCCATAAAAAATTCGCAAAAAATTTATTTAAAAAAAATATTTTGTGACTTTAATAGTGCTTTAAATAAATTTTTGTATAAAAAATTATGTTTTAAAGAACACTTCAAGGCTACAATATTTTTTTTTATTGTAAATACGGCTGTTATCGTGTAATACCCCTTTAACTAAAACTTAAATAAAAAATAAAACTTTAATTTCTAATCAATGAATAATTAAAATATAATGATATTTCATTGAATTTAATGAATTAAAAATCTTAGTGTAAATTCAAGCATTCATTATGCGACGCACAAATAAAAATGTTTAATGATTAAAACTTAATTAGTGTAAAATTATTAAATTATTAATAAATAAAAAACCTTACAAACGCATGCTGACAAATATGTGTGTGTGTGCGTTTGTGCCTGTATGTGTGTATTGTAGATTTTTAAGTAGAAAATCATAAATTAAGTATTTAATTAAGCTAAACTACAATTACGAAAAACTAATAATTCAATTACGAAACAATTCCAAAGAAGAAAACACTTTGTATATGATTCATAATACTCAATAAGTTTTAAGCGCCTATACCACGATGTCACTAGATATGGATGGGTCTTTTGAGCAATTACTTTTAAAACAAATACAAATTCGAAATTTTTGTTTTAAAGCTAATTATTAGGGCGTACGATATTTAGTGACCGCACCGTGGGACAGGCAGTAAATTTTGCTTTTAAATGTTTCAATATTATTTAATTTTTAATTGAGAAATTTTTCATTTTTATACCAAATAAAAATTAAAATTTTGTTGTCCAAGACAGTAGCGTTTTATGGTTAATATTTCCCAGCTTTTTACTAAATAAATGTCAAATTATGACAGCTCAATTCTTGACCTCTCATCATTTGACAGCCAATTTACTTCCTAACCTCAAATTTGACCTACAGGGTGGTAAAGAGCAGAGTAGTAGCATTCTCCTTCAACGGTCCTATAGCAAAAATTAGCCGGCGAAGTGAAAAGGTTAAAATAGCTACAAAAAATTATCTGCCTTCTCATCTGACTTCTGAATGTTATTTGCAAATTTTCCGCAATAAAAACCTCTTTTTATATAATATAACGAAATTAATTTTTATTGAAAAAATTCTTAAATATTAAGTAAAATTTTTTTTAATAAAACAAAATTAATTAATATATTAAGAAAGATATTTTAATTGTTTTCATAATAAATAAAAGGATATGAGTATATGTAACTTTTTTTAATATAAACAAAGAATATTTCTTTAAGAAACCCACCCAAAAACATTTTTTTATATTTTATACTTAAAATATATTTATTATTATTAAATTCTTATTTATAAATAATAAGTTATGGAGACGTAAATGAAATAAATATGTAAAATCTTTAAACAAAACACTGCCCTAAATTAATAAAAACATAAAAAAGAAATTATAATAATAAAAGAATCGAAATGTAAACTCATGCTATGATTTGCTTTTTTGAAACTTTTTTTTGTTCAGTTTCCTTCTTTTTTTTCTTTTAAATAAATAAAAAAACGACCTCAATAAAATTTAGCTCTATTTCAAATCAAATACAGACAATAAAAATAATTCAAGGTTATGTTGAATTTTTTGCTTTGCAAAAAAAAAAACAAACTTTAGCAACAATATAAAATACAATACAAAAGAAAAATATTTAAGACGAGAAATATAAAAGAAATATTTTTTGAACAATTAATAATCTACTACTAAAGAAAACCATACTGGAAGAAAAAAAAACCAAAACGTGCAATAAAAATCTAACATTAAAATAAATAATTATTTCATTAAATCTTAACAAATAGTTTAATAAAGAAATACTTCCAATTGAACTGTAATACAAGCGACTCAAACAAATAAACAATTCTAAGAAGTTGTTAAACGTAATTGATAAAAATCTTAGCAATTTTTAGAGAAATTCTGTAAAAAGCAATTATTTAGTCATAAACAAAATAAAACGAAACAAAAAACAATTCTTTTAATTAAATAAAACGATACGGAAGAGAATTACAACATTAAATTTTGTTTGTGGAAAAAGAGAGTAAGATTCAAGAACCAACCAAAACTTGATTTTTGCTTGATTTATGCCAAAGTATGTAGAGTTTTGTATGATAAACGTTTTTCCATTTAATTCCCATTAATTTTATTTATAAATTAAAATTTCTTTAATTCGTAAGCTAATATTTATAAAAAGATAAAAAATCAGATTTCAACTTTCATTTTGGCATTTCAAGTGCAGCTTTATATTAAACAAAAAGTTATTAAGATAAGAATTTTTTATTCAGACTCAAGTTCATATCCGCAATGTGCAAATTATTTATTTTTTAGCGAATTTTTATCAAATTCAAGTTATTTTATTAAGAGTGGAATATTTAGCATATTTTTGTAATCATAAAACTAGCAGAACGGATCAGTACTGATTGCGAGGCCGCTACGCCATTCTCATCAGCGTTCTTTGTTCGACTTTTGCAATTTCTACGGTGGTAATAGTCATTAGAAACTGATCCGAAATCGGTACTGATCAAACAATGTGGGCTTTAAAATCGGAATGATCTGGGGCAAAATTACCGCATTCAATACCGATCGAAATTTCCATACAATTTAAATCATTCCGATTTTTAACACCCCATTCACACGATGAATTTTATGACTTCCAATTTTCGACGTCATTTTTTGTTTCATAGCGAACGGTGTAGAGAAGAAAGAGGGATAAAAAAAAATGACTTGATTTCTAATTTCATGTTTTTTTTCATATTTCTCTTTACACTAATAAGTATTCTCTTTGTTACGTTTTGTTTTGTTTTTATTTTACATGTGAAACAATAACAAAAAAATAATAAAAATAGACATGAAACCCAAACTCGTCGTATGAACGCAAAGAGTTGTTGGAACCAATTTCAAAAGGGAATTAATAAAATTAGACATCATAAAATTCATCGTGTAAATTGCATGTAAGTCGATATTGTTTGAAATTTTGTTTGTTTGTTAATTTAATGTTCAGGTTTTTTATTTAATATTTTTTTTATAAGCCTAGTTTAGTATTACGATATTTTTTTGGAGTAGTTATGCGTGATTTAATTTGAATGAATACGGTTAAGTACCTCAGTCAGGCAATTAGGCGAATATAACTGTTTGTATAGAAAATAATTTAAAAAACACGGTTTGTTAATTAATTTAAAAGCTTTATTATAAATATAATAATTCATATCTCAATTAAAAATGGAAACGAAGGTAAAAACTTAATAAACGTAAAATCAGACAAAGAAGTCAAGACAAAAACAACTGCTTTACTTGGAAGTGCTATTGTTATATAACAATGAGGCAATTTACAGAATAAATTTTAAGGGAAATTTTCTGTTTTTTCCCACAATTACCTACATTAAGCAATTAACCGTATGAAACGTTTTTTGTGAAAAAAATTTAAAAAAATGGGCATTTAAAACCCCCAATAAAATAAACGGGTTACATCTTTCAGCAAAAGTGATAAAGAAAAATATGCTTCTCAAGGAGTAAAAAATTTATAAAAATTTATAATAATAATATCGATTGAAAGTAAAATTAGGTCGGTTCTAAGCCGGTTGCATATGCAACAGGTCTGGTACATTCCCCTTGGGAGGTTCTTTTTACCCTTCATTTTTACCGTTTCAAAATTATTTCAAATAGGATAATAAATTTCTTATTTTGAGGCAAATAAAAATAATGCACATTCAACACTCTACGTACTTTTATGTAAGTCGAGCGTAAAGTAAATGATGGTGCCACTTTGGTTGGGTCACAAAATGACTAAACAACTCACTGTCACTGTTCAACAATGTCATCAGTTACCGATTAAATAACATTTACAACCGATTTCATGATGTCCAACAAGTTCTTTCTTTTGTACAATTTCGTTTAAAACAAAAACAAATTTAAAAACTTAATTTTTTTGTCAAATGTAATTGTACGAAAGAAAGAACTCTTTCGACATCTCAAAATAGGCAGTTAAAATAAAAACTAAAAAAATAGTATTTATTTTAAATGTTATTTGTATGGATTGAACTTCGTTAATCACACAGTGATATTCATAGGAAAATGAAAACTTCATATTTTCAATAAATGTAAAACATTAAACAAACACAAACTAAACACAAAACTGGAAAATAACATGAACTCTTAAGTTAGTTTCAAAATACAGAACACTGCAAAACAAAAAGTATTTAGAAAATTTTGCATAAAAATCTAAATTTAAAATTGAAACGTTAAATAAAAAGGATTTTTTTTTAAATAAAAGATTTAAAAACAGAAATACTTAAAGAAAGAAATAAAAACATAAAGAAGTATATAAGACCAGCATAAAATGTTAAATTAAAAACTTATTAAAAAAATTATATAAAACCTAAAAACAAATTAAAAACAATTATAAGATTTTAATTATTAAAAATAAACTGAAAAAAAAAATTTGAAATAACTTAAAAAAAATAATATTGCGTTGCAAATCATATCATAAAATCAATTAAAAAAAATAAATAAAAAGAATTATATAGTAAAAAAAAATATTTAAAAAAAAAACTTGCATTTTAATTATTTAAATAAGTGGGAAATTGTGAGTCTTCTGTGGGTGCTGGTATGGTAACGCCTCCTGTGTCCACAGCCGGTTCATGGGGTAATGAGTCTACACTTTCCAAAGGTAAGAAACAGTCGCCGAAGACCTAGAAGAAGATAATCAGTCCATTTGCCAAAAAAGGTATTGAACATAAAACATGGTTTAACATTTATGTATATTTTCTTGAGTTTGGTAGCCTGCTTTCCAACGCTATAAGCCACTTTGGAATCCACTTTATTGTACATCTATTAGCTTTTGCTCACAATTAAATTAGTTTTTTAAATTCTTCTGGTTTCTTGAGCTCTTTTTAATTATTATTATACTCTAATATTTTTAAGCTTAATGTCTCTTTATTTTAATTTAATATATATTAATTTTCAATATTTCGTCACTCCTTTGTGTGACTTCTTCAGAAAATTAATTATTTTATTTGATGTGAAAAAAATTTTTTTTTTAGATATTGAAAATTAATATATTTTAAATTAAAATAAAGAGAGCTTAAGCTTAAAAATATTAGAGTATAATAATTGATTTTTATTTAACTTTGTTTTGTTACTTTCCTTAAATCACTTCTGATCACCTTGTCACTCCTTAACAACACTGTTTATGAATTAATTTTAATTTTAACCATCCTTTTGATTTAATACTTTAGCAAATTTACTTTCAAATGCAATACAATACAATAAAAAATATACCTAATACTTGAAGTCAAATAACCAAATACAAATTTGTACCAGCACTCAGGGGAGGACCCCTACATATGCAAGTAGGGAATAGTATTGAGAAGACAGATGAAGAAAGATGAGAAGATAGAGATTTTATTGTAGCTATTTCAACGTTTTATTTCGACGGCTAGTTTGTTTGCTACCGGGACAACGAACGACAAAGTTGACACAAATAATCCGTGTCAAGTCATGTATATTTAATTTTTTTCTTCTTCTTTTCAAATTTCTTTAAATTTTCAAAATTTTATAAATTTTACTTCGATCCCCATTTTAATGATTTAGCATTTTCCATAGATTTTGTTGTTCTTGTTAATTTGACAGATTAAAATTTTGCCATATTTTTCTTAGATCCTTCAGTTTATAACTTTTTTATCTTTCTTTTAAAATATACACATGCAAGCAATTACTTAATTTATAATATTCTATTATTAATTGTCATTTACTTTAATTTTCTCCCGACTCTGTCCCTTTTAAGATATCACCATTTCATTTTTTTCTTTTTTGTTTATTTTAAATTTTGCCAATACAGAACCTAATATTGGAGCAGAGAATGTTTTTTATTTAACAGTTAAATATATTGGAGTGGAACTGTCTCCTAGGTCAGGGAAAGCTGCAAGCTAATATCAAGGTTAACTTTCATAATAGGATCAATATAGTTTCAGTTTTTGCTTACTTTCTTTGTAAGATCGATATAGTTTTAGTTTTTGCATATTCTTCATACAAAATGTGTACAATTGCTTGTCATCACAATAGAAGAAACTAACTACAGCAGCCAACCTACTTTACATATTAAGCTCTTAATAAGATTACATTAGCTGTCTATTTGAATCCCATATTTTTTGGGGGCAGTAAAAGTAATTTGATATTACAGAAACAAACCACTTACCTCATTTTTCACCATTTTTACGGCTGGCATTGAATCTTCGTTCTTGACAATTAAACCTTTACGATGATCTTCCTTATGAGCTTTTAACTTATTGACATTGATTGTCACAAAAGTACATAAATCACAAGATATTTCTTTATAATATTCAACATGGTTTAAGCTTATATGACGCTTAAGTGCATTCGATTGTATGCACGAGTAATCGCACAAAGAACATTTCAATTTGCCTCCACGATCATGTCTCATCTGATGTTTATGCAAGACACTGGGATCGCGTGTGGAAAATTTACATGATTTACAAGACAAGGGCTTTTCTCCAGTATGCTGGCGCATATGAATCTGAATATGTACATACATGTAAATTAATTAATATTTGTCAATAATTGTACAAGGAAAATGCCATAACTTACTATTAAACTGGCTTTACGTGCAGTTTTCTTGCCACAGACATTGCAATTGAATGGTTTTATTTTATTATGCACGGTTTTGATATGTTTCGAAAGTGTTTTACCATTTACAAATTTACGTTCGCAAATCTCACAAGTCTTTTCAGAGTAATACATATTTTTTCTGGGTGCTGGTGGTGCGGGAAGTGTTTGCTGCTCCTGAACTTTTAAATTTTTAGCGTTGCGTTGCTCAGCTGCTTTCAAAGATCGCATAACACGTGGACGCCACTTCTTATGGACTCTCATGTGCCGCCAAACAAAAGCTGAAAATATACATGTATGTGAATATAAGTTAGTTTGCTTTAACTTATTTTATATGAACTTACCAGAAGCATGAGATTTAAACTCACAAATTGGACATTGCAGCAAATCAATGTTTAACTGATGCATTTTCCACAAATGTGCTGAACAGCGCCTCCAATTGTTGAATTCCACAGAACACATGAAGCACTGAAATGAGGTCTTATTTGCTGCATGACAATCCATATGCTGTTTCAATTTTTCTTGTGTTTCAAATTTATATATACAATTGGAGTATTTGATGCATTTAAGTGACATATTACTTCTGAGTATTAAACGAAAGTCCTTAAATGGAACAGGTTTCATTTCCGAATTTGTACCGTGCTTCACCTGCTCTTCTGCTTCATTTGATTCCTCTTTTTTAACCACTGCTATTTCGGCTTTAGCTTCTATATTGTCTTCTACAGAGTTTTCTGTGCAAGATTCATTCACGGGTCTATATTTATGATATTCAATCATATGACCTCGCAAATCCTCTTCTAAATCATACTGGCGAAAGCATATAAAGCATACAAGGACTATTCGTGGAGGCAAGTCGGTACTGGCTGCACACTCGGACGTAACTTCATGATTGGAGCCAGACGTGCGAAAAAATATATTTTCTGGTTCAAATGCCATTGTAACACTTTAAATGTAGAATTCTTAACACAATTTATGGTATTTTATTAAATATTAACGAGTTTTTAAAGTGCACCGTTATAAGGCGTGTCACTGTTAGATATACCAAAAATATTACAGATCTATGGACTTCGCAGTAGCTGCTAACGAATACCGTATAGTATATATCAAAACACAACACATTCACTTTTCACACATAAGTCTTTTATTTATTTTAAAATTATTAAAGTTGCATATTTTACGCGCGAATCCGAAACAAGCCGTTCACTAAACTTGTAAAATTACACTGTACAGCTGTTAATACCGCTATTGCCAGAAGCAAGTATTAATTGAATTCACATCTGTTTTTTTACCACCGGCAATAAAGCTGCCAGATAACGAAAAATTTTTAAACTGACAATGTCCCGCGGTTTCTAAATTCCGTTCTACTGGACAATCACCTAATACATTAAATTGTTGAAATATCGTTATTAGTGAGCCATTTGAAGTTGTTTCCTCAAGATATGACGGCATATTGTTGCAAAAATGCTCTCAGCCTTGGTTTACCTTTCGACCACTGGCAGAAGCAACTGCATTGTGCCTTTTCATATATTTGACGCTATCGTATGACGATTCGTTGCTTGTTCGTCAACTTACATATTTCTAATACATATATTATTATACTCAGGTTTATGAACAAGTGAAAACGACTATATATACATTCCTTGATGATTTCAGATTAAAATGGTTCGGATATATTATAGAATTTCTAGTCAAATCATACTATTGATTTGAATAATATATCATTATTCATTAAAGATATACAAATTCAATAATCCGTTAAATTAGTGCAAAAACTTTTTTCTGGCATCTCTGTTTCGGAATGCCGGCATTTGACATTAATTAGACCAAGTGTCTATATGTACATCTCTTTCTCACATAACCAAAACAAAATCCCGACACAGTTGTAAAAATTGTATTGTGCAAAAAAAAGTGGAACAATTTTTCTATTTGCTCTTTTCCTATTAAATTTCTAAAATGAAAATATAATTTTTCACTTAAAATTATTTCTAATTGTTACAATATTATCTTTAATCGAAAAATATTCGGTGAGTTAGACCGTTAAAGCAACAAATATAAACCCATTCAAATACACACCATTTGTGCAACCTTGTGTCTGTACAAAATAAAATTAACCAACAAAAATATAATTGCAAAAGTCGAATCTACCAAAACACAAAAAAGTTGTATAAAATAAAAATATAAACAAAAAATTCAATTTACTTGAATTATTTAATAGAAAAATAATGCAAAAAAGCTAAAAACTGGCAAAGCAAAACAAAGGAACAAAATTTATATCATTTAGATTGGGAGGTATTTGCTCGTAGGAAAGGTAACACAAAAAATGGCCAGCGCCTTAGAAAATTTTGTGAATAGTGTGAGAAGCCGTAGTTCATCGGGTAAGTGAGATGCTCTTGTGATAAAAATAATTTAAATAATACTCGTACTTACAGGTGCCTTTGAAGAACTGGCTTCACATTTATTAGACTCTGTGGAAATTTTAACCAAAAACTGGAGTATACTGGATAATGTACTAGAGACATTGGATATACAACAGCATTCTTTGGGAGTACTTTATGTGTTAATTGCAAAATTTAACAGCATTGCGGTAAGTGCATTAGTTTTGTCTTTAGTTGCAAGATATTTTATAATATTTCTTTGTAGAACTCAAATGCTGATGTGAATGCGCTGTTCAAGTTATTTAAAGACTTCATAGAACAATGCAATACTTATCAAGTTGGCTTAGCTGCACATGCTTGTAAGTAATCAAAATATCTTTCGAGTGGAAGAGATTAAATTATGTCATATGAAATGTATTTCTGGCAAAAGCATTTGAAATATTTGATTTAATCATTTTACTATTACATTTTTATAGATTACGAATTATGCCATCTATTTACGAATACAATTGTATCGCAACCAAGTTGTATACATGGTTTAAACGTTTTAGCCACAGCCATTAATAAAATACGAACTTCAGAGACCCAACTAACACCCGTACATGCAGATCTGTGTCAACTAAGTCTTAAATCGAAATGTTTTAGGGTTGCTCTGAAATATCTAGATGTGGATATAACTACAATATCTACATCTGCCGATACACGAGGGCAGAATCAAGCGGTATTTTATATACATATTTCTATTATCTATATATTTACAAATATTTCATTATATTTTTGTAGGATGTTACAAACCATGATGCCAAATATTTCTTATTGTACTACTATTATGGTGGCATGATTTATACGGCTATTAAAAATTATGAAAGAGCATTACACTTCTTTGAAGTTTGTATATCAACACCTGCCATGGCTATGTCTTATATAATGTTAGAAGCATATAAAAAATTCATATTGGTTTCATTGATACTCCATGGAAAGGTAAAAATGTATTCTAAAATAAATAAAAACATATGTATAACTAAATATATGTTTTGGCTAATTTTTCTAGATTATACCCATACCAAAATACTCTTCTCAAGTTATATCACGTTTTATGAAACCAATCGCTCAGGTTTATCATACATTAGCCGTGGCATATGCCACCACTTCGAGTGAAGATTTGCGAAATTGCATCATTAAATATAGTGAAACATTTCAACGTGATAACAATATGGGTTTAGTAAAACAGGTAAGTTATCTAATTTAATGCAAAATAATACGCAGTCATTTGCATATATTCATGATGTTTAACAAATTAAATTGTTAACAGAAAAGCAAAATTTTAATCGAAATTTTAATATGTCTGTTTGTATTTCCTACAGGTCGCTACTTCATTGTATAAGAAAAATATTCAAAGATTGACAAAAACATTTTTAACTTTATCCCTTTCGGATGTTGCCAGTAGAGTTCAATTACCATCGGCTAATGCGGCGGAAAAATATATTCTGAATATGGTAAATAGGACTTTTCAAAAATGGGAAAAACCGAATTTTAAATAAATTTTATTTTAGATAAAGTCTGGTGAAATTTATGCAACTATTAATCAGAAAGATGGCATGGTTGTTTTTAAAGACGATCCAGAAAAATATAATTCACCTGAAATGTTCCTTAAAATTCAGCAAGACATGGATAATGTTATGACATTAGTTAAACAATTAAATAAAATGGAAGAAGAAATTATATTAAATCCCACGGTAAGATATTCTAATTTATGTGCAGACCATTTATAACTTGTAATTCTTTAATACAGTATATAAAAAAGGCTGTTGGCAATCAGGATGATGATTTAGCGTCCCAACATGTGAAAGCCTTTGCGGGGTAATTGTACTTTAAGTGTTATATTTTAAAACATTTTTTCCATTTTTATTAATATTTAATTTTATTATCCTTATATAGAGATCCCATTGATTGATGACATCAACATTATAAAAGTCGCTCCAAAGCTTTGGATAAATTTTCAAAACCTAAACAATGCAGTACATTTGTCATCTTTAGTTTCATGCTCAAATGCATACATTCACTGTTTAATGATAAGAAATTTAAAAATAAAAATACCAACAGCAACAACGGCCGCAACGTAAATAACACAGCAACAACTAATATGCATTTTGAACATTATTAAAAATAATTGTTTTCTTAAAGTATAAAAAAGTTAAAATATTACAACAAAAAAGAATAATTCAACAGATCCCTTTATCCCATCCTTCATTTTATGTTGTTTATTTTATTTCTCAGAAATTTTAGCTACATTTTAAACTTAAAGAAAAATATATGTCTGCATACAAAATTTAAAAAAAGAAATTAAAATATATCTGAATATAGTTTGGAATTAAAAAAGTAAAATAATTTTTATTGCACAACTGTGCTTTTCTTACCACAAGGTTTAGGAATAATTAAAAAAAAACCTTTTTGCCAGGAACTTTTAAAATACTAGTTTTTGTTATTTTATATATTTTGGGTATCCATTGATTTCGAAATTGGTTTCCGTCGTCTAAACACTATTATTTGTTAATTGATAAAATTCTCTACCAACAGAAATGGACTTTTATCGACTATTAAATACTGAAAATCTGCGTAATTAAAGATAAGAAAATCTAACCCGAAGGGATTAGTTTGAGCCCATTGTAAGTAAATATAAGCAATTTATTATTGAAACGTATTAGTTTTGCTTTTCTAAGAAGAAGTCCAGATGAATTTTACTGTGATTTATTTTAATTATAAATTATGTATGGAATATCGAAAGTAATGAATGCATTTGTGTGAAAATTTAATTAATTGAAAATTTCAACTTGAAAGTTAGGTCCTTCCGAACGGTTTTTAAAGTTGTAAATTTGAAGGCAAAACAAAAAGTTGCGAATGTATGCATCTGTTTTCTATATTATGGTTGAAGAGATATTTCAACTCGAAATTAACATTTTTCATATTTTTTCTGGAGATGTTTTTCTTCACTTTAACTTTTGTACCAAGCATTAGATGTTAATTTTAAACTCGCCGATTTATTTGTACTAAAATTCTAACAAAATATGAAAAAACTTGGAAATATCTTAATTCTTGATGCCGTTAATCAAATCTTATTTATTATAACTAAATAATGATTTAAAAAAAATCGTCCATAATTTGTTTTTAAAATTGTTTGCCCTTTTTTGAGTAATTAAACTTTTTTTTAAACTTTAGGTATATATTTAAATGTATAAAATGTAGACCGAAAGCTTAAAATAATACTTTAATTAATAGTTCATAATACAAAAGTTCAGATGGAAATGTCGTCTCTTTTTATTGCAATGAATACGTATATGTGTAAAATATTTACATATATACAACATATCGTCACCTAAAATCTAAAAATCCCTAACTGGCAAGGTATAAAAAAACAGACTTCTTGTTTGATTATGGCGTATAGTGATTTCCGGCATTATTATGGGACAAGGATGGGTGATTTGAATATAAAATGAAAATTTTTGGAATACTCCGTTAATTAAATTTTAGAATTAAAGAAAAATTTATTGTGCATCATTAGTGTCTATGTAATTACTTGGCATAACTTTCCGTTATCCTACGTCAAATTGCACTTGACGTAATATTCGCAGAGCACATAGAACCGCTTTTCGGCTTCTGTAATTCTCAATTAGTATTTGAACATTTATGCATAAGCTAAGAGCTTTTGTTATTTTGGATTTGGGAAAGTCCTATTGATGATTTATTGTAAGAGCCAATGAAATGCAGCTACATACATATACATATATACGTACTTAACCCATAAAAAACAAAGCATATGTTTAATAAATTAACTGATACGAACAGACAATTAAAATAAATTTCATTAACTGCCTATTTCTCATTGTCGAATGAATTCTTTCTTTCGTAAAAATATATTTAAAACAAGAACAAAATTTTATAAATTGTTTATGTTACAAATGTATTTATACGAAAGAAAGAATTCATTCGGCAATGAGAAATAGCCAGTTAATAAATTTTATTTTAATTATCATTCGGAACTTATGATAATTTTTTTAATATTATGTATATAAAATGTATATCTCCCTAATAAGATATAAAACAACTGATCTATAAATGATTTTGAACTATATTGCAGCACGTTTTATTAACTTTTTAAATTACCCACAATTGTTGATAAATTGCATGCATTCATAAAGTACATATGTATGTATGTATTGAAAACCTGTACATGTGTGTGAAATTATGTACCCTGTTGAATTTTATTAGATCAAAATATATTTAACTTTTTGCTGCCTAATTTTTAACTGGTTTCAATGTGGTTGGTGTGTGTTTTTGAGATGTGGATTGAGGTTAAACTTCGTTTAACGTAGTTTGAAACTTAGATTTTTCCAGCAAAATATGATTGTCTTTTATTACTTTATTAAATATCAACCTTTTTAGAAAAACTAAAGTGTTCCGTCAAAATTTTGTATACAAACTTGGTAATGGCGACTCAAATAACTAAACGTAGTTTAACAGAGATCTCACAATCCCAGCGTTAGTTAACTTAAACGTGATGCAAAGATGAATGCAATAGACGCTTCGACTACAATTTTTTTTTTACTATTTTATTAGACTAAATCATCGCACGATTTATTCACAGGAAAATAGTCCCAAAGCCTGGCCGACTTTAAAAAATCGCTTCAAAGTGGCGACGTAGGTGCCACACTATTATACAACAATGATGCAAAAAATATCTGGCTGACAATATATACTACTCTGATCGCATGGAGACTATAATTTTATGAAAATTTTCATAAACATTTCCAAATCGGACAGAGTTGTCCAAAAAACTGTTAATTCCGTTTTTAGGCTACACTACTACCACACTTTTTTAACACACATATCATATTTGGCAGATCGCGCGATTGATGACGTTGACAAATAGTTACAGTATAAAGGGGCGTGTCTACATATGTATGCCACCAAGGGGAGTATTGAATCAAGAGTTCATATAGAACTAGTGTCTACTTATTGAGTTTCGCACGTTAGCAATTATTCATTATTGTAATTTCCTACGAGGACAATTAGAAGATAAAGCTATTAAATAAAAACATTTTACAACCGTAATTAACGGTATTTAACATTTTTTTATAGCGTTCTGTTATTGTATTGTCATTGTAATAAAACATGTATCTGTATGTAATTAGACCTTTTCGACTTATTATTAAATTAATTAACTTGTAAATCAAAATGAGTTTAAGTTTTATTACTTAACAATCTATTTATGACAATTTAAGTAAGAATGACTATTTAAGTATGTCATTGCACTTTTAGCACCCTTTGCTGCCAACTCTTTTTTTTATTAATTAACAAACTCCTGCATGATAGATTAAAGTTTTTTTGTTAAGCGGCATGGCCACACATCAAACTGGCGCTTCAAACACTGTTTTTCTTTGATAGTGTTAGTGAAAAAAACTTACACGTATGGTTTGATGTGAGTTTGTAGGATATCAAAACAATTTAGATTTTCACTTTCAAACTGAATTTTACCAACACATACACAAGTTTGATGCAAATTAAAAATTTTATATTTAATAAAAATTGAAAACAATTGATTAATATAGGATGTTTTAAATATTTTAAATAAAAAGATTATTCTAAATGTTAAAAACGAATAAAATAAAAAGTAAATTATTCATAATATATTTCTATTATACATATATAGCAGCTAGTATTCAACCTAAATGGTTAATAGAGGAATAAGCTATTAATTTTCGTAAAGAAGTTTGATTTAATCCTCCTATAGCTCCAATTATTGTTGAAAATATAATTCTTAAAATAATAATTGGTTTAATAAAAATATAAGAGATTAAATTAAGTGGCCAAGCCGCTTTAAAGTCAACTCTGTTATTTCTTAGATATGCTCCATAAAAGAAGTCTGCTTAGTTCAAATCTTTACACAATATTTACGTGAGATATGCCAATTAATGATAATTGGCATATCTGTAACTATTTTTCGACATCAAGACAATCCCCCTTATTCTGTAACTATTTGTTAACGTCACGTCAAGACAATATCAAAATTAGAACACTTCTGTATTCATTATATTCAACAATTATCAATTTCTTACAACCTCTTGCTATATTCAACGCCATAGAGAATAGTTCCAGGCTCTCAGAAGTAATTAATTGTTTTTCCACAAGGAGTATGTAAGTGTCCTATTTTTGATATTATCTTTTCGTGAAGTTGAAAAATAGTTGCAGAATAAGGGGCAATATCTACAATGGGAACTTAGATAATCGCTGTGGTGAGCAATTGAATTCTGCTGATGGTCTCAGACTATTCTCTAAGTGATAAATGGTCCACGCTGTACTACGCAAGACACGTGGAATAATTGTGACTATTTTTTTTTTTGCCAACAATTAGCAGGTTGGGAATTTTGGAGTCCATTTCCTGACCGTGTCGTGCCAACGGGTAAAAAATTCCCTTGGCTGCTCGGGTCGAACAGACTGGAAATGAATGCCACAATAAAAATTTTCGTTTGGGTATTTATATTGAAACAACAACTCAAATCAATTCAAATTTATTTTCCTTCCAAAATATGTAGATTCCCAACCGAATATTTTTATTTTATTTACAAAAACCTCGCATTTAGCCAATCAAAATAATTTTTTGTTTATTTACTAAAAAAGCTATTCAAAAACCATTTTGTAGGACTAAATTTGTGCCACACTGTATAACAATTTTTTTGAAATTTATTTATATATGTACATATTTATTTAATAGATTAATAACAATTAATTACATATTATAAAGTTATAAGATATATTATTGCCTACAAAGGGCATCTAACTGCCAGTTCGCCAATATCGAAAGCTATCGTTCGATTGAATAAAAAACATTTAAAACAAAAACAAATTTAAAAAATTGTTTTTGTTTTAAATGTTATTTATTCGATCGAACGATAGCTTTCGACATCGGTGAACAGGCAGTAAGCTATTAGAAAGGGTGATTTTTTTGTAACTTTCATTGTTTTCCTGTAATATGTTACTGTTAAACATGTTCAGTTTGGTCTATGATTCAACCAAGAGGGTATTATACAAACGAACAATGCTTGCAGATTATTGAATTTCATTATCAAAATTAATGCTCCATAAAGAAGGTTTATCGTGAGCATTTATTGGTTGAATGAATAAGTGAAAGTGCTTGGTGTCAAGAGCTCTCAGAAGTATTCCAAGAACTGCCAATGCATCCCGAAAAATTAACTGTTCGGTTTAGATTATAAGATGGTGGTATCATTTTTCAAAGACGACGAAGGCAGGAACGTTACTGGCGACCGCTGAAGTGCGATGATTACAAAAAAAAAATTTTTTTTGCCCAAAATAGAAGAGCTGGACTTGGCAGCCATGTGGCAGGACGATGACATATACCAGACAGCACGCGAAACAATTGAGAAGTGCGTCCGGTGAACGGTTTATTTAAGGTTTGGGGCAGGTCAATTGGCCGCCTAGATCATGGGTTTTAGCGCCTTTAGATACTTTTTTTGTGGAGCTGTTATGTTACGGCTCATGTCTATAGAAACAAACCCGCAACGGTTGACACACTGGAAGCCAATACAGAAAATTTGCTTCGTGACATAACGGCCGATATTGCGTATTGAATCCAGCGTTTGAATTATTTGAGGAGTAGCGATTGTCAACGTTTCCAAGACATCGTCTTTAAACATTGAATTATTTACATCTTTCTACCGAAATAAATTTTATGTATTTCCTTTTTTAATAAAATCCGAAAGCTTTCAGAAAATCACCCATTATTTTTTTTTAAATTAGACCAGCACTCAGTGGATGACCCCTACATATGCTGTGCATTGCGCTGGAACTAGAAAGGAGGGGATTGTATTTAGGGGACAGATGAGAAGATAGAGAGCTTTTTGTAGCTCTTTCAACCTTTTTACTTCGCCGGCTAATTTTTTGCTACAGTACCGAGCAAAAAAAAACCGAGGAGAGAGTTTTCAGTAAAAGAGTATTAAATTTGAAATTATTGCGTTTTGTGCTCAATTATCAATTCATGTATCAAGTGTTTGAATTTAGGTTTGCTGGGATATGACTTCTTTGTCTTATCCGTTTTTTTCCATTAAATGTGTGTATGATAATTTTTTTTATTTTTAAATTAATACATATATAAATACATATGTGCGCTTGTTTGTTGCTAAATTAAATTTATGCAAATATTGTATGTATTTTAGCCTCAATAAATGCTATAATAAATTAAAAATCCAATAGAAAGAAATAAAAAGAATTTAGATTACAAAAGTAGGTATGAATCAACTTTTTTGTAGAACACATGAGTTCTTTAGATATTTCCGAATTTGTTCGATAGTAAAACTATCTTAATAGGCCAAACAACATTCGTAACATTTGGAATTTGCTTCTGCAACTTTTAAAAAAAATCACAATTCGGAAAAACATTTTTCCAAAAATGAGCTTGACATTTGCCTGTGTTCGAAGTTTACCTGTGTGTACCGTCAATATCAAAGTGCAATTTAATAAAAATAAAAAACGGTCACGCAAGATGCACTTTAAGTTGAATACACTTGAATACACTTTTGGAATATTTTTAGAAAACATTTTGATTGTTTTATTTTATATTTATATGTATGTACAGAATAAATGCATTAACTAGTGTAACATATCATGTGTGTAAATTGCGGTAATAACTATAAATAATTTATGAAATAAAAAATACAAAAGCACCAATAAATTATTTACTTCTACGCAAAGTACATGAATTACTAAATTTAAAATTGTCACATTTTTGTAAGTCTCTGCCACAGGGTATTGATGCCAAATTATCAAAATATTTGATCAAATATTTTTCACTATCAACCGAATCTCTTGAGGGTGACGACATGCTGCTACTTGCAGAATTACGGCTAATTTGATTTAGGCTTGTTGAGGTGGGAGGACCGGGATGTAGTTTCGATGCCAACACCATATATGCCAAATAGCAGGGCTCCAAGTTAACAATAATGCGTAAAGCTACATACATATACGTACATATCGTCAGCTAAAATCCAAAAGTCTGTAACTGCCAAACAATTCAAAATAAACTGATGGTGTAATCAAATACTTGTATTCATAAAAAATATTTGTAGTTTATAAAAGCTTTATAGAACAGATTTCCATACAAAAAATGTTTTATAAACCCTTTATAAGCCGAAATATTTTTTATCAATAAGGTAGCGCAAAAATTTATTTGGATTTCTTTATCAGTTTATCAGTTTGCTGACGATATATAAAAATTACAATACATATATAATAAATAATCTTAACAAAAAATACCCGTCTACTTACAGACCTAATTAATTGTATACCGATGGCTTAATATAAAAAACACGTAACTCAATTTTGTGTTACTTTGGAGTAGAAGGAACAGACTTGATAAAATCTGTAAAATTTCTGACACAAAAAAAGGTTTTTGTGGAATTTTTAATAAAAAGATTTAGAACACATTTTATTAAAAATGCATCAAAACTTTTTTTGTGTCATAAATTTTACGGATTTTATTAAGTTTTTTTCTTCTTATGTAAAATAACAAAATCGATTTACACCTTTTTTATATTGAGCCATCGATATGTATTTGTTTTATACAAAAAGACAGTTTCTTTTAGTATAATAAAGTTCATTTTGAAATATTCTGGCATGTGGCACAATCCGATCGCCTTGGCTTTAGTTGCGTAATTTTGCCTTCTGTAGATTTCATTTATTGCAATTTTACCGTGAAAAAGACGCCCAACATGTCACTGAGGTATAAGTGTGTTTGGGGGGCAACTTGTTGCACCTTTTTTTAATGTAACCTAATAAATTGCTGATATTTTATTCTCTCCAAAAATGAATTGGAGGGTATATTCACTTGGTCATTCCGTGTGTAAGGCATCAAAATATTTCTCTAAGACCCCATAAAGTATATATCGTTAACTTAATATAGAAAGGCCCCAACTCATTATTATTTTGAAATCGAAATTTTAGCATTTTTTGATACATTAGATGTTCTTCTACCGAAATATACAAAACAACTCTGAATCAGATAAATAATTAGTTAAGGCCTTTCTATGTTAAGGTAGCGATATATATTCTTGATCAGTGATGATGTCAAAGACGATCTAGCCATGTCCGTTCGTGCGTTTGTGGAAATAACGATTCAGTCAAAACGAAATGAGCCAGACCTTTGACATTTGGTATAAATATATTTTGAAGGATAGCAAAGGTCAAGTTCGTAAATGGGCTGAATCGGGCCAAAGAGAAAAAAACTTCCCCTAAGAAGAACTAAAACAACCTCTAAAAAAGAACATAATTTTTAACGTTTCTTTTATAATTTTTTTAAACAAACTAGATATTTGTAAGTCAAAGAAGGTCCAAAGCGTTGAACTTGGGGTCAGAAAAATCCATTTTGGACCCCGACCTCTTTAGTGCCCGTTGAAGTAGCATGTTACATGAAAAAATAGTGTGAATATTTAACAAATTGTATAATTTAAGCCTACATTCCTTAAAAATTTTATTTTAAAGCTTTTATGACGAATCTGAGATGTACTCTGATCTGCCCTTTGCCCCTTAAATGATCCTATAAAAAAATTTTTTTTTTTTACACTTAATGAACCCACGGCCCCTCACACAGACCTCCCGATTAAATACAGTTTTTACTTACTAAATATTTGAAGGGTGTTTAAGATTCGACCCGGTCGAATATAATGTTCTTACTTATTATTTTTGGTAATACCGAAGGAAAGTTCTCGTGAAGCACAGCAAATGCTTATTTCAATTTACAAATGCAGGTAAAGCTGCTAGAACAATTCTTTAGTCAATTCCACTTCGAAAAGTAGTGCGATTCCACAGAATTTGTAGTGAAAAAGCAACTTGTGCATCTAAAAACCACTGCCGATCGGAATGTATGTGTGTGTGACATGGTCAGGAATTTCAAATGGTTTTCAGAACTTTGAATTAGTTTCCAATAAAATTCGTTTAAACAAGATTCCATCACATATCTGTGTATTTATGTTTGTGTGATTGCACCTCAAAGACTTTTTTTTATAAATTATAAACTTATATTATGCATAATTTTATATCTTGTTCGTAAGCTAAAAGCATCATCTAACTTAACCTGTTTTCGATTTACGGTCGACTTGACCATCCAATTTATTGCTCAGGGTCAGTATGCCACTCGGTATTGCCATGGACTGTTGCGTTAATGAGGATTTTGAGGAGAGTTGAGCTACAGGAAGATGGTCGTACAGGGTGGTGTAGATTTTATGTGTCACATAAATAACGATGAATCCCAAGATAACGAGCAGCAGCGTTATAAAAGTGTAGGCCAAAATAGAGGGTATGTAAACCAAAGTATTAAACATTTTGCTTGTTTTTTATTTTTATTCTTCTTATCTGCTTCTTTTTATTTGTTTTTATCTTTTTTATGATTATGATTGTTCGTGGCCGGGTTTTATTAGATTTTGCTATTTTCAATCTCTTTGTTATGTTTATTGTCAACAACTTTTAATTTAAACGTCAAACCAGGCAATCAAAAAAATTCATACAAGTTGTTAATAAACAGAATTATTTGTTATTGTTATTAATTCGTTCTTGTTAAATGTTATTTAAGCAACTTAATCAAATTTGGCCGTTCAAACGTTGTTGTGTGCCGTAACTCTCAGTTGCAACTGAATATCGAAAAAAAAAAATATTTTTAAAAGCACACCGCAGTCTGCTGTGTTTTGTTCTCTTTTTAGATTTAAATAATTTGCTCACAATATCATTAACTATGAGATTGTTTTTAAAGAACAGACAACCTGTTACACTCTTTGTTTTTATTATTGTGCGTACCTACCTATTTTTGATATTGGAAACAAAAGCGCATTAATTGATCATAAATCAATCCCAGCAAACTTTTTATATTAAGGAAAAATTCTACTAAATATTTATTATAACATTAATTATACTTGTGGTTGTTTTTTTTATAGAATTCTTTGATTTTTTTCTCTGAAGAAGCTGTTAACGAAATATGGAATAAAAATTAAAAAATTTTATAAAAACGGCCACAAGTTTAATTCATATGTATTATAATAAACAAATTATGTCAATAAAAATAAATCAACAGTTTTAAAGGAAAGCCTCTACGCCTTTGTTGTTTTATGATTATGAATATCGATTAATGTTCTTTGTTCTAACAAAACTCGCACCCACATACATACATACTTATAACAATAAGTATGTGCAGACACTTTAGATTAAGATTTATAATCGGCCCTAATATTTCTGTTCCTCTGCATGTGTTTAAAATATGTACATATATTCTTCCGCTTGCGTCGTACAGTGACCTCAAAACATTATGGCTCTTATTACGATGCCGTATTCGTAGTAGGTACGTATATGTAGGTACGAATAATTTTTTAGCAGTTTTTTAGTCGTGAATCATATATACATAGGTAACGGCGGCAAGCATATACTTTCGCCGTCTCGCCTAAAGATTTTCAGCCGTTCGACTCAGATCTCTAGAGCTATTTTATGACAAAACAAAAACATACCTGAAAGAGTGCTTTTATTTTATGACTTTTTTGTATGCAGCACAACAACAACTTTTTAAACTGGAGTTTATGACGAAATAGCACACAGTGTGAATATCCCAATTAAATTGTTGCTCTATTAACGTGCACAAAATGATATATGAAACGGTTTGAATGTAAATTGTTATTATTAAGATAAGAATTTTTTTTATTCAGGCTCAATTTCAATTCTGCAATCTTTAGGAATTTTTATTATATTCAAGTTGTTTTATTATTTTTATTATTCTAAATATCACACTATTAGTAAAATAAATTGAATTTAATAAAAATTATTTTTTATTAATTGCAGATTTGAACTTGAGTCTGAATAAAAATTTGTATCTTAATGAAATTTCTTTTTTTAAATGAACTTCATAATCATGTTCGTCTATTATTGTTGCTATTATTTTCTAATGATATGTAAATAAATATTCTTTGAATTGATATATGGTAAATTTTTTAGCTAATTTTTTATGCCATTTATTTGACATTTCTTCACGTTTTTAATTCACGTTTTAATTCATAATTTTTTATAAAAATACTTTTTCAAAAAGAAGCTTTTGCAAAATATGTTATATATATATATATATATATATATATATATATATATATATATATATATATATATATATATATATATATATATATATATATAATATATAAATGAAATTTATTTGTTGGTGGTTAAGCAATGTCTATATGCATTTCATTGGTGCTTTACCAAATCGTCAGTAGACTTCAACCACAGTTTTGAAAAGTTAAAAACCTCTTATCTTATGCATATATGTACTTCCGAAAACCATCTGAGAATTCACAACTTGTAAATTATATATATATATATATATATATATATATATATAGTATATACATATATATATATATATATATATATATATATATATATATACATATATATATATATATATATATATATATATATACATATATATATATATATATATATATATATATATATATGGGCATTTCCAGAAAAAAGTCCACCTTGATCGAAAAATTAAAATTTAACAAACAGATATTTTCCTAATGTATTATAAAGGAGAAACTTCTAAAATAAATTAAATTTAGGAGCTTAAAGCTTTCTTTTGTTGGGATGGTGAAATACTGAGCTACAAGTTTGAAGTTCTCGTGTGTTTCTTAACTTCAAGGGCATTTTCTCTTTATAATTAAAATCAATTTCATAATAATACTCTTATTGCAAAACTGTTGCCACAAAAATATTTAATCATAAAACAAATGCAAAAAATATATTTAGTATTTTGTAGTTTTTATATAATTTTCTAATATTTATGTCTTTTTCGCATATTTTTAACATAATAAAATAAAGTGGAAATTTTAGTAATGTAACGCCAGTAACGTAACGCCAGACCAATTTTCATAAAAGAAAAAAAAGGAAAAAAGATTTGTTCAATTTATAACTTGGAAAATAAATGTATATTGGTCCAAAACCTATCAAAAAAAATTTGATTAAAAATACTTGCCCAATTCGCAGAGTTCAACAATTTTGTTATCAAAGTCAAATTGCACTTCCGTTTTTTGTAACGTAACGCCAGGTCACTTTTTGGAGTATATCTTGAAATTCTTAGGCTCAACTATTTCCATTTTTTGGCTGAATATAGAGCTATCCAATCACTTCTCTAATGTGAGAAAAATACTTTTTTAAATTATGGTTTTTAAAGTTTTTTTCAACATATCGTCGTACAAAAGTAACGTAACGCCAAAATGGAAATGCCCATATACATATATATATATATATATATATATATATATATATATATATATATGTATACATATATATACATATATGTACAAAATTTGTCAAATAAACAGTTTATAAACATAAAAACTCCTTAAGAAAGAACCCTTTTCAAAGTTGTTGGAAACAAATAAAAGTTATAAAGCTAACTGCATATTATTTAATTGATTGATAGAGGTGATGGCCTTTTTTGTTAGTGCTCTATCAAATAAATTTTTAATAATTAGTTATAGTTAAGTTATTACAATAATTAAAAATAAAATGAGTGATATATGTATATGTACATAAATACTTGTATGCAATAATGAGAATAGTTTAAACTTACCATACTATTTTTATTTTTTCATTTCCCTTATGTGATCTGCGCGTCTTTCTATATTAATTCCATGTTTGCATCACTTTGTTATTTGATTGTTTTCATACAGATGTACATACATACATACATATGTATATTAATGTAAGTAAATATGTATGTTTACATACATACATTAACTTAACTTTAACTTTTCACAGAACTAAATATATATGTATGTACATATGTACCTACACACTTGTACCATTTAATTCAATACATTTTTAAAACTTTTTTATTCAACTGTTAATTTTATTCATCTTCTACATTTTCCAAACATATAAAATCACATCATGTTAATTGCACACGTGCACTTTGTATATTAACATTTCTATTTAACAGCACACTAACACTTCCATACCGTCTGTAAACACAACGAACGGCCAAAGCAAAAGAAAAACAGCGACCGGCGCAACAATTTCATTTAATTTTAACTTTGCCATCGTTTTTCTTGAATTTCCTGTTGAGTTTTAAGCAAATTTGTATACACTCATATGAATCAACACCTTAATAACATTTTTCCGGAAAAATTCATCAATTCAATACATTAATAAAATTAAAGTGTTGTAGATACTTCCACTAAACATCCGAACTGTATGAAAATAGCACTTAAACTAAGCTTGTACTAAAAGTTTGTTGGAAACCAATAGCTGTCAACAGGTTATTGTATGCGTGCGAGAGAGATAGATACTCGTGTATAAATGGAATGTGGGTGCATAACAGAATTTTTGTGGAAGAGGTTAGAAGGCAAATGAAATAGTAGGAAATGTACTTTATGCATTCGGGCATGTGCATATGGAGAATATAATGTCGGCTACAGGAAACATTAGTTAAGAAATGTTTTTGTAGGCATTAAAGTGTCTGTAAAAGAAATTATTTAAAGTAATATAACAGTTAACAGTGTGTTATACTGAACAGTATTCAAGATAAATTATTGTGGAGTGTGTAAATAATTATCATAGTTTCGTTACTTTATTTTGAAAAAGATGCATCACAACATGTTTTTTTAATCTGTTATGCTTTGAAAATAGTATGACAGTTAAGTAACCAGTAGCGGGTTTATACTCGGCAGTATTTAGCAAAATTTTCAAGGTTGTTGAGTATATAAATAATTAACTGTTTTCCAATATTTCGTTACTTTTGCAGTGTATCAATTTTGTTTCTTAAAAATTAAAAATGGAGGACAAGAAATAACGTTACAACAGCAAATAAAATCTATACCATTGATGCCAATTTCACCAAACAATTTTTAAATGTGTAATTAGGTTTATGTGAGAGTAATTTTTTAGATATTTTTTAATCTGTTATGTAAATGATGAGGGGATTGAGAAGAAATTGTTTTTTAGAAAAGATACGTTTGTTAATGTAAAAATACCTTTTTTACGTTTGCAAACATTGCGGAAATGTTACTTGATAAAATTTACATATGTATTTTCAATACAAATGGAGAAATAGCAAGTTTTGTGTTTCACGCCTAATTATTATACATTAATATATTTTAATTTGAAAATGAAATTGATTTGTTGATGGTTAAGCAATGTCTATATGCATTCCATTGGTGCTTTAACAAATCATCAGTAGATTTCAAACATAGTTAATATACCTTTTTTACAACCTAGAACATTTCTTGTACTTCAGAATTTTGTGACCAACACTTTAAATAATTTTTGGACGCTCCTGTTCGAAATCTACTACGGTACGTATGATATTAAAGAGCATAATAATGAGATTATAGCGATATATTCCGACTATGGAACAGTATTAATGTCAGTAATCAATCACTTTGATATTATTAAAAATTATATAAGAACTTAAAAAACTCTTCCTAGAAATAAGTAATACATTTAAAATGATGGCTGCGGAAGACCACAAAATCAGGGAACTCTAAGAAGTCTTGATGCTGGTCAATTATAAAAAAAAATGGTGCTCCCCTTGCACTCTACAAGTTTATCTGTTATTTATATAGTAGGATATAATAAAAACACAGAATTATTGAATTAAAGGTAACACAAAAATTTATATTAAAAAGTTTTAAAACCCTGGCTTTTTAAATATTGCATTTTGATTATAAAAAAAACAAGAAGGTATCGGCGGTAGCATGCACTAATTTTTGCTTTTGTTTTTAAAATACTTTGCAAAGTATCTGTGCACAGATTTTATCCCTTACCGTGACTAACTGTATATGACTTATGCCTTCACTTAAGAAGTAGCAACGGAGTTAACCACGGAAAATTCCTCAGAAGAACTGTAAATCTATGCAGTTATCGGAGGTGTTGAAATTAACTAAGCACTAATTTTTATTTCAATAAAGAGTTCTAAATATTTATGTATTTTAAAATATATGGATGTTGTACAATATTTTTCCTAAAAACTTTTGTATATCAATTTTAAAAATAGAAAAATAAAGAAGTATGCAAATACCTATTTAAATTTCGATCGTTACTATGTACATATTTGCATTAAGTGTTTGGTAGCACTGTCTGCTCTTGCAAATATGTGCACACATTTTTCATGTACATCTTTAGTTAAACTATATACCTTCCTAATTAATTATTAATAAGCGCTAATAATAATAACAAAAATTTAAACTTACCACATTAATATTTTTCATTCCACCTTAACAATAATAGCTGTGAAATCTGCAACTTTTTTCATAATAATTCCTCTTTGACGTTATTTTATTGTATTATATACATACATATGTATGTACATACTCGTATATTAATACCCGAATGCAGTTATATCAAAATGTATGTATTTGATTTGAGCTTTTTCACAGAACTAACTAAACATGCATGTATGTTTGTATATTCATGCACACTCCCGTTAGTTAGTTGTTTACATTCTTAATACTTTTTCACTCATTTATTTCTTTTTTCTCACACATAAAATCACATCATGTAAATTGCATACATGCAATTTGTGTATTAACATTTCTATTAAACATCACACTAACACTTCCATACCGTGTGTAAACACAACGAACGGCCCAAGCAAAAGAAAAACAGCGACCGGCGCAACACTTCATTTAATTTTAACTTTGCCATTGTTTTTGTTGAATTTCTTGATGATTTTTGCAGAAAATTTTTATACACTCATATGAAACAACACTTTAATAATATTTTTCCGGAAAAATCCATCAATTTAATACATTTTTTTGATAGCAAACATTAAATTTTCCTAGACACTTGCACCAAACATCCGAACCGTATGAAAAAAGCACTTAAACTAAGGCTTGTACTAGAAGTTTGTTGTAAACTAATTGATTGTTGAATGTGTGTGAAAGAGACAGATGGTGTATGTATTTAAAATATGCGTACATAACTTAACGGAACTTCTGTAGAATTGTTTAGAAGTCAAATGAAAGAGTAGGAAATGTACTTTATGTATAAATGCTGTGATGCATGCACATACAAATGTACACACCTACATATAATATTCTATATGTAATATTATCGACTACAGGAAATATTAGTTAAGAACTGTTTTTGTAGACTGTAAAGTGTCTGTAAAAGAAATTATTTAAAGTAATCTGACAGTTAACAGCGTGTTATACTGGACAGTATTCAACAACATTTTGAATTTTGAGGGTTGTGGAGTATGTTTTACCATTGTTTCGTTACTTTATTTTGAAAAATCTGCTTCTAAACATATTCTTTTATCTTTTATGTTTCGAAACATTTAAAAAAAATCTTATTTGATGCACGCGGAATATTTTATTTACATTTTGTTGTTTAAAAATGTTAAGTGTCATTATTTCAACGTCATGTTTGTTAAAACTATGATTTTGTCTGACGTTTGAAAATTGTTCTATTGTTATAAATTCACTTAAACCTTAAGTGACCGATAGGTTCATCCTATCTGCTAGATTCAAGCACGTAGGAAATTGTATGTTATTAGCATTGCAATTTGAAATAATTTTCATCACTTTCAATTTCCTTACTATCCACCTTTAAATAAAAAGTTCATAGTTTTAATTTGTTATCATTTTTATTCTTATTCCAAGCCTTAATTTATTTTTCTTCAATAAATTCTTATCAAATCAGACATCTTTGTTTATCAAAGCATTTAATTTTCCATACAAATTCTTTGTTTTTTATAATTTTATTCATTGATTTTGATTAATTACAATGTTCTTCAGTTAATTTAAATAAACATTCAATAGATGTGTGTATGTCATTAAGTATGCATGTATGTGTGTACATATGAATATCTTATTTGAATCAGACATACTTAAGTATGTTTATGTGTGACCTTATCTGTTTTTCCGAATTTTAAATTTCATTTTCTTACCAGTTGATTTACCAAATAGTCTGTTTTTGAATAATGATTTTGCTTAAAATCAAGTGTATGTATGTATGTATAGGCTAAAATATACCATTTAACATGTAATTTCGAAAGTCGAAACAAACGATAAAAATGAAAGTCGTTGAAATGTTTATTATAAAAGATATATGTATGTGCTTTAAAAAAATTCATTTATTTCATTGACGTCGGATTAAACTTAATTTAACACAAAGTTCAGGTTATGTTGACTTCATTTAAAAATTAACTAACTTTCAGTTTCAGCTGTAAGTAAAAAATTTTCATTAACATTCATTCATAAAAATGTCTTGATGTTAATAGTATTGACTATTGGCTTTGAAAACCATTTTTTTAGTATACAGAAAGTTTCATGTGCTCGTATGTGTGTATACAAATAACAACATGAAAATGTGGTTTAGATTAGTATTTTTCATTCTGAAAATTCCACAATTTCGAAAGAATTCTTTCTATCGTACTATTCCATTTAATACAAAATCAATTTATAAAATTTATTTTTTGTTTTAAATGTAATTCCATAAAAGAAAGAATTCTTATTTTAATAAAAGAAAGTATTATTTGTCCAATAATTTTAATAGAAAATAAAGTTAAAAGTAAAAGATGGTTTGAATTAATTTAGTTAAAAGGCCGAGATATTAAAAGCATATTTGCCACGAGGGACAAAAATTGTCGCTTTCTAGTCGTTGCGGACAACAGCTAACTACGTGATGGGATGAATCAAAATAGTGCCAAACTACAACCTGCTCTTGTCAAAAACAGATGTTTGACTACTTTTAGATCGGGTTTTTAGTGCGAAGATTGAGATCATCCCTAATCTTCGCAAGTGATTTACGATATTAGGATCTAAATGCACAATTTCAATGATATATTCCGATTTTTTACTTAAAATCAAATTCTCATCTCTATAAAATATTTTAAAAAGAACAAAAAATTTATTAAATTTTAAAGTCACCTGTTCGAAAGTCTTTTAAAACTTAACTTTGCGTAAAATTTTAATTGCATCAAGCTGATTGTAAATGATATTGGAAATAGTGTAGAAATCATATGTCAACGGTATATGTGTGAATTTTTTTTCAGTTTGAGTTAAAGGAAATAAATTTAACAGTAAATTAATATTTTTTCTTCTTTATGGGGTTTTATTTATTGTTAAACAAAACAATTTGTTCAATGTGTCTGAAATAAATAAAATATTTTTATAGATACTTTAACGATTATTCAGTTAATATTTTAATATATGGTATAGACACTGAAAATTAAAAGAAACATACAAAATTAGGATTAAAAAAAATTATACACACAAACGTTTGGTTAAATAGAGAATATTATGGTTGCTGTGTTGTCAGTCGAGCGATTTTAAACCGTTAGATTGCATATTCAGCGAAAAACAGGATTTGTTATATACGCAATTAACCTGTTTTAACTTATTTTCAGCTCATATGTATTAAATCAACATAAATTAATTTTTTTTAAATTAAATTCGCAATAACATATGAAAGTTCTATTTTTTTTCCTAAAACGTAATTTATAATATTATTTAGAGGCAAAAATATTTAAAAAAATTTCTTAGTCATTTGTTTGTACAAAATATTATTTCGTTTACAGAAAACCAATAACGATTTGTTTGCAATAAGTTTTGCTAAGAAATTGGCTCATTGTTTTGATGAATGGCATGGGAATTCCATTTCGTTTTACGAATAGGACGACTTCCCCGTTCTTTAATTATATTCATACAAATAATTTTCATAACTAGGAAAATTCCAAAATACTTTCGAATAAAAAACAAATTGCATAAAATGTGTTGGGCACTTACCGTCTGTTTTTGTAAATAAAATAAACATTTTCGTCTGGGAATTTATATTGAAACGAGTATAAAAAAAAAATTTATTTTGTTTTAAAAGAAAACCCCAAATGAATATTTTTGTTTTATTTACAAAAACAGGCCCTGAAAAACTATGTAGATCTCATTCTAGCCTTTCCGAAATAAAAATAAAATCTTAATTTTGACATTATTCTATATATTAATTGCAATAATTAAAGCAACATCAGTTGTGATCTATAAACCATTTAATTTTACAAGGATCACCTCATGATACAAAAGTACTTGTTCTGCTGCTACCAGCCAATAAAGAATAAACAGACTTTGCGTTAGTTTTAAGCCAAATTTAAAACTTTCTTTTATCAATTTTATGCTGAAAATTTAGACAAATTATTTATATTGTGCTTATCTAAACCAAAAAAAGCCTTTAAATTACATACGAGTATGTTTCATCAATATTCGTGGACGACAATATGTTTAAAAGTGTAACACAAAAAAAATTTGCATCTTATTTATATTCATATGCGTTTTCTGATGTTGGTTTTGAGTTCTCGAACACAACAACAGTTCTAATTTTTTGTAATTTCTTACAGAAAATACTGTATTTCGCATTTAAAATTATGTTTGAATAAATATGAATTTAAGTTACAAAAACATCTGCCACAAAAAATTAAGGCAAACAATAGGATTACAATTTTAAATCTGATTCTAGTTATTTCGAAATAAAAGTAGAATTTTCGAACATAACCAAAACTGTCCAATTTTTGCATATTTAATACCAGTTTAAAAACTGTATTGCAAAAAATGAAATTTTGAAAAATTAATAAGACTCATGATTTATATTTGTTAAATATACGATCAAAAATTTTCACGGCGTACCTCCTTTAAAATTTAGACTTTAAAACTGATTGATATACTAATTATTTTGAAATTCTTCCACAGAAGGTTCCGTAATATTTTGTGAAATATCGACCCAATTTTCCTATCTGCGACAGATACACATATAAAAAAGTTAGTTTTACAAAATGGTAGTACTGCAGCGATTTTTTTGTTTTGCTTTGGTTTCTTGATATTTGGATATTACATATTTTAAATTATTTTTGAAAAATTTGTGATAATAATGGACGAAAAAAGAAAATAGCTTCTCCTTATGGCCATTGAATTGCATAAAGCATTGTTATTAGCAAAATATAAATATATATATATATATATATATATACATATATATATATGTATATATACATATATATATATATATATATATATATATATATATATATATATATATATATATATATATATATATATATATATATATATATGTATGTATATGTATAACAAACAGATAATATTATTTCTCATAATTTATATTTTTAATCTCACACACAATTTAATATATCAAACACAAAATGACTCTTCAACTTTGTGTGAAAAAGTTTAACCTATTGGCAACTCAGTTCAATTTTGTCCGGACAAAATATAAAATTTAGCCAATTCAAACTGAGAGTTGTTCATAAAAAATATTTTCTCTCTCTCTCTCTCTCAAGAAGAGAGATGTCAAACTACACGTAAAAAAAACTTTGTCCGGAAAAAAATTTTGTTCTGAATCTGCCTTAATCCATAAAAAATATTATATTTTATTTCATTAAAGATATTCACTACTGACCTGTTAACAACTCTCCCAACCTAAAACTTTCATTGCTACATTTCTTTGACGTGGCTAGTCTGTTCTGATAAGATTCCAACAAATTCCCATACAAATATGTACAAAAAGTGTGTTTAACTGGTAAATATTTTTGTAAGATGGCGAATTGTAAGAACTTGCTTTCTTCGTTTAAGCCACACTAAAGGAATTTAGGATTTCGTGTAAAAATATCTTGTAAAATAGGTAAATACCACAAATTTCTATTTGCAAAAAAGACGAATGCATTTCGAATATATTTCGAGTCTTCTCATAGTTCTTTTGTAAGACATCTCTCCACAGCAATGAAATAAATTATGCAAATGATGTCTGGAAGCATTATACGAATGTGTGTGTGTGTTCGTACATGAGCAAAATAAGTGTTAACGATTTAACGTAAAACCTTTGCAATATAAAACGAGAGAAACCAAATACTGTACCATAATACAAAACCATAAGCCAATTTCTGAAAATAAAACATTAAAAAAAATATTTTTAATATGTTGATTATTAGGTTTATACTTATTAGGTCCTCTACTTCTTACAGGAGTAAGAAGGACAAATATATATGTGGCTGTAACAAATCAAATGATGCCAAATTAGCGCATTTGACTGCTATCGAATGCAATTTAAACTGATTCGGTGCAAACGGCATTGCGTAAATGCAAATGCAAATTGGGAGAGTAATTGAGAGAATTTTCAATGTATTTTGTTTGTGTTGAGTACACATATTTTGCATTTGCACTTATGCAAGACCGTTTGCACCGAACACTGAGTACAGTTATTGAATTTACCGAATGACTCCTGAATATGTTCTTCAATTTTTAACATACATACATATGTACATATGTGTGTATATGTATATTTTGAATATGCAAATTCTGTCCGTTTGGGATCTCACGACTTCTATGGACCACTTATTGAAATGTTAATACGACAAATGAAATTTTCACATTGGTGAGGCAGGAGTTGCTTTTATTGAATTGTTTGCAAAAATAAAACCTTTTGTTGCAGGCAATTTCGAATGATTTCTTATATTTTTAACCAAATGTTTGTATGTGTTTCAAAATATAAAAAGTCATATTTTTGATACAAGTATTTAGTCTAAATAAGTATATGTAGATTTCTGTTGATGTATGTATATTATATATGTGTATGCATTTCGTTAATGTGCAGGGAACCCGCCGGCGGGCAAATAAAATGTTCATAAATGTATATTTATATACTTTTCAGATATTGGTTTCTTTATCTTACTGTTGTTGTTATTAATGATATTTTATTTATTGTATAGATTTGAATTTTATTTAATTTTTTTTTTTATATTTTTATTACATAAATATGTATTTTTTTATTTTTAATTTTGTTTGCGTTTAGATGAAGGCGCCAGCACTATAAAGTTACATATATGTAAATTGATTTGAAAGTAAAGAAATTGGTAAAAATAAAATAGAATTTAAAGAAAGTATAGAAATTCAATTAATTCTTTATTATTTTATAGGTTTTATATATTTTATGTATAAATTGCCAGCAAAATTTGGGTCAACGTTTGTAAATTCTTCAAAAATGTTAACTAAGACAATTTAATATATTAATGGATACAACAAAAAAATAATAATAATGTAATGAATAAAAAAATATATAAGAAACATTAATAAATTACAAAAAAGAAAACTTTAAATAATAAAATAAATATATTAAACAATTTTATAATAAATTTTCTTTAGAGTCCTTCAGATCCTGCCTAGCTAGCTCTTTATATAATTAATAATAAACATTGTTCTTGTTGATTTTCAAAAAGAAATTTTTAATTAAAGAAAGTTTATATTGCAGTTGGCCGTTTTTTTAAATTTAGTACATTTTTGCTGTTTAGTTCCGGGAGCTGTAAAGTTTAGAAACTTTCATTTAATAAAAACTTCTTATTATAAAATGATTTATAATTAATGTATATTTTAGTTACATTGTCCTTTAACAATATATTCTTTTTTTTTCTCTCAGAATTTGTTATAGTTTTATAGCTCCAAACACCAAACAATTAAAAATATTTAAATTATTTGCTTTGTATTTTGAATTTTTTAAGTTGTATGAAAAAGTTTTTTAAAATTTAATTTTTTAAATTAATTTGTCTGTATAAACAATTAAGTTTTTTTTGTTTTCTTTCTTTTTTAAGAGTCTTGTTTGAAAATACATCATATATAATTCTATTTTCTTTTTTTTTTTTATTTATTTTTTTTTTTAATTTTGTAATTAATGTTCTTTTGTGTTTGATAGTGTTTCTTAATATGTTTTTTTCTATACTTCAAAATTTGTTTGTTCTTAAGGTTTTCTCCTTTCAAGATAAATGTTTCATTTTTAGCAGTGTATTTTACAAAATTTTAAATAATATTTTGATAAATTTTAGAAAAAATAAAATGTTATAAGTTTTTATTAAAAAAAAAACCTAAAAAATAAATAAGTTTTCGAAAATAAAGTATAATTTGTGTTTTACTTGTTATTTCTTCCATTTATTGGCTTTTTGTTTTGTCTCGATTTAAACAGACAATGAAACAAAACTGTTGTATTGAGTGATATTGCGTTTTAATATGTCCGCACAGGGTCCCAAGACACGTTCAAATCTGAAAAATATAAACAATAATATATTAAATATAAAATCCTTTCCTAACCAACATAAATAATACAAGATGCTTGTATTTTTCTTCGTAATGGTTTTATTTAAATTGACAATGAGTTTGCGTCATCTTCGCATCAATTTTTAATTGTAAACAGACCGGTATTGGCAATGTGAGTGTTTCCTTTCTTAATGAGAAAATAAAAAAACATGCTCTTTGAAAAAGTATCCTGGATAGCAAAAATCATATCTAAATATGGGAAAAATATATCAATAAATCATTATAAAACAAACGAGGCTTTTTATTAATTATATACAGATTAGTAAATTTTTTTGACACTCTAGAAGGTCAAAATAAAATTTTGTCAATACATAAGAGATTGCAACGGAATGGAAGAGAACCGGGAATCGCACTATAACTGGGATGGAAAGTAGTTTTTTTTTTAATTTTTACTAAAAGAAAAAGCAGGGTGGTACCTTTTTTTAGCATTAATTAAAAGCAGCAATTTAAGAAGTATTTGTATACAAATTTAAAAGTATACAATAAAAATATATTAAATCAACAAAGTTTCATACCAGAATTCAGTTAATTATGTTTAAAAAAAATGGTTTTAGACAATAATTTGTTGCTGTTACTATTAAATTGAAGCGATACGAAATTGTTTAAAAGCTTTTTCGTTATTTGGAAATATTTTATAGCCTCTTTAATAACATAGACAAGAGTAACACCGGTAGAATTTTCAATCGTGGAAGAATCTTGCACTACCGGAGTAGACTATTATATTATGTCGTATTCCGATGGCGCAAGTTTAATAAAACAACAGAAACGGTATCCTGAATGCAAACCACGTACGAAAACGGAATTATTTAATTTACAATATAAAATAATAAGATGAAAACTCGATCATGCAGAAAGAGAAAACATATTACGGAAGAATAATAAAGGAGCTAACAAGCACTGCTTGTAACATGCTATTCGAACCATTAAAAACTTTTTTTACAAAATGAAAATTATTCTCGTATGAAATTTCCTTATAATATTTGTATAAATAAGAACTGTTATCATATTCAACTGCACTGATGGTGAAACCGTTGTGGCTTTCGAAAACAGCTGTTCTGCTCTGCTGTGTAAGTTCAGTAACTAAAAACTGATGTTGACTTTCCTTTGGCTTATATAGGCTTATTCAAACAATAAGCCTATAAATCTTCATAGAATTTAATATGAAAATTGTGTAGGCTTTATCTAACCTACTCCAGTAAAAGCTATGTCATAAAACCCACTTACCTCGCTCTATCTAATTTCACACATTTCAAAGGACCTCTGGCAACAACGGTAGCAGCACGTGGACGATCAAGCAACAAAGCAATTTCACCGAAATAGTCACTGGTGCCCAAACGACCAACTTCTGCAGGTTCATCACCTTGCTGAAATAAAGTAAAATTTTTTAAATAAATAAACTTGAAATAGAAATAAAAACTTTAATCTGTAACCGCCATATTCATAAACAAGTAAATGTCCTAACAAAAATGTGCCGAATCTTATATACCCTTATTCTGTAACTGTTTGTCAATGTCACTCCAACACAATATCAAAATAAGGGGAGTTCCATTCAGGTTGTGGGCAACTACTGATAAATGCTGACAGCCTCTGACGATTCTCTAAGCCCTAGAAAATAATAGGCGGCTGTTAAAAGTAATCAAATGCTGAGGAAAACGGTTAAGCAGGTGTCTCAGTTTTGATATTATCTTGACCTGACGTTGACAAATAGTTACAGAATAAGGCGGATTGTATAAAAAATCCAACTCTGTTGAGCTGTTTTTTCGACTTTTTTAAATACTAATACCAATGAATTGCCTTCTGAAAACTTCATATACATATGTATGTTTAATATATCAAGATAACAAAAGAAATTGTTTTGGTTTTAACAAAAAAAAATTCTAGCCCGACCATGGCATCGACTTTTTAGTTTTGTTATATTTTTAATACTAATTTAATTCTTGGTTAATTATAAAGTAGGTTTTTTTTACAAAAATACATTTAATTTCCAGGTCTGGAACCATATTTTGAATTTTACTGATTTTTAATAGCAATCTATTTAGGACTATTTCTAATATATCAATTAAAAGATCCATGACACAATTACATATCAGGTAGGCGCAATAACAAGTCAACAACAACTAAAACAACAGGGCATTATATTGTTGTAAATGGATTGGAACTGTAAATAAACAAACACAAGAAAAATAGCACGTGCTCTTGGGTTTTCTTTTTTGTAAACAAACCTGTCGTGGTGTTTTTTAATAGTTTGTGTGAAAGTTTGCATAAAATAAACAACATTTGACAGTTTCTACCTCAATTATACATAATTTTTTTTTATGAATGTGACAGTTGTATTTTTGTAGATTTCCAACTGACAGCAATGTTTTCGATTACAATTCGAAAGTTATTTACAATATTTTTAACCAACCTCAGCGCGTCTTTGCAAAACAACAGCACAGCCTTCAACAATAATATAGAAATCATCACCAGGTTCTCCCTGTTTAACAATTGTTTCGCCATCATCAAAATTAACAAGTTCCAATGCATCGGCCACCGTCAAACGTTCCCATTTATCCAGGCTCTCTGTAAACATTAATAATAATAACAATTTAATTCAACTGCCATTAAAAAGAACAACACCACTTACCCAATATAGAAACACGCGATAGAAATTCTTCATACATTTTACGTTTTCTAATGGTTGAGCCCATCAAAATGCGTCGATATGAATCACGATCGATACCCCATAGCTTAACATCCGTTTTGGCACGTACCGTAGCAGCTCTTGGTGTACCATAAATCAAAGCCAATTCACCGAAACTGCCGCCTTCGCCAATAGTAGTTACCATTTCGGAATTGACAAATACCTTTAAAAAGAAAAAGTTAAGTGTGTCTCAACAATACGTTTGTCTTGCAATTAAACTGTCTTTAAACTCACCTCAACTTCGCCCTGATCTATGACATAGAAATTATCACCTTCATCGCCCTGTTGTATTATATTTTCACCCATTAGATGTGTTACGGGGAACATGGCATCGAATATATCGGAACGTTCATTTTCATCCAAATGTGAAAATAATACATTTTTGGCGATGGCCTTTGAGAGAGCAGCCATTGTTTTATAATCTTTGGGTACAACTTTTTTCACATAGCTGGTTGCATCCTCTTCAGTCACTGGCTCGGCTGAAATGCCGCCACGTCGTCGAACTGGTGGGGCATGTGTTTGTGGCATTGGACTAAGATCTTCACAATCATCAGGGCTGGTTACCTGTTTAGTGGCATCAAGTTTGACTTGTTCCTAAAAAGAGAAAAAACAAATAATAATAATGGGAAAAATTAAACAATTTTATAAAATTATGTAGAAAATATAGGGACAAATGTAAAGAAGTGATCAGCACTGGCATAAAATCAGCAGATATTTATAGGACTGAGCTATTACATAATATATGTATATGGGCATCTCCAGGGGTCACGAACGTATGTTCGTACGTTTTTGATATACAAAGAATATAGAAAAGGAAACCAGGGCACACTCATACAGGTAGGAGCGATAGCCCAGTTGATTATTTTGTTGTTGGGAGAAATTCTAGTACAAACGTCAAAATTTTTTTACATATTTACATACATACAAAACTTAAGAGCAAATGTAAAAACAAACATGTATATTTTGTTTTTGTACTTTTTCGTTTTGCTTTGTTGTACACATTTAATTGTGACATTTGAATTAGATTTCACAAAAACAAAATACATGTAGGTTTTTATTTTTGTAGAACCGCTCCTACCTGTGCCCTGTCAGGGTGCCCTGAACGGAACTTTTCCTAGAATTTTTTTGTGATTCGATAGCATTTTGGTAGCTCTATGTTTAGTGCAAAATATGGATTTCATCGAATTTAAGTTTTCATAATAATAGTTATAAACATGTGGTCACGAACGTACGCAAAATAAAAGTCAACTTTGGCTGACAGTAGTGAAATATAAAAATTTTCAAAATGGAATGGAATATTCAAGAGTGATTAATTTATTTTAAAACTGTTTTAATGTAGGTCTCTATCCAGTATTTAGACTATAAAATATCTCTATTGGTTTTTGTTTTATTGACTTAAGTACCGGTCGCGAACGTACGATTTTTCCATATGTTGTTTTTATTGTTATCACCATTATTGTATATTCAATTTATAGTGTGTAGCAACTTATAACAAGAAATAGACTATTTTATTTAATATGAAATAATGAAAATTTAACAGTATACATATATGAACATTTTTTTTTTTTTGGTTGACTCTCCGGCGGAAATGCCCATATGTTAATTATTTTTTACTAATTAATTATTTAATTGTAGCTTATTTGAAATATTGTCTCAGTAGTAGAACGTATTAATTTTATTATTAAGATAAGAATATTTTATTCAGACTTAAGTTCAAATCTGCAATTCACAAATTAATTTTTTACGAATTTAAAAAAAAATATAGTTTGCCGATTGCAGATTTGAACTTGAGTCTGAATAAAAAATTCTTACTTTAATAAGGAAATATTTTATTATAAATAATGCCTCTGGTAATATTCAACGTCTGTATGCCACCAAACAATTAAAATTTATTAATTTGAAAAAAAAAAATAGGAAGTGATTCAAAAGCGAAGGAAAAGCGAATAATTTTGATTGATTTTTGGTAGATGGAACCCTTAATTCCAATTTTTCAATATTGGCGCAGATCACTTGAATTTGCTATTCGGTTACGTGATATAAATCGGAAAATTTTCAATGCATTTTATTGTTTAAAATATTAAAGAAGTCAACCCAGCACCGTCGCAGCCACCACCAGTTAAGAATTTCATATGCCCGCCCCACTACCACCGCCCTACACTTCCCCAGCCAATGCTTTTATCAAATCTTCACGTTTACTTTTTCGTGCCACTGTACTTTAAAAGGTCACTCACAAATAAAAATCCAAAAATTTTTTTTGGGCACCCCTGATTTACAACCATAAGGTTGCGTTCACACTTGTCAAATATTTGCCCAAAAAACGTAACCACTAAATAGTAACGAAAAACCTTATATTTACGCAACAGTTTACAATAATATTACATTTCATGACACTGTCTATTAGTTACATATAAAACTGTTAACTTAGTAACCGAATCGAACTATTTTTCATTAGTATTTAGTGGTTACACTTTATTTGGCAAATATTTGACAAGTGTGAATACACCTAAATACTATATAACACTCTTACACTTGCATTAAGTGCAATGAAATTCTGCAAAAAAATTAAAAAAAATAAATAGAAAAAAATTAATAAAAAATAAATAAAAAAAAAATTAATAAATAATAAAGTAAAAAAAATGAAAAATCGCATGTGCTAGTTAGATTATATGTTTGACATTTGAATGAATTTATAAATGACTTTTACTTTCGAACAGATTTGAGATACACACGCAGGCATGTAAAATAAAACATTTGTGTACTTAAGTACATATTTAAAAAAAAAACGCTCCTATTATTAAATTTGCATGTTACGCTATTTTTTATTTGAATGTTTTTAATATTCTTAAGTTTTATTTTTTTTTGTTAAATGTTTGTTGCTGCGTGTTTTCTTCACATTTTTTTTCTCTTCTTTTCTATGACGCAAATTGAAAAGTAGCAATGGAAATCAAAATGCAAGGAAACAGCAAAAATGTACTTGTTCAAGTTTTGCAATTAAATTTATAAGAATTTTTAATGTTGCGGAATGAAAAACAGTAACAAGGTTTTTATTTTATCTCTCATTGCATTGGCAGTTTTTTTTTGTTGCTTGCTCAATTTGTGTATAAATATGTATGTATGTGTGTATGTATAGTGTGTTTCCACTGCAGCCACATACCTAATTCGCATTCTAATTCGTAATTCATAGGTCAGTTATGAGCAGAAAGACTGATTATTTTGGCAACATGCTTGTAAAAAAACATACAAGCCGGTTAAAATAGAAATATTTTGTTTGTTGTTATATAAAGGGTGAGCCATTTACCGGTTTAAATTTGAACCACCGCTTATTTCGTAACTGGCAATACTTATATATGTGATTCTAATCTGTCATAAAATTCAGTATATTATCTGCACTGAAAGAAATAAATCGATTTACGCTTGAGCAACGTTGGGATTTATTGGAAATTTATTTCAAAAACAAAGACAATTTGTCGAAAATTGATTTTACGATTTTGCTAGAAAAACAAAATCATCGTTTCGGATGAAATTCATTTTCATCTTATTGAGCAAAATATTCGGTGGTTAGAAAAAACACACCGGGTGTTACAGAAGTCAATGCACCCATTACGAGTGACTGTTTGATGCGGCTTGTGGAGCGTAGGCATCATTGTCCCGTATTTATCTGAAAATGAGAACGGCGCAACCATTACGGTCAATGAAGAATTGCTCGCACCATAACAAGCGAATTTTTTGTGGCCGTTCTTCATGGTATTGATGTGAACGATATTTGCTTTCATCGGATTCATTGCGCCAAACATTTGATGACCGTTTACGATCGTGCACATGCTATTATATGATGTCTAATCAAACTGTTGTTGCTTTCTTCGAGGGTACAAATTATTTTTGTATTTGGCGATTTTTTTATTAAATTCCTGAATAAATGACTACCTTACTTTATTATTAGTCTTTATTCTTCGATATAATCACGAATTTTTATTATCACGCCTGTTATAGAAATTATTCGGAATGTTTTTGAATCCGAATTTTCTTTTTGATCGATTTTTCTTCAGACTTCAAGCGATTTTCTTTATTCCGAGAAATTTTGGCAATGTGGCAATATTGTGCAAACAAATAACATCTGGTAATTAACGAAGAGAACAAGTATAATAAAAAAACGGCAGCAAAAGTAACAAAATTAAAATTCAATACATGAAATGCTTGTAATTTCAATTGTTGGTGTATTAAATGCACAGGGACATCAGCAACCATCCAAAAAATTGCAACAAAGAATTAAAATAGTTTCATCCCCAAAATAATATGGCAACACTTGGTTTACAATTTTGGTTTTCTTTGTATTTTTTAGCCACTGCTAGATTTATTTTCTCAAATAAGGAAAAATAAAATAACAATACGCAAAAATTGTTATTAAAAGTTTTGATACTAGATCTCTGTATTGAAATAAAAAATTTTTAATAGCATTTTGTATTTTCAAATAAAAAAAAATTTTTTACTTTCAAACGAAAAATTAAGAGTAATTCATCGTTGTTTGTTTTCTTAAGCTTTTTTGGAATTTGAAATAAAAAAACTTTCATTATAAATTCATTTACCGCCAGTTTTTGGAAATAAAATGAAAATCTTCATTGGGGATTTTATATTAAAACAAAAACAAATCTGAGTTCTTTAATTGTTGTTTCAATATAAATTGGCAGGAGAAAATTTTATGTACAAAAACAGGCCGTTAATTTCCCTAATATACCATCATAGTTGTTTATTAAATTAGAAAATGTGGTTATGACGTTAAAAAGTCTCTAATATTACAATTTGCTATAAAACCTGATGAAATATATTTATTTTTATCCAATTTCATGCTTTTACGGATAATAAATCTGGCAACTTAATATTGTGGAATCCATAATTATTTGATTAACTTAGGGGTTGCACGATCAAGTTTTGCCTTTCAAGTTTTAATATACACACACATTGTTTACTAGTACATGCCTACTTTTTAAATATGATACGAACTTGCTTAGAAATTTGCTTTCCAACTGAGTGTTTTAATTTTCAGGCAAGAAAACAGCTGATAACATTTTTAATGAGCAAATTTTTTAGTTTTCCTTCTCGAATGAGGAATAAGATTATTATAAAAATTATAATCAAAATTTTCTCTTCGACAACATCTTGAAAAGAAATTTGTTATAAAATTGCGTGTCACATATGTCATAGCTTTAAATTTTTGTTAATTTTGGCAATCAGTATGTGTGAAAAACTTGAGAGCAAAAATTGAATGTGTGGCCGCAGCGTAAATACACATCAGTCAATTACTAAACAGAAATGATTATTTTTTGTAAAGCGAATGGTAAAACATTATTTGACAAATTTGTCCCAATTAAGAAACAAAAAATTTACTAAAAATAAATTTTATCTGGCAACAATATTTATTTCTGTACAGAAAATACACATAATATAATCACATATAACATCTTTGCACTTTTTATTTCCAATTATAAAACTAGTACTTTGTAAGAGTTATTTATTAATATTCCATTTATCATTATAATATTTAATGTACTGAGAACTATTGCACCCACTACACGTACTACGTAATTTTAATTTTCCCTTTGAGCGGAATAGCAATTCAATTCTAATCTAATCTTAACAGTTAACATTTCATTACAATACTTTCTTCTAGTCACAATCATTAGCATAAAAAATATCAACGATTTTTACGTTTGCTCAGTAATTGACAAATGAAGTGACTGCCACACACACACACGCACGTACTGCCTTAATTATCTACCCAGTAAAACTAATAAAATTATTTGAATGTTTTCCCGATTTGTAGAGCACAGAATAAACGATAAAATGTAATCGCGCCATAACCATACCCAATACAAGACTTAGTTGGTAAGAATATCACGCATACCACATTCACTTAATTTTATGCAACCAGTCCATTTAGCATTCAGAAGAAAAAAAAGTTCTGTTTATTTAAATAATTCTTATTCTATATTTGCTTTTTTTAATGCCTTCTAAAGAAGAATCGAATTGCGTCACAATAATGCATTTAAATGCATACGAGTATGTACAAACACGTTCATTTATGCAAATGATTTGTGCTGGAAAAGGGTATATGATATACATACTATAACGTACTCAATAAAACTTTTGAAGTTAAACAAGTAAAAACGTTATATTCGACGGGGTCGAATCTTAAATACCCTTCAAATATTTAGTAAATATTTAAAATGTTTAACTTGGTGGGACAGAGTTCCTCTAAGACATCTCTGTACCCAATTTTAAATCTCTACTTTGACAGAGTCATTCCGGGAAGGGCTGTGGGGAAGACGTTTCACCTCTGCAAGATCAGAGAATATCTCAGCTTTCTATAGGCTTAAGGAATAAAAATTGTTCAATAATTACACTATTTTTGCATACAATATCGTATGTCAACGCCCACTAAAGGGGCGGGGTCAAAAATACACTACATCATGTTTTCCACAGGCGAACGTATGGGAATTGCCAGATCGTCTTAAGACTTCATCACTGATCAAGAATATATATACTTTATGGGGTCCAATTCTTTTTGGAGGGCATTAAAACTGTATTTTGTCGGGGTCTCTATGGCAAGGGCCATGGGGGAGACATTTCACATTTGCTATAAAGCTCCAAAAATAAATGTTTGGAATAATTCAATGTAAAATGTATTTAAATTTTTTTATAGCGCCATTTAGATGGACCTACCCCCCTCGGTAGGGCAGAGGAGTACCAGGTTACGTCTCAGCTTCGTCATTAAAGCTGAAACATGTTATTTTTAAGGAATGCAGGTTTAAGGAAAACAATTTGTTAAATTTTTACACTATATTTGCGTATAATAACGCCCACTAAAGGGGGCGGGGTCCAAAAAAAATTTCATTTTATGGCTCCAAGTTTAACGCTTTGGACCTTCTTTGACATAAAAATATATCATTTGCCTAACAACATTACAAAAAAAAACTCTCAAAATGATGTTGTTTTTTAGAGGTTGGTTTAGTTCTTCTTAGTGGAATTTTTTCCCCTCTTGTCCGATTAATCCCATTTCCGAACTTGACGTGTGCTATACTGCAAGATACATATGTATATTTATAATGAATTTCAAGAGGTTGGCTCTTTTCGTTTAGACTGAATCGTGAATTCCACAGACAGACGGACGAACGGACATGCTCAGATCGTCTTATATTTCATCACTGATCAAGAATATATATACTTTATGGGGTCTGAGATGGATATTTCGATGCGTTACAAACGGAATGACAAAGTGAATATACCCTACAATTCTTTTTTGGGGGGTATAAAAATAATACATATTTAATTGAGATTTGAAATAGTTCACACAAAATTTGCACTTTCGGAATGTAGCCATAGCGCTCAAAATAAACATTAAAGCCTTATTTTGGCTGTCGTCCTAGTGACGAAATCCATCAAGTGTGGCAACACGCGAAGTATATTTAACATTGAAATCATATGCCCCTGACAACCGTAATAGGGGAGTTGCCACATTTTTTGTCAATACAATTGTAGTTGTTGACGTTATTAATCTTGACAATTCGCATTGTTTTGTTTTCCAAGATATTCTCAAAGAAATTAAGCCCATATAAAGATATAAGCACTACATAGAGGTATTAAAAATGAAAAGTCTATTCTTCCTTCTAGACCATATACCCCTTATTCCGTAACTGTTTGTCAACGTCACGTCAAGACAATGTCAAAATAAGTACACTTCTGTACTCATTCCCTGGAACAATTATAAATTTCTAACAAGCTCTTAATATATTAAACGCCATATTGAGTAGACAGAGACTGTCAGAAGAAGTTCAGTGTTGCTCGCAAGTAGTATGTAAGAGTCTTATTTATGATATTGCCTTGACGTGACGTTGACAAATAGTTAGAGAATAAGGGGGAATATGTTTTAAGGATTTCAACAAGATCAGTTGAAGAGCATTATTTTTCAAGTTATCTTACATTGAATATTTGCTGTTTGTGTTCCACTGTCGTATTCTAAAATTTATTGTGATAAAAATTTATAAAATTAATCCTCATATCATTTTTGAAGATATCCCAAAATACCCATGTACCTGACGGCGTTTTTTTTTCTTTTACGAAACGATCCATGTAGAAAGAATCAATTTAAGAAAATTTCATGTTTCCTGTCACATTCCGTATTTCATAAATAAAATTTTACATGCAAATTTCCTAACGTGTGATCAATTGATACCATGAATAACATGTAAAATGTTATAAATATTATTCGGAAATTTTCAAATGTGGAATTTATGTTAAGGTTGATTATCTCCCAATAAATTCCATTCTTCTCTATATGGCTAATGCCGTGACCACTTATAAAATATTGTTTGACAATCACATATTTTGACAATTTTAATGAAATATATGTTGTTTTATTTATGACAAGGCCAGCATTCATTATATGCGTTGAAATATGTTAAGATTTTATGGTATTTTCTTTTCTAAACAAAAAAAAATTGGAAACATTTTTGTATGATCAATCGAATTCAAAAATATATTACATATATAACGTATATAAAAAAAAAACGCAAGATGAGAACAAAATAACCCCAGAATGAAAGATTAGCCAATAAAGTTTTTAAAAGTGGGAAAAAATTGTTATGAAACGCCCCCAAATACAGCACTTTTTATTTTTTTATATAGCGCTGCCATTTAAAGTCCGATATCAGTATATCGTTGTTCATGGCTCGACTATGGTTTCATTTCATTGGATCCTCTCCCCCGCTTCTAAAATTTCTTGCACGCTGTCCCTCTTAAACCATCTAACATTCAAACATTTTACGGTAAATTTTCTATAAATTCAAATTTACTTAAAAAAGTATTTTCGTATTTTTTTGCCTTAGTAATAGATATAAACTGTTCTTTATCTTACTATTGATAAAAATTTTTATTTGGTCTTATTTATTACTTAGTAAAAAAATTCTATCAGCATTTTAAATTGAATATGATTTAATGGTTTATTTTTAAACTAATTTGAAATTATTTTACAACATTTCATAAAAGTCAAAAGCGATAAGAATACTTATCGCTTATGAGAAGCTATAAATAGATATTAGTAAACGAAATTGATGTGTTGAAAAGTATCTAAATGTGCACACACAATTAAGCAAATGGTTTTATTGCAGTTCGCTTTTTTTTCAATTTGTAATCTAAAATAAACCAATTTAGTTAAAAAAAAAAAAACTCGACCGTTCAAAAATTATGTTTATTTTGAGTAATTAATAATAAAATTTTTACTTTATGACATTTCAGCAATTTTGTTATCTAATAACAAAACAAATAGATTTTGCCCAATCGTTCAAAATCTAAATTTGAAAGTATCAGTGAGAAATGGAGGGGAAATTCAAATACGTACACTTGTGTCCACGTCATACTTAAAGTCCTATTATACGAGTAGTAACACTGTAGCATGTGTTTTTAACAGTTTTGAACAAACACCTGTGACTTGATTATCGGGAATGTAGGAAATATCATACAGCCATGATAAATGCTATTTTTTAAATTTTACTTGTTTGTTAAAAAAATGGTATTAAAAAGCTATTAATATTTCATTATTAACTTTCTATTTTATAGAAAATATATTAAAGCCCAATTTTAAGGGATAACACATTATTTACGGGAAATTCCCCGCCTATTAATCACACATAATTAGTGTCCGACCGAACGTACTTTTCCAAACCGAAGCCGAACTCGAATATCGGTCAATTTTGCAATGTTCAGCTGAGCTCGCAATTGTACTTTTTATTAAATTTATTTAATTACAACAAAATAATATATATTCATTAAGACGTTTATATATATCGCACCCATTCACAAGCATGTGACAGCAAGCATGCTAAAAATCTAATTTTTCTTCAAGCATTGTCGGTGTCACACATACTAAAAATTTTAACTCATACTACAAGAATGCTTACCATGCATTTTGACCGTGTCTAGGCCCCTTTAGAGATGTGTACTCTGAATTAATTTATGGAAAAGTCAGTTTTGGAAAATTTTGAGTTGTGACCCGTTTGTATTTAGGGTGCGATGTGCTTGAGAAATAAGACCTATTTATATGTAATAAAATTTTTGCCGAAATGAAATTAAAATTTTTTTGTTGTATTTTTTAAGGACTACTGAAATTACAATGAAATTGGTTTATATTTAATCATTTCAGTTTGTCGTCTTTGTATTTTTTAACGAATATTGTGGTCCTATTATTTTCATATATCCATATGACAATAAATATATAATTCAAATAAAAAATTTCGGTGTTCGGTAAAGTTCGGTCAAAATTCCGAAAACCGAATTTTGGTTGCACGTGAATTTTGTCGAACTCAGAAGCCGAATCCGAATGCTCGGTCGGACTCAACACAAAATTTAAAGGTTCTTACGAATGTCTCCTTATTTATTTAATGATTGCAAAACAGAAGCCTAAGCGTTTCAATATCAGACGCTATTCGGGATTATTCGGTAAGAAAATATTTGAAATATACCAATTTTTGATGCTTATAAAATATGAAAAAATTAAATATTGGACCAAATACTCTTCCACCATGTGAAACACATATAAAAGTTAATAGTATTTGTAATTAGTCGAAGAGGTTCAAAAGGCAGACTGTATTAATTTTTATTCCAATTAATCTTGGAATAATAGTATTTGCGATCCAAAATGAAGAATACAAAAAGAAAACAATATTTTTGGGGGCTCCAGATGTCTCTTGTCTAAATAACAATTAAAGGCATATTTTTTTTTTATATATTTGTATATAAGAAATGTAACAATTCTCATACAGAAAAAAATATATGTTCCTTATTTACCCATTCAACTTCAAAAATTAATGTTGGCAACATTCACTTCAAAAAATGTTGGAAGAGAGGTGAACATCAGCGACACCGAATAAGAGTCAAAGAAGTTGAAATTGGAAACAATATTGTACTAAAAATATTACTGGACTACTGCAGTACTTTTAGAGTATGAATTGTATTGAAAAATAGCAATTGTACCGAATCTATTATCCCTGATATGATATAATATTCTTTTAAAGAATCAATAAATTTATATCGTTTTTATATCCTCTAAAAAAGAATTGGAGAATGTATTCACTTTGCCATTCCGTGTGTAACGCAGGGAAATATCCTTCTAAGGCCCCGTAAAGTATATATATTCTAGATCAGGGATGAAATCTAAGGCGATCTAGCCATGTTCGTCAGTCCGTCTGTGGTAATCACCATACAGTCTAAATGAAAAGAACCAGACCCCTAAAATTTGGTATAGATACATTTTGAAGGATAGCACAGGTCAAGTTCCTAAATAGGCTGAATCGGGCACGAGGGAAAAAAGTTGCCCTAAGAAGAACTAAAACAACCTCTAAAAAAAAACATAATTTTTAAAGGGTTTTTTTTAATGTTGTTAAGAAAATTATATATGTATTTGTATGTCAAAGAAATTCCAAAGCGTCGGACTTGAAACCAAAATATCATAAACATTTTTGGATCCTACCTCCTTTAGTGGGCGTTGAAGTAAAATATTACATAGCAAAATAGTATAAATATTTAACAAGTTGTATAATTTAAGGCTACATTCCTTAAAAATTTAATTTTAAAGCTTTTATGACGAATCTGAGATGTTCTCTGATCTGCATTACCCTACCCAACTTTGCCCCCTAAATTATCCTATAAAAAAATAGTTGTTTTTCCGCCACGACCCTTCCTCGTAGTGATCCTGTCGAAATAGAGTTTTAAAATTGGGGACAGAAATGTCCTAAAGGAACTCTGACCCAGTAGGTTAAACATTTACCCCCTTATTCATAAAAATTATGAGAGGGTTATAAGAGTGTAATAGAGCAAATTTCATATGAAATATTGTTTTATTACGCTGTTATTAGACTCTCATAATTTTTATGAATAAGGGGGTTAACATTTATTTACTAAATATTTGGAAGTTATTTAAGATTCGAGCCGATCGCATATAACATTCTTTCTTTTTTTTAAATTCTATGATATTTAAAATACAAATTGTAATATATTTTATTAAATTTATTTAATTGTTTCTTAAATCGTCAAACAAGACTCTCATGTTTTCCCTTTTGACTGAGAAGAAGCATACGCAATAACGAAAACAAAAAAGTTTTTTTGCCATTTGCAAATGACCTTTGAATGTGTATAAACAAACATTTCATGCTCGTACTCTCGTTGGAATAACCTTTGAGTGATACAAAACGTACATATATAATAGGGGTCAATATGAATACACACACATATGTACAAACACACTTACAGGGATTAAAAAACATTAAAGCAAATTAAAATGTCAATTTGAACCGAATTGAAGTGAATGCTTTAGAATTGAATGTAACAGGATTAACGCGATACTCATATGCAAAATATTGAAGATAATTTCTCTATAAAGAGATGAAAAAATTTCAATATATCGGCTGTTTTTTTTTTTTGCTGCTTGAGAGCTGTAGATATCGATAACTATGGTTGGAGGCAGCTGAAAATGTCAAGCTGTTTTGACATTTCTGTGCAATAAGATTGAGCAAGTCAACGTGAATCGTTTAACGTCAGAACAATGCTTTGAAATTGTAGTAATTAACTTTGAAAAATGGACCATCGACGTAATCGGCCTAGTGAGCAACTAATTTCTGTAGATATTGATCGTTTCGCATTTATTTTACTTTTCCCGATTCAAAACCATCAACAGGAGAAAGAAATTTGCGTACCAGGTGGGCAAATGTGAGGTTAGGAAGTAAATTGCCTGTCAAATGACAAAATGTCAAGAATTCAACTGTCATCCTTTGACATTTATTTAGTAAAAAGTTGGGAAATTTTGTGGGAATTAAAGCCGGTCGATCGTTGTTTGCATCGAATGTTTGTGAATGGGAGGTTTGAAAAGCTGAACGAAAATAAGGTAATTTTCAATACAATCATTTTAATGATGAGGCCCATTTTCAATTAGGCAGTCATGTAGACAAACAAAGCTGTCGCATATGGGGTTCACAAAATTCACATAAAGTCCTTGACAAGCCCTTATATCCAAAGACCGTATGACCGTATGATGCAGTTTGTAGTCAGGTGGCATCATCGACCCGTATTTTATCGAAAATGAGCCAGAAAACGCCGTCACCGCGTATTCGCTAATTCACTACCAAACCATGATAACCGATTTTTTGTGGCCACAATTGGTTAATGTTGACATCAGTGACTTTTTGTTTTAGCAAGACGGCGCCAAAAGTCACACAGCCTCAGTCGCGTAATTTCGCGATTTGACGACGACAATTGACCGCCTCGTTCTTTTGATTTAACGCCGCTGGATTATTTTCTCTGAGGCCATTTGAAAGACCGGGCGGGTTTCCGTGAACAAACCACAAACAACTGACGCTCTGAAACATGAATTCGGCGCTGCAAAAAAAAAAGTTGCAAAATGTGGTTCAAAATGTTATGAAAAGAGCGGACGTCTGCCAACGTGCTAAAGGTGGACATTTGATCGACATCATATTCCATTATTAATTCCCATATTTCTACTTTACATTGGTATCAATAAAACTGAATTTGTCATAAAAAATTTAATTTTTAAGGCAATTTACTTTCTAATCTCAAATTTGGCCACCCTTTATTAAACAATACGCTGAAATGTCAATTCGTTGTCGTTCTCAATTTGTTGGTTTTTGTCCTCTGACTTTGTAAAAAAAAACTTTACTTAAGGATCTGGGATTATGTGCCTATAAAATATAGCTGGTGCAAAAAGTTTTCTATAGGGCACAAACTCCTTTTAACCCCGACAATTCTTACATTTTCACGGAACATGAATTCCTAAAAAAAAACACCGAAATTATTATTAAGAGATACAATAAAGACTTAGAAGGTTAAAATGTTTTACAAAAATATTTCGCGCAGTGTACCGAACCCAAAAGTGCTGAACTCAGCCTATACCTAAAATGTAATGATTACAGGATTTATTGCCCCTATAGCAGAATCAGCCTTTATATTTAGGGCCTTATAATTTAGCTCAGACTTTGAAATATTTTTAAAATTACCATTAGCTAAATAAAACCCCCTATTATTTGCTTTTTCACTTAGAGGTGTAATATTTTACAATTGAAATTTTAGTATGTGCTCATAAAAGCGCAAAATTTATGCGTTTTCTAAAAATTATTAGCAATTTCGAGTAAGAACATCTTCCAGATGATGCAATTAATTTCATTTTTATAACCCAAGCAGAACGTACAACAGGTTAATTAATGAAATAATATGTGTGTAAAAGAAAGGGTGCATGAAAAAGTGCATGTTAATTCATGTTTAACTGTGTTGAAAAATTTTGCATTGAAATTTGCCAAATAAGAAGGTTATAAGCAAAAAATTTTTTACTTATAAATTAGACCTTCAATTTTAATGTACATTAATTCATTCTTACTGAATAATCATAGTTTTCAAAACACTTTTAACAATACAGTATTTGAAAGTGAGGGAGATTATTATGCAATTCTATTCGAAACGGAAATTGTTCGAAAATAGATGCCTTTAACATAGAAATTCAAAAGCTCTTTCTTTCGAATTGAAATATAAAATAATCCCCTGTTTTTTAAATTATTTGTTTTGCAAATAGGCACAAAAACACATATTTTCGAAAGACCGTGTTTTGTTGTTACTTTGTTTGTGTTATTTGAAATTTTATTTGAACAGCTGTATTTTAGACGAAAAAAATTATTATTAATTGTTTAATAATCCATAAAGAATTAGTTGATTTACGGCATGGCAATACGATTAAAAACTTGTAGTACTTTCAGAAAATATAATCTATATAAAATCTATACATTTGCCTTACATACTTTTTCTTTTAAGCTTACAATCAGTAAAAACAATTTAAAAAACTGATAATCTAATTCGCAATACAATGACCAATTGCTGAGTAATATGACGAATAATAAAGGGTTATAAATTGTTCGATTTCAAAAGAAAAATTAAATAAAACACTCATAAAGATTTCAGTTCCTCCAAACATTTTGAATTTCTTATATTATAGGGTGATTTTTTTAGAGAGTGTCACAATTTTAAGTCATAATAAATCAATGAAATATGTATATTTTTAATATCAATGAAACGGACTTTATTGGAAAGAAAATTTTATGAAATTAATGTTTAAATATGATTTCTGCCATGTGGCCCCAATATGTATCCAAATTATTTTACTACTAAATATTTAGCCATACATTTTTTTAATTTTTTAAAATTATTACATAAATCTAAATTTTTCAACATAAATTTCTTTGATTTTTCATATTGTTTTCAACTTCTTCCCTTTCTTACATCTACTGAGAACTGATAGCGGGAATAATTTCTCACGGGAAATTCACAATACCATTTTTCCCTTCGAGTGGAATAAAAATTTCACGTGAACAAAAATTTCACTTGTTATTCACGATAGGGGCGATTAATTTTATTCTTAAGATAAGATTTTTTTTTTCAGTCTCAAGTTCAAATCTGTAATCTGCAAATTATTTTTTTACGAAGTTGTGTTGAATTAAAATTTATAGGCTAATTGTTCGAAATTTTTTGTTTTAAATTCAGAAAGACATGATAAATATTCCAAGGCACAAAGGAAAGTTAACATCAGTTTTTAGTTATTCAACTTACACAGCAGAGCAGAATAGCAGTTTTCGAAAGCCGCAACACTTTCGTCATCAGTGCTCATGTGTATTGTGTTTCTCACCACTTATTACGTGGCCTAGTTGAATATGATAACAGTTCTTATTTAAACAAATTTTATTAGGAAATTGAATACGAGAATTGTCTCAACCGGATGTTAACATTTTATTGTTTTAATACCCGTGTTACCGTTTGATTATTTTCTTCATGTCCCATTTTCTTAATTCAATTTAATATAGGAATATGAATGTTCGTTAAAATATTTACTACATACAGATTTTGTTAAATTAAAGTTATTTTATTAAGAGTGCAATATTTAGAATATTTTTATATTTTTATTTTAAAATTTTTCAATTTATAATATATAAATTTAAATTTTTTGATGTTATTAATAAAATTGAAAAATTTTGTGTTAAATAATTTGAATCTAATAAAAAATTAATAAAAAAAAAATAATTTGCAGATTTGAACTTGAGTCCGAAAAATACAAAAATAAAAAGAAATATTCTTATTTTAATATTTTATGTTAAAAATGCAGCATTTCAAAAAGAAAAAGTTTATGTTTTAAGATTGTTTATTATTTTTTTTTTTGTTCAGTGTAAATGATTAATTAATTTAGAATAAGAATTGAAATTTTTTTGTTATATTAAAACTTCTATAAATAATTCATAAGTAAAAACTATTCCAATAAAAAATAGCGGCCACGGTCGGTCTAGTCTTTGGCTTGTGTATTAAACAATAATAAAACATTTTTAAAGCTAATTTTATAAGTAAAAACTGATTAATTTCCAACTTTCATTTCAATACTTTTATTATTTACTAAAAACATATCGGAAAATACCGTTATATGTGGCTCAAAAAAATTCAGAATAGCTACAGTCACTTTCTGCTAAAAATGCAAAAACCGCTCCCCAAAAAGTTATTCATAAATGATTGTTTACTCTTCAAAATGGTAGAAATGGTTTTACAGTTATTAAATAAATAAAATGTCATTAGTAGCACCAAGTGAAATCACATATTTACATACATATACAGATGTATGCATATATTTATATTATATAAACGTAAATTAAAAAATAAATAATTATCTAGAGATAAAATTGAGTTAGCAAAATAGTCAAGTTTACAACTAAAGTGAAAAATATAATTAAAGTAAAACAAACCTTCGACATTATTTGCAATAGATTTTAATAATCCTAAGTAAGCACAGTGTAGCGCTATTGAGTTGGATAATGATGGTCGTTGAAATGGCACCAGAACAAACAATTTAATTAGAAAACTAAATCAAAGTACGCTAATGGATGAATGAATGAATAAATGGCAACCGTATAGAAAGCAGGCTATTTAATACCACAGCACTTTCAACACTAATGTAAACAACAGTAATGCAATTAAATGCTGTTACTCTGGTGACACTGTAGATGGATTTCTAAATTTACAGCAACAACAACAGCGACAATGAAGAAGTATTTTATTAACTTTTTTTTTTGTATTTAATACATGTAAGAGTAATCCAATTATATATGTTTGAGAGCACTATTTTATTTAATTATGTTAAATTTATTTTTTATTTAATATTTTAGATTTATTTTGCACATAAAATATTGTTATTGCTTTTTTTAATTCAATTTTTCATTCTTATTATTTTTTAAAATATTTTACACAAATCGCTTTAGCATTAAGCAGGCAATGACAGAATCAATGTCATAGAAAAAGTGTTTTTGTGGTTGACTAAAATCGAAAGAATTTTCTATTTTTTTATTTTATTTTTCGTTATTCGTATAAGAATTATTAAAAATAATTTGTGCTAAATATTTATACATATACATACAGCACAAAGACATTTTCACATATGTTAAGAGGTAAATATTTATGTACATCTATTTTTTTTTAATCCAATAAATCGTGATGTATTTTTTCTGAATTTCTATTTTAACCAAAACACAGTGGGATTAGATAATAAAAACAAAATACTAGGTGCCACAGAAGTCATGTCATTATATGAACTGGATAGAAATTGCTTTAGGAGCAAAATTGATGTCAATGAGTTAAAAATCATATTCTTCAAATGTCCATTTCAGTTGATAGACATTTACGCCTCGCATATTTCCCTAAACTCATCGATGTCTGCTTTATAATGACATAGAAACAATTTCGAGTTAAATGCCGTTTCCGTCGCACTGCACAAACAGAATACCAAGATCGAGGTAATATGGTGTTCAGACTACAACTTAATTGAGTTTATCGCAATTAATGAGCTCAATTAGCCGTAAAAAATTTTAACTAAGTGATTGCTCAATTAACACTTAATTGTCACAATATGGAGTAAAATTATAAATGCAGTACATACTGCTAAAAAGTGTGTTTAGTAAGCGAAACGCAACTCACTGAACAAAGTTAGCAGAGACTTAGCACCTAAAATGTGAAAAAAGTAAATATACATAAAAAAAGTCATATTGAAGTTAAATTATTGACATTAAATTTATTATGAATTAGAAAATTAAAAAAATAAGGAAAAAGAAAGATACCAGATTTAAACTTGGGGTCCTCATGAATATGGAAATTTTTTTGTTGTGTTTTCTGAAATTTCAAATCCTATGGTTTTGCTTGTGTTATTACCAATTCATTTTTGGTAGTTTATGTATAAACTGAGAGATTTTGTTATTTTTGAATTAGGTTAAAGTCTAGACATACTTGACCACATAACAAACAGAAAGCACTAATATTATTATTTAATTTATTATATTTATTAAGCCCGAGATATTTTTACAAAACTATTACAAATTTTATTTATTAAAATGTTTAATAATTTAAAAAAAGAAATTATTTAATATTTGTTTATTCATGCCCCACTGTGCTAACGTAAGAAATTCATTAACTATGTATATTTTTAAAACACCAAAACAAATTCTATTTCCACCCGGCACACGTACAATTTCAAATGACACTTTTTCTTTCTTTTGCCTCCCTTTTCGCGTTAAAATATTATTAAATAATTTTTTTATTAATCTTCTCTCTTGTTTAATTAATTTATATCTAACATTTAAAAAATTAATTTTAACAAAACCAGAGTATTTTATTATTTATTTTGAGCTACCGTTACGTTTCGTTATGTTCACGATACTGTGGGCACAACAACAGCTCACAGTAGTGCGACTACGACGACTACTCGCTCTTTGTATACATTGTTGTTGTTTTAACTGGAAAGGTATGCAATCGTCTATTTGATTTTAATTACCACGACTACATTTGTGTTGTGTTTGATTGTGTGTTTTGTTGTTGTTTTGTTTTTTTTCTTTATGTTCACATATCGAATAAACATGTGTGAGTGTTTGTCCATGTGATTCGATTCATTTACTACTACAACTACAAGTTATCGCATAAATACAGTCGCAAAACCAGCGTTGCCATTGTGTTACGTTAAAAAGTGTTATATGTGTATGTAGAAAAATATACATGCATGGTACATACATATGAATGTATGTGCATCCGTATACATATTTGTTATTTAATTTATATGGAGGCTTCGTTTCTGTAATACAGACAAAAACTGGCATAACGAATGATATATGGCCAGGCCTTTTCGTTGCAGCATGAACATTTTTAATCACATTTTATTTCATATTTTCATATATACATATATATTCGTTTGTATTGAAAATTTGCTTTAAATTTTAAACAATTTCATACTTCCGAAAACAATTTATAATTGTTCTCCTTACAGATATTATAACTCTTTTTTCAAAGTTTTCCATTGCACCACTTACTGCCTATTTCACCATATCGAATGAATTGTTTCTTTCGCACAAATGTATTTGAAACAAAAACTAAATTTTATAAATTGTTTTAGTTTCGGATGTGTTTATACGAAAGAAAGAACTCTTTCGACATTGTGAAATTGGCAGTTAATATTTTCAGGATATATTTATATTGTATCAAATAGATGTATAGTCCTTAAAAATGTCAAGTTAACAATAACATCACCATACATATGTATATATGACAATACATATAAAGACATACAGATGTACATATGTATGTCATTATACTATATCATATTTGATAATTTTTCATAGGCTATTTACAATAAATTTTGGAGTTACGTATTAATATTTTAATTATTCGAATATATGTAACAGAAATCTCCATCTCTTCCCATTAGATTTCATAATTCTTTATGAATTATGTACACATAGATTTATTAGATCAATATTTTGGAATATATCCGTCATGTATTACCACAATTTTTGCTATCGGCGCCAGTGTGCAGCCTAGGAACCATAACTAATGGAATGCTTTTAGCTGTTAACAGGTTGATAAATACGATGCCAAAGGTCCTGGAGACAGTCTCATGGCTGCATTAATTGTTGCCCATCTGTTTAAATGACGAAGGTCAAGCACTACTCACTAAGTATTATTAGCAACGATTGACGATATATATATGTACATCTTCCCAATACAATCTCCGTAAAACCCAGTACATGAGTATGAGCCATACTAACTATTAATATATATTTATATATAAAAATATTGTGTCAAAATAAACATAATATTTTTTGAGAAAACAAACAAGATGTCCAGAATAAAATAATTAAAAAAATTGCCATAGTGTGTGCATACTCTTTCATATACAAGAACGTTACAACAGGGATCTCTTATACGTATGAGTGTCAAACAACATACGGGCATTAATAATAATCATACGTACCCATGGTACAGTAAAATTATATATTAAGTATACGCCAGAGGTTGCTTGCATTAAGCCATTTGGCAAGACTGTAAAAATAGTAAACCAAACACTTGTCAGACGAACAGATGTTTTCGCATGTTGTATTATTTAAAAAAAAATTTTAATTGAAGTTGGTTTGATTCTGAAGCATCCGATTACAGTGAAACCTTGATAACCGGAACCTTGTTAATGCGGATTCTCCGGTAATCCGGACAGAATTTTTGATAACATTGTGTACTCTATAATCCGGATTGATTGTAACTTTATAAATTTATAATCCGGATAGCTTCTTTTTAATATTGTGCTGCAAAAACAAATTGTGTTGCTACAGAATTGAATGTTCTGTTGTAAAACATAGACAAGTTCCGTTTAAAAACTGTTTTGTTTTTTGTTTCTACTAGAAATGAACTGCCTGTTCACCGATGTCGAAAGCTATTGTTCGATAGAATAAATAACATTTAAAACAAAAACAATTTTTTAAATTTGTTTTTGTTTTAAATGTTATTTATTCGATCGAACGATAGCTTTCGACATCGGTGAACAGCCAGGAAATATATACTACGTACACATTTTTTTTTCATTTTTCTAAATTAATTATTTATTTAAATAATCAATAAATACGGGTTTGACATCAAAACAATGTATTAGAATTATTAGTCCGGATTAGAGTCTGCAATTAATTATCCGGATTACCAAGATTTTGCTGTATTTAATTTTTATGCTTCACTCGTTATAAACGAAACAAAATTCTACTTAACTTTAATTATGTTTAATTTGAAATAGGAAATATTTTCGTTACACGAGGTCAGTTCAAAAAGTAAGATGAACTTGTAGAAAAAATATGACATGAAAAAAATAATCAAGTCTTTACCAGGATTTGAGGATGAGGATCTACATCTCATAAATCCTATTCAATATCCTTGAAAACATTTGTAATAATGGGGACTGTTTTCACATGCAATTAAGCCACCTAATAATTGGAGCAAATCAAATACACACGAGTACGGATGATGAAAATGTAACGGCTTTTTAGAACAGATTTTGTACTAATAATTATCAGCTACAATTAATGAAAGTAATATTAAGCAAATTTAGTCTTAAAGCTAAAATAGAGATTTTCAATTTTTTGTCTCTTCAAAAATGTGCAAGAATGTTGTAATAATTCACTAAAGTGTTTACTACTCTTCATATGCGGCGTTTCAATTTCTACAAACATAGTTTTACGTCTTTTTCTAAAAAGTTTCAGTTACGCGAAGTTTTAAAGGAAATTTCATTTTCAAAGTTAGATTAATTTGTAATAAATTTCCATAATATTGGTATATTTAATTATAAAGTTGAAAAAATGCTGCATTCTCTTCTAGAAAAGAAAACATCATGTTTATGCATGCCGTCTTTAATAACGGTTTATAAGGTTGCCTTTGTTTGTTAAGCAATAAAATTTAAGCCTTTTTTATGAACAACACATTTATACAAAACTTAATTAAATTTAGTTGTTATAAAAAGAGAGTGTTGGACAGAGGACAGGACAACTCCTGCGAGTAGATAGTATTGACACTTAATGGTCTTTTATTCAAAAATAGGCAAATAAATTACACCCTACTCGTATTTTGTGTGTATGCTTTTCTGAATTTCAACATATTTTATTATAAATAAAAATAAAATTAAAAATAAGAACACGACATCAAAAGTTAAACACACTATAGGGCGTGTGATCATAAGAAATTAAAATAAGTAAACAAATCAATTAGGTTTTTAACATAAAGACAGTCCAGTCCATTGATAAAATACACATTTTTTGAAAGTAAATAAATGAAAAGTGAACATAGTCTAACGCTTGAAGTAGTGAAATTGTGATTTTTCATTCCAATTTGCTTTGTAATATGCACATAATAAAACAATTTTACTCTCAGCTTGTGACTGTTTTATTTATTTTGGTTTTATTTTTACATCTACTAAATAAATTCCAAGTAAAATATATACATATATATATAGAATAAGAAACAAATATAGTTTATGCGCTCTCAACATATTAGAGCCACACGTTCATCATATAAATCGGGTCATCAATATGTGTTAAGAAGCAGAATTCATGTTAGAAAATATAAAATATATAGAGATTTTATTTTTACACTAGCCCCCCCAACATAAAATGAATAAACGAAAATATATATTTACAAGTGAAATATAAATAAATATATCTTTATATAAAAAGTATTAAAAAATTATCGTATCTACAACCGGCGAAAATGTTGAAAAAGTGCCAAAAATAATTTTTTTTTTGAACAATCGTTGAATCATTATTAGAGAAAGTACTGAGGATGCTGGGATATCGGTGGGTTCATGCCATGTAATTTACTCGGGAATTTTGGGCATGAAAAAAATAAAAAAAAAATTATTTTTTTTTTTACAGAAAGGACATCCTAATTTTGCCTGGGACACCGTATTTGCAAGATTCAGCCACCTGCGACTTTTTGCCGTTGGAAAAATTTAAAAGACCCATCAAAACACGATATTTTGCGACGATTGAAAAGATAAAACCCAAATCGCTGAGAGATTGTATCAGAACTTATTCGAGGACTGAAAAAAACGCTCCTACACGTGTGTTATATACATATATACCCCCTTATTCATAAAAATTATGAGAGGCTTATAAGAGTGTAATAGAGCAAATTTCATATGACATTTTGTTTTATTACGCTGTTATTAGACTCTCATAATTTTTATGAATAAGTGGGATAGTATATATGAACTAAAATTTAATTTTTTTTTTTGAGAAAATTTTAAATTCGCCTTTTTTATCATCGAAAAAAAATTTTTTTTAATCAAATCAATTTAAATTCTTCTGGTTTCTTGACCTCTTTTTAATTATTATTGTATTCTGATATTTTTAAGCTTAAGGTCTCTTTATTATAATTTAATTTTTAATTTCAATATTTCGTCACTCCTTTCCTGAAGAAGTCACACAAAGGAGTGACGAAATATTGAAATTAAAAATTAAATTAAAATAAAGAGACATTAAGCTTAAAAATATCAGAATACAATACAAATCAATTAAAATTTTAAGTTTTTAACTTCCCGCTAAGAAAATTGGATTAAAATTTCCTTTTTTGGACTCAAGTTCAAATCTGCCATCTGCAAATTATTTTTGTTTTATGAGTTCTTATTAAATTCATTAAGAGTGGAATATTAGAATATTTTAAATCATAAAACTAGCAGAACGGGTCCAGTACTAATTTCGAAACCGCTACACCATCTCATAACCGTTCTTTGTTCAACTTTTCCCACTTTCCACGGTGGTACTAGTCATTAAGAATATCAATTATTTAACTAATGTTTTTTAACGAAATAGAATATGAGAACTTTTTGTATTAATTTTTAAGTTAAATAACTTTTGGTTAGCAAGAAATTCCATAACCTTGGCGATTATTCCATTTTTCTCTTTGCTTTTACCAGAGCCATTGGCTGAGATCAAAAGTTTTTCTTTTTTTTTTTTTAATTATGTTCCAGTAATTGAAAATTTTACTTAGTTAACATGAAAAAGTAGACAAGTTTATTTGAATTTAATAAAAATTCATAAAAAAAAATAATTTGCAGGTTTGAGCTTGAGTCCAATGAAGGAAATCTTATCTTATTTCAAAAATTAGTTCGACAAATAAAATTTACTTTAAGCATTAACCCCGGTATTCATAAAAAAATAAAACGTATTTGAAATCTGTTTTAAGAAAATTTTGTATGAAAAAATTTGATTAAAATACATTTCAAACTCATTTTAATTTTTATGAATACCGGGGGGTTAATATTAAAAAAATTGGAAGTTACTGGTTTTACGCCGTTTTGAAAAAATCCAGTAAATTTAACATTTTTGTTTTAACAGAAATTCTGTTGCACGAACAGAATTGCTTGTTTGCCTTGAGTCTCCGACGTACCCTAATGATAATTATTCCCAATATCCCATATACTCTTTCATTGTTGAGTCAAAGCATTTGTATTTTATGTCCGTACAATTTTTAATAAATATTACAATTTATCATCGCAAGAAATTAGTTTCCAGTGAAAATTTTAAAATATATCAAATAATAAAATAATAAATAAAATAATTAATTTCCTGAAGAAGTCACACAAAGGAGTGACGAAATATTGAAATTAAAAATTAAAATAAAATAAACAGACCTTATGCTAGAGTTAATGTCGACGCCGTTGACGGCGTTTCAACGCCGAAAAAGTTGAAATAGATTGAACTTTTACGGCGTTGCAACGCGTTGAGATTAACTGCTCTCATACAATTTCATACGATTCAACTTTTTTTTTGACATTTGACGTCGTCGACGACGTCGACATTAACTCTAGCATTAAGCTTAAAAATATCAGAATACAATAATATATCAAATATTTAACTGCTAAAGGTTTTCATCTTCAATTCCCTATTTGACATTTTTACATCGTCTATGAGGTATTGAACTTGATGTAATTTAATTACAATGTTTATAAATTTCTCTACATGAATTAGCAAATAAATTTATTTGTTTTCTTTTTACACACACGTGTATTTTACAACAATGGCTCAGACATTTTGAATGCATAAAATGCAATTCAAATTTAATAAATTCAAACAATTGACAAAACTATTTTATTCAAAGTTCTTGATGTAATTTGAAAGTCTAAAATCATTTAGAACATTTTTAATTTAATAAATTTCAATAAAGGAAATTATTTAGAATTAAGTGAATTAAAAATTGTTTGATTGTTACTTTGAAGATGGCTAGAAATAGCGCAAGTTTTTTTTAAACAATATTATTTAATTGTGAACAGAATTTTGAAAGAGCATAAAAAAAATTGCAACGTTCTAATGCTCAATATGATAGAAGAGCGTAAAATGGATTGTGATCGTTCGAACTTATCAGCAAAAATAATAGTAGAGAATTACGGAATTAAAAGCATTTCCGTTCACATATATTTTGTAATTAATTAATTGTTTTTCAACTAAAGTTTTAAATTTTATTTTTCTAGTGCTTCACACGGTAGTCACTTTGGTCCAATTCTGCTGCTTTTTTTTGAAGAAGGACTTGCCCGAAGTAATTAAATATTTCAATGTATCCTGATGACGTAAACATTTTTCCTAGCATAAAACTTACTTGTTTTCGACCAACTATACCTACAGAATGACTAAAATAATTTTTGCAAAATATGTAAATTAAATGGAATCCTGAATAGCTATAATTGTCAATCGTTTCACGATATTATAGAATTGGGAGTTTTACTAGATAGTACATTTAACTTTGCCATAAATCGCACAGTTATAAATAGTTCTGCATTTATAAATTAATCTGTTAAATGTTTTAATGATATTCATTAAAAGAATTTGACAATCAAATTGTCATTACTTGTGTGACTGCTAGGGATGTGCAAATGCTGTAATTTATTCGTGTCACGCGTGATTCATGTGAATCGTGATTTCACATTATCCAAATCATGCGTGCGTGCGTGCGTGAGCGTGATACAACAATTTAGAACCGTGCGTGATAGTACGTGGTTTCTAATACGTATAATATTCAAGAATCTTTTAAGAATCTTTTACTAACAAAATTCAAAAGAAATTTAACATTTCTTTTTTGTTATTTTAAATGTTATTCATTCCATCGAACAATAGCTTGCGACATCGCCGAACAGACAGTTAACCTTCATATACACCAATGCCTCACTTTGCGTCGTGGTTATAGCAAAACATGTAAAGATCGAAGATAGGTTCCTGGGTTGCGAAATATTACTTTTTTAAAAGAAAATTAAACAAAGTAAATAAAATTATATATAAATAATATAAAAATAAAGTGAAAATAAAATTGTATTAAAACTGCGTTGATTTTTAGTTAAAAAGGGAAACCCCCGAGGTTTGATGGTATGGCGCAATTATGTAGAAACAAAGGTGGTTGCCATCTTTTAGAAAAAAAAAGAAAATTTCAAAAAATAAAATTAAATACTCGAACCAAAAACAACGCAACTTCGAAAATCTAACGACGCACAGTGAAAATTAGTACTAATTCAGCAGCGACGCAGCTTCGAAAAAACGCAAAACGAAACGATGCAAAGCAAGATATTGGTGTATAAATATAAAATAAATAAATGAAATCAATTACATATAAAATTTTGCAAAATTTTTGCCTTCCTGCGTTAAAGTACGTGATTAAAAATAATGCGTTCGTGTTCACTTTAAATGTTGCCGTGCGTGAAAAAGTTCAATTTTCGTGATGGTACTTCATCATGAGCTTCATTTTACACATGCGCACATTTCTAGTGACTGCACAATTAATTACCCTCTTGCTGTAATCACGAGTAATACTGTGTTAATTTTGGTCTGTCACATTGAACCCTTGTACGACAATCGTGTAAACACTTTATATACAACCGTGCGGTAATAAAAATTTCAAAAGTCATCTTTTATTTATTGTTTTCGTTCTGCGGCAATCAAATTTTACAATACATTCTACAAAAAATGTATTCCGTAATGAAATTTTTATTTGACATATTGTTGTCACAATTCATTTAAAAATGTATTCCAAAATTCCTTATTTGTAGAATTTCCAAAAAAAAAATTCTAAATAAAAAAAATAAAACAAAGCTCTGTAAAAGCACTTGGTTTGTGTCTAGGGTTATACATTTCGAAAATTATCTGCACTAGACTTGTGTCCAACTAGCTCATTCGCTCAGTTTTGACAAGAACCTCTGATCAAACCCATTTAAATTACATAGGTTTGATCAGAGGTTCCTGTAAAAACTGAGCGAATGATCTAGTTGGGCACAAGTCTAATCTGCACACACGCAGTATAACGTTCCTTCGCTGTCTGCAGTTCAATTCTAAGTTTGAATAATTTTTATGTCACTTTTTATTGCATATTAACTTAATTCATTTAACACTCTGCTTCATAAGTATTGAAAATTCAAGCTATAGTGACGAAAAATTGCATAACATCTCTAAATTCACTCTTAAATAAGTTTACGTGAATGAACACTTTGGAAAGAAAGAAAAAAGCAATTAAATGAAAACTCCAAGTGCAATAATTTGTTTGAAATCAATTTCAGAATTAAGAACATAAATGATAGAAAAACAAATACTGTTTATACATATACAATCATTTACACAACTGTAGATGTATAAACATATACAGATGTGTGTAACAACACTTTAGCACGAATTTATCATAAACGGCACACTCTCATCCAAGACAGACAAAAAACATGGAATTATATGACTTTTTTTTTTATTAACACTAAGTGACAATTCGATAAATAAATAGAATAAGAAAAAATAGTCAAGTCAGGTGAGTATGACTGACTTTTTTTTCGCTTCATGTTAAAACTCATACGAGTATGAATATACGAAGTAATTGTATTTTAAAATGGATTTGAACTAGACTTGTGTCCAACTAGCTCATTCGCTCAGTTTTGACAAGAACCTATGATCAAACCAATGTAATTTAAATGGGTTTGATCAGAGGTTCTTGTCAAAACTGAGCGAATGAGCTAGTTGGACACAAGTCTAATTTGAACAACACGTTCATTTTAGTTTGTGGCTCTTGTCTGCATGTTCGTTTGCCTATTTGTCTGTCTGTCTCTCTCTGTCTGTCAAGTGTTGAGGATGAAGTATTTGCTGCTGAATCTTCCTTATTTGTAAAATCAAATTCATTTATAAATTAATCTGTTAAACCTTGTCTAAAATACTCGTAATAACAAATTAAATTGTATTGCAATTAAATATAATTTTGTTTAATTTCTGTTATTATGGATGTTATCTTTACTAACTCTTGTTGACTTACGTTATTCATACACGAGCGCATAAAATCAACTAATTTTGTTTTTTAAGCACAATTTATAAAGAAAGTTAATTGAAGTGGCTTTTCTGTACCATTTCAAAGAGTTGTTTTAATAAAGCGGTATCTTGTTAAAATGTACTTTTACTAAAACCTACTTTTTATGACATATAACAACAATTTATAGATGAAACTTGTTCAGATATTATTTCAACAATACATAAACTTTGTTTATAACGAAGACAATTAAAACGAAATCCGTAAAAAATTGGTAGCTTTCGGCATCGCCAAACAGGCAGTAAATTGTTTTTGAGATACTTCACTAGGAAGTACTTTACTAAATGGTAATTTTGAAAGAGATGCATTTCTTAAAAATGCGTATTTAAAACGTACTTGCTTAAAATGGTACTACTTTTTAGAAGAAAAATTTGTATATGTAGGTCTTAAAAGGTACGTTTTGGAAGCCGCTTTTAATAACTTTTTTTTAAAGTACTTTCTTTAAAATGTACTTTTTAAAATTTACTTTATTCAAAAGATAGTTTTTAGAACGGGCTTCTTTAAAATGATACATTATTAAAACTTTTTGTATGAGTTACATTTTGTAAAGGGTGCCTCTTGTAATACGAACTCTTTGTAATAGGTTTCGTTACAGGTACTTTTTTATAATAGATACTTTTGTAATAGGTACTTTTTTGAAATAAGTAATTTTTTTGTAGCAGATATATTTTTGCAATAGGCATTTTGTTTTTTTGTAAAATGTACTACTTGTTATAGGTAATTTTTTGTAATAGGTATTTTTTGTAATAAGTACTTTTTGTAATAGGTACTTTTTTGTAATACTTTTCGTAATAGGTACTTTTTGTAACAGGTATTTTTTTGCAACAGGTACATTTTAAAACTCTTTGTATGAGGTACATGTTTTGTAAAGGGTACCGCTTGTGATACGATCTATTTGTAATAAGAAATTTTTGTTACAAATACTTTTCTGTAATAGATACTTTTTGTAGTAGGTACTTTTTTTGCAATAGGTACCTTTTTTGCAACAGATACATTTTTGCAATAGGTATTTTTTGTGATAGGTACTTATTGTAATAAGTACTTTTTTGTAATAGACACTTTTTGTAATAGGTACTTCTTGTGATACGAGCTCTTTGTAATAAGTACTTTTTGTTATAAATACTTTTTTGTAATAAATACTTTTTGTAGTAGGTACTTTTTTGCAATAGGTACTTTTTTTGCAACAGATACATTTTTGCAATAGGTATTTTTTGTGATAGGTACTTTTTGTAATAAGTACTTTTTGTAATAGGTACTTTTTTGTAATAGACCCTTTTTATAATAGGAACTTCTTGTTATAGGTACTTTTTACAATAAGTACTTTTCGTAATAGGTGCTTTTTGGAAACAGGTACGTTTTTTGCAACAGGTACATTTTAAAACTCTTTGTATGAGGTAGGTGTTTTGTAAAGGGTATATCTTGGTGTACGAGCTCTTTGTAATAAGTACTTTTTGTTACAGGCACTTTTTTGTAATAGGTACTTTTTGTAGTAGGTTCTTTTTTTGTTTTTTTTTTTTGTAATAGGTACTTTTTGTAATAAGTACTTTTTGTAATAGGTACTTTTTGTAATAAGTACTTTTTGTAATAGGTACTTTTTGTAATAAGTACTTCTTGTAATAGGTACTTTTTATAATAGGTACATTTTGTAATGGATAACCACTCGGGCCAAATGCCGTAAATCATAAAAAAAACTAAATGCCATTCTATTCCCACAATATTTCTGCATTGTAGTATCATTTCAAGTTCTCATGCAGCCGAGACAACAGACGATATTATTTTAGTATGCTTTTTAAACTATTTTAAAACATTACGATATTATGACAACACGACATGATAGCATACCGCTTGAATACCCAATTATGGCCAAAACTTTTATATAAATATATTCAGTATATAAATTTCTTCATTTCTTGAACATTAATACAAAACGAAATTAATTTTCTTAACAGATTCAATTAAGTTTTGCCTGCACATGATATGACAAAACATTGAATTAATAAATTTACTGTACCAAAACTGAAATATTAACAATATATAACAATAGAACAATGTCGCCAATACAACAAAGTAGCAACTTAAATAAATGGATTAATGTGATTTTTTTATTTTTTTATTATCGCTGTTCGTACAAGTGCTTTTACTGAAAAAGAGAGTATAATTAGAAAGAAAAACTTGAAGCAACCTTTTTATGGAATTTGATAAGAAATTCATTTATCTTTTGTGTGTTTGATTTCGATACAATTATTTATTCATTTTCTTTTCTTCACAACGAATTTTTGTTGGGGCAACTTACCAATTTAAGTGACAATGAATTTGACATTATTTATTAATCGTCTTTATATTTTAGTAATATATTTCGTTTTTATTTATTTATTTAATATTTTTTTATCGCTTTTTAGTATGGAATTTAGTTCAGTTATTTCGTAAAAGATTTTCTGAGAATGTTATCAAAGTTTTTCATTTTATTGCATACACGTGTTTAAGATATATTTATCAACAAGTAATTAATTTTCTTTTTCAATGAATTTTTCTCCGAACGCAATATTTATAAATCGCACAATATTCTCTTTAACTTTGCCACACAATATTTAACACTAAACGCTATAAAAATAAATTAAATAAAGAAGCATTTAAACAATTTTATAAATTCATAAACTCAAGCACCAACTACAAGCGTAAATAATAAATACCTTTACTCGTATACACTCTGTTAAGAGAGCTCTTTTAAATTTTGTCTTCAGATTATTAATCTCTAACGTAAAGTTGAAAAATTATTACAATATTCTCGGAGTAACTTAAACATTTTTTTTTGTTATCAACAGTCCTCGGAATTCTATGCAGTTGCTTGAGATTATATCTGTCTAAATTATTAATTAATTTTGTACTTTCACATAAACAGGGATTTTTATATTGTTTACTAATAAATATATATATGTATGTAATTTCGGAGCAGCATAATCTTTAAAACTGAAATTAATCAACCTCAAAATATATGCATATAAAACCATTAAGTATTTAAAATTTCGCCGTCACCTACTAAAAATATTTAACGAAATACAAACAACTTTTAAGAACACAATATAAGAATAATAAAAGCGAAATTGAAGAGAACAGCAAGAGCTCTATTGAAATGATTGAGAATAATAAAATATAAGCAATCAAACTGTAAATAAAATTTATCAAACATATAATTTGTATTCATCTTAATACTTAAGAAAAGTATGTTCGTACACATGTCACACAGTGGAACACATTTAAAGCAGACGATCGTTTAAAGACTTAAAAACGTTTACACAAAATTTCGCTAATAAATGCTATTTTAAGATTTATTTTGAACAAATATCCGGAAAATCAATCAAACGCATAGAAGATAATGTTTAAGTTTTTGAAAGCGGATCCTTAAATTTATAGATTTAAAGAATGGTATTGTGAGTAATAAAACCCTTTGCCGTTGCTTTTTAAATTTGTACAACTCCATAAGTCACGACTTTTCAGATATTGCAATTTTTTACTATGAAAATTGTTTTAAACTAATTTATGGTTTACAAAGATCAGATGCAATTTCACTTCGAAATGAGCTTCGATAACCAAAAATGTTTAAAATTCTTGTTAGAATTTTTATAAATACGTCCCACGTTTTTTTGTATTAATTTTTCAATTTCGGTTTTTCTTATTTATTTTGTGGTACACTATGAAGTATCTATTACTAAAGGTTTTTCCAACAGGGACTTCCGAATTTTGACAGTTCATAACGGCTTGCTGAAGTTACAACTGTTAAATTAGTTATCATTTATTCAGTCTATAAACGGCTGCTGCATTCAACAACACGTGCAAATAATAAAATTGTTTTATTAAAATGGGTGTTCTGTTCGGGCAACATATCGAATCGAAAAGTCACTTTTAGCAAGAATGAACATGAATGAACTTGAACAAACAAATGTATAGAATTTAGGACAATAGCAATCCACATGAGATCCAACAGCGTCCAATGCATTAGCAACTTCTTTTGGGCTGAATTGGATGATGTGGACACCAACGTCATGTGGTTTCCACAGGATGGAAATGTCACACAGTTCATGCCAAATCGGATATACTGCACGAACTATTTAAGGGCATGATCATCCCTCGTGGAAGTGAGGTGAAGTGGTCACCGAGATCGTACGAGTCGCACGTGTAAACTAATAAGCCACAAACCACGTCAATCCTCTAAGCCCAGCATAACCCATGCCATCGGTCAAATTCAGTCTGATTTATACGCCAGAGTCATTTCGGCCCACCCAAAGAAGACGTGGCAGAATTTGAACAGAATTCTGCGTATAAAAGCATTAATAGGTCCTTCAAACGCATAAAGCATTTCACACACACTTTGTTTTATTTCGATTTAAAGATAGGAAGCACTTAATGAAAAACCCTCTATATATGAAAAACTGCAAGAACGCATTAACAGTTACTCTATTTGCAAAGAATGGAGCAAAATAAAAGGGTATAACATTTTTAGCTTTTGAAGTTTTTAAAAACGTTTTAATACTTGTTAGCGTTTTAGGAAAATTTCCCACAGTGCAGCGTCGTCTGTCTGTCCATTGTTATATCCAGTAATGCAGTCGCCACAAAACGTACATTCACATATGCATGCAACTACAGATAGTAGCGGACGAAAATATACTTTATTATACAAGTATTTAGAACATTTATTCGTTCAGATGGCAGATACTTTAGAAATACTTACGTATATGGTTACTACACATACATGTACATGTACATACATACATATACTTACATACATGTACATTGTACATTTATATTCATACAGTAAACTTGCTGAGACGTACATCCACACATAATTATGTATATAAATATGGATGTGGATTGTACATTTGTCAAAGAACTTGTTTAATTATATTTATTTTATTCGAATTGTATCATCTAATTCATGTTTTTTTTTTCTCTGAGAGTACATATAGTGGTGGGACATTTTATGTACATGCGCCAGAATGCCGCAGAAATTCGTAGATCATAATCGAGATTACGGTATTTGATATAGATCGAAATTTTAATTTAATTTATCTTAGAATTTCGATCGATGTCGCATTTAGCATCAGATTTCAAAACGCAGCGTGTTTAATAAATTTAGACAACATAAAATAAATGTCTCTGAGATATGTATAGTATGTTTCTTGGTGAACTTTTTTTTATTAAACATTTATTTGACGAAACTGTATAAAAACTCTTTTTGTTTTTATGAAAAAACCAAGACATTTTGGTAACAACGTAGTCTTTTATATGAGTATTTTGTCAAGGAATGTTTTAAAATTATGATACCATTTAAGTGGATTCACCCATTTCGTTTTGCAGCACGATTAGTTCCTTCCGAAATTTTTTTTCGGAATATCAAAGCTTTCATATGTAATGAAACAGCTGTTTTGATTTCTTGCTGTCAAGCTATTGTATGTATTGGGTGTGCCATCTATCGCTTTAAATTTGAACCGCCGATTATTTCGAATCTGGCAATACTTATGTCATCCTATTCTGTCACAAAATTCAGTACATTATTTCCACTAAACGAAATGAATCGATTTACGATTTAGTAACTTTGGAATTTATCAAATTTTATTAAATTCATGTAGTAAGTATTTTAACGAACATTTTGTATTGCTATATTAAATTGAATTAAGATTTATAGGCTAATTGTTCGAAATTTGTTATTAAATCTCAGAGAGACATGATAAATATTCCAAGGCTCAAAGGAAAGTTAACATCAGTTTTTAGTTATTCAACTTACTACAGAAAAATGGGACATGAAGAAAAATAATCAAACGGTAACACGGGTATTAAAACAATAATGTGTTAACATCAGGTTGATACAGTTCTCGGATTCTATTTCCTAATAAAATTTGTTTAAATAAGAACTGTTATCAAATTCAACTAAGCCACCTAATAAGTGGTGACAAACACAATACAAATGAGCACTGATGATGAAAGAGTTGCGGCTTTCGAAAACAGCTGTTCTGCTCTGCTGTGTAAGTTGAATAACTTAAAACTGATGTTAACTTTCCTTTGTGCCTTGGAATATTTATCATGTCTCTCTGAGATTTAAAAACAAATTTCGAATAATTAACCTATAAATCTTAATTCAATTTAATTTATTAAATTCATTTCCAAAACAAAAACAATTGGTGGAAATTGCACGAATATATTGTAAAAAATTTTTGGTCGCAGAGAAGGACCAACAGTTTAGGAAAATTCGACACCAAGTGATTGAAGTGCGGAGTCGAATCCAATGTTTTCAGATTTTTAACAACAGCGTTTCATTTACATTAAAAAAATTAACCTAAATAAAAAACCTTAAGATGAATAAAAACTAATTTAAATTTGCTTTAATCCATAATAATTTTATAGGTAAATTAATTGAAATAGTTTCTAATTAAATATTAATAGTAACTATTAAAATTTTACTAGAAATATTTTTAAGTTTTCCGTTAAATTTTTAGTTCTTATGGAATCAATACTATTTAATATAAATTTTTTTTTTCATTTAATATTTGATATTAAAAAAAAACAAATCAAAATTTCATTATTTCAATTGTGCATACCGATTATTGGCCTGTGACGATATTGTCACAATTATATTATATGGGACTTTATACAAAAACGCAAATATATAAGGAAAAAACTCAAACAGTAAGTTTAAATTATTTTACCAAGTTGTCAACAGTGTTTACAACGTAATTAACTTGGACAGTACAAAATATGAACTGAAAATAGAAACTTCAAACAAACGCATGTTCAAGTTTTTTTGTTAACAACTTTTTCTGTGCAAACTACTCACGTTCATGTGGAGGTTGTTGTAACAAACTTTTTAGTTTTGCTTTATACATCTTGTTATAAACTCAGCTATTCCAGCTCAATGGCTGTGTGATTTAAATTAATTTAATTAGCTCAAAAAGGGTGCTTTGGCTACTTCAACAAAGTAATTTGTGTCACTTTAAGTGTTACTTTCGGTATGAGACATGTGCGGGTGTTTCGATAAGCCAAAGGATTTTTGTATAATTTATTTTTAAAATGTGTTATTATAGTGCGTTAGGATTTTGCGTACGTTTTTTGTTTTTTTAGTGGCAATGGGTCGACATACACCTGCTAAACAAAATACTATTTGATGTTCAACTTAATATCTGCTATTTTCATGAAGAAAACCTTCATTAAGTAGTGGGAAAAACATTTTTTATGGTACTTTACGCGTGCAATTTCCCATTATGCATGGCCATGAAACCCAATTAAGTGTTTTTCATACATAAACAAACATCACACCCAAATTTAACAAGTTGCTTTTGATTCTATCCCAGCAAAGGAAATTGTAGGTGAATTAGATTCTTAACGCCTAATTTCCAAAAAAAAAATTGTCTGGTTTATAACAGTTTAATAAAGCAAATTTTCATAAATTTTATAATCCTCTTATTAGTAATTTTTTTATAAATTAGGTCCTTACAATTTTACTCAAATTTAAAAATATATATAAGACTTTGAACTAATAAAAGTACTTCCTGCATCTTCACAGTTTAACACAAGTAGACGATTAGACAATGCACAAGACTTTAATGCAATTTGTGAATTGGCTAAATCTATAGAATGTAAATAAAACGCTAGTTAAAGAGTCCAATATATTTTAGCCACACTTCTCTGTTAATAAATAATTTTCCAACATCATCCAGTATTGCCGGAAATTATTTACCAATTCAAATTCAATAATGGAATATTAAGCATCAAAAGTAGAACAAGCTACGGAAATAAATCTTGTGCAAATATTTACGTGTTTTGATGCATTTTTTCGGTAGCAGTTATAACGGGTGTTTCTTTTTTAGCATAAGATCTATCGAAATTAGCAAATTGTGAAAAAAAATAACAACAAAAATAATTATATTTTCGAACTGCATAGAGCACTTTGTCCATTTTAAGGTTGAATAATTAAATAATTGTAGCGAAGACATGCACCTTCACGTCAATGGGAAACATGTTTTTCCATAATTTAAATATACAAATTAAATTCTTTACATATAATATTCAATTTGACAGTTAAGGCTAATTGTTCGAAAATTTTATTTAAATTCCGAAAGACATGATAAACATGCCAAGGCACAGAAGAAAGTCAACATCAGTTTTAATTATCCAACTTACACAGCAGAGCAAAACAGGTGTTTTCGCAAGCCTTTGCACTTCCATTATCAGTAGTGATGTGTATTTTTGTTTTGCCACCACTTGTACAAATTTTATTAGTAAATTACATCTACGACTTTTAAAAAAATCTACTTCGTCAAATCAAGTTTTTCAATTTCAGGAATAAATAAAAATCCAGAAAAACTTTTATTTTCGGAGAAAGAAAGAAAAATCAAAAAATAAATAAAAATCAAGAAAAAACTGTTATTTTCGGAAAATGAAATAAAAATAAAAAAATAACTTATTTGCAGAGTAATTTTATGTTCAGCTTAAGATCATCCATCATGTGTATAAAAATTATTTAAAATTGCACGATTTTTACTTTTTTATTTTATAAACTTGTTTTTTATAGATTTTATTCCGATATTTCGGAATAAGTTATTTTTTGATTTTTATTTCTTGCTCCGAAAATAAAAGTTTTTCTGGATTTTTATTTATTCCTGAAATTCAAAAACTTGATTTGACGAAGTAGATACAGTTTTTTCTTGATTCATTCTCGACAATAACTTTTATTTTCTGAGAAAGAAATGAAAAATTAAAAAATAACTTATATTTTCTGATGAATAAATAAAACTCAGAAAATAACTTTTATTTTCTGAAGAATAAATTAAAGTCGAGAAATAACTTTTATTTTCTGAGGAAGAAATAAAATTTAGATAATTTCCTAAAATGAAAATGTAATTTTTCAAATAAAACTTATGTAGAACCGTTTCGTTTTTATGGGGAGATATAAAGTCATTTGTTTATGCCGACAAAATAGACACCCATTGAACATAGGAAGTCAATTTTCAAGCTATTATATGGCCAGATTTATTGAAATAAAGTAGTCAAAAATTGAAAAAGATACGGCGGACGTGTGCCAGAAATCATATCTAAAAAATAAATGCGATGAAATTATCTAGCAGATTGTAATAAAAAAAAATTCATTCCAATAATATTTCTGTGTTGTATAATCATTCTAACATCTGATAAAGTCAAAAAAAAAGACCCCATATAGAACCATAAATACACAATTATAAAGAAAAAAGATGTTGTATTTCTGGAGTTAAAAATAAACTTTTACTTTTAGTGTATTCAGAGATTTATCATAGAATTTTATTACAAATAAAAGCAAAGGACACCTCAGTCCATTAAATTTTTCCCTTTTTCATTTAGGGCATATAAATTACCCCAAACATCCAACACTTGAAAAATTAAATAATTTTTCAAAAATACTTATTTTCAAATTTAATTATAAATTATTATTAAAATAAAAATTTTACGCAGATGCAGTTCAAATCTGCAATTAGCAAATTATTTTTTTTTTACGAATTTTTATTAGATGCAAGTTATTTTATTAAGACCTTAAGAATACTTTTATAATCACGAAAAAAAAGTTAAAAAATAGTTTACGGTTTGCTGATTTGAACTTTAGTCTGAAAAAAAATTCTTATCTTAATAATAATAAAAAAAATTAAGAATTTACATTCATCTTTAATTATAAGTCTTTAAAATAATCCTTAAAGTTTTGTATAAGTACGAAATTAACTATTTAAAACATTTTAAATTTTAATTTATTTCTAGCGAAAATCAAATTAATTTTATTAGTGTTTAAAGCGGATTAGTTATACTCATAACTCTGCTAGTTATTATTGATTTTTATTACTTCGTTAAACCTTTAAAAGCATTTCATGAGCGTAAAACTTAATTTAAAGAAGAAAAAAACATATCAATCGCGTCACCACGAACTGTAAATTTATTCAAGCCTGAAATGCCATAAAGTGAATAATCTTTTATTTCTAATTTGAATAAAATACTTTGGGCTTTAAAATAAACTTTATTGAATCTACAGATCTTTAAACTGCAGATAATGATAGAAAGGACACTAGCGCAATCTTATCAACACTGTTTCCAAACATATTTGTCTCTTTTAGTAAAGAACATAAAATAAAATTTATATGGATAATTTATTTGCATAAATTATTTATCAAATGTTAACTACTGGTTGAGATTATTATCTTATATTAAGGACAAGATAAATATTAACAGAAATAAATAAACAAAGAAATCGAGAGAGCGAGAGAGAGAGAGAAAGAGGGAGAGGTAGGTACTAAAGGAAAGAAAAGTAAAAACGAAAGTACGCATTGATTGAGTAAGTAAATCAATCGCTTTCGAAGCAGAAAATCATGGATTTAAGATCGAGATAGGCAGTGAATGAAGTGGTGGGAAATATATACATATATACGAGGTCTGTTCAAGAACAGGTGAATTTTCATTTTCTTTTAAAAATATTTAATTATTTATCATTTTGAATTTTTTCCCCCCGTTAAAGTAGTCCCTCTCACATATAATACACTTGTGTCATCGTTTTTCCCAGTCCCCGAAGCAGTTCTGATAAAACGCCGTCCTTTCATGGATCTCTTCTTGATACGTTAAGAACCTAGTTTCTTCAATGTATCTCCTTAAGTCCCTCCAATTAGAAGCCATAAGAAATTCCATCTCCTGTATAATCTCCTGATTAAATGTTTGTCTTCTGTCTTGGCTAAAAGCTGGATAGTAGCACAAGTAGTGCTGTAGTTTCTCGTCATCTTCCTGACAGTCCCTGCATGTTATATCGTCAACGCGATACCCATGCGTGCCAGGTGATTGCTTAACTTTGTATATCCTGTTATTAAATAAACCAACCTCCGTAGTGCTGGCCTACTCAATATTAGGATATTCTTTGTCCTGTTACCATCTGGGTCCCCCCATAGAATTCTAGTCACCCTACCTACGGTAGAGTGCTGCCAATCTCTTGTATGCAATTCTATAGCCCATCGTTTTAGTTCGTTCTTAAAAACCTGAAATGGCTTCGGACTGTCTAGTGTGTTGTTCGCCATTAATGCTTCCACCTTTACTAGCCTATCTGTCTCAACATTTCCAGTTATTCCTTGATATCCTGGAATCCATATTATCTCTATGCTTCCACAGTGCGTGTATAAGTTAATCTCATCCTTGCATTGTAGTACACACCGAGATTAAACCACATGATTCCTCAAGACCTCGATGACTTTCCTACTATCACTTGATCGAGAAATACTATCTTAATTGAGCTTATCGCAAGTAATATGGTGTTCAGACATACGCCTTAATTGAGTTTATCGCAATTAACAGCATTATTGAGCTCAATTACACATACAAAATTTTAATTAGATAATTGACCAATTAACGCTTAATTGTCTATAAAATTGAGCAAGGTATAAAATGCAGCACTGTAAAAGTTTGTTTAGTGAGCACCATAATGCCTACTGAACAAACTTTATGAGATTTTACAACTCATATGTAAACAAATTCACAGAAAAAATGGCGAATTTTTTAAATAAATTTTTTAATTAACAATTAAAAAAAAATTGTCGAAAAGCAAAAAGAAAGCGTATTTTATGACCTATTGTCAGCTGCTGTCAAACGCTAATTGAGTTAGCTATATTGAGTATGTGTGAACACTTTTTAATTAACTTATTATTGACTGAATTAATAATGCATGTCTGAACACCATATAATGCCATTATTGAGCTCAATTAACCATATAAAATTTTAATTAAGTGATTGATCAATTAATACCCAATTGTTATAAAATCGAGTAAAATTACAAATGCAGCGCTGCTAAAAAGTGTGTTTAGTGAGTAAACTACAACTCACTGAACAAAGTTAGTCGAGACTTAGCACCTAAATTGTGGAAAAAGTAAAAAAAAACATAAAAAGAATATGTCGAGCCATGCTGAAGTTGAATTATTGACAATAACTTTATTATTAATTAGGAAATTAACGAAAAAAAGAAAAATATCACAGATTTGAACTTGAAGTTCTGATGAATATGAAATATTTTTACATTTTTTTAAATAAAATTTTGACAATATGAGAGATAAAAATTTCATAACAATTTTTACTTATAGTAAAAATTTTTACTTTTAGTAAAAAGTTAATTAAATTTACTAAATTTTATATATGTATATGAACAGGAACACAATTATGGCAATAAAGTGAATATTGAATCAATTAACTGCATATCGTTAGTATCACGTAGACAGGCTCTAAGTCGCCTATGAACTGTTAGTTATTACAGGTCCACGTCAGAAAAATACTTAACTTTAAGGCAATAGCGATAAAATCACTTGCAAGTTGCATAAAAGGTATCAATTAGACGAAGTAGTTGGTTCGCTTTATATGGGTTTTTAAAGCTCCTGCACGTCCCTAATATTTGGAGACCAGTCCCCAAAGGGAACTTATTAATAGGTTTATCTGACACACAGAACAAATAATATAATTTATAATATGAGTAAAAGCGTAACTAAAATCGAATTTTTTTTCTTTCATGCCAGTATATCAGAAGAAGTTAATGCAAAAAAGGTAATAATAAATAGGTGTTGTTTATAATTTATTAAGACATTTGTTCACACCTTTTCCGTGGTCATTTTTAATAATGATGGCGTTGTTAACGATGTTGCTTTTTTTTGTTGTTGTAGATTTGCTCCAAACGCATACAATGCAAACAGCAATTAAAACAAGTATCTGATGTCAACCGTCAAGTTTTATAATTATTATTAAATTGTCAGCCACCATCAACAGAAATACGTGTTATGGAAAACACTTTTTTTAGTCAACTCTCCTGTTTAAAACAAACACGGTTTACACGAGAACATCAACAAACCATAAACAATATATGTATTAACACATTATAATTATTAAATGATTGTTCTTGTCATGACCATTTTTAGCATAAGCAAATGAACAATAATAAAAAAAATATATAAATAAAATAAAAAATAAAACACCGTCACGTTATACAATATATGTATATGAAAACACAAAACAATATATTAAAAGTTCACTTTTAAGGCGATTTTAAAGCGCTTAAAATGCAACAATTACCACTTGACAAACATTCATTAAGCCAAAGAGCTTTAGAATTATTATACTTAAGCAATTGTCAGTTAATCACTATCCAAACTAAAGTACAATTCCTGGTTTAATCATAGAAATATGATTTGTGTCTGATTTGTGTGTTTTTATTAATTTCTTGGTTAATTGCACTCGTTAGTTTTAAAATGTAAATATTACAAATCAATTACACACGCACTTGTACACTCGCCTACAAACATGCATTTATGTACGGATGTATGTATTCATACAAAATCTTTAAGCCATAAATACTTCGAATCCTCTACAAATGCTATACAAAAACAATACAACACAAGATAAAACGCCAGTCGACGACGCGTAACAGATATTTTTGGGAATAGAATGGCAACACAAGTGTTAGTGTTGAAAATTGATTGGCAACTGAACTTGGTTTGCAAAATTACATGTAACACAGACACCACACAGAAACAAACTTTTTATGCCCATACGCAAACACTGACAGTCAACAAAAAAAAAAAAAAAAAAAAAGATGCCAAAATAGACAATACGAAATCAGTGTTGCCACATCATTTCATATACCATTTATGAAATTTTAATTTTATGAATATAAATTTATACACAATTTAAGTTAAAAGCTTTTGTAATTGGTTTGACTTCACTATTTAAAATGCGGTAATTAAAAAATTTTTAGTTAAATTTTTTAAGCCGAATATCGCCTAAACTGTAACACGAAACTCATAGATCTTGGATAGGAAAATCTAACTAAAAAACAAATTTTTGTCATTCAAAGTTTATCCTCCTTCCCACAACCAATTTTCCTAGTTCCAGCACAATGTACGCATAAGTAGGGGTCATGCCCTGAGTGCCGGTCCTAATAAACAAAAAAAAAGTCTTCATAGATTGACATAGATTTGAGTTTTTTACAAAGCCGGCGTGATCCACCTTGGGGTCTAGTGACTCCACCCCCTTAAAAATACAGTACTTTTCGCTTATAGTCCATTCCGCTTAAAGGCCAAAAATGGATATAAGCCAAAACTGTTGTATTCATTTGCAGGTTTTTTTGAATTTCATACAAATTATTTGTTCTAAAGTCCACTTCGCTTGTAGTTCACTTTCGCTTGAAGTCCACGTTTTGTTGGCATGCGTAACTAATATTGTATGGAAAAAACTCGCGTATAGCCCACTCTGCTTTTTTTTAATTGTATATTTTATGGCTCCAAGTTTAATGCGTTTGGACCTTTGACATGAAAATATATCATTTGCTTAACAAAATTACGAAAAAACTTTAAAAATTATGTTGTTTTTTAGAGGTTGGTTTAGTTCTTCTTAGGAGAACTTTTTTCCCTCTTGGCCGATTTAGCCGATTTCCGAACTTGACCTGTGCTATTCTTCAGTATATATTTATACCAAAATTTCAAGAGTCTGGCTCTTTTCGTTTGGACTGAATCGTGATTTCCACAGACATACGGACGGACGGACGGACGCATATGCTCAGATCGTCTTAGATTTCATCACTGATCAAGAATATATATACTTTATGGGGTCCCAGATGGATATTTCGCTGCGTTACAAACGGAATGACAAAGTGAATATACCCTCCATATTCTTTTTTGTAGGGTATAACAATAAATGTTTTTCTTTTAACTATTGATTTAAATTAAATCAATATTTGATTGTTTTAAATAAACTATTCTTTTGTTTTAAAAAAGCGAAAGAAAATAATGTTATATAGTCGAAAATATGGGTTAAATCAGGATTCACTTATAATCCATTAAGTGGGTTAGAAAGAAAATCGGTTATAGTCCAAAATCGCTTATACGAGTAGTCCACAAAATTTGGGCAACTACAGTTGTGGACTATAAGCGAAAAGTACAAGGTACAAACTTAAACTGGGCACGCAATATGGCATTTTGTGACATCATTTAAAAATTTACAGTTTGGGAGGCAATATACGAAAATGACAAACGTTGTCACTAGTACAAAGTATATATTGTTTTAGAAAAATATTTTTTATAGGAATAAAACAGAAATAAAATATACAAGCAAATTGAAGCAATAGGTGAATTTGATGAAGATAAAGAGAATCAAATAACTACTAAGAATATTTATATATGTCGCCAAATTTAAAATTTTCGTTTTTGAGGAATGTAATTTAATTTACTCATCTGGCTACACTCTCCAAAACACCAAATTAACCCCCCAACCCCTCCCTACAGCAACAAGCATAAACCGCTTAAACCATTGTACAAAACAAGTATAAGGAGAAATTAAAAATAAAAATATAAAAATAAAACAACAATTGTTGACAAGTTATTATTATAAATTGTTGGGAGAAAACGAAAACAAATGCAATTTATAAACAATAACAAAAAGTACTCTCACTTATAAAAGGAAGCTAGTCAGTATATGTACGAGTATATGAATGCATGTGTGAGCGTGAGGGCTATTGTGTTGGTGATGTGTAATAGTGTATTTTATTTTACGTAAAACTTTAGCCATAAATATCCTTATGGCAGTTACAAACAGAAACAACAAGACTTTGTGACGACTCAATGACCTTCATAAGCATTTCAATTTGTAACTTCTACTTCGCAAAATCTCAAGAAATGCAAAAAGAGACATTATTTTGAGTGTGCATGTATAAGTGAGAAAGAAAGTATGTATATATTTCTGCTTTTTATCCTGAGCTTCAGTAATCGTTTTTAACATTTCAAATTATTCATTCTGGGGAAGATGAAAATACCAATATGAACAAACGACATACGGTCCTGCTGAATAATCCACTCAAAATTAATACAATTTTAATATAAATATTTTATGGGGTAGTTTTGCAAATGTTGAGCTACTCAAATTTAAGAGTAATAAGAAATGGCTTTCAGATTTACTTTTATACGCTTCTCAAGCAATTTTATAACTCTTTTTTGTAAATTGTTAATTTTTCAACGGGCTTAAGTTCGAATCTGCATGACTGCAAATTATTTTTTGTTATTTTTATTAATAAATGAATTTGTTTTTAAATTCTATTTATTATTTTATATTAAGATTGGAATATTAAGAATATTTTCAATAATCATCAAACCAGCAGAACGGATCAGTACTGATTTCGAGGCCCGAACTTAAGCCCGTTGAAAAATTAACAATTTACATAAAGAAAAAAGTTCGACTAACAAAAATTCACACATAATTTAATAACTCTTTTTTATAATTTTTATGCCAAATATTTAAAGCAAATATTTATATTGTGCATTTCTACGTAGAAATACCTTTAAAACGACATATATGTCCTCAATATAAAACGACCATAAGATACTTATAAATGTACCACAAAATATGTAGTGTATTTATATATAAGCCTATTTATAGAAACGCATGAAGGAAAATTGTAAATACGATTGCATTTTCGTAGGTGACTTAAAAGAAATTTTTCAAAACAATGCAGGCTAAAAAGGCATAGTGTGAAATGGTATTTGAAAATAATATAATAAAATAAAATATATTATAACAAAATAATTTTTAATGAAATAAATAAAATCGCGATACCAAAAGTATTACAGGATTCCTTGTCATTACAGATTCGTAAGGAAAGAAAATTTTCCAAGTGCCATTTTAATTGTTTAAAGCTTTTGAATTTTTCAAACTTTTAAACTGTAAGAGCAATAATTTCAAATGAAATAATTTACACGGCTTATTTTGTACAAAATTTTTGATTACAAAATTTTGTAAAGATTTTTATTTACATCATTTATAATATTTTTAATTAAAACTCACTCTTTCTGAATTACAATGGCCATTTTCTAAATTACAATAGACTAAACTGAATTACGATTCCTGCTTCTTGAATTGCAATTATATAATTTGAATTACTTTCGTTGCTTTTACAAGTACATTTTTTTACAACAGAATTGTAATTATCGATTGCAGAATTAAATTCGACTAATCTAAATTGCAATTGTCGCTTTCTGAATTATAAATGGAAAAGCCGTGGTATCGGCTATGACGAAGTAAATTAAAGGGAAGTAATCAATGAATGGCCTTCAATATCACATCCTCAGTATAACAAATTACACCGTTTGGCAACCCTTTTTACAAATAAACAAAATTTCAAGTGCAAAAATGCAGTTTATTTAAGTGTGAAAGCTTTTTATTCTATTTGTTTTGTTTCGCTTAACAATTGAAAGAAAAAGAGAGTGGGTAAAAGCTTTCAGAAAAATGTTTTTAGAGTGACCAAGCCATAAGTGTTTTTTCAGTTTCATTTTATAATTGAAATATATATGTGAAATTTTCAGTTGCAGGATAAAAAATTTAAATAATTTAATGCTTCCTTAAAGTAACATAAGAATACTAGATTCAATTGCATCGGAACTTAAATAATTACACTGCTCAGCAGCAAAATCCTCCTTTACGAGTAAATAAAACCTGAGGTAAATTGACAATAAAATCCATATTTTTTTACCAGATTTTTAAGGTTTATAGGTTATTTTATTTTTAAGATATGCAGCTCTCAGAAAAATGTGCAAAATGTTGAATATTTGCTTTATGTTTTTTTTAAATTCCATTTTTAAACTAAAAAAATAAATACGAATTTCGCAAGAAAAAAAATTTTTTTTTTCCATTAATTTCTGAATAATTCCAAAACGATAAGAGATAGAAAAAAATGATATTCAACTAAAATAAAAACAATTTTGTTGCACATCTGTCTCTGTACCTGACTAATTTAGGGGGAAAAATTTGCCACGTCTATAAAAAAAAATTCCGACCTGATGGAGAAAAACCGACAACGGATTTGAGTTTAGCGCATCAAAATCCATATAGTCCACATAGTTTTATTTAAAGGAGAGACAAAAACTGATTTTTTGCTGAGCAGTGTTATTTGTTTGAAAAAAGTCCACCTAGAATATTGTCCTGCTGAATCTCATGTTTCCTCAAACACCGTGACAGAAGTACGGGAAATTCTATACAAGAGTACAATACTGAATTGCAAGCTTCCTTTGCAATATTAACTAGACTCGCAAAAATGTATGTAGGTTACTTTGGAAGGTATACCAGGTGTATCTCCGACCAAAGTTACTCATATTGTTTTTATTTATTTAATAACAAAAAAAAAAAAAAGCTTTAGATATCAGCAGCCGATGGCTCTGGAAAAAGCGAAAGAGATACATGGAATATTGGGAATATGAATCGTCAGGGTTGGGGAATTTCGTACTAAACAAAAAGGTAATAACTTGAAAATATGAATGTGGGAACTTCTCATATTCAATTTTCGTTAAAAACATTGGTTAAATAGTTGATATTCCTACTGACTAGCACCACTTGAAACAGTGGAAAAATTGAACAAAGAACGCTGATGAGATGACGTAACGGCCTCGAAATCAGTACTGATCCGTTCTGCTGGTTTAATGACTATGAAAAATATTCTTAATATTCCACTCTCAAAAATAATAAATAGAATGTAATCACGTTCATTTATTAAAATAAAAAATAAAATAAAAAATAATTTGCAGTTTCGCAGATTTGAACCTATAGCCTGTTGGGAAAATTAACATCCTGTAATACAATTTATTTATTTATTTTTTTTAGAAGTGCTTTGCGCCGGTACTAGAAGGAAGGGGAAATTGTTGAGAAGACAGACAAAGAAAATAGAAAAGTTGTTGTACCCATTTTAATTTTTATATCAAAATAATCGATAGTAGTCGTCACTGAGTGCGTAGTCGAAACCGGAATTTTCAGCATTAAGTGCTTCAGGCCGAACAGCCGAACAGTAGGGTTGCCAATCACACACAATCAACAGATTTACTACGTAATTCGATTCGAAAAGAAAACTGTACGAAATTTCGTGCTATTAAGATTTTAATTTTGAAGCAATTGCTATCGAATCGAATTTTCGTTACTGATTTGCATAAAAACTAACCGACTTTTAATATAAAATTTTTCTTTTGCAGACATTTCAAAATAATTTTTATGAATACGATAGTAAGTTTCTGTTCTTAGCCAAGAGTTTTATTTGAAGCCTATTTAATTTGCTAAAGCTTTTCCAGTTGTATGATATTTTTAATTTGAGGGCAGAAAAGTACAACAAAAATGTCTCTCAAAACACATTTTATATTAACAACATAATTAGATGGTTATTTTTAACTTTATTGAGTTATTGATTTTCTTGTTAGATATTTTGTTGTTGCGTTTTTCTTTTCTGCGAGTATTTGATAATTTGAAACTGAGCAACTCTTTAGCAAAAATTAAACATGCCCCAATAACGAACTAAATGGGGAGAAAAAAGCCAAAGCAGCTGAGTGAGTGATAACGAGTCCACTGAAGTACGTACACACAAACACACACACACAAGCAAGCAAGCACTCCATGACATTTTTAAATATCCATATACACACATACGCATGTACCTGCTTAATAAACAAACATTCAAAAACCACACAAATACAAACTTACAATCTCCTCTTCCGGTATGGTGGTACACGAAGTGCGTGTGTAACGCGTTCGCTGCACAACATCAAAGCTGTAACGATGCTCTTCTAATGGCGGCACATGATCATCATGATTATGAACACTGGGACTGCGGCGCTGTGACATACGGGCGGCCAGTTGGGCACCGCTATCCGAAAAGGAACGTATACGTATGACGCCATTATCGTCTGTTGTTAGCGAAATTGCTTTGAAACGGTCAACAACAGCCGTTTGAATTTGACTGACATTCATGGAATTACCCATGATGTTTGTTGTTGGTTTGCTTTTGGCGTTTGTTGAATTTCTTTGGTCACGTCAGCAAATGCAGCGGCAGTTGTTTTTATTTATTTGAATTATTGAACTTTTGATTAAATTTCCTGCTTTTAAGTATTTTATAGGCATTCAAAGGAAACGTTTTTATACTCGAAGAAAAACTGTAAGAAATGCAAGTACATACACAAGCACAACTAACTATCGCACAAATGATTTGACAAAATTTTTGGTGAATTATAAAATACATGTACATAAAAGTATGCATTTATTTATGTATGTCTGTATGTATGGATGCTTTAATGTGTACTCTACTTATTAAGAAAATGTAAATAAAAAAGCTAAACTACAACAACAATACTACCGCACTTGGCCAGGATAAAAAGAAAACTGAACCTCTTCTCTGAGTATAATTTCGCATGACCAGCAGCAGCAGCAGAAGCAGAAGCACATAACAATAGCAGCAATAAGAAAGCATAAACAAAAACAGCAGCACTTTCCATACAATGTTTTAGACAGGAGTTTGATTGTGTATTTCTGTACGAGTATGTATGTGTATGTGTTGGCATTCAACAGGCTGTTTCCTTTGCATGAACCCAGTTAACATGCGGATATGATGTCGAGTTGAACATGTTTAGCAGTTAAGCTCTTTCAAACACAATAAAAAGTGGATAAATTAAGAAATATATGTATTTGCGGCCTTAGTTCTGAATATCGGTGTTAAAAATATTTGTATACAAAAACATTTACACCCAATTCACACAATGAATTTTACGACGTCTAATTTTTTTTTTTAAATTGGTTCCAAAAACTCTTTGCGTTCATACGGTGAATTTGGTGTTCATGTCTATTTTTTGTCATTCTTTCACATGACCTCAAAATAAAAAAAAACAGAACAAAACGTAACAAAGAGTATAGGTATTAATGTAAAGAGAAATATGAAAAAAAAACGATGAAATCAGAAATCAAGTGATTTTTCTACCCCTCTTTTTTTCTCTACACCGTTCGCTATGACACCAAAAATGGCGTCATAAAATTCATCGTGTGAATTGGGTGTTATTAACCTAAGCATTTTTATTCAGACTCAATTTCATATTTGGGCATATCCAGGGGTCACGTTCGTATAGGTACGTTCACACTTATCAAATATTTCACCAAAAAAGCGTAACCACTAAACACTAATAAAAAACTTTTTAATTCAAAAAAGTATTTATTGAGTTAAATAGTTTCCAATGATATTGGATTCCTGATACTGTCTACTAGTTTTGAATGAAACTGTTTTAATAAATAAACACGTGTCTGAACAAAAGTATTTTTCATTAGTATTTAGTGGTTACGCTTTTCGGGGCAAATATTTGATAAGTGTGAACGTACCTTATGTTTTTGATGTGCAAAGAATATGGAAAACGAAACTTTTTATAGATTTTGTTTCCGATTCGATAGCATTTTGGTAGCTCTATGTTTAGTGCAAAAGATGGACTTCCTCGAATTTAAGTTTTCATAATAATAGTTATAAACATGTGGTCACGAACGTACGCAAAATAGAACTCAACATTGGCTGGCAGTAGTGAAATATAAAATCTGCGAAATGGAATGGAATATTCAAGAGTGATTAATTTATTTTAAAAGTGTTTTAATGTAGGTCTCTATCCAGTATTTAGACTATAAAATATCTCTATTGGTTTTTGTTTAATTGACTTAATTACCGGTAGCGAATGTTGTTTTTATTGTAATCACAAATTCGAAGAGTATAAAGTATCAAGATCAAATCATCTTTTAAGCAGGATAATATATATTAAAATCAAACTGCGCCTATTTATCGGTGGGGATTAAAAACACCCACTCGGCAATAATAAACCTTCACATTAAATAATTACTTGTGATTTTAATTATTTATTCGAAATAGTTATCTTGCTTGAAAAATCAAATTGAAAATATTAAAAAATACAAAGTATATCTTTGAAAAAATATATATAAAAATTTTAAATTTGAAACCTCTGGTTGAGAACAAAAAATAAATAAAATTTCCGTAAAAAAAATTAATTTGAAGAACTAAATTTTTAGCAGCAAAAATTGGTGCATTACAATCAAAATTACCACCATCAAATAGAATGGTAGAATGCTCACCCGTTCGTAAAACTACTAGAATGGCAAGAAGGACTGCAGATATATGTCTACCGGCAGGTGGTCAAAAGTCTCACCCAACGACAACTGAAACAACTGGGGCGAAACGTTGCATGAAGCCTGGACCCGTACAGCGTAACCCCTTTTTAAACTTTTTACGTGAATACAGAAAAACAGTTTGTGGTTTATCAGCAGTTGAAACTGTTCGTCAAGGAGCTCAAGCATGGAACGCTTTATCAAAGGAAGAAAAAATCCGTTTTATTTTAGAGGTTTCTCTGCTTATTTGTTTATTTGTTTTAAGTGCATGTACTCTAATGTTTTTTTTTATTTAGGCTTATTATGCTCCTAGACGAAGAAGAAGGGTAAGCAGACGCCATATGACAAAATCAAATGGTGGGGTTAACAGACGCCATATGACAAAATCCAATGGTGGTGTTGTTAAACGCCATCAATTGGTTAGATCCCGAACATCTAGAAAGCGAAAAAGGCGTAATGACACAATGTAATAGTCGTTGTAATTAAAAGATCTTATAAATTGTTAATGAAATGTCTTAAACCGTGTGTGCAAAATAAAATGTGCGATATTAATTTATAAAATTAACAGTATAAAATTAGTGTTATGAAATTTTTATTTGACATATTGTTGTCACAATACTATTTTAAATGAAATTTATTTGTTGGTGATCAAGCAATGTCTATATGCATTTCATTGGTGCTTTACCAGATCAGTAACCACAGTTTTGAAAAGATAAAAACCTTCATTTACCGAGTCATGTTTTTCTATTTGGTTACGAAGCAATTTTTGGTGAGAGGGAAAGTAGTCGAAATAAAAGTTATTCGTCCCTCTTTATCGAAAATCTAATTTCACAGTTCTATAATTCAATTATGTTACAGTATTTACTGCCGGGTTTTATAAATAAAATGAAAATTTTCTTTAGAGCAAAATTGAAAAAATTTAGTTTTTTTATTACGAAATTTTTTTATTATACTTGTAAAAACGAAGGTATGTGATGAAAAAGACTTCCTTATTCTGTAACTATTTGTCAACGTCACGACAAGACAATCGCCTCTATTATGATTGACGACATCGACGCCGTATCAAGACGACAGCAAAATATTGTCGTTTGCCCACTATTTTTCGACAACAACCGACTACTATTGACATGTTCTATCGCTATTATTGGCCCTAGAGAATACAAAAAATTGTCACGAGTAATTAATTGTTATCCACAACTTGTAGACAAGTGATGATTTTTTACTGTCGAGTTGATGTGACGTCGACGTCGCCATTCTTAATAGGGGCGAATATCCAAAATAGGTCGCTTACTTACACTTTGTGGACTACAATGAATTATTTCTGACAGTCTGTGATTACTTCGTAAGACCTTGAATATAGCAACGTCGCGTCAAAACAATATAAACAATTCTCTTTGGAGGGTATTAAAACTGTATTTTAACGGAGTCGCTCTGGCAAGGGCTGTGGAGAGATATTTCACCCTGGCCATAAAACTCTAAAAATAAATGTTTGTGATAATTAAATACAAAATTAAAAAAAAAAATTTTATAGTAATTTAGTGGGCAAAGGGGGATGAGGGGTGGATCAGAGTTGTCCCAGGTTACGTCTCAGCTTCGTCATTAAAGTTTAAAAATTTTATTTTTAAGGAATGTAGACTTAAAGGCATCACAAAGGGACCGAATTGACGGACCCAAGTGGATTGTCCCGCCAGGGACAACGGCCCTCTAACCTAACCTAGGCTTAAGTAAAACAATTTGTTAAATTTTTACACTATTTTTGCATATAATAACGCCCACTAAAGGGGCGGGGTTCAAACATTTTTATTTTTTATTTTATGGCTCCAAGTTTAACGCGTTGGTCCTTCTTTGATATAAATATATATCATTTGCTAAACAAAATTACAAAAAAACTTTAAAAATTATTTTGTTTCTTAGAGGTTGGTTTAGTTCTTCTTAGGGGAACTTCTTTCCCTCTTGCCCGATTCAGCCCATTTCCGAACTTAACCTGTGCTATCCTTAAAGATATATTTATACCAAATTTCAAGAGTCTGGCTCTTTTGTTTGGACTGAATCATGCTTTCCACAGACGGACAGACGCACATGCTCAGTTCGTCTTAGATTTCATCACTGATCAACGATATACATACATATATACAATTTATGGGGTCTCAAATGGATATTTCGCTGCGTTACAAACGGAATGACAAAGTAAATATACCCTCCAAATCTTTTTTGGAGGGTACAAAAATAGGTCAGTTGCATTCCGGTTTTGGGCAACAACTGATTACGGCTGACAGGCTCTGACTATTCTCTAAAGCCTAGCAAATAACAAGAGCCTGTTAAAATTAATTAAATATGGGAAAGAAATATGAGTATGCAAATGACTTAGTTCTGATATTGTCTGGACGTAACGTCAACAAATAATTACAGAATAAGGGGAATTTAGACACAAAAACCAGTTCAAAACGATAAAAGGTAAGTGATAATTTTTATTTTTTATTGCTTACCAACAGGAAAATAAGAGGTTTTAACATTTTGGAAATATGTAGATTGAAATCTACCAATAACTTCATGCAAGAGCCAATGAAATATGGGGATAAAGACGTATTTAACCCATAACAAATGAATGGGTTATGTGCCCATTTGGCAAATATTTGCTCAAGAAAGCGCAAACACTAAATAGTAATGAAAAATATTTTATTCAGACAAGAACTTAGACCAGGGGGCAAATTACGGCATTCGATATCAATCGAAATTTGTACTTAAATTGTATTGAAATTTCGATCGATATCGAATGCGGTAATTTGGCTCCAGCACATCATAGATTATGGCAGAAAGCACTGTTCCTTAAGACGAAGTTGTGGGTGCTGTTGGCTGAAGTAGTAGAACACGAGACTATGAAACGGAGGATCGTGAGTTCGAGCCCGCACTGAGTCATGGAATATTGTGTTGAATTCTTCTGATCAGCATTAGTGCGTGGTTGTGTTAGTTGTTGCCAGCCTGTTTCAATGATGAAAGCATAGCGCACTGGTCACTGAACATAATTGTCAGCGACCGACACTATCATGTACTAAAAGGAGAGTAACAGCACCACCCACCTTCGACGGCCCTGTACCAAAAATTCCCGGCGAAGTAAAAAAGGATGAAATAGCTATAAAAAAAAATTGTCTATCTTCTCATCTTTCCTAATCTGTCCCCTCAATACTATCCCCTCATTTTCAGTTCCGGCGCAATGCATTGCATATATAGGGGTCATCCCCTGAGTGCTGGTCCAAGATAAAAAAAATCAAGCATTATTCCGTAAGACGAATAGCCTAGAAATACTCGTATGTATGTTTATTTTGTATTATTTATAAATTTCGAGTAGAAAAAATTTATTTCGGTACAATAAAATTGTAGTAACAAGATTTTAAAAATTATTGTAATTAAACATGGTCTAGATATTGAGGACTGTGCTTAAACATCAATTTCTAATGTCTTTTCAGTACTTGTGGCAATTTCAATAAAGCTATTTTATCTTTTTTTTTTTTTTTTTTAGGAGTAGGACCAGCACTCAGGGGATGACCCCTATATATGCAATGCATTGCGCCAGAACTGAAAACGAGGGGATAGTATTGAGGGTACAGATTAGGAAAGATGAGAAGATATACATTTTTTTTTGTAGCTATTTCAACCTTTTACTTCGCCGGCTAATTTTTGCTACAGGGCCGACGAAGGTGGGTGCTGTTAATCTGCTTTTAGTACGTGATGGTGTCAGTCACTGCCAATAATGTTCAGTGACTAGTGACTATGCCTTCATCATTGAAACAGACTGCCACAACCTCGCACTAATGCTGATCAGAAGAATTCAACACAATATTTCATGACTCAGCGCGGGCTCGAACTCACGACCCTCCACTTCATAGTCTCGTGTTCTACTACTTCAGCCAACAGCACCCACTTACCTTGTAAAAAGACATTTTTCGAAGTTGCACTAATTGAAATTCCGTAATTTAACATATTCAAAATTTCCTTCCTAAATCACAATGTCGAATGAATTCTTTCATTTGTAGAAATACCTTTAAAGCAAAAACAAAATTTTATATGCGAAAGAAAGAAATCTTTTGATTTTTTTATTTTTGTCTGTTATTGGTTAATAATAATAATAATAAGAAAAAAGCGTTGCAGGCGTTTTCTATTATTGTTGCTGTCCTAAAGAGACATTGACAATCATTTAAAGAATAAAGCAGAATATCTTCGAACTAAGTGAATCATGATGGAAGAAATCAACAGTCGAACAGTTTTGTGCGAAACAAATGATTTTATCTACATTTATATTAAAAGAGAAAATGTTAATATGTATATTGGGCAGTTGCGTACACCTCCTTAATGTTTCAATGGATACATAATTTGGTATAAAATAAAATTATTTGTTATAATCGACTAAAAGTACAGAGCTAAACAGATGGACATGTCCAATTAATTTAAAAAAATTGTTAATGCAACCAATACACATAAAAATCTTCCCTATCGACCTATAAATATCATTGTTATAAGAAAACAAAGATCAGAAACCAGTTGACAATAAAAAGCTTACCTCAAGGCAGATTTAAAACACCTTGACTTACATATTATATAATCACCTGCTATTTAAAATTAGTAGCCTTGCTTGAAAATTCAAATTAGAAATATTTTTAAGAAATATATTTATAAAAAAAATCTTATAAATTTGGAACCGCATATTGGTAATACATAAATTTTTCGTGAAAATATTCATTTCAACCAACTAAATTAAGAGTAGCAGAAAATTGGAGCGTTAGAATCAAGTTGTTGGAAAAACCAGACCATCAAATAAGAATATGTCATTTTGCAGTCCAGTTCGTAAAACAACTCTTACAATGTCGAGAAGAAGAATTGCAAAAGCTCAAAAGTCTAATGGAAAAATAACTGGAACAAATAGGGGAAAACGTTGTATGAGACCTGGTCCTGTACAGCGTAATCCCTATTTAAACTTTTTACGTGAATACAGAAAAAGGTGTTGTGGTTTATCGGCAGTTGAAACTGTTCGTCAAGGGGCTCAAGCGTGGAAAGCTTTATCAAAAGACGATAAAGTCCGCTTTATTTTAGAGGTGTCTGCTTATTTTTTTTTCAAGTTTTAAGTGTATTTAACTTTAATGTTTTTTATTTAGGCTTATTATGCTCCCAGACAGAGAAGGCTAACAGGACGACGTATGATAAAATCAAATAGAAGTATGGTTAATCATCGTCGGCTAGGAAGTTCCCGAACATCTAGAAAGCGAAGACGAACGTCGCCAGCCTAGAATACATTGTTAGCGATCGTTTTAAATTAAGTGTTAAAAATAAAATGTGGAATGTTAATTATTAAAAAATTGTAGAAAGTATAAAATTTCCAATTGTTTGTTTGTTTATAGAGTCCTCACTTAAATTCTGATCGCAATAATTCTCTAAACTTATGGTTTGCATTGTTTAAGTCCGGTTTATACTTGTGGTCGTATGTCTCAAATCGATGCAACTAACAATTTAATATGAAATTCGGTTTAAGAAAATAATAGAAAATTGTTGCTGGTATCCGTCATCTTAAGTAGTTTGTATCCGAAGTTCCAGTGTTATGTGACTAAGTAATTCCATGTATTCCGCGATCGACAATATAGGTGGGTGCTGTTGGCTGAAGTAGTAGAACACAAGACTTTGAAGCGCAGGGTCCTGAGATTAGCCCCGCGCTGAGTCATGAAATATTGTGTTGAGTTCTGATCAGCTTGGTTGTGTTCATTGTTGCCAGCCTGTTTCAATGATGAAGGCATAGCACTGGTCACTGAACATAATTGGCAACGACATGTACTAAAAAGCACCCTCCTTCGTCGGTCCTGTAGCCAAAAATTACCCGGCGATGTAAAAACGTTGAAATAGCTACAAAAAATTCTCTTTCCTCATATGTCCCCTCAATACTATCCCCTCGTTTTCAGTTCCCCCGCAATGCATTGCATATGTAGGGGTCATCCCCTGACTGCTAGTGCAAGATAAAAAAATAAATGTCCATTGCGGCTAAAGTGTTCTGATCATTTAAGCAATATCAATGTTAAATTAGTTTCTATGAAATTGGTATTGTTTTCGAAAAAAAAATCCCATTGTTAAATCGTTATGATAAAAAAAATTTTAACTTATTTGTGGACGGAGTTTGCAGCACAAAATTAACATGTTGGAACATATAAGTAAACATTCAGCAAAATTACAATCAGAGTGACTTCAGATGAACCTTTAAAGCTACTCAGTTCATTTTTGAAATAGGTGCCCAGGGCACTTCGCTTAAAATATGTATATTTAAACTCAAGTTGAAAGACTTTATTTATATGAACTTACCTTTTCTAGTTTTTGAAAATATTGTCGCAAAAATTGTATAGGATTTTCCGGGCGACTAACACACAGCTGAACGATGCAATCCTTAAGAACACGTTGTATACCATGAGATTGTATATAATTTTCGCATTCGCGCAAACTTTGCTGTTCTTCCAAAGTGCTGGCCATGTTGGAAAACATGCACGACGCTCAACACACGATAATAGAAACTAAACGCAGTTGGAGTAGCTGAGTAAAAGCAATAATTAACACCTATATGTAGATATATTTAAAACAAAACAATACTGCTTGTTATTGAAATGGCTCCTCCGGAGGGAATATACACTTAAAAGTAGATTGTCGTTTATATGTTGAATTATTGCTTTAATTCAGTTACTATACCAATAATGACAAACAAGAACAATACCACCAGCTGCGGCCTCAGCACCTACGCTCAGACAATTTGATAATTTTGTTGAACTTCGTATTGGGGGATCTACTTTTTCAATTAGAAACTTCCAAGCTCATTTTATAATATAACTTCCAATGCTATTGGTTAATAATTTATTATATTAAAAAAATTGGAATATATATTTCTATCACTTTGGTCTGCTGTTACCACCCTTTTCACGATTTTTGACGGCCTTTGATGGGCTTTGTTCTTGTGCAAAAATGTTTTCACTTTAAAGTGAAACGTGTTAAATTTTGTTAATCCTCAAGTAATTTAATATTGTAAAAGTTTAGTATTTTGTGTATTCACCAAAATTTATAAATATATTACACACTCTTTATACGTATAATAAAAATTTTATTTAATTGGTTTTTTTCACTGTATTTAATTTCTTCTTTCGTTGCTTTTGCTTTTCGTAATTTTGCAATGCAACAAAAAGGGAGAAATGTCAAAAAGCAGCTGTGACTCTAAAACTATAAACATACACTATACACAGCAACAAATACCACATGGCGAAAACTATGTTAGACATCTTACATAACAATTATTATGTGAGAGGAACAAATTGACATTTCAAAACTGATTTAAAAGATCTGTGTAAGCTATGTGTTATTTTTAGCGTAGTCCGATGAGTCATATATATGCTATACACACACAGACAGTATGTATTATCACAACACAACACATTGTATAGTTGAACTATGATGTACACCATAACTTGACATCAATATAGACAAATAAAAAACTGTCATCTAGATCAATGCTGCCACCTTATGTTAATGCGACTATGTATACTACATGAATGTGCTGAACAGCGGCAGATTTCATGCATGGAATTTTGTTTAATGACTCTGTTTTAATTATTATTCGAATAATTTGCATTTATTGTCGCCATTTTTTCTTCGACGGCATACAGACAATTCTGGTTAGTGGAAATTAATTTCAATTGTTCAGAAAGATAAAGAGATAATTACAAATATAAAAAATTCTTTAAGAATCTCAAATACACGAAAGTATCAAAAAGAAAGGTTAGTAAAGGAAATAAATATAGAATATTTTTATTAGGTAGATAATATGTAACCGTATATACATATACTATATAAGCGCATACTATTTTCGCATGGCTTCCGTTTTTGCTATTGGCTTTTAAACCTTCCAGTTTTTGGAAAAGCGATTTTGTCTTAGCGAAATATGCTTTCAGATATAGGATATTTTATTTTTGTGAAGTCTAATATAGATGAAGGGTGCTAAGAACAATTCGCTTATCTAAACCGGTTACAGGCTGATTGCAGCTAGCTTTAAGTAATATTTAAAGAATCGATTAGAGTAGGGAATTTCTAAGGAAAATTCTTAAAAGCTCCGAGAAACTGTCCATGAAGGTATCGGCAGTAGCAAATTTATTATTAAAAAAAGGGAACAAATTTACTTTACCGACATTTCTGATTAAAAAATAAGTATTGTACTGTATAAATTGCAGAAAAATTAATTCAAAGAAAAAAATAAACTGCGGCAACGCATATTTTCGGAGTTTCGCCCTCAAAAGTTTTTTTGCATTGCCGGTCTCTGGTTGGGTTTAAGGATTTTCTCCTCTATGTATGTCCAATAGTGGCTTCGCTTAGTAAAGGTTTTCTGTATAGTATTGCTCAAGTTAGCTTTTTCATTCCCGAGAATATTTTTTATTTAAATTTTTTTTTCTGGCCAAAAGGGGAAACATTTTCTTTTTTTATAACAAATGTTTCAATAATATTGGATAATTTTCTGTTGGTAAAGTAAATTAATTATATTGCCAAAAAATAAATTAAATAGATGTGAGAATTCCGTCCGATAAAAATTCTGAAATCTGACATATTATTTTCTATATTTAGAGAAAATGCCACGAGGTTTTACTAGAGGTTACGGCAACCGCGGTGGCGGCAGCTCCTCCCATCGTGGCTCATCTTATCGTTCATCAAATTATAACAGTGGTGGACGCATTCATAATTCCGGACGTTCTTCTGATCGTTACGGTGGCGGTGGACGTTACAATTCTGGCGGTCATGGCGGAAGTAGCAGCAGTCATTATGACTCCCGCAATCGTGATCGATTTAATAGTTCTAGCAGCAGCCGCCATGACTCAAGTCATAAACGCAGCTATAGGGTAATATAAAACCCATATTAACTATGTAATCAATAATTTAATTTCATCCATCCAGGACTCCTCCCGTGATCGTTCTTCCGACAACAAGAGGTCGCGTTCAGACGTAAGTACACAAATCGCAAGACTAACATTGATTTTATAATCTAATGCCATGCTTAAAGTTACAAAGAAAATCTTCTAAGTAACATTTTGTTAACATTTAAAATAGACAAACCGATTTTTATTAACAAAACTTCTTACTCATGATAATAATTTTGTTATTTTATGTATATTTATTATTGTAATCGTAAAATCCATAGAGTTTTATTTAGAATGAGCACAAAAATATCAAACCGTATGTAAGAATGTGCGGTTTATTGTTTAAAAACGTGAAAAATGATCAAACACGTGGATATTATTGAGTTTATGAATGTAAAATGTATTAATGAACAAAAACAATTACACACCAAGTTGAAGCTTTCCATTATAATTGACAAAAGCACAAGAGAGCTCATTGGGTTGATTTACTGTCAAAGCAATTATTTTGCTGCATATACATATATTGAATGACATTTTAGATGGCTTAAAGTATCCTCCAAATCAAATCAGATCATGTCTACTGTATGCTACCTACTACCTCTACTCTACCTAATTATTATCTACTACTACTGTAACTCTGTATTGTTGATAATTATGACAACTTTTAGACAAATTGGGCTATACGGCATAGAATAAGGAAGTTGTTTGCGCAGAGAACAAACACGCAAACAAAACATGTTTTTATTTTGTTTTTTTCAATGCAGAAGCGATATAAATCCGATCAAATCCATAATATGAATGAAGATTTTTCTATAATAACGCTACTATATAATCACTGATATAAGTGTATGTACGTATTTAATCAACAAACGCAAGTCAAAGCTAGAATGCTTTCGAATGACCATCAATGAATCATAAAGCGAGACAATTTTTATTGTAGAAACAAAATCAATGGTAAAATTTGGTTTGAATCAATCTACTCCTTAATAGAAATATAAAATTAAATAAAAGTTATATGTAAAAAGGCTCTATGAAGCTCCTAACACACCCTCTTATGTTATCAAATTATTATAAAACAAAAAGCGACTGCTACTACCACTACCAATCCCCTATTAAGAGCAAATCAGCCACAATCTAGGATCAAAAATCAAATAAACGTAATGATAAGAAAGAGTAACATTACTGACAAATCATTTAAAATCACAAAAGTAAATAGAGTAAAACTAAATTGTATAATTTGTGTAACATCTCTAGATATTTGACTACAAAAGTTGTTAAGAAAAATTATGTTCTTGTTGTTTTGTTTAAAAAAACAATGCAAATAAACTGGTCTACTACAAATCTATTCTCATCATCGTATAAATCTAGGATTATAGACGTACATCTTCAACAGCAAGAGGTAATCGTACGCCACCACCACCTCCGCCGCCAACAGTTTCCTCCAGCTCACGCGGAGGAAACACATCTAGACACAGCGATCGTGATAATTCCAAGTCAAGACATCGTTCACCCATGGGGCCACCATCGAAAAGACCTCCAATACGCAGTGGTTTTGTTTCCCGCATTCGCGGTTCCAGCAGTCGTGGTGGCATTCGTACGGTACGTGGTTCTGGTCGTATTGTGCGCCGTGAATCAAATGATTTAAGAATAATGAGACGCAAACTAATGTATGCCCAGCAAAAGGATCGTGCACGTGTGTTGAAAATTGCACGCTTAACGAGGTAAATACTCTGATGTTTAGTCACACAAAATATCATACCTGAGGTTGAGTTGAAATGAAAATTGAAGATTTTAAGACTAAAGAAGCTGAGAAGTTAATTAGTTGGGAATTGAAAAAGACGGAAAGCAGTCTTTTTAATGAAATGGTGAAAACTCTAAGACTGTTGACTTTTGTGGTATTTAACTGAAACGATTAGTTGAACGTAAATCAAGTATTTAATATGTTAAACAAATTCCCACAGTCTCAAGTTTTCCAATACGTTCCCTTGTAAAACACAGACACACCTTAAAATCTTAAAATTCTTAGAAACAAAATGGCTGACTATTGATTTCATCATACAATGCAGCCATCTGTAACTCCACAACATATTTATTGAATTACTCTACAAATTATTTTATCTTGCTAATCAAAACAAAATAAAAAAAATTGACTTTAAACATTTTCGCTCCCTTCTTGATAAACATTCGTACGTCTATTAACACAAACAAAAAACAAATCCAATAATACTCCTTAGCTCTCTTAGACGACGCCGTTTTGATAGAAATTCCTCAAAGAGTCCCCGTAGATCGTCGAGGAGTACGAAGAGAAATGTGTCGTCCAGCGAGGATGATGATGAGGATGTTGAGAAGAAGAAATCGAAGCGCAAGCATAGTGACAATGAAGATGAGGACGAAGATGTTGAAGGCGATAAGGATAAGAACAAAGATGGCGGTGAAACGAAAAAGCGCACAAAGTCGAAACGTTCTAAATCATCGGAGAAATCCAACGCAGAAGATGATGAAGACGAGGCTAATAATTCGGCCGTTAGAGATGACGGTGACAAAGACGAAAATGAAGGCGACGAAGGTGGTGACGACGAAGAACAGGATGACAACAAGTCGGAAGCCGACAAAGATAAAGAACATACAGAGGGTGAAGAGGGAGCCGATAAAGCCGATGATGCCGATAATGATGCAGATAAGTCAGCAACTGAAGGGGATGGTGAAAAGGCCGAAAAGAAAGAAGGTAAGAAAAAGGATTCTACAGAGAACAGTTCATCAAAAAAGGACAAATCATCATCAAGTGCTAAGAAATCATCTTCGAGTTCGAAGAAAAGGGATGACAAGGATAAGGATGATAAGGAGAGGAAGAGTAGAAAGACAACTCGTGCTGATGAAGAGGACGACAGTAAAGAACGCAAGTCTCGCAATTCTAGACGTGACGAACGCAGCAGCCCCTCACGCCGCAATTCTCGTTTTATTAAATTGACGTGTATACACTGTCACATGAAATGTGTCACATTCAAGGTATGTGGAGCAGCGAAACCCAAAGATTTTCATTTTCATCCCTATATAAAAACACTTTAATTCTCCTTTTAGGAATATTCATATCATTTGAGTTCTCGTACCCACAAGATGGCATTACGGCAAATAGCAATGCGCCAAAGAGCACATCTTTTAAGGTTGCGTGCTCGTCAAAGAGCCGCCCAGAAGGAGCTTGAGGAAAAATCCAAGGAAAGCTATGAATCCAAATTCTGTCATCTTTGCCGTTTGCACTACAGGCAACCCAAAGCTAAACATCAGCTTTCAGAACATCATAAAATTATGAAAAAGTTTCTTATGCCATATTGTTCTACTTGCCATTTGGCTTTTAAGAGTCCCATATTGTATGAGACTCATCGCTGTTCTTTGGAACATATTAGAGTAAGTAAAATTTTCTGTTATAAAAAGATAAAGATTTGATTGCAAAATATTATTTGTATTTTCCAGAATAAGGCCCGAAAACAAGATTCGGATACAGAAAACAGCGGTGATGAGGAAATGCGTGAGATTGATTTGAATAAATTTATGACGGTCGATTCAGTTGGTGAAATCGATGAAGATATTGATGCCGACATGGAAGCATTGCTCAATGAGACCCAAACGAATGAAGAAAATAGTGAAGAGGGCGAAGAGAAGGAAAAGTCTCCAGTGGGAGCAGAATTTGTTAAGGAAATTACAGCCTTCTATTGTGAAATCTGTGAACATTATTCGGCCGATAAAGGCACTTTGGAGGCATATACCAAAAAACATTGTCTACAGCGATCCCACCTAAAGGCGTATTTGCGCCATAAGGAAGAAGAGAAACTCGCAAAGAAACGTAAAGAAGCCAGAGACAAAAAGAAATCGGAGTCAGATAAAAAGGAAGAAACCGACAAGAAGGAAAAGACCGAGGAGGGAGACAACGATGAAGATGAGATAGAAGTTGTTGAGGAACATGATGGCGAGACTGAAGAACATGAGACGCATGAGGAAAATGGTGGTGTGGATGAGGATGAAGAAGAAGTGGAGGAATTGGAGGAAGAAGAAGAAGAGCACGATGAAGAAAACGAAGATGAAAAAAAGCCTGTACAAGAAGACAAACTTTGGGAAGATGTTGATAAAGATTTAGGTGATCTACTTAGGGAAGTAGAGCCTCATGAGCGCGATGAGGACGAAGAAGAAAATGATTCTGTTTTAAATATTGACATTGAAAGGTAATTACGAATTAATAAATATGAAGAGGGAGAGAGAAATAGTTTTAGTAGCAACTAATAAATTTACTTTGTGTTTTTTGTGCAGTGAAAAACATAAAACAAAAGAACTTAATGGCAAAAAAGAGGATGCTAAAGAGGAAAAAGAAGAGGTTGTTGCAGTTGACAAAAACAAGAAAGTAGAAGAAACTCCTAAAAAGGAAAAAGTTGTTGCAGCAACACCCGCAAAAGCCAAACCAAAGCGTACGCCAAGGACATCTGTAGCAGCATCAAATAATTCGGCGAAAGCAGCCGAAGTTAAAGAATAAATTCCTTTAATAAATCATTTCATGTTTGCAGCAATCTTTTTCTTTTATTTTGTGAAAAAAAATTTTATTAAAATTTTTAATTATTTCTTATTCATAAGAAGCATTTCTTACACCAGTCATGTTTAGTTTATGTATTTGAAAATTGCCTAATATATATTTTCTGTGTATTATTATTAACCATTATTTTAATTATAATTTCCTTTTAAAAGAAAAGCAAACAAATAAGCAAGCAAACTAGAGATCTAAATATTTGTGAATGAATAAACAATTTTGTTTTAATTTAATGATATAAATAAACAATACCACAACATAAAATAAACCAGCATCTCTTATTCAATTTATTTTCCTTTCACCCGTATTGTATTTTTAAAGTAATTGTTTAGCGGTATTTAAGGTTCAATTAAATCACAAACATTTTATTCAAAATGCATTTTAAAATTTCGCAGCCATTATAAAACCACATTACAAGTATTTTTTTTGTTGGTCCATTTCTATGTATGAACGCTTTTTAAACTTCCGCTTGTATTCTTAACGAAATTAAATTTTTTATTATGCTGCATTGAAAAAGTTCATACAAGAGTTCATTTTCGGCTTGCAATAATTGAATTTAAAATTAAAAAGCACCATTCGTTTTGTTTATATGATATAAGCAAGATGTTGGCTACTTATTTTATATAAAAAAAATAAACCTTCACTTTTGTTTAAGGTTTATAAAACGGTAGACAGACAGACTACGCCTTATCTAGCGGCATTTACTTCAGCAATTGTTTGTGGTTAATTGAAAGCAATTTTATATATTTTAGCTTTAACATTTATATTAGAAATTGGATCTTGAGTAGGCCTGAGATTTCAAACATATATGGAAAAAATAAATATGCATAATAAGTTATGAACGTTCTGTCCTATTTTTTTTTTAAAGGTGACGGTCGAGTGTTTTTAATTGTTCTAAGAAAATCCACTTGTGTGGAAATGATGTCCTCAACCTCAACTAAAATGATCGAAAATTAATTAATTTTGCGTAGTTCTCTAGGACTGTTACTTTGTATGTTATTAATATAGCATTTCGAACGCATTTTCTTTCTAATTGAATTACGGAGTAGCACCTTCAAGTCAAACTCAAAAAAGAAAAATTTACTAATAAAAGTTAGCGGCAACTATATTCGTAACATAATTAACCGAGTTGAGCAAAGTTTGTGGCATGCTGTGTTGCGGCACATTTGGGGACATGGGGCGTTCGGTGTAGCCAGCATAGGTTGCAGCCACTTCTATTGCATGCACTCCTGTGTGGATGCAATGTGTGCTGCTGTTGTTTGGCAGTGGCCCCGTAATATGTGCAGAGTTATTGTGTTTCCACGTCCATTTTATTGTAATGTTGTAATTAGGATCTTGAGTAGTGATTTTTAGTTTTGTATGTTTTATTATTTTGGTGGGATATATTTATTGTTTGCTTATGGATGATTGCGATTTGCTGTGTGTAAAGAAAAAGGAAGTGTGAATGAAAGATGGATGCCAAGTAGTAATGCCACAGGGCAAAAGAATATTCAGAGCGTTGCCAGAATGAGTGAGTGAGGCAGGGTTGTATGAATGGAAGTGATCAGTGTTGGAAGTTCGATCCAATGGATCATCGTGAGTGCGTGAGTGAAGATGGGATGAAAGGGAAAGTGAGTGTGTGTTAGGAGAAGTCCTTGGAAGATTGGTATGTGTTTTCCAAGGAATGTGAGTGCGTGTGTGTTAGGAAAAATTCCTTGGAAGATTGGTATGTGGTTTCCAAGGAATGTGGGTAGATTAAAATAGAGAGGTTGCCGTTAAGAAAGGACAAACAGTATTTGATTGTGGTGGCGAGCAGAACAAAAAAAAACAAAATAAGTTAAAAAGAAAAAATATAACAGACGAGAAATAGGAGCCAAAAAAAAAAAAATTTCTGTTACACTGGGAATATAAAGAAAGTACCCCCCAAGAATAAAATCAGCCGAAGTCTGGAGAGGAGAAAGAAAGGACACCAGGTGTGGAGTGCTGCCAAGACGACAACAAAAAAAGAAAAGACCAAGAGGTATCATAACCAAAGCCGGCGATAAAACAGGTAACACCTTAAGTTACATAAGTATATCCGGAAGTTTGGCCAACCATATCCTAAGTCGCCAATAGCCTCCGGCATTATAAGGAGAATTTTTATTTGAGTGAGGGGCGCTAAAGTAGTTTCACCACCATTAATATAAATAAATAAGGAAGAAACGCAGCAGTCAAATACGTACATGTCAATATAGAAAGGCTGATTTAGATAAGAATTGTTTTTTGTGTTTTGTTATAAAATCAAAAGGAAATAGGCTTTAGTATAAGTAGTCATAAGTAGTAATAAGAATAGGATAGTTTCTATAAGTTTTGGTTTTCAGTCAATTGTTAGTGCCTAAATATAAAAGGGAAAAGTTTTGTTAGTGCTATTTGCGTTTTTTTTTTGTATTTCCGTGGTTTAAAAAAGGTTGTGATAGATTGTGTATTTTTGTTGTAGTTTCTATTAAGCACTAGGTAACCATCTAAGGGAGCTCTTTTAGGTAGGTCAGGTGCAGAGAAGCTAGCATTTTATTACAATTTTTTTTTATATTGAAGGAAAATTTGTGAGTGATAACTGGTAGTGTAATTGTTCTTTTATATTAAGATTGTTCTTTTATATTAAGGCACCCAGTAAGGTTAGGTTATTTTTTTTTTTTTTTTTTCCTTCTGTTCTGTTACTTCAATCATCGACTGAAGAATTATTTGGCCAGTCCTAAAACTATTCCGCCACCACCAATTCACACGGAATGCCGTGCTACAAACTAATTCCTATTTCCCTAAGAAATTCTACCAGCACCATGTAATCCTCTACCCGCTCCCGACGGAAAAAGTCGACAACAGATGTATGCCCAAGCAAAAGTGGGTATGCCCTCCTAACCGTCTCGTACCGCTCACACTCAAATATGACATGTGAGTCGTCCTCCACCTCACCGCAGTGCTCACATAAGTCCGAATCGCCTACTCCCATCCTCGCCAGAGTCGCCCTACCGAATGAATGCCCACTCATCAGCCTATTCACTACCTTCATATCGTTCGGTACCATGTTCCTGACCCCCCTAAACCACGGATCACCCCTATTCACGCGGGGGTATATCGCCCCGTACTGTCGGCCCTTCGTCGCGCATAGTTCCTCATATTCCTGCGCCCATTCCTGCCATAACTCGTCCTCAATACTGCATACTGCGTCCCTGATTGATAACTCCGTATCAACCACCTCGCCCTGATCCAGTGCCGCCTTGGCAGCCCTGTCCGCCATCTCATTACCGTATATGCTCGAATGTCCCGGTATATAATGCAATTCAATCCTATCAAAGCCAGCCTCTAGTATCTGCCTGTGTATCCTCCTAATGAGGTAGTCATCACTCCTCCTCCTCATCAGTGCTAGGCAGCCCGATCTGCTGTCCGTCAGTAAGGCGACTCTCCCAAATCCCCTGTTCCTGGCGTACCCGATGGCCCCCTCCAATGCCAAAAGCTCCGCTGACATCGATGACAGCTTCGCCCGTACCCTGAAACGTCCTATGTGCTCACTGCCATCATGGAAAAATGCCGCCCCAGTCGTGTCCTTCCCTACCGATCCGTCAGTGTAAATGACCTCATAACCCTCCAGCATATGCAACTTCTCCAGCAAAATCGCGTTGACCATATCCGCATTGGCCCCATCCTTGCTCCCACATACGCCCCCAAAAAAATTCGCCTTGACCACCAGGTTGGACCCAACCTCGTCGCCCCCGCCGACATATACTATCCTAGTCAGTGTCCGTTGGTATTTATGAAAAATCCTAGCACAGCTTGTCTTAGGATTGTATCCCGCCCCCAGCATGGTGTCAACGATAGGTAGGCCAAAAGCAAAGCATTTGGCCAATTCCCTAGCCGTAGCCAGCTCCAGGCGATATTCCACAGGTAACTCCGACGCCATATGGTACAATATCTGTACCGGTGTTGATCTCAGTAGGCCCAGGGAGCCCCTGAGGTTGCCGTTAATACTCGTCACAATTCGCCTTAATGCCGTCTTCCCTATGTTGGCAAAGGAGGATGCTGCGTACTCTATCTTAGACCTCGTGAATGCCCTGTATATCTGTAAGCCCCGCATAGGTTGTACCCCATATGTGCATCCGGATAATATCTTCCTAAAACCACATGTACGCCTAACCTTGTCCAGCATCATCTGCACGTGGTCAGCTGGGGAATTGTTCATGCTAACAATCCTCCCCAGGTACTTTATGCTGCTCGTCTGGTGAATAACACAACCACCAGCCACCACCGATATACTTCTCTTCGTGTTCCTGAAGTTCATGATGTACGACTTCGCCGGGTTGATCCTCATATCAAGCTGTCTGTTTATCTGCATAAACTGATCAATCTTATGCTGCAACAAGGCATTAGTGTGTGCGTGTTCCCTGCCAAAGACCACAATAAAGCAGTCATCCGCAAATTGAAACAGCATGCAGTCTTCATCAGAGATCCCGTGAAGAGATATTGTATATAGATTGAATAGGAGTGGGCTAAGTGCACTGCCCTGCATCAGCCCCGATCGCAACGTCCTCGTGTTCCTACCCAGTGTTATCGTCCTATTTCCCAACATACTATATATCCATTCTATGATATGCGAATCAACCCCCAAACCATACATCTTCTCCCTCAGCTTCCCGATGTTAACCAAGTCATAGGCCCTCTCCAGGTCCACACAGGCCCCCATAACCTCGTATCCCCTCTCCCTATGGGCGTAGATGGCGTTTATCAGGTCATTAATACACTGTGAAGTGGAGTGTCTCCTTCTGAAAGCGTAGCATCTACTAGGTAACAGTCCCCTCGACTCGATGAATCGCGTGAGTTCGAGCTTTATCAGGCCCTCCGTCAGCTTCAATAGGGTCGAAAGTAGACATATTGGTCTGTAGTTCGCAATGTTACCTAAGTCCCTCCCCCTCTTGGGTATCGGGTGTATCCTGACCATCCTCCACTCGTCTGGTATGGTGCTATCCTCCCACAGCCCCGCCAGAATCCCGAACAGTGCATGCTTCCCATCCTCTGACAGTCCCTTAAGCATCCTATAAGAAATTCCATCCCCTCCCCTGGCGGATCTGGGGTTACGTGATGCGAGCAATTCCAAGAAATCATCGATTCCGAATTCCGGTCTGTGTTCACTAACGTAAGGTGGTACAAAGGGGTGGGCATAGGTAGCCGTGGCACCGTCCCCCACCACCAAGTCAAGGTACTGTGACTCCTGAGTACCGTCCCAAGAGTTCCTGGTATCCTTCACACGGTCGTACTTCTTGACATTTGCCAGAGTAGTCCACATCTCAGACACCGACTTTGGTACCGATATGCAGTCTATGGCCCCCTTGAAGTTGATGCGTTTCCTCTCCCCTATATGGAGTCTAAGTGTCCTCTCAGTCTCCGCCCAGTCAGCCAAATCCCCCGTACTCCCGCTGTGGTTGTACCTGCACCTGGCCGCGTTTCTCAAACGAAAAAGTCTGCCGGTTTCCTCTGACCACCAATGTTTTGACGTCCTCATCAATCTCGCGTTGATCCCCACCGTGCTCCGCCTTATAATATTCTTCATATTACAATAAAATTCACCAATATTATCCCCTACCTCCGTCGTATTCAACTCAAGGTTCATCCTGACGTGATCGATCTTGTGTGTCCTCGGTCCCCTTATCTCTACTGCGTTCTCGATTATGATTGGTAGATGATTGCTCCCCGTAATCTTGTTCCTAACCACCCTCCAGTCGAAATCAATTCGCCTGTCATTGAGTAGAGTTAGATCCAAGGCCGATGAAGTATTGTTTACCGTGTATGTCTCATCCCCGTTATTCAAGCAGTAGAAATTCTGGCCCTGTATGCAGTCCTCCAGCAGAACCCCCCTCGAGTTGGATGCCTGACGGCCCCAGAGAGGTGATTTCGCATTGAAGTCCCCACAGATCATAGTTGGTAGTGCGATCCCATTACAAAAGTCTAAAATACGCCACAACTCGGTGTGAAAAGCATTGTTGTCCACATCTGGTGCCGTGTAGATACATACCACCACCATGTTGTCCCTCAAATTCAGTGTCTGTATAATAGCCACCTCCAAATTGCTATCCATATCTACAATCTTAAATTTAATTCCCTTTCGTAGGTAAAAACCCACACCGCCATATCCATCCCCTCTATATTTACCATAAAAATTAAAATCCAGCATACTAGTACACGCATTGTTGTGTAACCACGTCTCATAAATACAAGCAATATCAATTCTATTCTGCTCGAAAAAGAATTCCAGCATCTCCTTATTTCCACATTTTTTCAAGCTCTGTATATTGTATTGCAAAATTCTCATCACGTCTAGTCTGAACTAGTATGTAGTCTCAATACATATCCTTGGGCCACTCTGGGACAGCTCCAGTGAGTCCAAGTCTATCAACTTATTAGTTATATCACTCCTTATCTTGTTGAGTTCGTCCATTATTGCCGACTCACCATTACCGTCAGTATAGTGGTTCCTCAACAGATCATTAATCTTCAAGTTTGTTAAATGCAGGGCCTTACCTGCCTCCTTCGCCCTTATCATATATATAGATTCCTCCTCCCGTCTTCCTCCTTTCAAGCCACCCTTATTCGCCCTCTCCGCCTCTGACGTCCTGAAGGGGTTTCTTACTTGTCTATTAATCTGAGATAAGTCCATACTATGCTCCCTTAAAACCCTATCGTGCTCCTCAAAAGTCCTCCTGGTGTTGCGCGCCTCGTTCTCCTTGTTAATGCTGTATGTGGTGTTATTCTTGACAGTCTGTGCATACGATTGTCTGCTATGGATATAACCAGCCGATTCCCGGGTATTGTTCATGGTGGGTGTCCTGTTACCCCTTGAGCCGATGGCGGGAAATTCCGCCTGCTCGTTGTCACTCAATAGCTCAAAACTGTTCCTAAATACCGGACTGTATCTCATCGTAGCCTCCTTGTATGATAGGTTCTCTATCGTCATGGTCCTCTTGATAGCGTATGCTTTCTCCCGTGCTGGGCAGGTTTTTGATGTAGGTGGATGGTTCTGTTTGCAATTAGTGCAAACCACCTCCTTGCATACTTCATTTGCCTCGTGTCTACTATAACACATTCTGCATCTTGTAAATGTTTGTTTACAGTGTTCTGCAAAATGGTTAAAGCGATAGCACTTATAACATTGACCAAAAGATATAAAATGACGTACAGGAATTCTGGTGTAGTCCAAAAAAATCTCACTCGGGATATCTAGACCCCTAAAAATTATTTTAACTCTGCCTGTAGCCACCCTTCCATTCTCGCCGTCACGTCTCTCCATCCTTATACATTTCAATATGGGCGTACCCGATCGGGCCGACCTGGCAAATTCTTCCATGGTAATATCCCTAGGGATGTCAAACACTATGCCCACCTTCGATACAAAATGCGCCAAAATACGTGCCGCATATCCCGCATCTCTGAGCCTCCCGTCAACAACAAACTCATTTGCCGACCGAAAATTACCAAAGGTAATCTTGCATCGACCGAATCCTATTTTAAAAACCTCCAACACGTTCCTCACTCCCATTCGGTTAATAACTCTGCCCAACGATAATGCGTTTATAGGTCTTCTAGCCCCGTCCTCAAACGGCGTGCTGTCCACGTATACCATAAACGGTCCCTTATGATCGCTATCATAGAAAAAACCACCATCTGCCCCATCATTACCTCCAATCGCAGCTTGTGTCACCTTCTCGCCCGTTGTTGAATCACGTGCCAAATTTTCATCAGTCGTTTTCAATGATTTAGATTTTAATAATTCACCCCCTACACAATCAACACCCTCATACATACCATTCAACTTCCCAGCATCGTCTACCGCCTTACCAAGTTGCTGTTTCTTGCCACCATCTGACGACCTAGTCTTCATACCCTCCTTTGCCTGTTTCGGTCTTGCCTCCTCCATCAAGCATGGTTCATCTGCCTGCCTCTTCTCCGGCCTTACCCTGTCCGGTCCAGACCTCTCCAGGTCTGGCTCCTCCATCTCCTAATCGCAACTGCAATCACCTATCGCCTCACGAAAAAACGAATCCCGAGAAACTATTTTCCGCCTCACTATAAAGTCCGTTAAATGCCAACCAAAAAGCCCGTAATTGTATGTGTATTGGTGTCTTCTACTACCTATACTACTATCACTGGCCAAATAATCCCTCTTGCTTATACAAAACGACCGATGCTATCGGTTGTCAAACAGAGAAATGGAGGTTAAATTGCTTTAATTTTAAATAGAATTTAAAAAAAAAAAACAAAAAGACATATTAGTGTAAGAACCCCATTTATATATTAGTATTGAGTGAGTTTGATTAGTAAGTAAGTTTTGGTTTATATTCATTTTTTTATAATAAATATGTAATTTTGTTCATGTTGATACAGAAAAAAATGTCTGTGTGTTAAGTCTTTGGTTTCGGGTAGGTTGGATGTGTAGGTAAGTGTATAGCGTGCGTGGCGGAAATGGGGGACACATATAGAGTATGTAGGGAAGGATGTGTCCTAGGTTGGGTGGGCAAAGTGGAGAATTTGACACCATACTCTCCCTCCAAAGTTTTCAGCAATTTGTCGTAATTATCCGTTTTTTTTTATTTTTTTTGTGTTTTATTATGGAATTATACAATGTTGTAAAAAATTATTGCGACGGTCTCAGGGCTGCAAAACGGGTTGGAACCTACCCTGTGGATGCCATTGAGCTGGCTGGCACACCAACTGCAGCGCCCGAAGGGACTCGTAACAATATGGCGCCCAAGCAAAAATTAGTTTGTCGCTAAGAAATGGCGGTCAAATAGGAATATTTTCAGGCATACAGGACAACGACGTATGCTAAACAACATAACGTTTTTTTATTTTTTTTTCATCATTTAGATTTTTTTTTATCACAGAAAGTAGATATAAACAGTGTATTTTCAATGCTATAGCTGAGAGGGGTTGTAGAAGAGCAAATCACCTTTCTGGTAGCTAGGAAATATTAGACCATCCATACTAGAGTAGATTCCGCCGTAAATGTATAGAAAATGTTTTTGCTGAGAAAATGCAAATACCGGTAGCCGCTTGAAAATGATTTCGAGGTCTGTTGTACCGGAAATTTGTTCCTTTCCTTAGGAAATATGTTTTATTGTTTGTTTTATGTTGCTGCATCAATTATAATAGCCGCTCGGTTGCAATAGGAGCCGGGGTCTGTTGTATTATAAGGGATGTAAGTAGGCTATGTGTTTGGGATCGAAGTCTTCGGGCGGGTGTAAGCACGCGTTTACAGGAATGCCTGTGCTTCTGTTGGAGCCGGAAACACATATGCCAGTTACATATGGATTTAACGACTGGATGAAAACATTGGTAGGCTCTTTATGAGCACTTTAGTATAGAACAAGAAAAGACCACGCGCTAACACTTTTGTTTACCGCACTACAACTGAACCCGAAAACTGTTAAATATTATTTGTGAAAGTATATTTTTGTATTTGGAAAATTTATGTGCTTTTAGTAGATTGTAATTGTTTGATAATTGTCGTTTGTTTTTTTTTTGTTGTGAACAACTACTTTTGATAGTGTATTATTTTTATTATTATTATCATTTTTATTATTTTTATTATTATTACTTTCATTATTATTATTTTTATAATTATTATTTTTGTTTGCTGGGAAGTTCGTTGAGTTTTCAGAGTCCGGTGATTAATAATAAGGGTTAGTGGGATAGTAGGAAAATTTTATGGCCGATTCTCCGCTTGGAAAGGATAGAGAGTCAGCAAGAAAAAGCAGCAAATTCAAGAGAAACAGGGAGCGTAACGTTTCGTTTGATTTAAACAGGTCCACACCACAGGGAAAAGAAAAGATTTGTAGGTTTAGCGATTCAATAAATATGGATACAGGCGTACCTCGTATTGATGATTTATCCGGGACTATTATTAGTCATCCTCAGAATCAGGGCGCAAGACCAAAGGAAAGGCGTAGTAGGGAACCGAATCCGGAGGAATTGTCACCCTCAATAAAAACTATGGTAAAGGAGAGCGTCGAGGAAATAAAGGGTGATTTAGACAGGGCTATCAATAGTTTCGTGGGAGACCGCATTAATTACGAGATGAAGAAGGTTCATGAGAGTATTGCACAACTATCTCTGGCAGTGCGATCTCTCGCCGAGAGGGAGCAGAATCGATCTGGGAGGGTAGAAAATAATCCGTCGGCACAAAATAATCGACCTCATAGATTCGATCTTCCACCGCCCCCGATACCTAGCCAGGACAACGTGCGAATCCGAGTTGATAAATTTGGCCTGGAGTTCAAGGGAGGGCACGACCAATTATCGGTAGAGGAGTTTATCTTTCGGCTTGAGCATATGCAGCGGCAATACCAAATTTCTTGGCAGGAGATATTGCGGGATTTTCACCTTTTGGTATCTGGCTCTGTTCAACAGTGGTATTGGGCGTTGCTGCAAACTACCGTCATATCTGACTGGGGAACTTTAAGATTGGCACTACTAAACCGCTACAGAAGAGTGCGATCCAACTGGGAATTGATGCAGGAGTTGGTCGAAAGGAAACAGTCGCCAGGCGAATCAATAGATGACTATTTTCACAGTCTAAACTTGTTAAGGGCCAGATTGGAGATTCCAGTAGCTGAAGGGGAGATGATAAAGATAGCCAAAAGAAATTTGCGGGAGAGCATTGCTCGAATAGTTTACCCCATGGCCATATCATCAGTTGAAAATTTGCGGATGGAATGCATAGAGGCAGAAAGAACGTTTTCGCGTAGGGAGCCGCGTAATGTGCCGATACCACCTGGACGAACACATCGGTATGTTAGTGAGGCGGTAATTAATGTGGAAGAGGAGGACGAAGACCGGCTGGAAGAAGTGGCAGCAGTGAACCACAAGTTAGTATGCTGGAACTGCCAACAAGAGGGCCATACATTTAAGGAATGTGCATCGAGGCAAAGAAATCTGTTTTGCTATAGATGCGGCAGACAAAATACTGTCACCCCTAAATGCCCAAAATGTGCTCAAGACCGGGAAAACTCTCGGAGGGGCATGACAGCGACGGGAGGGTCATGTTCCAGCGGTGCGATCCCGAAAACCCAATAATGCATAGAGGAAATAATTTTTCTAAAATTAGGCATAATTTACCATTACAAATAAGGCGGGAAAATTATGAAAAGGCGAGAGACCGAATATTTAATAATGATTCCACTTTAGCTGATGATACAGAAACAAGTTTAGGGGATATAGCGGAAACGCCAGAAGAAAAAAGTTTAAGCTCGGGAAAGAAGAAAATGCAAGGCACAAACGCAAGGAAACAGGAATATATTCAGAAACTTAGAAACGATTTTATAATAAGGAAAAAACAACGGAAATTGATAGCGGAGACAATAAATCGCTGTTGTTCCAAGTTAGATCCTAGACCATATGCTACGGTCAGTATTGAGGGCAAAATGTGTAGGGGCCTTTTAGACTCAGGAGCGTCAGTCAGTCTGTTAGGAAAAAATTGTAGAGAAACAGCAGGGGAATTAAACGCTAAAATAAAGTATTTGTGTAGTAGCATTAGTACGGCAACAGGTCAGCAGCACAGGATATTAGGTAAAAGTGAGCTAGAGGTTGAATATGAAGGAAAGAAAAGCCGAATAACTTTTTACTTATGTCCTGAGCTAGAACAAGAAGTGTACCTGGGAATAGATTTCTGGCAGGCGTTTGAAATTGCGCCACAATTGATGTCATCGGCGGCAATAACTGCGGAAATCGTTCAAGATTTTAGTGAGCATGAGAATAGCAGGCATAAGCTAAGGGCACATGAGTTGAGTAGTGAACAGCAACATCAATTAGCAGAGATAGTTAGAAAATTTCCAGCGTTTGAGGAAAAAGGTTTAGGGTGTACACATGTAGAGAAACATGAAATAAAACTGGTAGAAGGGACGAATCCCGTAAAGGACAAACATTATCCTATTTCACCGGCAGTTCAGGCAATAGTGTATGCGGAAATTGACAATATGCTAAATTTGAAAGTGATAGAGGAGAGTAACAGTCCTTGGTCCAACAGAACGACGGTTGTACGTAAACCAGGGAAGAACCGGTTCTGTTTGGACGCACGCAAACTAAACGCGGTCACTGTAAAGGATGCATATCCGCTTCAAAACATAGACGGCATACTGAGCAGAATAGACCAAACGCACTATATAAGCAGCGTCGATTTAAAATATGCCTTCTGGCAAATTGAATTGGAGGAGGAAGCAAAACCATACACGGCTTTTACTGTACCCGGTCGACCGCTATACCAATTCCGCGTGATGCCCTTTGGTCTGTGCAACGCTGCTCAGCGTCTATGTCGTTTGATGGACAAAGTGATACCCGCAAAACTTAAGGCAAACGTATTTATATATTTAGATGATCTACTAATCATATCTGAAGATTTTTCGAACCACCTGAAACTTTTGGAACAGGTTGCCGAATGTTTAAGTAAGGCCAATCTCACCATAGGTTTAGGGAAATCAATGTTCTGTTTCCGGGAACTCAAATATTTAGGTTTTGTCATTGGTGGAGGTATGTTGAGGACCGACAAGGAAAAGGTTGAGGCCATACAGAAGATTTCAATCCCGAAATCACCAAGGGAAGTTAGGAGCTTTTTAGGTACAGCTGGATGGTATAGGAGATTTATTAGGGATTTTGCTACCATCTCAGCTGCCCTTACCGACACTTTGAAAAAGGGTAAGAAGTTTGCAATGACTCCTGAGGCGATTGAGGCGTTCGAAACCTTGAAGGTATCTCTGACTACGGCTCCGGTGTTACGACACCCAGAATTTAGTAAGCAATTTTATATTCAGTGTGATGCTTCAGAATACGGGATAGGTGCAGTTCTCTTCCAGAAAAATGATCAGGGGCATGAAAATCCGATAGCTTTTTACTCACAGAAATTGAATAAATGTCAGAAAAACTATTCTGTCACTGAAAAGGAGTGTCTGGCAGCAGTGTTAGCGATAAAACGTTTTAGACCATACGTAGAGATGATGAAATTCACTGTCATCACTGATCATGCCAGTCTGAAATGGCTCATGTCGCTAAGAGACCTGAGTGGACGTCTAGCGAGGTGGTCACTTCAACTGCAGGCGTATGACTTCAGCATTGAACACCGACGGGGAACGGAAAACGTAGTGGCTGACATGTTGTCACGTATACCGGCGGAAGTGGCTCAAATAGATTATGAGGAATACTTCGATTTCGAAACGACAGCTTTTGAGGATGAGGACTATGTCAATCTAGCTAAAAGTATTTTAGAGAATCAGGCAAAACTACCAGATCTACGAGTGGATAACGGGAAGATTTATAAAAAGATCAAATTCGACAGCTTGGAAAACGTAAGTGAGTCAGTGTGGAAGTTGTGGATTCCCCAGGACATTACTCACTTGTTAATTGAGAAGGCACATGAGTCTGTTACAGCTGCTCATGGAGGGATGAGAAAGACATTAGAAAGACTGAGGAGGTTATATTATTGGCCACGAATGGCATGTCAGGTACAACAATATGTCCGTAACTGCCAAACGTGTAAGGAGAGCAAATCAGTGAATCAAAATACAATGCCAACCATAGGATGTGAAGTAGTGACCGACAGACCTTTTCAAAAGTTATACGTCGATTTTTTAGGCAAATACCCGCGATCTAAAAACGGAAACACTTTCATATTTATCGTAGTTGATCACTTTTCAAAATTTGTATTTTTGAAGGCAATGAAGGAAGCTACGGCACAGAATGCGATTCAATTTCTTATACAGGAAGTTTTCCAGAAATTTGGCGTACCGGAGACACTGCACAGTGATAATGGTCAACAGTTCGTATCAAAGGCTTTTTGCGAGATGTTAGGGGCGTATAAGATAACGCACATGAAGACCGCGTTTTATTCACCACAGTCCAACGCAGCTGAACGAGTGAATCAATCCGTATTATCAGCCATAAGGGCTTATTTAAGGGATGATCATAGGGACTGGGATTTATACCTGCCGGAGATAGAGTGTGCATTACGAACTTCCGTTCATGCGGCCACCGGTGTAACTCCGTTCTTCGCGCTATTCGGATATCATCTATATTCGAATGGAGCGGATTACAGACTAGCACGGAAGTTGCGGTCGATGTCCGACCACTGTATAGAAGATTTGGGGAAGAACGACAAGTTGGAAATGATCAGAGAGAGGGTCAAGAACAATCTTCACGAGGCGTACGAAAAAAGTGCATCTAGGTACAATAAAAGGGCTAGGACAATTAAATTCAGTCCAGGACAAGAGGTGTTTAGAAGAAATTTTGCGGTTTCAGATTTTAAGAGGTGCCAGAATGCTAAGTTTTGTCCAAAATACCTGAAATGTCGAATAGTGAAACCTGTGGGGGACAATATGTTTGAATTGGAGACACTGCAGGGAAAATCGGTTGGTGTATATCACGCCAAGGACATCAAGGTGTAGAAACAGGTGCAATAATTCTTTTCTGTGATATCTAGGTTAGTAAAATAGTGTTAGGTTGAGAAAAAGTAGGGATAGGGTGCAATATAGTTTTAAGTCTATGTAGTGTCCGTCCCGTTTTTTTTTAAGCCAATTTAGGTTTACCTAACATTATTTTTTGTAATGACCGAGGATTTAGAGTTGTAGATAGTGGAGAAGACCGTTTTGATATCCTATGAGATTCAACGAAATACATCAGTTTCACCGAGAAGGGACATAAATGAAAGACTAGAATAAGGCTATTACGAAATTGATCTTTAATTGGTAAAAATATAAGAAGCAAGGGAGTTATCAATAGTGTACAATTGATTAGCAGACGTTAGTAGATAAATAGATAAAATTATTTGTTGATATTTACTTAATTTGCAGGCTGTATGTTGTTTGAAGACGATGGTTCGTGTGATGATGGATGTGCACGTACCTAGGGAAATAGACCCGACTTTAGAATTTGTCGCTGAATAGGAGGGGGTACTTACCTGGTTGATGGAGTAGCCCGGCCTGAGACTTTTCAGGGTGTGGGAGTTCCCCACGTTTTCATTTTTAAATTTTTTTATTTTGTATAGACGGAATTAGATACATCCGCATTACTGCTATGTATATCTGTGTATATGTATGTTTGTTGTGTGTTGTTATCGTGTCATTAGCAGTCTTACAATTCGTCCACTTTGTCTTGCCGCACACCGGTCCTACTGCCGTTTACGTGGTAGCCCCGGAGTTTTGTTGCGGCACATTTGGGGACATGGGGCGTTCGGTGTAGCCAGCATAGGTTGCAGCCACTTCTATTGCATGCACTCCTGTGTGGATGCAATGTGTGCTGCTGTTGTTTGGCAGTGGCCCCGTAATATGTGCAGAGTTATTGTGTTTCCACGTCCATTTTATTGTAATGTTGTAATTAGGATCTTGAGTAGTGATTTTTAGTTTTGTATGTTTTATTATTTTGGTGGGATATATTTATTGTTTGCTTATGGATGATTGCGATTTGCTGTGTGTAAAGAAAAAGGAAGTGTGAATGAAAGATGGATGCCAAGTAGTAATGCCACAGGGCAAAAGAATATTCAGAGCGTTGCCAGAATGAGTGAGTGAGGCAGGGTTGTATGAATGGAAGTGATCAGTGTTGGAAGTTCGATCCAATGGATCATCGTGAGTGCGTGAGTGAAGATGGGATGAAAGGGAAAGTGAGTGTGTGTTAGGAGAAGTCCTTGGAAGATTGGTATGTGTTTTCCAAGGAATGTGAGTGCGTGTGTGTTAGGAAAAATTCCTTGGAAGATTGGTATGTGGTTTCCAAGGAATGTGGGTAGATTAAAATAGAGAGGTTGCCGTTAAGAAAGGACAAACAGTATTTGATTGTGGTGGCGAGCAGAACAAAAAAAAACAAAATAAGTTAAAAAGAAAAAATATAACAGACGAGAAATAGGAGCCAAAAAAAAAAAAATTTCTGTTACACTGGGAATATAAAGAAAGTACCCCCCAAGAATAAAATCAGCCGAAGTCTGGAGAGGAGAAAGAAAGGACACCAGGTGTGGAGTGCTGCCAAGACGACAACAAAAAAAGAAAAGACCAAGAGGTATCATAACCAAAGCCGGCGATAAAACAGGTAACACCTTAAGTTACATAAGTATATCCGGAAGTTTGGCCAACCATATCCTAAGTCGCCAATAGCCTCCGGCATTATAAGGAGAATTTTTATTTGAGTGAGGGGCGCTAAAGTAGTTTCACCACCATTAATATAAATAAATAAGGAAGAAACGCAGCAGTCAAATACGTACATGTCAATATAGAAAGGCTGATTTAGATAAGAATTGTTTTTTGTGTTTTGTTATAAAATCAAAAGGAAATAGGCTTTAGTATAAGTAGTCATAAGTAGTAATAAGAATAGGATAGTTTCTATAAGTTTTGGTTTTCAGTCAATTGTTAGTGCCTAAATATAAAAGGGAAAAGTTTTGTTAGTGCTATTTGCGTTTTTTTTTTGTATTTCCGTGGTTTAAAAAAGGTTGTGATAGATTGTGTATTTTTGTTGTAGTTTCTATTAAGCACTAGGTAACCATCTAAGGGAGCTCTTTTAGGTAGGTCAGGTGCAGAGAAGCTAGCATTTTATTACAATTTTTTTTTATATTGAAGGAAAATTTGTGAGTGATAACTGGTAGTGTAATTGTTCTTTTATATTAAGATTGTTCTTTTATATTAAGGCACCCAGTAAGGTTAGGTTAAATTGCTTTAATTTTAAATAGAATTTAAAAAAAAACAAAAAGACATATTAGTGTAAGAACCCCATTTATATATTAGTATTGAGTGAGTTTGATTAGTAAGTAAGTTTTGGTTTATATTCATTTTTTTATAATAAATATGTAATTTTGTTCATGTTGATACAGAAAAAAATGTCTGTGTGTTAAGTCTTTGGTTTCGGGTAGGTTGGATGTGTAGGTAAGTGTATAGCGTGCGTGGCGGAAATGGGGGACACATATAGAGTATGTAGGGAAGGATGTGTCCTAGGTTGGGTGGGCAAAGTGGAGAATTTGACACCATACTCTCCCTCCAAAGTTTTCAGCAATTTGTCGTAATTATCCGTTTTTTTTTATTTTTTTTGTGTTTTATTATGGAATTATACAATGTTGTAAAAAATTATTGCGACGGTCTCAGGGCTGCAAAACGGGTTGGAACCTACCCTGTGGATGCCATTGAGCTGGCTGGCACACCAACTGCAGCGCCCGAAGGGACTCGTAACAGCTGGTCAAAAAGATGGGGGGGCCAAATCCTGAAAAAGATTTTGACAAGAAAGTTCAGAAGAAACTTTGCGAAAGTTTTCCATATCGATATCTCGGTGATCGAATTTGTGCCATTCGTATCAGTTCAAGCAAAAAAAAATGTAATATTGAAAATCGATTGGACAAGAACTTCTGGGAGTTATATCTTATATATAAATATTTTGTGGTACACGTTTAAGTATCGCATTGTCCACCAAAGTGGTTGAAACATATATGATTTAAAAGGTACATTTGTGTAGATTTGCACAATATAAACACAAGTAAGATAATCAGCTATTAATTAATTGGATACTCAAAAGTTATTCAATCATGGAAGAAAAAGACGTCAAAGCCAAGATTTTAGATCCTGCGAATGTTGTCAATTCTTTATGGTAATGGCGATTTCTTTTTTGGAGAACATGTAATTTTTTGTCAGTTTTTTTTTTTCTAAAAAAAACTATAATTAGGCGCAATTTTAAAATTATGCTCATTCTCATAAGGGATGGTTAATCAATTTGTAATAAATTTTGAAATGTCATAAGGTTATCATTTTCAATTGAAAGTGTAAAAAATATAGCAAGAAAGCAATATGACCCTTAAGCTACGGTCACACTTGACATTTTACCAAACGTAAGTGATTGTATTCAAGAATAATAAAATAAAGATTACGCCAACAAGCTGAAATAAAAATACTCTTCTGCGCATGAAGGAACTCTGACGTCACTCAACATGTGTTCTGATTGGCTAATAAAATTCAGCTGGAGAACTATTATGTTATTATAAAAACAGGACAGTGGGGCAAATTGCGATTTTTCAAATTAAATTTATTTGATAATAAACAATTTTAAAAAATTTTATTTTATTTTCCACTTTTTTATTTCAAATTGTTAATTTATAGTTATTTTACATAAATATTGAACGCAATTGCTAATTATTTTTCTTTTTTTTCCATTCAAAACAAATTTTTTTGCTTGCAAAATATCAGCCATAACTTTCTTTGAGGTTCATCTCTTGGGAAACTATAAAATGACACACCTTTTTGAAAACAAAAAAAATTTTGATAAAAATATTACATTTTAACACAATTATTTCTCACTTGTTTTTTTGCTGTTACTTTGTTTGTAATTGCCCACTGCACATTCCATGTTTGCTCTTTTTGTTCTCTTTAATTTAGGTTTTTTGTTTACAGTTTATGAGCTTTAAAAATCAAGTTTTAATAAGTTTTTTACACTTTTAGTTATTTAATAATTATTTTAATATATTTATTTTAAGATATAACACAATTTATTATAAAATATAACACAAACCTTGCACTTTCGGATTTAATTTGCTTGTTGGAAATCTCTCTGAGTAAATTGTGTGAAGAGTTGCCAAATATAGCATAAAATATTAATTTTGTACGAGAAAGTATTAGTTTTGCATATAATAAACATTTGGCAATCTCATCGAGGGAACAAATACGTCATCAAACGGTAAATCATGCGCATGGCGTAATCTTTATTTTATCATTCTTGATTGTATTTATTTTCCTACTTTTATTAACTTTTTTTGTAACAATTGACATGTTTTTTATAAATATATATAGAACACATTTTGTTATTTTTTTACTTCTGTAAGAAGTTGCACTAAAACTAAAATTAAAGCAAATTGAGCATAATAATTTAATTAAAGAAAAAAAAAACAAATGATCTGTAGTTAGCATGACTGATGGAATGATCGTCATATATATATTTTTTCAAATTATGCAACTTGATAATAAGTTATTTTGAATTTTGATTAAAAATTTGCTTTTTTTTAGATTGCACGTTTAAAATTTCTTACACGGATGTAAATTGATGTAATCAATAACAAGATCACATTCGAATTTTTTATGATACGTTATTTTGTATTTTAGATAGCGATATGTATGTTTTTGTATTGCGTCAAATATTTTCGTAATATGACCGAACTTTTGCCATATATGCTCATATAAATAGTTATATTTCTAATTTGTCAATGCCAGAGTGGCTTAATTAAGCCTCATATCACCTTTAATTGATCAAATTATAATACAAATGTGCATGTATACATATATGGTCGTGCGTATACGCGCTTAACAAAACACACACACACACATAAAAAAGAAACAAAATGACAACTTCTCATAATAAAAAATATTAAATACTACTTATTATTGTCGACAACAGAAATTATAAAATAACTTAATTGTTAAACCATGTGTATGTTTTACCTAATTTAGTATGTGATTTTTTCTCATTGTTTTTTTGCCTTTTTTCTTATTTTTTTCTTATTTGTTTCTTTGTACAATTTAATTGCATGCCGCCACCATCTACTCTCTGTATTTAAACTACAAGATATTATTTAATAATTTTATTTTTCTCATAATGAAAGTCACACGCCCAAATTAGAAGATGGAAAAAATATTGAGTGAAAAACTTTTAAATATGTTAATAATTGCAATCTGTGTGATTATGTTGTAAAATATTAAGATGTCTGATATGGAAAATGATATAACAGGCTGCAGTAGCACAGGCTATGGATCCAGCTGTGGGTGTTAGCAATTACATTATGATACAACAAGCGCATAATAAATAATAAAACTCTACACCAACAAAAATCATTTTTTTTTTAAAGAAGAAATAATTTCAAAATTGAAGCTATAAAGTACTGATGATGAAACTGTAGCGGCTTTCGAAAACAGCTGTTCTGCTCTGCTGTGTAAGTTGGATAATTAAAAACTAATGTTGACTTTTCCTTTATTCTTTGCAATATTTACCATGTCTTTATGAATTTTAGCCTATAAATCTTAATTGAATTTAATATAGAAATAATTCCCTTTATTCTGTAAATATTTGTGAACGTCACGTCGAGACAATGTCTGAGAAATTTATGTTTAAATAATGCGTTTTTCAAATCGTAAGTGATTTGAAAAAACTGCGTTTTCCAGAACATGATCGTATATCAAAAGACGGTCACTAGACAAGCGTCTTAAGTTTTAGGTCAACAACCTATCACCGAATATCTGCATTCTGCCACTTAGAATCCGACATAAAAATTCATGTTACCAAGCTTTCGACATTATTAACTTCTTAAATTATATGACATTAATAGAGAATTATTACGAGCATTTCTTATGATTCGAAAACATTAATAGAGTTTAACATTTTTTTGCAGTGCGTAATTTTGTTAAGATTATTTCGCAAATGAAATGTTTTTAACCCTAGACACCTAACCTTCGGCGAATAGAGAAAAACAATATCGTTATTTCTCTTTTGTAAATATATTCTTGATCAGTGATGAAATCTAAGACGATCTGGCCATGTCCGTCCATCTGTTGAAATCACGATTTAGTCCAAACCAAAAGAGCAAGACTATTGAGATTTGCTATAAATCAGACATGTGCAAACTGACACAAACGCATTTCAAATCAGTTTTACGAATTTTGCGACTGTGTTAAGTTGAACGCAGCAAGCAGAACAAAAGCAGAGAAAACAAAAGTAGTACACTGAGTAAAAAATTAAAATTAAAAAAATTAAAAATTAAAACTAAATCTTAAAAAAAAAATCAAATATCAACATCTCCAATGATTATTTCCCCCTCGTAAAGTTTTATTCTTAATAAATCACATAGGTGTTCATCCGTTAATTTGTTGCGATATTTACTTTTAATTAATTTTAAAATGCTAAAAGCGGCTTCACAGTCGTACGTGGACCCGAACATGGAGTATAATTTAAGTATTTCCTTCTTAATAACAGGATACTTGAAAAATTCTCCATCCTCAAAAGGACGACATTGTTTTGCTAACATCAACCCAGCGGCAATTGAAGCATTCTTTAGTTGTTTTTTTTTCTCTTCAACTGTCAGACTTAGAGGAGGGGCATTTTTTTGTTGCAGGGAATTGAACATTTCATATTTTTTTTCTTCATCCAATTCATTAGATAATATTTTTATGAATGGATATGAAATGTCTTTTTAAATTATAAAATCTTAAATTTGTGAAGATTTTATCACAAATCAGGCATTGCCCATTATTTTTGCCATTTACAAACATAAAAATTTCTTTATATTCGTCCATTTTTTTTTTAAGTGCAGTTGTTTGTTTTTGTTTGTTTTTTGTTTTGCAGAATAGCAACTGACTTTGAATCGGTAAACAAGCAGCAAGCTTTCGGACATGTTGGTGTGAAAAAACGATGAAGCTACTATCGGTGTGAAAACACGATGACTCAAAAGAGTACTAGCTGCACATGTCTGCTATAAATATATCTTGAAGGATAGCGCAGGTCAAATTCGTAAATGGGCTGAATAGTGCCATAGGGGAAAAAGTTCCCCTAAGAAGAACTAAACCAACCTCTAAAAGTCAACATAATTTTTAAAGTTTTTTTATAATTTTGTTAGCCAAATGATTTTATGTCAAAGAAGGTCCAACGCGTTAAACTTGGAGCCATAAAATTAAAAAAATTAATTTTTAGACCCGCCTCCCTTTAGTGGACGTTATTATATGCAAAAATAGTGTAAAAATTTAACAAATTGTTTTGCTTAAGCCTACATTCCTTAAAAATACAATTTTTAAGCTTTGCCCTTTGCCCAAAAAAATTACCCTATCAAAAAAATAATTTTTTTTTTAAATTATGTATTTAATTATCCCAAAAATTTATTTTTAGTGTTTTATTGCAAAAGTGTTTTATTGCAAAAGCGACCCCGAAAAAAATACAGTTTTAATTCAATCCAAAAGGAATTGGACCCCATCAAGTGCTATATATATATATATATATATATATATATATATATGTATATATATATATATATATATATATATATATATATATATATATATATATATATATATATATACATATATATATATATATATATATATATATATATTCTTGACCTGTGATGAAGTCTAAGACGATCTAGCAATGCCCATACATCCGTTTTGGACCCCGCCCTTTCAGTGGGCGCTGAAAAATAGTGTAAATATTGAACAATTTGAATTACTTAAGCGTATAAGAAGCTTAGATGTTATCTGATCTTGCAAAGGTGAAACGTCTCCCCCATGGCCCTTCCCGGAATGACTCTGTCAAAATAGAGATTTAAAATTGGGTACAGAGATGTCTTAAAGGAACTCTGTCCCACCAAGTTAAAAATTTTAAATTTACTTACTAAATATTTGAAGGGTATTTAAGATTCGACCCGGTCGAATATAAAGTTTTAACTTGTTGTCTGTATTTTTTTTTTTTTACAAATGTGTCGTAATACTGCTATCTCAAAAATTATTACAGAAAATATATTTTTATAATAAAATAAAACACTTCGTTATTTTTTTAATGAATATTTTTTCATGTAAGTAAATTGTAAACTTTGTCTAAATCATGTATAGGTATATTTACAGCCGATATTATATATACCAAAAATTGTTTTGTAGTATCGACGTTTAAAGGGTTTAATTAGAAGGTTATGTGTCTAGGGTTAAGCCACTTTGGGTCGCAGAGTGATCGAACCACATGTTAACAGTTTATTTACTTTAAAAGCAAATATTTTTGAGAATGAATTTATGCAAATAAAGTAATTTTTTATATTCGACAACATTATTATTATTATTATTACCATGTGTGTTAATTTTACTCTATTAATTATATTCATTTGCGTGATTTTGCTTTTAAAATATAATTTCACACAACAAAAACATTCGGCTCGATCGAAATGAGTGTGAATTTATTTAAAAAAAAAAAGAAACGTTATGAAGATGATTTTTTTGTTAGATATTAAATTCTTCCATAAAATTAATATATACATATAATGAAGCCAGATGGCTAATAATACGAGTACGGGGTACAATAAATATTTTTCATTATTATTATTCTTTTGTCTTACAACATTGTCATTAAGTTACGGCGCTTTTTTTCTAATAAATTGCATTATACTTGTCTAATTGTCAAATTCTGTGTTAAATGTTGACGATGTTGTCTTCATAACAAACATATAAAGTAGAAAAAAATGGCAAGAAATAAATAAAATAAATGTCTTTATCTCAAGACTTCATCATCAAGAAGTTACTTGCAACTAAAACAGACAGACTATCCGTTCGAGTTTGATATTTTTCTCTTTTTGTATAGAACACAGTAAACTGTAATAACCTTAAAGCTTTTACAAGCACTTTAAACCACAATCGTATTGTTTTTTTTTTTCTATTACTTCTTTTTACCTCATGACAATTTTATAATTCGAATAACATAAATTTTACAAGTTGTTGAATCGAAACAAACAAAAAAAAACAAAAAATCGAAATCTTTGATCGAGTTTAAATTCTATTCAGTCATTGAACGTCGTAGGTGAAAATGTTTGAAATGAATTGTGGATGTCATACATTAATGGACGATAAATCACCTTTAAAGACTATTCCATGTTAATCGTTGACCATGACAGACTGATTCGCAAGTTATTCATGCGAGAGATCCAATTTGGAAGCATATTTTAGAGCATAGCGGCAGGGGCCTTTTCATTTTAACAAACGTGCGTTATGCTGCTTTAAAAGACTGCAGTTGATGCCACTTCATCGCCATACACAAGAGCACTTGCCTAAATCCACATAAATAGTGTAGAAAGATTAAATCTATCAATTTAGTTTATCCATATCGATGGAATTTAAGCGGTTCACCTCATAAAACCGGACAACACTTCTAAGTTTTTTGACTCGCCCCATTCGCTAGAGTTATCTTCATATCTATCAAATATTTGAGGAAATAAGCGTAACCACTAACTAAATCTAAATTGTTATAATTTTAGGAAAGATTTTTAAAATGAGCAAGTGTCTACTTGGTAGAAAATTCAATAACCATTCGCTAAAGTTACGTTCATATCTATCAAATATTTGACGAAATAAGCGTAGCCAATAATTTTGGTTTAAAATTTTATAATTTTAGGAAAACATGTTTAAAATTACCATGTGTCTATTCGATAGAAAATTCAATACCCATTCGCTAAAGTTACGTTCACATCTATCAAATATTTGACGAAATAAGTGTAACCACTGATTTTGATTTAAGTTTTTATAATTTTAGTAAAATACTTTTAAAATGAGCACGTGTTTATTCGATAGAAAGTTCAATGCCCGCTCGCTTAAGCTACGTTCACATCTATCAAATATTTGACGAAGTAAGTGTAACCGCTAATTTCATTTAAATTTGTATAAGTTTAGGAAATATATTTAACTTGAGTGTCTATTTGGTGGAAAATTCAATACCCATTCGCTAAAGTTACGTTCACATCTATCAAATATTTGAGGAAATAAGCGTAACCACTAATTTTGATTTAAATTTTTATAATTTTAGTAAAATACTTTAAAATTTGCACGTGTTTATTCGATAGAAAATTCAATACCCGTTCCCTAAAGCTACGTTCACATCTACCAAATATTTGACGAAATAAGCGCAAAAACCAATTTTGATTTAAGTTTTTATAATTATATGTAAATACTTTTAAGATACCCATTCGCTATCTATCAAATATTTGACGAAATAAACGTAACCACTAATTTTGATTTAAGTTTTTATAATTTTATGAAAATACTTTTAAAATGAGCACATACTCGTATGTATCTATTCGGTAGAAAATTCAATATCCATTCGCTACAGTTACGAGCACATCTATCAAAGATTTGACGAAAGACGCGTAACCAATAATTTTGTTTTAAAATTTTTATAGCTTTAGGAAAATATTTTAAAAATAAGCATCTGCCTATTCGTTAGAAAATTCAATGCAAAATCAGTATTGCCTTTTATCGTTTCATTTGTCGGTCATACATACGAAATATTAAAGAAACATTTGTAAAAAAAATAGTGGTTACGCTTATTTCATCAAATATTTGATAAATATGAAGGTAGCTTAACATTATGTATTTAAAAATTTTGGAAAAAAAGAAAGCTTAATTTGAAATAAAATTTACAAAATGCCCCTCATTTTCTTAATTAGCCATTTATGTAATTTTTTAGATTTCAAAGTGCGCTTAATATATTTTGTTTCCAAATGTCTTTTTTTTTATGATATTTCTTTATATACGAGGTCTGTTCAAAAAATAAGATAAACTTTAATTTTTCCCAAAAAATAGTTGCCCTCATTTTTTTCTAGTCCTTAAGGCACTTCTGACATGTATTTTTTGAAATGCCCTTGAACTCTTCTAGTGATTCACTTGTTATTTCCTCAATCGTGGCAAAACATGGGTCTCTTCTTAATTTTGAGAACAGAAAAAGTCACAAGGGTGCTAAGCTGGTAAATAGGATGTTGGAAATTGGATATGCCAAAATTGGACCCAGCGTATGAACCAGGAGGAGGAGTAGCCGCAACAACAATTAACATGAAATCATCGTTAAACATTGAATTATATATGTAGATCGTTCCAATGACTCAGATAAAAATTTCATACATTTTCCTAAAGTTAATGTGTTTCTTTTTAAATCAAATGTGAAAGTTGTTAAAAACTCACCCATTATATAGAAGATAAAAGATAAATAAAGAACTCAAAATTAAAAATTGCTCATTATGTTTAAAAATTAATTTCAAATAGATATTTAAATAGTTTTTTTTTCTTTTAGCATAAATGTAGGCTATTTTAAATTCGCTGCCAACTGCCGAAATAATTTTTTTATATTTGATCCAAATCTTTTTCGTTACATTTTTGTAAAACATCAAAATTCGAAAAGTAAATCGTTTAAATTTACCTTGACATTTACTTGATACCAATTAAAATACACAGAAATCAATTAGCGAAGCCAAAATAAATTTAATTCTGTAAACTAGAATAAGGAAGTGTATGGCAGTAATATAAAAAAAAAAAATAAAAAATAAAATAAATCAAATCAATTTAGCAAACGAATTCAAAATATAAACCTCATATATAAATATGTTGTGGGCAAAAATTCAACTTCTTGTAGTTCGTTTAACTGCCAATAATGCAATGACTTGTGATTTCTTTCCATTAATTTTAAATATCAAAGATGCAAGCGAAAACGTTAAACCGCATGGTTTCTTTAACTCAAGAGATGAGAACAAAGCAGCGCAGGTTTAATCTAGGAAAATACAATTTTTGTGTATGAATTGTATGATTTTCCGCTACAAGTTTGAAACTTAAATTAGGTATTTTATGTAAATTTTTATGAATTTATAAAATATTTGTCTTTAATTGTGCAAAATGTTCTTCTTATGGTCAACCAACTGTTAGATAAATGAGTATTTATTAACTGGTTAGCACATGGCTAAATATGTAATGTGCATATGAATGTGTGTATATGAATGCCTGAGTAAATCAATAACTTTATTAATTAAGGGTTATACGTTTTATTCTAAATATTACATTTAAGTCATTATTTACAGAGTTTTATTTTTCGCTTAGATAATAAAAGTTATTTTCTGGATTTTATTTATTCCTCAAAAAATAAATATATTTTTTATTCCTATTTATTCTATAGAAAATAAGAGTTATTTTTTTATTTATTGTTTACAAAATAAAAGTTATTTCTTCATTTTTGTTTTATCCTTCGAAAATAAAATTAATTTCTTGATTTTTATTTATTCATCAAAAAATAAAAGTTAATAATAAATAAAAATTAAAAAATAACTTTTATTTCTGAGGAATAAATATAATCCAAAAAATAGCTCTTTATTTCTGAGGAATAAATAAAAATCTAAAAATAACTTTTATTTCTGACGAAAATAGCTCTTATTTTCTGAGTAGTAAATGAAAATCAGGAAATAACGCAGTTCCTGAAGAATAAGTTGCAATAGAAGGATGAGTAAATAAAAATTAAGAAATAACTTTTATTTTCTGAGGAATAAATAAAAATCAAGAAATAATTTTCATTTTCTGAGGAATAAATAAAAATCAAGAAATAATTTTCATCTGCTGAGGAATAAATAAAAATCAAAAAATAACTTTTATTTTCTGAGGAATAAATAAAAATCAAGAAATAACTTTTATTTTCTGAGGAATAAATAAAAATCAAAAAATAACTTTTAATTTCTGAAGAATAAATAAAAATCAAGAAATAACTTTTATTTTCTGAGGATAAATAAAAATCAAGAAATAATTTTCATCTGCTGAGGAATAAATAAAAATCAAGAAATAATTTTAATTTTCTGAGGAATAAATAAAAATCAAAAAATAACTTTTAATTTCTGAAGAATAAATAAAAATCAAGAAATAACTTTTATTTTTTGAGGAATAAATAAAAATCAAAAAATAACTTTTATTTTCTGAGGAATAAATAAAAATCAAGAGATAACTTTTATTTTCTGAGGATAAATAAAAATCAAGAAATAATTTTTATTTTCTGAGGAATAAATAAAAATCAAGAAATAATTTTCATCTGCTGAGGAATAAATAAAAATCAAAAAATAACTTTTAATTTCTGAGGAATAAATAAAAATCAAGAGATAACTTTTATTTTCTGAGGATAAATAAAAATCAAGAAATAATTTTCATCTGTTGAGGAATAAATAAAAATCAAGAAATAATTTTAATTTTCTGAGGAATAAATAAAAATCAAGAAATAACTTTTATTTTCTGAGGAATAAATAAAAATCAAAAAATAGCTTTTATTTTCTGAGGAATGAATAAAAATCAAGAGATAACTTTTATTTTCTGAGGATAAATAAAAATCAAGAAATAATTTGTATTTTCTGAGGAATAAATAAAAATCAAGATATAATTTTCATCTGCTGAGGAATAAATAAAAATCAAAAAATAACTTTTAATTTCTGAGGAATAAATAAAAATCAAGAAATAACTTTTATTTTCTGAGGAATAAATAAAAATCAAAAAATAACTTTTAATTTCCGAGGAATAAATAAAAATCTAGAAATAACTTTTATTTTCTGAGGAATAAATAAAAATCAAGAAATAATTTTCATCTGCTGAGGAATAAATAAAAATCCAGAAATAATTTTCATTTTCTGAGGAATAAGTAAAAATCAAAAAATTACTTTTAATTTCTAAGGAATGAATAAAAATAAAAAAATAACTCTTATTTTCTGAGGAATAAATAAAAGTCAAGAAATATCTTTTTATTTTCTGAGGAATAAATAAACCTCAGAAATGACGCGTTAACGTTCAGTTTGTTAATAAACTTAAACAAATAAAAAATAATAAATTTAAAGATAGTTCACATAACAAGGATTACTTTAGTTCATTGCTTGTGCAGGTAGCACTTCTCGTTTAGTTTGATTTTTTTAGCATAAATTTGAAAAACAATCGTTATTCGCAGATTAAATATTAAGACATATTTAAATTATATAATTAGATAAAATTAAAAAATTTAATTAAGATTTTTAAAACAATTAACAGACACATAAACAAATATATATAAAAGGCTTGTGCTATTTCCTATTTTAGTATTATTTTTTGTCTTAATAATTAAATTATAATTTAAAGGCCTTGTAAAGCACACTTTCATAGCAACCCATATGAATGTGGAAAAACTATATGGTTTTATATCGAATAAAATTTTTGTTGTTGTTGTGTTTTCTAAAAATTTCAAATCTTATGGTTTTGCTGGTGTAATTCTCAATTAATTTTTAGGAGTTTATGTATAAGAGAGGTTTTGTTATTTTGGAATTAAGTTGAAGTCTATTGATGATTTAATGTAAGAATCAATAGCATGTGCTCAAAATATCGAAAAATTATATGTTAATATAAAAATACGTGGGACATGATTGGAGAATTTCGAAAATTAAAAAAAAATAGCTACAAAACAATTATCTACCATCCCTTCTTTCTTCATCTGCCCTCCCTGTGCTATACTTTTCCTTTTAGTTCCGACACAATGCTGTGCACATATAGGGGTCATCCCCTAAGAGCTGGTCCTGCTAACAAAAATTTTATAAAAGTAACTAGAGCATTCAGAAAAATTTTAAATATTTAATAGAGACATTTAATAAATATTATTAAGTAAAAGATTACAAAAAACAGTATTTATTTATTTAATGCGCCGTATTATGTATTTAGGGAATCCCCCGCTTTGTTTGTTTTGGCATTCCCTATTTGGCGTGTAGTATTTTGATTCAAATAGTTAATCTTGTGAAGAATCATAATAATATCACCCTGGCAGAAAACGACTTGCATTTCTTTGCATGGAAGTGTTTAAAAGTTGTATTTAGATGTATTTTTAGTTTTTTTTTTATAAAGTCACTTTCAAGTTAATAGTTGCTGCTACTGAAAGTTGAATGGAAATGCATACAACATGCATTTAGACGGTTGGCTGCTTGTGATGCAATAATTAAAAGCAGATTGCAATGACAGTGAAAATGTACTAGGCAACCAAACAACATAAAACAATACAAACTGAGTGTATTAACAAAAGAAAACAATTTCATATTTTATTTAAAACAGAGCCAAACAAAAAGTGCATTAATAATAATTATTACAAAAAATAAACGTTATTATGCAATATTCAACCTTCTCATATGTAAATGTTTGTAAAAACACACATGCACACTTTTCCTACACTCACAATCTCATATATTCGTACTTATGATTAGTGATTATGACGGGATGGTGCTGCTGATGATGTTGATTGTGATGTTTTCCAGGTTAAGAAAAAAAAACAAATAAAAGAGACATCCTACCTCAAGCAGACGTGCCGTTGGTGAAAGTTAATTTTCAGTTTTTATTTAGAGGAATAAATAGGAAACACATTCAGTTTTTCACTTCTATCGAAAATGAAAATTTCAATTGTTTCCTCTTCATAATTAAGTAAAACGGAACTACACATTTTCAAAAGTATTGCAACGAAAGTTTTAGTTATGCAAATGATATCTAAGCGCTTCAAGTTTGTGAGGTTTGCTAAATATAATAAAATTTCCAATTGGATCCGCAATTTGCAGAACACTTTGAGTGAACTATTTATTTATCTATTAAAAAATATTTAAATAATATTAAAGATATTTGAATACTAAAACCGCAGATTCAATACACAAAAAAAAATGGAAAACGGCTGACCCTAATGGACATCCCTGCAAATTCCCGCTAATTTTATTCGATAAAAAAATCAATTTTTATTAATTTTGAAACTGCTATGACTTTGGAATGGATCAGCAGATTGATGCGTGATTGAAGCGGTGATTGATGTAGTTCTTCAAGTTCGATAAAAGAATCGAGAACACTAATTAATCAAATATATATTTTCGGATTTTTTTTTAATCACTTTTTTCGAATTTATTTTGTTTGTGGCACCCGATGTGATTTTTAAATGTGAAGAGTTGATTAGTTTTTCGAATTGATTGACAAGACGTTTAAAAGTTATTCTGGAAAAAAACCACATTTTTAACGGTCCGAACCAATTCCAATTCACAGGACATCTAAGTTTGAGAGAACCCTTTAAGACGCGACTAGTTTTCGGAGTTTCGGAGAAATATAATTTCGGAGTTCAAAATTAAATTTTTTAGAATTTTTTCGTTCACAATATCCCCTGAATGCATTAACCTATTGTGAGCCCCGGTTAGTGGCGTTCCACGTGGTAAAGCCGTTTAAAAGTTATTCTAAAAAAAAAACAGGTTGGAAAATAAAATTTTCCTTAGTTTTTTTTGGATATATCTGAAAATGTACCAGTCCGAAAAGATTCCATTTCACAGCACATCTATGTTCGAAAGAAGCCTTTGAAATGCGAGTTTGGCGGGTTTCCAGGAGTAGTCAGAAAGGCTTCCTAGGAACTCAAAACATTGAGATCTGGTGAAAACTAGATTTTTTTCAAAATTTTCAATTTTCTTAGCGGGAAGTCAAAAACTTCATGTGACAAACAAAATACACATGAGTACTGATTATGAAAGTGTAGCGGCTTTCGAAAACAACTGTTCTGTGTAGGTTCAATAATTAAAAGCTGATTTTGACATTCCTTTGTGCCTTGGAATATTTATATCTTTCTGAATTTAAAAAAATATTCGAACAAGCAGCCAATAAATCTTAATTGAATTTTAATTTTAAAAAAAAATTGTAATTTTTTAAAATTATTTTGTACTTTACAAATTGTGAATTCTCAGATGGTTTTCAGAAGTGTGTGCATAAGATAAGAGGTTTTTAACTTTTCAAAACTGTGGTTAAAGTCTACTGATGATTTGGTAAAGCAACAATGAAATGCATATAGACATTCCGCCTTATTCTATTTGTCAACGTCAACGTCACGTCAAGACAATATGAAAGTTCTATACTCATTCTCTTCCACAATTGTCAATTTCTCACAACTTTTTGCTATATTCAACGACATAGAGAGTAGTAAGAGGCTGTCAGAAGTAGTTAATTGTTGCACAGAAAGTGTATGTAAGTGTCCTATTTTTGATATTGTCTTGACGTGACGTTGACAAATAGAATAAGGGAAATTGCTTGACCACCAATAAATAAATTTCATTTAATTGAATTTTAAAAACTTTTTAATTTTTTTTTTTTGCATATTTTATAAACAAAATTATGTGAACGTTTATTGAAAATATGCCTATTTAATTTTTAGAAGTTTGTTGCCTGAGCTACAGTTAAACTAAGTTTAGTTAATCTGAAAACTGATCTGCGCCCTCATTCCAAAGTTTTTATACAAAATTTTGACGGCACGGCTTAGTTTTGCTTAAAATGTTGACGTTTAATGAAATAATAAAACAATCACATTTTGCTGGAAAAATCGGAGTTATAGACTACGTTAAACTTAGTTTAAAGTTAATCCACATCTCAAAACCACGGTCTTTTAACTTAAACCGGACCAATAAAATCCTAGTTGTGATATTGCAAGTTTTAATTGTAATTTAATAAACGGTAGCATTTGCATTTATATTTAGATTTAATGTTACTTTAATATTTCTGGTGATTCCATAAATAAATTGTATTATAATCGTGACTATTCAATTCAAGCCGCATTAGTTTTTGCTTAACGATAATTGATTTGTTAAATGTCGATACGAAACGGACTGAATTACAACAATAGAAATTATTATAATTTGTTGTTGTTATTGTTGCTAATTGTTGGTAAAATTTAATAAACCGCAAATAAAACAGCCGATGAAACCAACTAAAAATCATGTTTCGCCAAAGATTTTAATTACGATATTCATATGAAACAAAAAAAATGTCTTACAACCCAACAGCAAAATGACAAAATTTTAATCATTTATTTGAATTTTTTTCTTCTCATGTTACAAATTTTGTTACCAAAATAAACCAAACCAAATCAAATCAAATAAACATTTTTCTTTTCATCATTGCATGTCAAAATGACCATGATTTTTTAGTTGGAGTTTTTTTTTTAGGTTTTTATATAACAATACTTATGACAAAATCCAACTACTTCAGTTTTAATTCATGCTTTATTAACACGACTCCAAGCGGGTGTCTTATTAAAGTACTGACTGATTGTTTCAAAATATGTAAGTATGTGCGAGTATGTGAGCTCCACCGTCATTTGCTATTGCTGTTGTGCTGCTGACTGCAGCTGATGCTGCCACATATTGTTACAAAAATCCGCTTTCATTAGGTTTTTTTTTTGTTTTGTGTTTTTAATTTCAAAATAATAAAAAAACAGCTTCCTGGTCAATAATGTTTTAGTTTTAATTTACTTCTTTGAGTAAATTGTATGTCTGAAAATTAGTAATGTACACTGTAGAAAAATCGCTACAGACGTAATTACGCAATAAAAAAACGTAAAAAGCATAAAATGGTTGATTTTTAGTTTAACTGACATATTAGGTAAATTTTTTTTTAGGAGTAGGACCAGCACTCAGGGGATGACCCCTATATATGCAATGCATTGCGCCGGAACTTAAAACGAGGGGATAGTATTGAGTTGACAGATTAGGAAAGATGAGAAGATAGTTTTTTTGTAGCTATTTCAACCTTTTTTTTACTTCGTCGGCTAATTTTTGCTACAGGGCCGACGAAGGTGTGTGCTGTTACTCTACTTTTAGTACATGATAGTGTCAGTCGCCGCCAATTATGTTCAGTGACCAGTGACTATGCCTTCATCATTGAAACAGGCTGGCAACAACCACGCACTAATGCTGATCAGAAGAATTCAACACAATATTTCATGACTCAGTGCGGGCTCGAACTCAGGACCCTCCGCTTCATAGTCTCGTGTTCTACTACTTCAGCCAACAGCACCCACAAATTTAGTTTTTTTATGCCATCCAAAAAAGAATTGCAGGTTATAGGAGGGTCATTCCGAGTGTAAGGCAGCGAAATATCCCTCTAAGATCCTATAAAGTTCTCGTATATATATTCTTGATCAGTGATGAAATCTAAGATGATCTAGCCACGTCCATCCGTCCGTCCGTGACAATCACCATATAGTCCAAGCGCACAAGCCATACCTTTGAAATCTGGCATGGATAAATTTTGAAGGATAGCATAGGTCAAATTCGTAAATGGGCTGAATCGAGCCAGAGGGAAAAAAGTTCCCCTAACAAGAACTAAACCAGGCCCTAAAACACAACATAATTTTTAAAGTTTTTTTTTTGTAATTTTGCTAAGCAAATGAAATATTTTTATGTCAAAGAAGGTTCAAACCCACTCCCTTTAGTGGGGCGTTAAAGTGGCATATTACATGGAAAAACATTCTAAATAATTAAATGTTTAACCTTCTCTGATTTTCCCCTGCCCTAACTCTCCACCCAGGACGCTATAAAATATTTTTTTCTACACTTAAAAATTAAATTTCAAGTTTTTACTGCAAAGATGAGAGGTCTCGCCCACGGCCCTTCGCGGCATGACACCGTCATGCTGTTGGCTGAAGTAGTAGAAAACGAGACTATGAAGCGGAGGGTCGTCAGTTCGAGCCCGCGCTGAGTCATGAAATATTGTGTTGAATTCTTCTGATCAGCATTAGTGCGTGGTTTGTGTTAGTTGTTGCCAGCCTGTTTCAATGATGAAGGCATAGTCACTGGTCACTGAACATAATTGGCGGCGACTGACACTATCATGTACTAAAAGCAGAGTAACAGCACCCACCTTCGTCGGCCTTGTAACAAAAATTAGCCGGCGAAGTAAAAAGGTTGAAATAGCTACAAAAAAACTGTCTATCTTCTCATCTTTCCTCATCTGTCCCCTTAATACTATCCCCTCGTTTTCAGTTCCGGCGCAATGCATTGCATATGTAGGGGTCATCCCCTGAGTGCTGGGCCCAAATTACCGCACTCGATACCGATCGAAATTTCAATACAATTTAATTTAAATGGAAATTTCGATCGATATCGAGTGCCGTAATTTGCTCCCTGGTCCTACTCCTAAAAAAAAAAGAGTTTTAAAATTGTGCACAAGTTAAACATTTTAAATTAATTTACTAAATATTTAAAGGGAATATATACGACGCGGTCGAATATAACGTTCTTACTTGTTTCTTTCTTTAAAATTAAGCCCTTAATTTTGTAAATCACCTTGCGTTAGTGAAATTTTTATGTACACAAAACCAAAATTTCAAATATTAATACTCGCTTTGCTCTCTTTTATTCCGATACAAAGTCTTATGCACATGACCTTAAGCCGAACGTAAAATTACCCTGCAGGTGAATAACTTTAATTTACATATTCCCAACATTTTCAGAAATTGCTTTTTGCTTTCCTCTAAAATTCATTACCGCAATGTGATTTAGGAAACTGGGCCTAAATATTCTAAATGCAACTTTAAATCATATAGTCACTTAAATTGTTGAGAATAGTAAGGAAAACGTTACCTCATTGTAGTATAACAGACCAGAGAATTTAGTGGGAAATGATTGCTGGTCGCTCAAAACTATAAAGTTCCATTCGAATAACCGCAAGGAATGGCCTTGATACTGGCCACTCCATTCGATTAGCCATAGTCCAATTAAACGAAAATGTTAGAAACTTATTTCTCTAAATAAAAGTAAACTAAAAAAATTTGTATTCTTTCATCAGTTAAACGATGAAAATTAACTTCTCAGTAAAAAGCATCAAAAATAGTGTCAAAAGCAACAAGTTGTCATCACTGATAAACATGATTATTAAAAACAAATCAAAGAAATATAAATTACGAATCGATTTTATTTTTTCATGTTTATATTTATTTTCAATTTGATTGCACCGTATTTTTATATACGAATTGAATGATGATTCTGCAATATTTTCAGATACCAAAAAAAAAATAATAATTTTTACAAATAACATCTCTTTTATACATTTTTATAAATCAGGCTAATGTACCTGAACTAATTTGGCTTTTTTCGTTTATTTCTTAAGTAATTCGATTTAATAATGAAAAAAACGTTTCATGGAAATAATAGAAAAAAAGCTCTAACAGCTTCTCACAGATTTTTTTTATAATTTAAATTAGAGGTGGTTACAATGAGTCATGCGCATGCACGATGAATAAATATTCCTCATGCAGGAGCATGAATAAGGCTTGCTCTTTTACGAAAGTATATTAGCGCATTCGACATCGATCTAAATTTCAATATAATTAATATAAAAATTTCGGTGGATATCGAGTGCCGAATTTGCCTCCAGAAATACTCATGAAGAAAAAAACTAAAATTAGCGAAATCTAATTTTACTTTTGCTATTGAATTAATATTTCCTATTCGAATAATTTGAAATTTTAATACAAACACATACGGGTCGGTTCTGTAAAACGAATACGAGTAAATTTCTCGTTTTAAAACGAATCCACATTTTTTCGTGTTTCCTAATTAGAATTTACACAATCTTATTCGTTTTAAAAACGAATAAACAAACCTGGTTGAAAGTAAATAGAATGCCCTTTTATTCTAATAAATAACTGAACATGAAAAAACAAACAGCATTTACAAATTAGAAGTCTTCTTTTATTAATTTTATAGAAATCACATTCAGTTTAAGCATAAAAAATTCATTTTATAAAAACTCCAAGTATGAAGAAAAATGTTTGGAAGAGTAAAAAAACTTTTACCGGTCTAGTTTTTAGAGCCGTGAAACAAAAATCACTTTTGATCAATATGGCCTAATTTTTTCTATAAATTCATTGGAGTATATTTTAAATTTAATTGAAAAAAAAACGTAATTAAATATAAATATTTAATATTGTTATAACTTAATATGAAAGCTCCGGGCATTTTAAAACCTTTCCTTTTTAATTAAAAAATAAACTTTCTTTATTTCTTCAATTAACGGCTGATTATGGCGTTCAAATTTTGTATTCGAAATTAATTTCGAATGCAACCAAATCGAGTTATTTGTAGAAGGTTTTTAAAAAATTCTCGTTTTTTAAAAGGATTTGGTTTACAGAACAGAAACAAAAACAAACTTTTATAAATTGTTTTTATTTCAAATGTATTTATACAAAAGAAATAACTCTGTGGACATTATGAATTTCTTTTGTCTTACTATTAGCGAATTTCGGTTAATGTACCGACAGTAGAGTTCAGCCAATATTTGTTGTGTTCTTGAGAAAATTTCCTTCAAAACTTCTCAACTGCTTACATTCATACTATTATCTTCCAATCGTTTCAGGTACTAATTAATTAATTAATTAATAGTGCAATTAAATTTCATAAAATACGTAATTTATTATTTACAAAATTTAACTGAATATCAAAATATATATAATGGTAAAAAACATATACATACACGCATATGCACATATTCACGTTAGAACGTACAATTACAGTCATGGCCAAAGTGTTCCCAAAAAGAAATACTTCCCATCACCTTCATTTCATTATGAAAGAATTCAACGCATTAGCAAAGCAACACTACACACACACACACACACACCTTACACATTCATATTGCATGCATTTGAAAGCATTAAACAATGAAATATGTTTAAATATATTAAATGAAACTTATTTGTTGATGGTTAAGCAATGTCTATATGCATTTCATTGGTGCTTTACCAAATCGTCAGTAGACTTTAACCACAGTTTTGAAAAGTTAAAAACCTTTATCTTATGCACATACTTCTGAAAACCATCTGAGAATCACAATTTGTAAATTAAAAATTATTTTCAAAAATCACAGCAGAATAAGACATCTCACTTTTGTCGTAAGAACTTAAAAAAAGTGAATTTTTGGGATAATTAGGTGTAGAAAAAAAATTTTCTTTTTTTGATAGGGTCATTTAAGGGCCAAGGGTGGGCGGAGGGGTAGGGCAGAGGAAGAATATCTTACATTCGTCGTAAAAGCATAAAAACTTAATTTTTAAGAAATACAGTGTGTTTAATAGTTACACTATTTTTCATGTAATATGTTACTTCAACGCCCACTAAAGAGGGAGGGATGCAAAAATGGATTTTTTATAATTTTATGGCTCCAAGTTCAATCCTTTGGATCTTCTTTGACATAAAAATACATAATTTGCTTAACAAAATTACAAAAAAAAAGTTTAAAAATTATGTTGGAATTTAGAGGCTGGTTTAGTTCTTCTTAGGGGAACTTTTTTCCCTCCGGCCCGATTCAGCCCATTTACAAACTGAAACTGTGCTATCCTTCAAAATTTATCTATTCCAAATTTCTGGTCTGGATTTTTTTCGCTTCGCACGGACATGACTATATCGTCTTAAATGTCATGATCAAGAATGCATATACTTTATCTTTACAGATCAAAAATATATATTCTTTATGGGGTCTTAGAGAGATATGAGCTGGTTTTTTTGAAAGTGGTATAAGTCCATTTTTTCATATATTGAGATATTTAAGGGTTAGCATTTGAATCAGTTTAAAAATATTGGCCAACTTTAATCAATTCGAGTGATGTTTTTTACACTATACACCTTTTAAATTTTATTATGAAATAATAATTACTAAAATTATTTGTAAGAATAAACAATGTTTTTTAGCTCCACATGGACTTATAACACTTTCAAAAATAACATATTACAAGAAATAAAAACAAGAGCAAATTTAAGTCCAAATTTTTATAGAAATAACAGCTTTACTGAAATGGATTTTTATGTAAAGAGCAATAGTTAAAATTAAGACATTTAAATGCACGAATAACCAAGTTTATTAAGAGTTTATTTCAGTTATTTTAAAAATCTATTGGTATAAGAACCAAATAGTAGGACTTGCGAAGGAGAACTAAACAAAACTTCTCATCATTTCATCAGAACAATAATACCGCTATCTTGTTAACAATATTGTTTTTAATACACGTGCACTGAAGTAGCAATAATCAATTGCAACCAGAAAGTTGTTTTAATTATAATTATTAGAAATGGACTTATTACACTTTCAAAAGAACTATTTGTGCGATAACATTGTACAGCAAAACTGTTTTTACTTAAGTATAAAATTCAAAGCAAAAAAGTTTGACTTAGGTATGATGGAACAAGAAAAAAAAATTCAGAAAAATGGGACATGAAGAAAAATAATCAAACGGTAACACGGGTATTATAACAATAACATGTTAACATCAGGTTGATACAGTTCTCGTATCCTTTTTCACAATAAAATTTGTGTAAATAGGAACTGTTATCACATTCAACTAAGCCACCTAATAAGTGGTGACAAACACAATACACATGAGCACTGATGATGAAAGGGTTGCGTCTTTCGAAAACAGCTGTTCTGCTCTGCTGTGTAAGTTGAATAACAAAAACTGATGTTGACTTGCCTTTGTGCCTTGGAATATTTATCATGTCTTTCTGAGATTTAAATTAAAATTTCGAACAATTAGCCTATAGAATCTTAATTCAATTTAATAAAACTGTTTTTATTTATTTCATTTCAAAATAGAACTCTATTGAAATTGTGATTGTAACTATAGAGAGAAGGTGTCTATAGCTTGTTAAAATTACCGTTAACTTTTTTTTTTTTTAAAGTGGACTTATACCACTTTCAAAAAAACCAGCTCATATGTCATTGTGTTACACACGGAATGACAAAGTGAATACATCCTACAATTCTTTTTTGCAGGGTATAAAAATATTTTACAAAATTTAAAATAAGCTTACTGGTGAACCTCAAGTAAGGATTATAATTAAAAAAAAATTCCCAAAATGGCACAATGTGTACGAAGATTAAAGTAGACCCAACTAAATTGTTTTGATTCTCTAGTGAGCGATGTGAAATTAAATAACAAACATTTTATGGGTTCATCAATGTTAATTGCTCTTGAAATAAAACAAATATGTTTGGGCAATAAAATAATAAATATTTCATTAATACAACCGGAATTGCAACTTTTAACACAGTGTATGAAACGAAAGATTTTTTTTCTCCCAAATTAAACGGAATGAAATGTGAGGTAAACCATAATTGTGGTAATTGTTATGAAATCTTTTAGTTTAGTTTTTCATCAAAAACATTTTGTATATATATATTTTTTTATTAAAAAAACAACAGTAAAAGAAAGATCAGCAATGTTGCATTTTCTATGCCGCAAGTCTCTAAAAAATTTCAAAATACTGTTTACAAAACTCTAACAATGGATTTAAGTTCAAAATCTGTATAAAAACCGCTAAAAACCTACTCCACCGCCTGTATTGTGTAGACAGCACACAAATCTATCTCTATTTGTTGTACCAGTTCAACACTTCATGGTCATTATATCCACAATGGCCATTATCAACGGCTAACTGCAATAAGCAAAAACAAAAAAGCTAAATCTAAAAAAAGTGCAACAACAAATACTGTATTTTTAATATGTAATTGTTATTATTATCATACGGAAAATTATCACATTTACAACGAGCACACTTTTTAAAGTAATTTCTTCTTTCATTTTGTTGTCTTTGTTTTTTCTCTTAGATATAGTTATAAAGTGCATTCCGCTTGTTATATATTTATAAAAGTTCCTTTAGAGTTGCCCTGTTGTATGGACTAAAACGCAAAGATATACTCGTATTTAATATTGTTTTCTTTTCTAAAAAAAATGCCAAAATTTTTGCACTTTTCAAAGGAAAATGATAGCATTATGGCATTTGAAAACAGTGAATTTATTGGGTATTAATCTACCATCCACCTTATGAAAACATGCTTTATCGCCGAACTGTAGTTTTTTAGAATAAAAAGTGACAAAATGTTGCACATTTTCCAGAAAAAAAATCCCCATAAGTAAATTTTAGAAACTATACTGAAGCAAATGAAGTCAATTCAAAGTTCTGTTTAGAACATTAGGTAGCCGCCAATGACGCATGCAAAAAAGTTAGATTCTGCCACATGGTTAGTGCCGGATTTGGGCTTGCTGCCGCCCTAGGCTTTTTCTCATAACCCGCTTTTTTGAATTTAGAAAATTCTATTAATTTTTATTCAATTATTTAGGAGGTTTTTTCAAAAACAAGGGTGAATTTAAATTTTCTCAAAAATATTTATTTATTCCGCCATTTTTTTTTTTGTTATCTCGGACCAGCACTCAGGTGATGACCCCTACATATGCACTGCATTGCGCCGGAACTAGAAAGGAGGGCATAGTATTGTGGGGACAGATGAAGAAAGATGAGAAGATAGAGAATTTTTTACTGCCACCTTTTATTTCGCCCCCTAGGGGTGGGTTGAACTCAGGACCCTCCGCTTCATAGTCTCGTGTTAAATACTTCAGCCAACAGCAGGAAATGAAATTATTCTCTTGTAATATTTTCATGATGAAAATTTTAGAGAAAAAGGAAATATTTCTAGGGAAAAATTATTAATCACAAGGATGAATATGAAAGTCTAGTATAAGGTTTCCAAGGCGCCGTACAGGCAGATGCAGTTCATATCTTTTGGTATAAACTTCCAAATGCTTTGCAGAGCACCAACCGATCACTCAAATATACTACTATTCTCTAATACAGAAGATTACTATTCCCTAATACAGGGTGTCCACCACGAATTTATACTACTTTGTTGTGTGATTAAATGAAAGAGTATGGATCTTATATTGATAAATGTTTTATTTAATTTCGGCAATTATGTATGGAATAAAATATCAGATAAATGTCCGCCTCTGTTAGCCTCACAAATGCGAACCCTTTTGAGCACATTTTTCTTTACATTCTCACACATTTCACGCGGAATTTTATTAATTTCATCACGAATATTTTGTTTTAGATGCTCAAGACTTTCTAGTTTGTCTGCATAAGCTTTCCTTTTCATATATCCTCGCAAAAAGAAGTCCGGAGCAGTCAATTTGGGCGACCGTGTAGGCCAATCAACATCACCATTTCTTGAAATAACTTGTTGTGGAAAGAGGTCTCGCAGTAATTCCATTGTAATCCGATTAAAACACGTTGATTTATCGAATATTTTTCCATAATAAATTTGCCACGTGTCTACTCCACGACTGCCGTATATGAACTGTCAAGACTAGTGTTTTCCAAAATAGCGACAAAACAAAGTAGTAGACTTCCCGGAGGAAACGCTGTATTTTTAAGCTTAAGGTCTCTTTATTTGTATATGTTAAAATATATATATTTTTTTTCAATATGTCGTGACTCCTTTGTGTGACTTCTTCAGGAAATTGATTATTTTATTTGAAATTAATTATTTTATTTTATTTTTTAAATTGATTATTTTATTTTATTTATTTATTTTTTATTTTATTTAATTTAGAAGATTAATTTCTTAACATTTGACATGAAATTAGCTAAGTGAAGCATACGATTGGTAACTATAGATAAGATTACGCAGATTACACTAGAGAACAGTTTTTTGACCAAACGCATTTGACACCTAATCTATATGTAAAATTGTCCGCTGAATCCAAATATGAAGTCAGAGTGGTTAAAAGTAGAACAGTTTTCGAGATATTGCAAAATAACCTTTTTTTGTGTTTTTAAAAAAGATGAAGGCACTTAAAATAAAATATTTTCAAAAATTTCCGTCGGTTCGGACATTTCTTTCTTTCCGATGAAAGACAATAAAATTACTAAAATAACCATTGGTTGTTTGTTAAGATCGGTCATGAAATGACAGAGTAATGGTGGAAAAAACTTCAGATTCCATGAAAAATTTGTTAATTTTTAGCAATTTCGCCCTTTTCAATCAATCTTTTTTAAACCGAACAATTAAAAATTTGTATGTATTTTTACATAGCGTATTAGTATATTTAAGTGGGAATATTTTATATTTTTATTTTATTAAATTTAGAAGATTAATTTCTTAATATTTGGCATGAAATTAGCTAAGTGAAGCATGCGATTGGTAACTCTAGATAAGATTACGCAGATTATTGTTACGTTCATAAATACGGATATGAAACAAAGTCTTTATACAAAAAAAAAATAAGGAATTATGGCCCCAAAACAAGACGCATTATAAACTGCTTTCTTTTTAAATAAAGATCACGTTTGTCTTGTTGCCAGATGACAGACAACATGCAGACAAGTGTTGCAAAAGTCTTGTTTTAGGCTCTAAATAACAGAGAGTATAGAAAAACAAGCAACAAACAAAAAATGGCCAGTTTGTAAATATTTCCTAGAGTTTGTTTATGTTGTGTTGCATCAAGTGATTTAAAAAGCTTAAACTACTCATTTAATTGAATCTATTGTTAATTAATGCGTTTAAGGATAAATATTTAATGTTTGCAGTAAATCTTGTTTGCTTTTTGTATGCTTCAGAGATGCGACAAAAATGTTGTCTTCTGTTTTTTAATCAGGTTTTTTTTTTTTGCACAAGTGTCTTCTTTATAACGTTTGCAAAATAATTGAATGCATTAAAAACGCATTGCATTTGTAATAATTAAACATGTGGTGTAATGCAGTAGTAGTCGTAGCAAAATAGTGACATTATCTGCACAGCCAATCAAACATTCAAAAGCTGCTGGCAGCAAGACAACGGAATCAAAACAAATTATTGTCATCAACAGCAGCAGCAGTGTGTCGTCGTCCTAGTGTATAAAGTACGAGTATTGCCATGCAATATGTTGTGCAAGAATTGCATACTGAAATGTTTTAAATCTAAAAAAGATCGTTAGAAAAATTTATAACATCTCAAATAGTACAAAGAAGACTCTTTGTAGACTGCTGCTACTATTTTTAGTTTGCATACATACTCGTAAATATGTAACAGCCATGGGGTAAATGGAAAAACTTGTATCACATCATTTAAATCTGTTGAATACGATTTTTCTTTTTTCATAATGTTCACAGTACGATGACGATAACAGCGGCTGCAAGCAAAACGCTGTGTCTGAGGCCATTCTTGCCAAAGCAAGTACAAAGTGATCATCATTTATTTATTTAAATATATTTTAAAATTTGTGTGTTTATATTATTTTTCATTATTTTTTTATTTTTATGTATATCTTAAGACAATTATCCGGTTTTTTGTAGATCAGTGTTACAAGCCAATAAATACAATTCCTATCGATTGCTCCCCACCACCAAATACGAGCATCAATAATCATAAGACAACAGCTGAAAATTTGTTTGTCAATATTTGAACATTTAAAGTTTTTTTAAGGGGTTATTGGAATTTTAAATATTTAACCTATTTGATGAAATTCTTTTTATTTATGACTTGAAAATTTTGTGATGATGCAATTATTGTATTTCTCACGATCACTTGTAAAAAAAGGTAGGCAGCATATCAGTGTCTTTAGACTTTTAGTAATTGTGATGCTATTTTCTTTTCTTGTCACGTTCTCTCATGAATAGCGAATAAAATGCTTCACAAACTCACAACCTTGTGAGTTGTGATTAGCAAGCAAAAGTCCTTTCGAAATTATTTTATTTAGCAGAGAATGAAAGCATAAGGTAATGATTACTAAAAATTTTATAATATTTTTTTAGTAGGTCCACCACTCAGGGAGTGAACCCTAAATATTGCAGTGCATTGAGCCATTACTAGAAAGGAAGGGATAGTATTGAGAGAACAGATCAAGACAGAGAATTTTTTGTAGCTATTTTCACCTTTTACTTCTTCATTGAATTTTTTTCTACAGAAAGGAAAGGCGAAGGAGGATGCGGTTACTCTACTCTTTAGTAGACAATAGTGTTAATCACGGCCAGTAATTTGTTCAGTGAACAGTGCTATGACTTCGTCACTGAAACAGACACACAACAACCAACACAACCATCACTAATGCACAATGCGGAGTCGAACTGGGGATTTTGGGATTATTATATGATGTTCATAATGGATATTCACATTCATGAGGGTCTCAAGTTCAAATCTGGGTTATTTTTTTTATTTTCTAATCCTAATAATATAAAAATAACTCTGCCTGTCTGTTTGTTACCATTTCACGCTCAAACCGCTGAAATTTTCCATAGTATGACATTATAATGACTTGCAACTTACACTTTTGATAATAACTTGCACTTTATATGATGACTGGCACTTTTCATAATGACTTGCACTTTTCATTATGATTTGCACTTTTTTATAATGACTTGCACTTTTTTATTGTGACTTGCACTTTTTATGATGTTTTGCACTTTTTATAATGACTTGCACTTTTTATGATAACTTGCACTTTTTTATAATGACTTGCACTTTTTATGATGACTTGCACGTTTTGTAATGAATTGCACTTTTTATAATGACTTACACTTTTTATAATAACTTGTACATTTCATAATGACTTGCACTTTTTATGATGACTTGCACTTTTTTATAATGACTTGCACTTTTTTATCATGACTCGCACTTTTTATAATGACTTGCACTTTTTGTAATGACCTGCACCTTTTATCATGAGTCACACTCTTTATAATGACTTGCACTTTTTATGATGACTTGCACTTTTTTATAATGACTTGCACTTTTTATGATGACTTGCACTTCTTATAATGTCATCCACTTCTTATAATTTCTTCCCCTTTTAACAATGACCTGCGCTTTTCATAATGACTCGCACTTTTTATAATAACTTGGGCTACTTATAATAACATGCACTTTTTATCATGACTCGCACTTTTTATAATGACTTGCACTTTTTGTAATGACATGCGCTTTTTATCATGACTCGCACTTTTTATAATGACTTGCACTTTTTATGATGAATTGCATTTCTTTACAATGACTTGCACTTTTTACATGAATTGCATTTTTTATAATGACTTCTACTTTTTTCGTTACTAATATGTATAATAAATATGAAGATAGCTCTATCTGTCCGTCTATCTACCTATCTGTTACCTGTTCACACTTGAACCGCTGAACCGATTAAGGTGAAATTTTTGGGATAGAGATATTTTGTTTTTGGAAATTATTCTATTAAGTGGTGGTCGAAAATTTTTATGGACATATGAAATTTTTAAACTGATAACTTTAAACATTTTTAACTTTGATACAGTTGACTTAACAATGTATTTGTTTTTGACTTTCTAAGGGATTAGGTCTAAATTTTCAAGGAATACATGAAATTATGACAATTCTAGACAAATTTTGAACTTGGCAACATTTTTTCGGTACTAGAGAAGCAAATATATCAAGAACCTTAATTATTTTTTTGATTAGAAAAGAAAAGTAGGTCTACCCGATGAAATATATCCTGCTTTTAAATTTTTGTCATTACTTACTGATCAAGACCTATCTGCTTATCAAATTTCAGCTGTCTAGCTACAGTGGAAATGCCCCATGTTTTCGATGGGCTTAAATACGAATAAAAGGAGAACGTAGCAACCACCTCAGATAAAAATATAAGTTTTCAGATTTTTCTCATATGGCCTGAACTTGGACTAGAGATATATGATAAATATTCCCAGCACATTTCAGGTAATTTTGTAATTGACCTTTGTAAATTATTTTCAATTAAAACTGCTAAAGTTGATGAACTGAATACATGAGTTTATATCTGTATGGTAGCGTGCACATAATTTTTATGATTTTTTCATTAACGGAAAATTGTTTTCAGACAAAAAATAAATAAAACAAGATAATAATTAAAAAATGACTACAAGTATTAAGATTCTCCATTCATAAATTAAATGACTTTTTCGTATTTTCAACAGATGTTAACAAAATTGTTTCTAAAACATTTCTTATGACTTGCAACACTAATTTTAAATTGAAATAAGTTTTATTACAAATGATAAACCACCTGCCAGTCTGATATTAAAAATATTCACAGTTTCTCTATCTCGCGGTCTTTATTTACAATACACGCTAATTAAGTCCAATTGTGTGTGTGTGTATGTATTTCATTTCTATAACCAAATCATTAATTACAATTTTAATTGATAATTTAAAACAAAAAAAAACAACAAATTTCAAACGTGTTTTTTGTTGGCAAAAGAAATAGGAAAAACTGCTCCAGTTAATGTGTAACAGAAACCTTTAAAAGACGTTTTCAATGAACATTTTTCTGTTTTTTTGTTTTATTGGTTCATTTGTTTTTGGCTTCCAGTACGAGTGAATAAATTTCAAAGATTCAAAGAGCCATTGAATGATTTCGATCGTAGGAACATATACGTAATTTGCTGGCATATTACGACGATACGTATAAGTCCAGATAAATGTTAAGGTTGACGTTTTAAGAAAAACTGCACAAATGTTGCAGTTATTTTGGCCAGTAGCTAAATTCAGCTTCAAAAATGAGCTGCTGAAATTTAGCTATTTGCCTTTTGAAAATATACTTTATTTGTAACAATTAAATGAATACTGTGGCAGTTTAAGAGGATTGCATATGCCAAGCAAAAATTTAAGTTGAGTTTATATATTTTTGGGAAGTGTTTTCTAACACTTATTGCTTAATTTTAATTGTGCTTGTTCTTTTTTCTTCAAATTTATAAAAAAAAAAGGTTTAAATTGATAAGAGGTTTCTTTACGCATTTCACTGAGGCTAATGCACACCTTCAGGGAATCAATATTTTTAACGAACTGTTGAGAAAAATAATTTTTAAACTGCAGAGTGATCTAATTGTAGAGAAAAATAGAAATAAGGATATATTTCGCTTCAAATGCTACTGATCACAACAAGGCTTGTGCTCACTCTGGCTATCAACAGTTGTCGATATTGTATAGAAAATATAGTATAAGAGGTATACAGCTGACCCGGAAGCTTAAAAGGAGCCTATGCTCAGAAAATAAGTTGTGGAAAAAACAACTTTGAAGTTAACAATTTCATATTGATGCAGCTGAACGCTCGTTACTAGGGGGTTTTCGTAGTCGCTGATTACGAATCTAGCATTTGATTTTGAAAATTCCAAATGGCTGATCCGATATGCCGAGCTATTTTTTTAATATTAGATATTGGATTTGCTTGAAACTCGTCACGTAGGGGTTTTCGGTGTCGCTGATTCCGAATCTGGTATTTGATTATGAAAATTCAAAATGGCTGAGCTATTTTTTTCAATATTATTGGATTTGCTGGAAACTAGCCACGCAGGGGTTTTCGGTGTCGCTGATGATTTTAATTTCAAAATTCAAAATATCAGAATTTTTTTAACTGTTATGAAATTTTTATTTGACATATTGTTGTCACAATTGATGGTCAAGCAACAAATAAATTTCATTTACCTATAAAATAGAATTTTTTTAAGATTGAAGCGTATTTTTGTAAAGCTAATTACTTTGGTGTTTCGAAGTTATGGAGTAACAATTTACTGTCTTTAGCTTTATTTATCAGTTCTATTGTGACTTCGAAATATAAAATTGAAAAAGCCTATGAAAACAAATTTTAAAACACGGCACTAATATGGCATTCACACATACACCTTAATTGAGCTTATCGTAATTAATCTTATTATTGAGCTTAATTAACCATATAAAATTTCAATTAAATGATTGCTCAATTAACAATTGATGGTTATAAAATCAAGTAAAATTACAAATGCAGCGCTGCTAAAAAGTGTGTTTAGTGCGCAAAACATAACTCACTGAATAAATTTAGTCGAGACTTAGCACCTAAATTGTGGAAAAAGTAAAAAAAAAAATTCAAGCCATGTTAAAGTTAAAATATTGACATGAAATTTATTATCAATTAAAAAATTTAAAAAAAATTCTAAAATTTGAACCTGATGTCCTCATGAAAATTAAATTTTTTTTACTTTTACAAATGCAGCTCTGCTAAAAGGTGTGTTTAATGAGCAAAACACAACCCACTAAACAAAGTTAGTAGAGACTTAACACCTAAATCGTGGAAAAAGTGAAAAAAAAAAATACATAAACAAATATGTCGACCCATGTTGAAGTTGAATTATTGACACTAACTTTATTGTTAATTAGAAAATTAAAAAACAAAATACCTAAGATTTTAACCTGATGTCCTATTGAACATGAACAACGTTAATTGAATTGACAAAATTTTGTATACTCGTATGTGAACAGGAAGATAATTATGTCAATAAAATGAATATTGACTCAATTAAAAATTTATGTCTGAACACTGTGTTACTTATTTTTGTTATATACAATTTTTATAAAAAAAATTTTTTTGTGAAAAACTTTCAATGGATTTTGTTAAATTTTATAAACAAGTTTAGTGGTATAGAACATTTCTCAGTTACAACGCTGCTGCCATCACCACTACTCAAGTATTGATGACCCCTAGTGTTGGTCCTATTTACAAAAAAACAAAAACAAACCAAAAAAAAAACAAATTGGTCTTAGTACGAGTACAAATTATATCCCTGTATATTGAACTAAAATTGTGAACAAATGGAAATGAAAGAATAATAAAAAAAAATTACTCCTTTCTGCAATTCAAGGCAGATTTTCCCTATTTTAAACGTATCGGAGCACAGTTTTCAAAAAACAATACTCATAAAATCAATTAAATGCACAATGAATATTTACTACAAATTAGTAAAAGACATACTCGTTTGTATACATATATTTAAAAAATTATCTACCAAACAATAAATTCGATAAATTTAATCAACAACATTTCAAAATCGTGTTAAGAAAATAAAAGTTTTAAATTGTTTTAATTAAGATAAAATATTATTATAAAACCTCTAGCAGAAACCTGCATTTTAAACATTTTGCATAAGATTTTCAAAACCATCTTCGAATTTCGTGTGTGGAAAAACAATAAAAGAAATTCCTAAAAGCAATCAAGCGGAATCCATTATTTTATTCAAATAAATTTTCATAATAACTAAAATAATGACCATAGAGTTTATTATTTAATATCTGTAACATATTTTTACAGAAAAGTCAATTAAATAGTAATCGTTTGATGAAATGATGCAGTTGTTGTTGTTGTTGATCGGAAAATTGTTAACAGACAATAAATAAAATGTCAATAACATTTTTGTGTTGAAATTGAAAACATCGAAATAAAATGCTATAAATTTTAATGTCGCTATAAAAAAAGGAAATGAAAAGTAACACAACAAACTATTATTCATTCATGATGGGTACACACATGCATGCAAACATTCAAGTGCCATACGAAATAAACAAAAGACTTAAGACAGCAGCTTGATATGAATATTTGCTATCCGTAATAAAAATAGCAAACATTTTGTTTCGTAAAGTTTTTGCTTTATGATACATTTAAATGGCATATCCGCAAATGCGAATTGTTTTTTTCTTTTCTCATATAACAGAATGTTAGCAAAAATCTAGGCTAAACAATTTAAGAACTATTAAAAGCGTATTAGTTAGAGCTAAAGAACGCTGTAATGGAATCATTATTTACAGAAAATAGCTAAACTTGATTAATTTTAAGCTCTTAATAGCTATTTTAAATATAAAAAGTACATACAACGATTAGTTGGTAAGAAAAAATAGCTATTTAAAATTTTTGTAAAATGCAAACTGAGATATTAAGAAAATTGTTTTTTAATAAACATGTTTGTTTTCCCTCTATTATAAGACCGCTGTGATGATGTGAAGTTTGAAAGCTTTTAATTTTATTCACAAGCGTGCATTTTTACACTAATTAGTTTTTAGTTAAGAGCGCATTTACCGCTTCAGACTTATTTAAAGGCAAATTGGAAAGATTATCTCCAAACTGCACCAAGATAGCATCCATTATTTACCCAAATTAATACTTTACTTCAGCTTCTTTTTTATGTAAATTAAATGATTATGGCCAATATTAGTTTTTAGGTTGACATCGTTACATATTATTAGTCTATTTAAGCAACGAAATATATTATTTTGTTTTCATTTAAAATAATTGTGTAGGCTTCAGTCTCTAGCAAGAGTTAAAACTGCTCCAATTTATTTTTCTTAAATTATATATTAATAAAAAAATTTGATAATTATTTATAAGAATAGGATTCTTGCATGTAACTCTATTACCTCCTCTAGTTATTCATTTAATTATTTGTCAATGTTGCTAAATTATTTAATTGTTGTTTAAATCAGTATACAATTTCTTCCTGGGACCGTAACTGTCATACGTTTTATTTTAAAAATTAAAATTAAATCATTATTCCCGTATTTTTATTGACCATTTAGAAAATAAAATGTATTTTCTAAGTTTTATTTCTTGCTCATAAAATAAAAGTTATTTCTTGATTTTTCTGAAAATTAAGTTATTTTTTTTACTTTTATTTATTCTTCAGAAAATAAAAGTTATCTCTTGATTTTTATTTATTCCTAAAAAAATAAAAGTTATTTTTTGACTAATTGATTGATCTTATGTATTTAATAGTAAGTGTGTTATCAACTCGTCAAATGTTCATCATCAATTTGTTCATTTTCAGGGATAAATAAATAAATAAAAATAAAGATATAACTTTTACTTTCTTAGAAAGAAACAAAAATCAACAAAACTTTTATTTCCTGAGGAATAAATAAAACTCATTTTGAAATTATTTGGTTTTAAAAATAATTATCATTCTATGTACGAGTTCTGTTAAAAAAATCTAGCGATCCACGCATATTCGATTAGCATTTTTTTCACAAAATAATGGATCAAAAAATTTGTGTAAAAGATAGAATTAAGTGCTTCAAAGCACTTGCAATGTAGCAGACAGTGATTGTACACTGAGTCAGAAAGTTGTGCAAACTTTTCAAAGAAGGTCGAGAAAATGTGATGGCTGACACTCGCCTTGGACGCCCTGTCAATAAAATGATAAGAAAGTGAAACAATTTTTTTATGAAGAATCACAACACTGGTCAACACAACTCTTGTTTCCTTTAATTTTTTTCTTTCTATTATTGGATATTTCTGTGGCCCTGATTATGAAAAAATACTGGGAGATTGCTAACAGCTCTACTTTTTGAAATATAAAGTTTTAGTATTTTGACGAAAAATACAAAAAAAAAAATCTCCGCTATAGGTTTTTGATATTTTTTAAATGTATATTCACCACAGATATAGCAAAAACAATCAGGATTAAGCAGACAACATATTCTTGACGAAGCGATATTGAAAACAACAATAGTATATATTTTAGTTTCCAATAAATAATGAAAATCTAATTAAAATAGTATATGAGAGTAGTTAGCTGTAACTTAAAAACAAGAGCTGTTACGGAAAAACTGTTGACGTATTGAAAAAATACACGTCATTTTGATATAGAAACAAAAACAAAATCGCAGGAAACACCGAATCTTTTGTTGACCAGCCTAATATCTATTAGAGAAGTTTGTGCATTGCTGTAAAATTTTTTCGAATATATATTTTTTTTAAATTGATTTAAAAAAAAAAACAATACCGCCATCATGCCTCAAGCACTGTATTCACCAGTTTCGGGGCACTGCAACTTTCTTTCTTTGAAAAAAAAAAATTGGAAGAAACCCATGAATAGGCGCGATTTTGCGATGAATGGGGAGATAAAAACCGAATATCTGAGAGTTCAAGGACATAACAAAAAGTATAAATATATTATAATTAAGGGGGACTACTTTGAAGGGCTCAAAATATAAATTAATGAATAAATAAATACTTTTTGAGAAAAATTAAAATTCACCAACTAAACCACATAAGTGGTAACAAACAAAAATATACAGAAGTACTTATGACGAAAATGCAGCGACTTTCGAAAACAGCTGTTGTCCTCTACGGTATAAGTTGGATAATTAAAACTGATGTTGTCATTCCCTTGTGCCTAGGAATATTTATCATGTCTTTCAATTTTAAGTAATAATATTGAGCTTGAGTCTTATTTTTTATAAAATAATAACTTTAAAAACTATTTATTTATTATTTTTATCAATATTTCGATATGCTCTGGATATCTTCTTCAGGATAACAATTGGAAATTAATTATAATATATTAACAATAACAAAATTTTTAAATTATATAAAGTCAAATATTTTGGTTGTTTTGGTTTTTTATATAAAAATAAAAAAGAAATATCTTTAACTTTATATAATTTAAAAATTTTGCTATTGTTAATATATTATAATTAATTTTCAACTGCTATCCTGAAGAATATATCCAGAGCATATCGAAATATTGATAAAAATAATAAATAAATAGTTTTAAAGTTATTATTTTATAAAAATAAGCCTCAAGCTCAATATTCCCCCTTATTATATTTGTCAACGTCAACGTCACGCCAAGACAATATGAAAGTTAGAACACTTCTATACTCATTCTCTTCAACAATTGTCAATTTTTCACAACTTTTTGCTATATTCAACGACATAGAGAGCAGTAAGAGGCTGTCAGAAGTAGTTAATTGTTGCACAGAAAGGGAATGTAAGTGTCCTATTCTTGATATTGTCTTGACGTGACGTTGACATTGAGAAATAGAATAAGGGGGATTATTACTTCAAATTAAAAATCAAAGGCTGAAAAATTAAAAAAAAAATATATCATGTCGTTCTGAATTTATAGAAAACATATTTTCAAATAAATGGCCTATCAATCTTTGTTAAAAATTCACCTTGTGTTACTAATAAACGCCGATATTTGTAGTCATAAATCTATTAATTCCCTAATTTTAATTTATTACCTAATTAAAGATGTTAAAAAATAATTCTTTCTTTTGCACAATTAAATTTAAAACTAAAATAAAAATACTGATCCGTTCTGCTAGTTTAATGACTATGAAAAATATTCTTAATATTCCACTCTCAAAAATAATAAATAGAATGTAATCACGTTCATTTATTAAAATAAAAATAAATAAAAAATAATTTGCAGTTTCGCCTGTTGGGAAAATTAACATCCTGTAATACAATTTACATAAATAAAGGTTCACTACTAAAAAAAATAGAAATTCATACATTAATTTAAAATAAAAATTGTTTGTGAATTTTAACTCTTTCCACATCGTAAAGTAGGACTGACACTTAGTTCGCTGTTTAACAACCGCCTTCTTTAATGTCATGTAATATTCCTACGCATACATGCAGAAATATATTAATAAAACAATAGCCAAAATTAGTTGTGTATTAATAATAAAAGTGTTTTAAGTTGTTTCATATATTTTTTTATAAAACAAAATGTTGTTGCACGATTTCCCTGCCTCCAGTACTACTTTATTATTGTTAACAAAAATTGAAGTGTCAATAAAAAACCAACCCAATTTTCGAAAATTTTAAAAAAACATATAGTCAACTTGTTTCGGCCCTTATAAACTTGCGAAGAGTATATCACAAATAAATATATGATGTTTTCCTCAATCTCAATTCTTTGGAAATAAAAACGGGTTACGTTTTTCATTGGTTCATAAGTGAATATGCTAAATCTAAGCAGCGGATTAACTAAAGCAAATGTTAAACGTTAAAGCAGCTTCACAAAAAAAAAAGAAAAAAAAATATGTGGAAAAAACTGAGCAGCGTTGGCAGAGCAATAATTTATTTTAATAAAAAAAGAGGCGACATACTATCACTTTAACCATAGCCAACTGGCTATTGGAATCAATGCTGCTTCTGTCGCCGCTTATTAAGTATGACCGAATGAGGCTTAAAAACAATGTTGCTACTCGTAGCTGCTTGCTGATGCCACAGCAACTGCAACATCAGTAACAATAGTACGAGTACTCGTACCTCTCAACATTTTCACAGTTAAAACAATTGTACGATTCACCAGAAAGGTCTCACATTATCTTAAACATAGTTATTCTTGTTGTTGTTGTTGTTGTTGTTGTTGTTGTTCAGTAACTGTCTTTTCGTCTGTCTACTGTGGGTCTGTCTGTCTGTCCGCCCGTCTAATGGTGCTGTTTAAAATTTTCGTGTATATATATTTTTTTCTTCATTTCTAAACCGCTGTTTTCTTTAGCTGCCACAACTTTTATAAATGCCAGTGTCGTTAAACAATTGAAATAAGTCGTTATTCGAACGTTAAACAAACAACTTGTGTGCTGAATTCCGTGTCTTGCTGTAACTCTTCCATAGAAAATAAATATTAAAACTAATTCAATTGCCGTTAAATTTTTTTATAGAAAAAAAAATAGTAGCATAAAACTAATCATTCGTATAAAACATACTTTGCCAAGGATTAAAAGTATGATTTTATAAAGTATGAATATTATGAAAAACGATTGTTAAAAAAAAAGAAATTATTTAAAATGTTGAGCGTAATTTTCATATGGCATAAAAAATAATAAAAACTAACAAAAAAAAAAAATTAAAGAAAATTAAAAACGAAATAACAACGAAATTGTGTCATTAACTAGTCTTCAGTTTGAAAAAGTTAGATATTTTATAGAAAATTAAATTGCTTGCGACTGTTGCCACAATGAAGAAATTTTTCATATTAATTTGTTTTGCAATTGGTAAGTGTTTGTTTAAAGTTAAAGACATTCAACGTAGTGGTAGAAGGGAAAAGAAAATTTAAATTTCATTAATAATGGAGTGTGTAATGCAAACAATTATATAATTTAAAAAAAAAATGTAAAATCATTATGCTGTTCACTAAAATTAAATTTATTAAGTTTAAAATAATTATCTAACGGAAACTGTTTTAAATATTTGCCTTAAAATGTCAAATGAAGGGGTTTTAAAGCAAAATCGTGAATCATGAGTCTCTATTTTATGGCAACTGCTAAAAATATTTGAAAGAAATCGCCTCAAGTTTTTCAATAATGAATATGATTTAATTCAGGAAATTCAAACACACTTGCATATCTGACAGCGACAATATAATTTTTGCCACTTTTATTATAGATATAAAACCAAAATTTATAGTGTTAAGAAGAACTATTTTAAAAGGGTAACAATTCTCTAAATTTTTAAACCTTTTTTATTTAATAATAAAAATAAAGTTTTTATTCACAACCCTTATTCTGTAACTATTTATCAAAGTCACGACGAGACAATAGTAAAAATAAGGCATCTGAATACTCTATCTCCTCGGAATTTAAGTACTTTTAACAACCTCTTATTATTTTTTAGGCCTTGGTGAATAGTCAGATTCTGTTAGCAGTAATCAGTGGTTATCCACAAAAAGAATGTAGCTGCCCTATTTTTTATATTATCTTGACGTGACGTTGACAATTAGTTACAGAATAAGGGGTAATTTCTCAGCGCGGAGTCGAACTCTGGACCCTCCGCTTTATGGTCTTGTGTTAACAACTACTAACCTCAATCTTGCTTTCAAGGAAAGCCAATCATATTAACCTATGGGATTAAATATTTCGGAGTTATCGTCGATCAGAAACTATTATGGAGACACCCAAAGAGGAAAGACCCAAAAAGACTCTGCAGAAGGGCCATTTGTTGCAGATGGAGACCTAACCTCAATGCGACACGTTGGCTCAACAGGAATGTAATTAAACAAACATTACTCGTATATACGCTTCAATGGCATAGTTAACAAGGATGAGGTGGAACACAAAAATTTTGCAGATTTCAACGCATATGCTGATATGCTGCCTTAACATAAGTGGCGCCAGGCCTTTGCTATATGTCCAGCCTATAGATATTCGTATTAGATACCAAGCAATTCTTGCCACTTTAGAAGTGATGGTTGAATGGATCAGACAAGACAACATTTAATACCATCAGATCATATACACACCACTGGGCGGATATAACCACACATTGAACATGTCCGTCCGGGTACATGAGGCTATTGTTATACTTAACTCCGAGATACGGAGAGATAATCCTGGGTCCACTGAATTTCACAATAAACAACCGAAGGATGGACATGGATGGATCGAAGTTAGAGGAAAGAACCACCCTAGAATTCTTTAGAGAGGAACCAAAGGTTTCCGTTTGGGTGCATAGAATATAGTCGTCCAAGTGGAAGATTGTATAATCACGGAGGGCTTAAAGGGGATCAATGTGAATATGTATTAGGGTTAGAAATGTCAACAACTTTAAGGACAGCCAATCGGAAGTCACGGCCTAGGGAATTCAGTTTGGATTACAACAACATTATTAACGATTTCGTAGTCTACGGCAGAGTTCGCCTTTTTCGGGTGCGATCGCAAATGAGAGTGCAAATGGCCTGGCGAATAAAGCCACGATTTTTCTAACTCTCAAAGCAGCAGTATTCTTTCATAGCCCACGGCACTTTATGGAATACTACTACTGAATGCAACATTTTTTGCATTTTTTCAGTGTAAAATGGCAATATTATATCATTTTGAAATTGTGAACGTGGTAGAAATTAATCTACTATCTCTTACAAAAATTTACTTTTATTTTAAAACTTCACCTAATTACAATTAAAAAAAAAAGTGAAAAAATATTACAGTTTTCTAGAAAATAAATCGCTATAAAGTTCTGTGGAGCGAAACGAAAGAGACAAAAAGCAAGTCTAAAATAGCAAAGCCAATCCGAGTCTTAAACAATTAAAATATATAAAAAAAAGTAACCCACTTTTTGTTAATAAGTAATTTTGTTAAAACCTATTCTATTATACCGTATTCAGACATTCACCTTAATTGAGGTTATCACATTATTGAGCCCAATTTTCAATTAATTATTGTTCAGTAAATATGAAATTGTTATAATATTGAGTAAAATTATAAATGCAGCTCTGCTAAAAGTTGTGTTTAATGAGCAAAGCGCAACTCGCTGAACAAACTTAGTAGAGACTTAGCACCTAAATTGTGGGAAAATTCGAAAAAAAACATAAACAATTATGTCGAGCCATGTTGAAGATAAATTATTGACACTAAATTTATTATTTGAAATTTAAAAAATCCTATGATTTGAACCTGATGTCCTCATGAAAATTAAAATTTTTTACTTTTACAAATGCAGCTCTGCTAAAAGTTGTATTTAATGAGCAAAACACAACTCACTAAACAAAGTTAGTAGAGACTTAACACCTAAATCGTGGAAAAAGTGAAAATATATACATAAACAAATATGTCGACCCATGTTGAAGTTGAATTATTGACACTAAATTTATTGTTAATCAGATAATTAAAAAAAAAGGAATCCTGAAATTTCAAACTGAGGTCCTTATGAATATGAACAATGTTATTTGAATTGACTAAATTTTGTACATGTGAAAAGGAAGATAATTATGGCAATAAAATTAATATTGACTCAATTAGAAATGCATGTCTGAACACTGTATTATTGTTTTTGCTAATAATATCTCAAGAAAATTAAGAACTTATTTAATTTTATTTATATAAAATAATTAATTTATGAAGAACCTTCATTAGGCGGTTAAACGATCAGTAAAAAAGTTCTATTAATTGATCGAGCTATCAAGCGACTAAAACAAAATACCGATTAATTTAATACCCTATTATTTATGTATATATTCTACATGAAAGGGAAAAAAGAAACAAATTCAGATGTGTAACTAAGTTCACCAAAAAAGAAGAAAATATTATATAAAAAAAGAAAATTATTTTCCACACGAGGGTTTTGAACATAAAAATTATTTTTATTTTTTGCAACTATTTAAAAACAACATTTTCTAAAATAAGCACATAAATATTTATAAGAGGAAATTTGTTTTTATTCAGCCTAATTTATGAAAAGTGGATTCATAAAAAATATATTTTGTTCATAAGCTCACAAATTTAGTATAGAAATTTTTCATATGCCTCCATTCTGTAACATTCTAAGTCGAAGATGTGAGTTCTGAGTTACGAGCTCTCAAAGTTGTGTGTGTAGTCTAAGCATATTTATGCCTATAACTTTGGAACGCATCGGCCCATCTTAACCAAATTTTGACAGTATTTAAATTAGAGAACGTAGGATTCAAAAATTCAAGAACATTAAAAACATTCTAAGTACACTTAGAGCGTTATAGAATGGAAGCGTCGATATAAGAATGTTATCAAAAAGATTTTTTTTATGAATTAGGCTTTTACAAAAGAAATCTTCGTATAAATATTTGTTTTATTAAACTGTTATAAGTCAGAAAAGATTTCTATAAATCAGACTATGTGTTTATCTGTACTTCTTTTAAGGAAATTGTTGCTGTATTTTAATAAATAACTTTTTTTTGTTTGGCAAAAGTATTCACAAAATTTAATGTGTACTTCAAGTGTGCTTTAAAGTGAAAATTTCATACAAAATTTATTTTAAAGTATTGATCAACTCTACTTTATTTTTTGTGAATACTGCTGTAAATCTTTACCGGATAACTAAAACAATATTTAATGATTAGTTAAGCATAAATTGATTTCTATTTTTTACTTTAACAACCTGGTACTTCTTTCTACTTTCAATACAAAACCGTTTAAAATCGAAATACGAGTATCTACTTTGGGTAATAATAAATTTCCAAAGAAATATTGTGCAAAAGAAAATCATAATAATGATTTTTTTCGATTAAATTTTCCCATCATGTTAGTAAAATAAATTATCCTACTCTTATAATGTTTTCTTTTTCTACATCCATTTATTTCTATTACCTAATTTTGCAGGCATTTTAAATGGCTGCGCTAGTGAAATAAATAAACCCAGCAAAGTAACGACAACAAAACAAATTGCTGATGACACAAAAACAGCAACACAAAATACAGCATCAGCAGCAGCAGCAGAATCTGCACCAGTTGCAACAATTACATTAGCAAATGACACTACCAAAGATAAAAGACAAACAAAAGACACAAAAGTTGCAACCAACAACTATGCGAATCATCGATCTGATACCGCTTCAGCTATTGTCCATAGAGACTCTAACGTAAATTCCGATGATCCCGAAGATCCACAAGAAACCGTATACGGGGCGAATGCCAGGCAATTTTTAATAAGACCCCAGCAACATCTACTGCAACAGCAACAGCAGCAGCAGCAGCAACACAACGAAGAAGAACAACTGCCACCACAATTGAGAAATTACCCAGCCACCATAAGGCCTCACAATACCCAGCTACTGGAACAAAGTCAGGAGGTGAGTATTAAAATTGCAACTGGTTGTTAGCTTTTTTGCCGAAGCTCAGCCAAGTTTTTTCCCCTTAGCTGTAGGTTTAGACAACATTTGGAGTTTTGTCAGATGCTGTTTTGTTTTCTTTTGTTTTTTATTTGTATATGTAGTTTAGCGTGGAATCGATTGCACAGCCAGTTTGGAGTAGCTGTCTGTCAATAGATGTTTAGTTGGAAAATATCAAAAGGTTAATGAGATAATTAAGGTGAAGAAAACAAAGCGAAACTCTCCAACAGAAAAGAAATACAATAACAACATTAGAAAACGAATAGGATAAAAATGGCCTAAAATCATTCAAGCAGAGTTGTCCAAAAATAATTCTAATAATTTTAGCAGTTCGCCACTGAAGAACTTTTCAAACAAAAGATCAATAATAGTTGCCTTTTTGATTGGTATACGTGGCTGCCCGCTACACGCAAGCATTCAAGTAGGATCTCTGAGATCCCGTTTTGTTGTTGGCTTCAGTAGTAGAACACAAGACTATGAAGCGGAAGGTCCTGAGTTCAAACCCGCACTGAGTGATGAAATATGTATTGTGTTGAATTCTTCTGATCAGCATTAGTGCGTGGTTGTGTTAGTTGTTGCCAGCCTGTTTCAATGATGAAGGCATAGCGCACTGGTCACTGAACATAATTGGCAGTGACTGACACTATCATGTACTAAAAGCAGAGTAACAGCACCCTCCTTCTTAGATCATGTAGCAAAAAAAATTAGCCGGCGAAGTAAAAAGGTTGAAATTGCTACAAAAAAAATTCTCTTTCCTCATCTGCCCCCTCAATACTATTATCCCCTCGTTATCAGTTCCGGCGCAATGCATTGCATATGTAGAGGTTATACCCTGACTGCTGGTACAAGATAAATAAAAAGGAGAGACATATTGAAAGAATATAAATATATTTAAATTTTTTTTACTAAAATAGTACTGAAAGGCCAAGAATAAATAGCAATTAACATCCGAGATATCATTAAATATTTAATTAAATTATTTTAAAACTAAAGGGTGAGCAAATTTGAGGTTAGGAAGTAAATTTGGCAAAGTCATTTACACTGTTTTTGCACATAATATCGTACGTCAACGCCCACTAAAGGGGGGCGGGTTCCAAAAATAGACTATATCATGTTTTCCACAGACGAACATATGGGCATTGCTAGATCGTCTTACGACTTTATCACTGATCAAGAATATATACACTTTATGGGGTCCAATTATTTTTGGAGGGTATTAAAACTGTATTTTGTCAGGGTCGTTCTGGCAAGGGCCGGTGGGGGAGACATTTCACCTTTGCCATAAAACACAAAAAATAAATTTTTGGGATAGTTAAGGGCACAAATTTAATTTTTTTTTTTTTGAGAGATTCATTTGGTTGGCATGGGGGGAGGAGAGGATAGGTCAGAGGACGATCAAGTTATGCCCCAGCTTCGTCATAAAAGCTTAAACATTTTATTTTTAAGGAGTGTAGGGTTAAGTAATACAATTTGTGAAATTTTTACACAATTTTTGCATATTGTAATAACGCCCACTAAAGGGGGCGGAGTCCAAAAAATAATTTTTTTTTTTATTGTTGGACCTTCTTTGACATAAAAATATATAATTTGCTTAACAAAATTACAAAAAAAATTATGTTTTTTTAGAGTTTGGTTTAGTTCTTCTTGGGGGAACTTTTTTCCCTCTGCCTCGATTCAACCCATTTACTAATTTGACCTGAGCTACCCTTCAAGATATATTTATACCAAATTTCAAGAATTCGGTTCTTTTCGTTTGGACTGAATCGTGATTTCCACAGACGGACGGACGGACATTCTCAGATCGTCTTAGATTTCATCACTGATCAAGAATATACTGGGTGATTCAAGTAGAGATACTTTTTTCAATAGCCTTTTTTTGACAGATCACGTGTGAGTCGTGTCATGCTGTCATGTTATTTTTGTTTAGTATTGTTTGGCATTTCATAATGGAAAGACTTACTTACGCCTGAACAACGTTTACAAATCGTTCAACTTTATTACGAAAATTCACGTTCTGTGAGGAATGTGTTTCGTGCACTTCGTTCAACTTATGGTCAACATAATCGGCCTACTGAGCGTACTGTTCGCAACACCATCACCCATTTTGAGACCCAGCATTCATTATTGGATAATATTCGACCGAATAGACCACGTCCAGCACGCTGTGAAGAATATATAGCGGCCGTAGCTGAGAGTGTACACGATGACCGTGGAGAGTCTATTCGGCGCCGTTCGCAGCCGATAACCGAGTAAATGATGCCTGAAATTGAAGCTCATGATCCCGGCTACATTTGGTTTCAGCAAGACGGCGCCACTTCCCACACATCGCATCCATCAAATGATTTATTGAGAGAACATTTCGGTGAGCACATAATTTCACGTTTTGGGCCGGTCGATTGGCCACCAAGATCGTGCGATATCACACAGTTGGACTTTTTCCTGTGGGGATATGTAAAATGTAAAGTTTATGCGGACATACCCGCTTCGATTCAGGCCTTGGAGGAAAACATCATGCGTGTCATTCGCCAGTTACCAGTCGAAAATTGGGCTCAACGGCCAACATTTGATAGACATAAACTTCAAAAAAAAAAAAAAAAAACAAATGCCAAAAAATGTTCTTTCAAATGATAATAAACATTCTCCATTAAATTTGAATTTTGTGTGCTTTTTTCTTTAAAAAATTAGGGAACCTCGAAATGGATCACCCATTATACCTCATGGGGTCTCAGATATATAGATATTTCGCTGCCCTGCACACGGAATGACAAAGTGAATATGCCCTCCAATTCTTTTTTGGAGGTTATAATAATAATCAAGAATGATAAAATAAAGATTACGCCTTGCGCATGATTTACCGTTTGATGACGTATTTGTTCCCTCGAAGAGATTGCCAAATGTTTATTATATGCAAAACTAATACTTTCTCGTACAAAATTAATATTTTATGCTATATTTGGCAACTCTTCACACAATTTACTCAGAGAGATTTCCAATTTACTCAGAGAGATTTCCAACAAGCAAATGAAATCGGATTTATGAAAGTGCAAGTTTTGTGTTATATTTTATAATAAATTGTATTATAATTTAAAATAAATATATTAAAATAATTATTAAATAACTTAAAGTGTAAAAAACTTATTAAAACTTGATTTTTAAAGCTCATAAACTGTAAACAAAACACCTAAATTAAAGGGAAAAGAGAAGAAAAAGAGCAATCATGAAATGTGCAGTGCGCAATTGGAAACAAAGTGACAGCAAAAAAACAAGTGAGAAATAATTGTGTTAAAATGTAATATAGTTATCAAAATTTTCTTTGTTTTCAAAACGCTGTGTCAGTTTATAGTTTTCCAAGAGATAAAGCTCAAAGGAAGTTATGGCTGATATTTTGCAAGGAAAAAAATTGTTTTGAATGGGGAAAAAAGAAAAATAATTAGCACTTGGGTTCAATATTTATATAAAATAACTATAAATGAACAATTTCAAATAAAAAAATGTGAAAAGTAAAATAATTTTTTAAAATTGTTTATTATCAAACAAGTTTAATTTGAAAAAATCGCAATTTGCCCCACTGTCCTGTTTTTACAATAACAAAATAGTTCAACTGAATTTTATTAGCCAATCAGAACACATGTTAAGTGACGTCAGAATTCCATCATGCGCAGAAAAGTATTTTTATTTCAGGTTGTTGGCGTAATCTTTATTTTATCATTCTTGATAATAATTATTTAAAAAAAATTGCATTTCCTGAAAGGCTGTAAAAAACATTTTAATTTTTTTCAAGTGCACCCTACTCTCTGCAGTGGTCGACAAAAGACATAAACATATTTTACAACAATATAAAACAAATGTATGAGCGTGGCAAAAAATGTCCAACCTTTTTTAATAACTATAACAAAAAACGTGGCATCCTACGGTGTTACAGTCGCAGCGGAAATTTCCGTTTTCATGAAAATTGCATAGATGATTCCACTCAATGTAAATGCTAAAAACTTTAGTGGACGGACGCCTCAGTTTGCTGCTGTTTTCCAACAACCGAATAAAAGAAGACATTATATAAAGTAATGCTGGTGATTAGCGTTGTTTAATTCAATTGACAAGTTTGTATTTTTTTTTTCTTTTTTTTTTTGTTGTGGAATACTTTTTTGTTGTTGGAATACTTTTGGTAAAGATTTGTTTGCATTTTTGTTTTTTCAATTATGTTTGTGTATGGGTTGTTGTTGTTAGTTATTGTGTTTATATTATATTTCAGAGGAGATTCACTCATTGATTATATTGTATTTGATCTTTTCGTATATCTACTTTATTAATATATTTTCTTCTCACTAGGGGTTTGCAATTGCAGTTAGTATTTGAACTGCTTTATGCGATGTTTTTCAATGTTGTATTATTGTTGTACTTTAAGTTATTATTATTGTTGCTGTTGCTGTTGTTATTATTATTATTGCAATTTGTTGCAACAATGCTGTGGTTGATCTGTTCATGGAGACTTTGTCGTGACTAGTTTCTCATACACGATTCTTTGTATATCAAACATTTAGTAATCGATTTTTTTTTGTTTTTGCATCTCAGTTGCCTTGCAATTACATACAACGTTTACAAATGTTTAATGTTTTATTTTCTAAACCATAAATTAATGTTTTTCAGCGACGAACAGTAGTCGTAGTATATTTTTTTTTTTTTAGAAAATTATAGAATTCCAGCAATAATGCCAAAGAGAGATTTGTGAAATGTTATAGGAAAATATTTGAATTTTTTCAAAAATATGAAAACATCTACTTTAGATATTCTTAGTTGTTACTAGAGAACCATTCTTGGCATTCGACAGCATCTTTTTATCATTTCCTTGGTTTTGTTTAGATGTAATGGGCAGTGTGACCGTTGGGAATTCCCAAAAGATTCCACAGAAAACAGAGTACGAAGCAAAGGTGACAACAGCTAAGAGAAGATTTTAAGAAAAAAAAAGTGGCAAGTTTTTTTTTTTATCTTGAACCAGCACTCAGGGGATGACCCCTATATATGCAATGCATTGCGCCGGAACTGAAAACGAGGGGATAGTATTGAGGGGACAGATTAGGAAAGATGAGAAGATAGACAATTTTTTTTTAGCTATTTCATCCTTTTTTACTTCGCCGGGAATTTTTGGTACAGGGCCGACGAAGGTGGGTGCTGCTGTTACTCTGCTTTTAGTACATGATAGTGTCAGTCGCTGCCAATTATATTCAGTGACCAGTGCTATGCCTTTATCATTGAAACAGGCTGGCAACAACTAACACAAGAACGTCCAAATGCTGATCAGAAGAATTCAACACAATATTTCATGACTCAGCGCGGGCTCGAACTCAGGACCGTCCGCTTCATAGTCTCGTGTTCTACTACTTCACCCAACATCACCCACAAAGTTGAAAAGGAAATAATGAATGAATGAATATTAGCCGAAATTTTTTGTAAATTAAGTTACTAGCCACAAAATTAGTTAACGGGCTGGGCTCTAAGTTTAAATCTGCGATCTGAAAATTATTCTTATTTTATGAATTTGATCAAATTCTAATTTTTATTAAGAGTGAAATATTTTGAATTTTTTTTAAAGAAAAAGGCATCAAAAGGATGTTTATTATTTTTTTCTAATAAAAAGAGCACCACATTATTATTATTTTTTTTTAACTCGAACCAGCACCCTCATATTTTTTATATTTGAAGGTTTAAATAAATATAGAATGACTTGGAAATTAATAATTTCTAGTTCAATTAAGGATGTTTTTGTAAGAGTATGTATTTGATTTTAGTATTCTATAGTGTTACAGATTTTAAAAAGCTGAACTGTCCAGCAATAAGCTAAGGCGATCTTTTTGATTTTATTTTATTTATTTTTTTTATTGTACAGATTTAGAGAGCTTTTAATGAGCAAATGTTCAGATTTCGATAGCATGCAGTTAATTTAAATTCCACACACAGTACAATTTATGAAACTAAAGACATAAAAGAGCAATGCGTGTTTCGTTGCAACAAAGTGTTTAAAGTTGCATTAAAACACACAACATCAAATACAAATACAAAAATGGACAACGGCTTAGAAAATGAGTTCAGCATTCTACTGGTAGTCTATTTATGGTTTATAAGATCTGCTTTAATTATTTTCAAATCTAGACAACAGGGCGTTATAGACAATCTTTTTTTGTTTTTTTTTTACGTTTGTGTCTTAAGTCTTTTGCTTGATATAAAGGCAACTTTCATTAAATTTACACAAAAAATATGTTGTTGCTTTAATCTGCAAAACTTTCAAATTGTACTCAAAGTTACATAAATGATGTCATATACCAGCGTTAAATTTTTAATTTGCTAAAACACTTTCCGACAATTGTTTGCGCCCCATTAACAGCCGTTAATGAAACAATTACTGGCAACTGACAACTTAACAACTGTTTACATATTTCCTCCACAGCAGTTACATACAAAATAACGCTTTTCTCACAACATTATGGTAGGAACACAACTGGGACGAACGACAAATTTCGTTCGATACGACGAATTCATTGGCGAAAAATCGCTCTATAAATTCGTCGTATGAAACACAATAACGACGCATAAATTAAAATAATGAACAACAAAAATTGTACATTTTTTTTAAATCTTTTGTAATGCTCTGATGCCAGATTGTTTAGACATTCAATAATTACGACGGTGGTGTCCATTTTTTCGAGAACAAATTCCTTTTTGTAATTATTTTCTGAATATTTTTTTTTTGTCTGTAAATAAATTACTCTTTTCATTTAACAGCTGATGGGGTGACCATATGAAAAAGTAGGGAATAGAAAGAAATACTATATTATAAAAAGTGTTTAAAATTAATAAAAAGCAGAGCTCCGAAATCTTCGCTCGAATTCGAGTAGAGAGTGAAACTCGCTCGAATTCGAGCGCGAGTACTCCTGCGAGTGAAAAAAAATATAGAGTGTACTCTATTATTCTATGCCACTCGAATAAGAGCGCATATGCTTTGCTCGATTTCGAGTGCGAGTAAAATACGCTCGAAATCGAGCAGATTATACTCTTGCCGAGTACTCTTTCAGTCTTTCTCATACAGTGGAAAAATAGAAACTGTTTGTTTTTGCCGATTTGTGTGTGTGCGTGTGTGCGTGTGTGTGTGTGTGTGTGTAGCAGCAAGTAAAGTATTATTTATGTCTTTATTGTTCATTATAATATAGAAAATATAAGTAAACTTTTAAAAATATAATAAAACTTTTTTTATAAAACCAACTAATTGCTCCGCATACTCGCACTGTATGGAAAGACTGAAAGAGTACACAAAAACCACACACACACACACAAGTCAGCAAAGACAAACAGTTTCTATTTTTCCACTCGATTTTACTCTTAAGAGTGAACTCTCACTCTATTTCGAAGATTTTTACTCCCACTCTTACTTTTTAAAAAGGAGCACTCGCGAGTACTCCCACCTAAAATAAACGAGTGGAGAGTGAACTTTTTGTAACACTCGTAATCTTCGAGTACTCTTCTTCGCGAGTATTTTTCACTCGCGAGTAAAATCGAGTAAATCTGAGCTCTGATGAAAAGTCATCCGAATGATAGATGTTTGTGAATTAGTGAATGCATTTTTAGTATGCACAGAAAATGTTCGTGCCACATGCAACAATACAGTAGCAAACCATGTTTTTCCACAAAAAACCAGTTTGAGTATATGAAACCTGGTCACCTGATACGGTTTTCTTCGTCGTTCGCTGACCAAACAATTAGAAATAAATCTATTTTAACTTTCGCTGAGTATGACAAATTTCGACCCACACCACGATTGTGTGCATTTTCATATACACGAATATTCGCCACCAAAAATTCGTCGTTCGTCGCAGTTGTGTTCGTAGCATTAAAGTTAAATTTTTAAGTATTTAGCTGCTAAAATAAACCACAAACTGCTGCGAAATTGTAAATTAAAATGAACAATAATTACAATTGCAAATATAAAATTTAACATGAACAAGACCTCTATGGCAAGCAACCAAAGAAATAAAATAAATAAAAAGACGATTATTGTTTTAATATGGCAATAATTGCCGAAGCGTAGTCACAATATTACAGACTGCACCTTCAACGCCTCACTCACAGTTTAACGAAAGCAACATTTTGTGTGAATTGTGCAGCATCTTAGTAAAATGTAACTACTCGTAAATATTGAATAATAATAATAATGAAAAAAAGTATTAAGGCTGATGGATTAACATTTTAAATATTGCAGTGTATGTACATATTCAGAGATAATAGCTTTTAAATAGCTAATACTGCTGAACTGGGTTTGGATTGTAAAAATCAAAAATTTAACATTTATTTTAACATTCAATTTCCATTTTTTGAAAGTTTTTATATAAGTGCTGCCGGCTGCCACAATTCACACGGTCTACTTGATTCGATACGAGGACGGGTCTATAAGTTCGTGGCTTTTCCCGCCTCTTTAGTGAAATGGCAACACCGCTCCGATCAACAGGCAACTGTCTTGAGGGTGCTGTTGCGTGAAGTAGTTAACACGAGACTATGAAGCGCAGGGTCCTGTGTTCAACGCCGCGTTCAATCATGAATATTGTGTCGAATTCTTCTAATCCGCATGTTTGTGTTATTTGTTGTCAGCCTGTTTCAGTGATGAAGGCATAATAGTGGTCACTGCAGAGCAGAGGAACAGCACTCTCCTTCGTCGCGCCTTATAGCAAAAAATTAGCCGGCGAAGTAAAAGGTTCAAATAACTACAAAAAATTATTCTCATCTTTGTTCATCTGCCCCCTCACAATACTATCCCCTCGTTTCTAGTTACGGCGCGATGCAGTGCATATGTAGGGGTCATCCCCTGAATGCTGGTCCGAGTTAAAAAAAAGTTGTCAGTTGACTCCTGTTCAAATTTGAACAAGATGCGTTATGAGAAGAAAATGGAAAAAAATGAAATTCTTGTGGTCATTAAGTATTTATTTTTTGCGAAAAAAAAGCCCAACTCTCAAACCAAGGATCAGCCTAATAAATATTAAGGGGGCTCGGCACCATCTATTTTCATGTTAGAGAAGTGGCCGAACGTTCTATACGCCCTGTTGATTGATGTCTCTACATCTGAAACAATTGAAAAAATTCTCGATATGGTTCTAGCCGATCGGAGATTGAAAGTGAGAGAGATTGTGAAAATTATAGAAATCTCATACGGCTCAGTAGTTTCAATTTTGAATGATCACTTGGATAGGAGAAAGCTTTACGCAAGATGGTGTTTGCTCAACACCAAGGGCGCACACATGCCACCATAATAGAAATTTCAGTATTTTTGCAGAATTTAATGTGGCCGCAAAGTTCGTTGTAATATTTTCATAAAAAACCAATTGCATGGTCGTAATTTTTTAGATAAAACTCACTTAGTAATCATGCCTCAGCCACAGTATTCACTATATGTGAGTGGCCTCCCGTGTCCTTTTTCCTCTTCCCAAGATTGAATGGGACAGATCCATGACATGACGGCAATTTGCAACAATCGAGGAGATAGAAACCAAATAGCTGAGGGATCTCAAGGACACACCAAAATATGCAAAACACGACTGCTGTGAGGATTGGGAAATAGGCTGGCACAAGCGTCCTATATGTATTTGAAGGGAACTACTTTGAAGAGTACAAACTAACAACTGTTGAATAAATAAATACTTTTTGAGGCAAATTAAAATTCGCCTTATGATCGAAACACAACTGGGACGAATGACGAATTTTTCATTACGAATATTCGTCGTTGGAAAAAAAAACACATTTATAGTAAGTAAATAAAAATACTCACAATATGAACGTTGGACGAAATACGTCGTGCACAACGATCTATGCGATAGGTTTATTTCTATTTCTTACGCAGACGAACGACGAACAAATCAATATAAAGTGCCCAGGTTTCAGACTGGTTTTTAGTGAAAAAACATACTTCACTACTGTATTGTTGCATGTAGCTCGAAAATTTTCAGTGTATACTAAAAATGCATTCACCAATTCACAAAAATTTATAATTCGGAAGACTTTTTATTAATTTTGAACACTTTTTATAATATAGTATTTCTTTCTATTTCCTATTTTTTCATATGGTCACCCCATCAGCTGTTAAATGAAAAGAAATCAGCTGTTAAATGAAAAAATTTAGAAAATAATTAAAAAAAAATTTTTTCTGGAAAAAAAATGGACACCACCGGAGCAATTATTGATTGTCTAAAAAATCTGGCATCAGAGGATTACTAAGATTTTTAAAAAAATTAAAAATTTTTTTGTTCATTATTTTAATTTATTCGTCGTTATTGTGTTTCATATGACAAATTTATAGAGCGAATTTTTATCAACGAATTCGTTGTACTGAACGAAATTCATCGTTCGCCCCAGTTGTGTTCCTACCATTATTTGTTGAACAGACCTCGTATAAAATAAAATAATATTGAATTAAAATTAATAGAATTATCAAAGTGGACAGAGCATCATACTGAGTCTGGGGCAGCAGTTAGCCTAAATCCGCCAATATACTGATTGTCAGGCAAGATTTTCAATCATTCGAATTGTAGTCAAAATCCTTTTCAATAGAAAAATCCTTTTCCGTTCGATGTGGTACGATTGAAAAAACTGTCTACAACGTGTGTAATAAAGGGTGGGCAATTTTGAGGTGAGGAAGTAAATTTACTTAATCCTAAAATATCATTCATATTTTTGTGAGATATACGAAACGTAAACATGAGTCGTCGAAACGACGAAGAATGATATTCCAGGATTAAAAAATATTTTTTTTATACAAATCAGTTTTATTGCTACGAATGTGAAGTAGAGATATGGGAATTGATCATGGAATATGATGTCGGGCATATGCCCACCTCTAGCACGTCGACAGACGTCCGATCTTTTCACAAAATTTTAAAGCACATTTTGTAACAAAGATTCGCTTATCTCGTCAATACAACAACAAATTTCATTTTTGAGAGCGTCAATTGTTTGTGGTTTGTTCACGTAAATCCGGTATTTCAAATGGCCCTCCAGAGAATATAACCCAGCGGCGTTAAAACACAAGAACGAGGCGGCCAATTGACATCGCCAAATCGAGATATTACGCAATAACTGAATACTTTGGCCGGCTGTACGGCTTGTGGCGCCGTCTTGCTAAGACCAAAGGTCACTGATGTCAACATTAGCCAATTGTGGCCACAAAAAGTCGGTCATCATGGTTTGGTAGCGCAACTAATTCACGATGACGGCGTTTCTTCATTTTCGAAAAAAAAAGTACGAGGCGTTGATGCCACAAACCGCATGTGAATTTCGTGAGCCCCATATGCCTCTTCACTAAAGATGATTTTGTTGAAAAATGCGTTTTTTTAGTTCAGTTTTTCAAATAGGAAATTTGTTTTTTGCTAATTTTTCGACCTTTTTTTTATATTTTAATTTTATGATACACATTGTTTTTTAGAATTGTAATTAAAAAATTTTTTTCATTGAAAGAAAACATAAAAAATAATAACAATTTCCTGAAGAAGTTAACCAAAGGTTAACGAAATATTGAAAGATAAATATAAATATATATATATATATATATATATATATATATATATATATATATATATATATATATATATATACATATATATCATAAAGACCTTAAGCTTAAAAAATATTGTATCAAATAGGAAATTTTTATAATTAAAATTATTTGTTGAAAGTGTAGCGTAGCGTTCCATGATTAAAATTTCCTAACGTTTTACTAAATAAATGTCAAAGAATGACAGCTAAATTATGGACATTTCATCATTTGACAGGCAATTTACTTCCTAACCTCAAATTTGCCCACCTTTTAGATTGCAAATTGAATTGTAATTGATCAATTTTAACCAGGGACCGAAAATAACTGTTATGTTTTTATTTTGGAGTAAAAAGGTTACGCAAAAATTCCCTTTATATGTATTTGGGAATTTTTAACCATTATGGTCGCATTTATATTATATTGATTATCGTAACCAATTACATTGAGAAAAATAGAATTTTGGTTATAAACAACCATTATGTCAACCAAAAAAATTTGTTGCTTAAAAATAACTATTATGATATATAATTTTTTTTTTTTTTTTTTTTGTTCATCACTTATAAAACAACCCCACAAAATTTAGCAATTTCACCAGTATTTGATCTTTCAAACAAAATACGTAGGCACGATAATTTTTAGACTCTTTTGTTTTCTGATATAATCTTTTCAATAGAAATTTCAACGCATGGTTATAGATTTTTTCCCTGTAAACTTACAATATCATTTTAAAAATTTATTGATGTCTATCAGGTTTTGGTATGAAAGTGTAATTAGTGAAGGGTATATAAGATTTGGCATAGCCGAATATATCCTTTTGACTTATTTCTATTCTGAACACAAAGTTATTTTCTATTTTTATGGAATAGTAACCAAAAAAAAAAAATTTTTTTTTTAAATCGTTATTTTTAAACGAAAATTTTTTTTGGTTGATATAATGGTTATTCAAGACCAAAAAAGTTTTTGGTTGATATAATGGCTATTTATAACGAAAACAAAAATATTTCTCATTTTAATTGGTTACGATAACCAAAATAAAATATATTTTTTGATAATGGTTAATTATAACCATTATACAAAAGTCATCTATGTTAATGGTTAAATATGATTTTTTTGTCGTTTATCTTATAACTGTTACGTTCCTACTTTTAACACACCACTTTTATATTTGTTTTATATAAATATTTTTTTATAAAATTATTTTTATTGAAATATACTCATAGAAATGCTTACGTAACAGTTTTGGTTGACATGAACAAAAGAATTTTAATCGATTGATGGATGTGATGTTTTCTTGTGAAAATCATAAAATATCTCTAGCAAAAAAAAAAATATTGCATGTAAAATGTTTTATAATACTTGAAGCAATATTCACTTGATTATGTTGTTGTGTTCACATAATTATTTACAATAATAAAACTGAATTTAAGTAATAGCGCGACATGAGTTACGCTCACACTGACAAGCATAAAGCAGCTGGAATACCCCACGACTACATAAAACAAAAGGGCCAACGCTAATAAGCAAATACATATTTCGTCTAGTACGAGTTCATTCGCACAGAGAGACATAAAATCACACATTAAATAATTTATGCATCAAACAATGATTAGGCAATGGGTAACGAGGTATTGCAGCAACAACGCAAAGCTTTCTTCCCACGTGCTGTTTTCCTTTTATTTATTAAACAGCAAGTTTTTCTTTCAGTTTTCGCAATGTGTTTTTCTATTGTTTATTTGTTGCTAAATTATTTTTCTAAAAAAAAAATACAAACACACCAGTTACATACATGCACATGTATTTAACGCGCATATGCTAAACGCTTATAATTAAATTTTGTTTCGAAATTCTTAGATAATTTTGAATATTATAATGAAAATTGTAAACAAACTAATTTACTACATAGTTTTACTTATTGGCTATTTAAATTGAAAAAGAATCATAAATTTGGTCAAGGTTTTGGAAAATCTTAACATTCAAAATTCATCTTTTTTTATTGTGTAGTTGTTGCTGCTGTTGTGGTTCATTTCTGTAGCCAATGGCGTAAAATGTGAAAAAGTTATTAAAAACAAATGTTAATGACTTTATAACACGCATTTTAAAATATTTTCAGGTTTAATTCTTTTTTCTAGATATAACCAAAAATAATACTAATTAACTAAACAAAACAAACAAAAAACTGAAAATGCAGAATTTTCTTCTGTTACAAACAAAAGACTTAAGACACAAGTGTTAACATAAATTTACAATAAAAATATCTTCATAATGCTTTCAAAGAAAAACATCTTTAAAAATTTATTCCTAAGTGGCCATTAAGCATTTTCTTAATAGTTTCCAGCACTTAAAATATCCAAAACCTTTGATGTTTTCATTTATCGCAAGATTACACTTTGGGAAATATTTTTAAAGGCAATGAACGTAAAATTCATGAATAATGTTGCAACAAGCGCTAAAAATGTTAGAAAGCCCCGTATGTATTGTATTCAAATGGTTTTTACTTTTCCAAGAAAACTCGTTAGACTTAAGTGAAACTTTCAATTGAGTTCCGCAGAGAATCTTTCCATCACGTTATTATACCCTCGAAAAAAGAATTGAAGGTTATATTCACTTTGTCATTTCGGGTGTAACGCAGCGAAATATCTCTCAGATATATCTCAGATCCCATAAAGTATACATATATTCTTGAACAAAGATGATATCTAAGACGATCTAGCCACGTCCGTCCGTCCGTCTGTGGAAATCACGATGCAGTCTAAACGAAAAGAGCCAGACCCTTATAAATTGGTATAAATATATCTTGAAGAATAGCACAGATCAAGTTCGTAAATGGGCTGAATCGGGCCAGAGGGAAAAAACTTCCCCTAAGAAAAACTAAGCCAACCTCTAAAAAAAACAACATAATTTTTAACGTTTCTTTTATAATTTTGTTAAGCAAACTAGATAATTATTATGTCAAAGAAGGTCCAAAGCGTTGAGCTTGGAGTCAGAAAATCAGAAAAATTAATTTTTAAAACCCCGCCCCCTTTAGTGGGCGTTGACGTAAGATATTATATGCAAAAATAGTGTAAATATTTAACAAATTGTATAATTTAAGCCTACATTCCCTAAAAATTTTGTTTTAAAGCTTTTATGACGAATCTGAGATGTTCTCTGATCTGCCCTAGCCTTTACACCATTAACCCCTAAATGACCCTATCAAAATATAATAATTTTTTTTTACACTTAATAACTCCAAAAATTGGCATTTTACAGTTTTATAGCAAAGGTGAGACGCCTCTACCACGGCCCTCACGGAGTGACCCCGACAAAATGGAATACTGCTCTCATGTATGGGCCGGTGCTTCAAAGTCTATTTTGAAGTTGCTCGACCGCGTACAAGAGAGAGCGCAGAAACTCATCGGTGACAGTAGGGTAGCCAACTCTATTGACTCCTTGGAGCATCGACGCAACGTGGGGTGTGTTTCACTGTTCTACCGATACTACAACGGAATGTGATCTATTGAAATAAGGGAGCTTGTGCCCGAAAACCTTTTATTTTTGCGAGCTACCCGCTCTTCACATAAGACGCATCCTTTTGTGGTTGAGTTGCCAGTGAAGCGCACCACGCATTACAGAGAAAATTCGTTCTTTGACCGAACGGTTCGTATTGTTCTGAAACAATGAATCGCATATGTAGGGGTCATCCTCTGAGTGCTGGTGCAAGAAAAAAATATATAATTCTTACTTTCTAAGTATTTGAAGGGTATTTAGAATTCGACCCGGTCGAATATAACGTTCTTGCTTTTTATTTTTGGTAATACGGAAGGAAAGCTCTCGTGAAGCTTTTTAGTCACATGCACAGCAAATGCCTATTTCAATTTACAATCCTGGTAAAGCTGCTACAAAAATTCTTTAGTCAATTCCACCTCGAAGAGTAGTGCATCTTAAAACCACTGCCGATCGGAATGTATGAATGTGACATGGCCAGGAATTGGAGGGTGTATTCACTTTGTCATTCCGTGTGCAATGCAGCGAAATATCTCTCTAAGATGGGGTCTTAGAGAAATACTTTTGATCAGTAAAGATAAAGTTTATATATTCTTGATCATGGCATCTAAGACGATCTAGTCATGTCCGTCCGAAACGAAAAAATAAAGACCAGAAATTTGGAATAGATAAATTTTGAAGTTCCAGTTCGTAAATGGCCTGAATTGGGTCACAGGGAAAAAAGTTCCCCTAAGAAGAACTAAATCAACCTCTAAAAACAGCATAATTTTTTAAGTTTTTTGTAAAAGATGGTCCCAAGCATTGAACTTGGAGCTAAAAAAATAAAAACAATCACAATAAAATTTGTGTAAATAGGGACTGTTATCACATTCAACTAAGCCACGTAATAAGTGGTGACAAACACAATACACATGAGCACTGATGATGAAAGGGTTGCGTCTTTCGAAAACAGCTGTTCTGCTCTGCTGTGTAAGTTGAGTAACAAAAACTGATGTTGACTTGCCTTTGTGCCTTGGAATATTTATCATGTCTTTCTGAGATTTAAATTACAATTTCGAACAATTAGCCTATAGAATCTTAATTCAATTTAATATAAAAAAAATCCATTTTTAAAACCCCGCCCCCTTTAGTGGGCGTTGACGTAAGATATTATATGCAAAAATAGTGCAAATATTTAATAACTTGTATTACTTAAGCCTATATTCCCTACAAAAATTTCAAATTTTTAAGCTTCTACACGAAACTGAAATGTCCTGATCTTCCCCTGCCCTACCACACCACTCACCTAAAAGACCCAATCAAAAAAAAATTTTTTTTTGCACTTAATTAACCCAAAAATTTACTTTTTAAGTTTTTATAACAAAGATGAGATATGCGCCCCCCACGGCCCTTCCCGGAATGACTCTGTTAAAATAGAATTTCAAAATTGGGCACAGAAACATGTTAAAGGAACCCTGACCCAGCAGGTTAACCGTCATTAATTCATTTACTAAATATTTGGAGGGTATTTAATATTCGACCCGATCGAATGTAACGTTCTTACTTGTTTTATATACTTATTTGCACTTTTTAAAAACCTTTAGTTTCATTTATACAATCTGAACAACAATTTTTTTTTTCGAAAATTTTTACGCAGATTCAACACTTTGCGTATCTCCAGGACTTAAGCCAAAATCAACAAAAAACTCAAAATGAAGCTAAATCACAGACGGCTCAAAGCAAGAAGTCGGCAACTACAAGTCTACGTGAACAAAATGGCCAGGTAGAAGAAACCGAACAACGTTTTGCTGTAGCGGTAGAACAACCAGTACCCCAGCTACGCAGAGCAGTTGCTTATCGACAACAAAGTCCCTATCAACAACAGCAGCAGCAGCAACAACAACAACAACTACAACAGCAAAACTCTAACCAGGCACAGTATCAAATTATACCAGAAGAACAATTCTTGAAAATACTCGAAGAAGAGCTGCAAGCCAGAGCCTACCATGACGATCAAGTGAGACGGCATCAGGTGGTGCAAGAGCAAAACCAGCAACGGCAACAGCAACAGCCAACTTATCACCATCCAGCGCAGCATCAAAATCAACAACAATCTGCGGCGGCTGCGGCTGCTGCTGTAGCTGCCTCTCAGAAAGTGGCCTTACAAGCACAAGGCTTAGGAAATTATAGACAGAGACTGGAAGCTGAGGAGGATGGCCAACAAGAATATGTTCAGTACGCACAAAGGCCTAGAGGAGGTCCAAAATATTTGCCATTAACGCAAGTTGCACCACACGAAGAACAAGCACAACAAGAATTGCCCGCATCGCCTCAACCTGTGCCACAATTGCCTCCACAAATTGCCTACTATCAGCCTCAAATCAGTTATAAAGCTTTGCCTAACCATCCCTTGGCCAAATCCTCACTAGAGAAAGAAATCGAAATGCTCTTCGCCTCCAATAAACCAAATGTAGCGCCTGTACAAATTGTGGACAATTCTAATGAGCCCTCAGCATTGATAAACCATCATCAGCGTGCCCCAGCACAACCTCAACCCTCGGCTAGATCTCCAAAAGCTTATATTCCCAGCACAGCCGCTCCCAACAGTCTGGTTGATGGTAACAACCAACCTTTTGTACCCTCCACGTTCCGTTTTCCCAATTATCCACAACCAACACAAAATTACCCGGCAGCAGTGTCTCAACAACTTATTGATGCCAAAAAATTGGGACCAGTAGTTTATCCACCACAAGCGCAGGGAGAACCCGTTCCCTCTCGCCAACCACCCGTTCAAGCATCACAGTTTTATTACCAGGACGCTGGCCCCTCACCTTCACCAGCTCCACGGCCTAAAGCCTATCGCTCGAAATATGGCACCAAATTTCCCACAACGCCCACACCTCTTAAGAGCCGGCAAAATGAAATTAATTATCCTGCCCAGAACAAATACGCCCAGCCTCTGTATGACATTGAAAGGCCGGCACCATCAAATGCGCCCGGCTCGCCAACACATTTCTATCCCAGTCCAGCTGACCTCCGTAGAAATATACCTCCCACACCGCCACAACCAACAGCAGCAGTAGCCGATAAATATACCGCTCCACCCAACGATTTCCGACAATTCGCCCTACCCGGCCCCGCATCTTCCCAGTCAAGTATTTATGTGTCACAAGGCACGGGCATAGCCACGCCATCGCATCCCATAAGCACCGTGAAACCCAAAACAATAGAAGATCTTAAGCAACTGCATTTACCACGGCCCGGTGGAAAGCCTCTAACTCAAGCTGAATTTCAATCTCTAGTGGATGCTGGATATCCATTAACGGCTGTACCCGTTCCTGTGCCCGTTCCTTATGAACAATATGTTAAAGAGCATCCCGAATATCGTAACCAGCCACCCCCACAGCCACCAACACTACCCGTCAACTATGAACATCTAATGCGTTTTGCACAATTGCAGCAACACCATCAAGTTCCTCAGTACGGCCCCCAACGGCCCACACATCCACGAGCTTTAGTTGGACGACCATCAGAGCAGTCGTTGAAAATTGTACCCTCACCATCCGACCCCCAAATGGCTACGGGAATAGGTGGCGGTAGCGTCACCTATTTGCGTGCAATACACGACAATCAGAAACGACGTCCCCGAGATGAAACCGAAACGAAAGTATTAGGCGCTAAGGAAGAACCGAAACACGAAGTGGAAACGAAACAAGTCGACGAACAGAAAGAGAAGTAGTTAATGAGCTGATAAGCACACATACTAATATAAACAGTTATTCTTAGAGTGATTGACGTATTCACGTGGAAAGCAAAACGGCCTTTCCAGGACCTTCCAGCTTTCGACGAAAATATACCAAATGCGATAAGAATGATTTCTTTTTTTACTTATTTTATTAAAATTAAAAGTATTAAATTTTAGCTTAGCATATTGTTCGAATAAATTATGTACGTATTTTTTAATGGATGAAAATCCATTTAAATAAATTTTTTAAGAAAATTGTAAGAATAATTATTGAAATAAAAGAAAAAAACTATTATAATTTTGTTATACCCAGTCATTTCCAATCAAGGATAAAATTCAAATTGTGAAAAAAAACTATTAATAAGAGGCTTAAAAGATTTAATTTTCATATGAAAATTTGTTTTATTAACATCTTATACTCGTAAATCACAAAAAAAAAATTATAAATTAGCCCTTAAGCACATTTCAAAAAAGAATTGGAGGAAATATTCACTTTGGCAGCGAAAATATCCCTCTAAGACCCCATAAAGAATATATATTCTTGATCAGTGATGATATCCAAGACGATCAGTCGTGTCCGTCAGTCTGTGAAATCACGATACAGTCCAAACGAAAAGAGCCAGACCCTTAAAATTTCGTATAGATACATTTATAAGGATAGCTCCAGACAATTCGTAAATGGGTTAAACCGGGCCAGAGGGAAAAAGGTTACCCTAAGAAAAACTAAACCACCCTCTAAAAAACTATATAATTTTTAACGTTTTTTTTTGTCATTTTGTTAAGCAAATGATATATTTTTATGTCAAAGAAGTTCTAAAGCGTCGAACTTGGAGTCAAAAAAATAAATTTTTGGACCCCGCCCCCTTTATTGGGCGTTATTATATGCAAAAACAGTGTAAACATTTAACAAATTGTTTTACTTAAGCCTACATTCTTCAAAAATAACGTTTTTAAGCTTTTCTGACGAAACAGAGACGTAACCTGATCTCATCTGCCCTACCCCCTCCTCCCCCTTTGACATCTAAAAAAAAATTTTAATTTATTTTACTTTAATTATCCCCAACATTTATTTTTAGAGTTTTATGGCAAAGGTGAAATGTCTCCGCTACTGCCCTTGCCCGAGAGGCCCCGACAGTTTTAATACCCTCCAAAAAGAATTCGACCCCATAAAATATATATATTCTTGATCAGTAATGAAGTGTGTGGAAAACATGATATAGCCTATTTTGGATCCCGCCCCCTTTAGTGGGCATTGACGTACGACATTAGCAAAAATAATGTAAATATTAAACAATTTGTATTCCTTAAGCCTATAAGAAGCTGGGATGTTCTCTGATGTTGCAAAGGTGAAATGTCTCTCGCACGGCCCTTCCCGGAATGACTCTGTCAAAATAGAGATTTAAATTTGGATACAGAAATGTCTTAAAGGAACTCTGTGCCAGCAACTTAAATATTTTAAATTTACCTACTGAACATGTGGAGGGTATTTAAGATTCGACCTGGTCGAATATACAGTTTTTACTTGTTTTTTTTTATATTTCAAATGGTTTGGCGTTTTATAGTGCAATGTAATTCATTAATGATCAAAGCTTATCATCTCCTTCGTTTTAAAAATGGCTGTATGAGTTTATCTGATACGTGCATGGTAGAACTCTACGAGATTGAACTTATGTATGTATATGTCTTCTTAGTTATTCCATGAGTTTCCTACTCTCCGTAAATATAAGGATTGATAGTCTGTTCTGAATTTCTTTTAGCAATTAGTACAACTTTTAGACCTACTTTACGCTTATTAGTAATAAATGTGTGGGTGCTGTTGGCTGAAGTAGTAAAACACATGACTATGAAGCGGAGGGTCCTGAGTTCGAGCCCGCACTAAGTCATGAAATATTGTGTTGAACATAATTGGCAGCTACTTACACTATCATGTACTGAAAGCAGAGTAACAGCACCCACCTTCGTCGGCCCTGTAACAATGAGCAGGCGACCCTGTAACAATGAGCCGGCGACCCTGTAACAATGAGCCTAATCTGTCTCCTCAATACTATCCCCTCGTTTTCAATTCCGGCGCAATGCATTGCATATATAGGGTTCATCCCCTGAGTGCTGGTCCAAGATAAAAAAAAAATATTAAACCATATTTCCTATGAAATTACTTCATTAAGGATGTTTAAGGACACTCTCCTTTAGTTTAAACTAAAAAAAATGGTAATAACACATTAGAAACCAACATGAAGTGAGACTTAAATTATAATCGCGGGTGCAGAAAAAATTTACAATTTTCCTACGCTCGTAATAAAGAAATTTACAATCATTTAAATATTTACCCCCCAAATTCATAAAAAAAATAAAACGTATTTGAAATCTGTTTTAAGAAAATTGTGTAAGAAAAAATTTTAGTAAAATACATTTGACTCATTTTAAATTTTATGAATACCGGGGTTTAAATTTATCCTACTACAATTTCTTATTTAGAAGTTTTTTCTTCCAACACGTATGAAACCACAGCATGTTTGGCAGTACTTGAGGGATTACCGCTTAATTCGATTCGAATAGAAAGCTGTTCGAAATTGTATGCTATTAACATGATAATTCGAAACCATTTTCTTTCGAATCTCCCCTGAACTGCTCTTCGAAAAATATTCATTTGATAAAACCGAACAAAAGCTTGTATATTTTATATAAATTTGTTTTTATTATGATTTAGCTTATTTTTAACACTACGACTTTAAATTTCAAGTAATAAACATTTATATGAGAATATTGTAATCACTAGATAAAACTTTACGATATTAATTTTAAAATTTCATATTAAATATTAATAAGTTGTTGATTGCCATAAAAAGCAAACAAATATTTGTGTTTGTGTTGTATGAAAATGCCTTAACTGTGTGCTATTTAAAAAAAATACCACATCCAGTTTATTAAAACAAAAATATATGTGAGTTATTTAAATGCGGATCACGGAACAGACACTCACTGCTACTTCTTTGTCAAAAACGATTCAAACTTAATGGAGTGATTCAAAAACCTATGCTATGGTTGGAAGTTAAACGGTGTATTGCTATTGCTGTTGCTGCTATCGGCCGAACTTAAGGTTTCAGGTGTTGCTTCTTTAGCTTGTAGACGGGAGATATTGGGATCCTTTTTATCTTTACGATCGCGTTCCTTCTCCTTGTCCTTTTCCTTGTTGTGCTTGTGTTTATGCTTGTGTTTGTGTTTCTTTTTGTCCTTCTTTTTCTTTTTCTGAAAGAAAGTCAAAAAAAAAATCTTGATATTATTTAATTCATTGATTTTTATCCATAAATTAACTCACCTTCGAATTGCTATCCATTTTATGTTTCAATTCGGTTTCAGCTTTTATCGAATCAAAACTACTATCCATACGCATGAGGGTCGATTCCGATACATCTATTATTGTAATAGAATTTTCATCCTCTTCAAATACCTCGCTTTTAAGCTTTTTGCTTTCCGAACCAAAATTCTCTGTTTCAGTGGCGTTTAGCGTCGCAGTAACTTCCACTTTGGTCACTGTTTCAGTTTCAGTTTCTACAATTTCATCTTTAATTATTTCATTGGACACTAGTATCTCTTCGTGTGATTCTAATTTAATAATTTCATCTCCCACTGCAAAGGCTTCTGATGCTGTCCGCTTAAGACTGTTTGTTGGTAGTGTCTGCTCCAACACAACATCATTGTCATCGCTTTTTGATACTTCTGGTTTTATTTCGGGCAGCGGTTGTGGTGGCGGCGGTGGTGGTGGCGGTGGTGGTGGAGGTGCCGGAGGTGGTGGCGTCGGTATTTTAGTTACGCTTGTGGCAGATTTTTTCATTGAACTTTCCCGTACAAAGTCCTTATACATGCTGGTCATTTCTGCAGATTGCAAGCACAGGGGACGTTTAGTGCCGTAAAGAGCATAATATAAGTCGACCATGTCACAGCGGAGTTTCGTATCAAAAGCCAATTTATTGCTTTATTTTATTTTGAGAAGAAAATGATATTAACATGTTAGTGAGTTTACTTCCAGGTATAGTTCGATGAAATTACACTTTGTTGGCATAAAATGAAATGTTTGTGTCGGATGAAAATGTGTAGGTGACCATTTCTTGTTTGAATGTTTCGTGCAAAAGCACAAGTGTTTTTCTTTAACATTTTTATATAAAACAAACACCAATTTTTAAAACTTTGTACATTTTGTTTTCTATTTAATTCCCACTTAGGTGGCGTGATTTATGTAATTATTCGCTTAATATTTGTCTTTGGATATAAGCTTTGTATTCTGATACACTAATTTAACTTTAGAAAATTTTTCATTAATGTAAATGAAATTTTCTTTTTTATCTTAATAATTATTTTTCATGAATAATTTGGCGAGAGCTAATAATTTAATTAAAAAACCTGAGATTTATATTAATTAAGAGACGAATTCAATTCAAGTTCTAAGTACAATTAGTATATTATTCGTTAAACCGGAAATATGTCCTTTAAGTAACAGATTTTTAAAACAGGGGGTAAATTATGGCATTCGATATCGATCAAAATTTGTATTACAATTGTATAGAAATTCCGTTCGATATCGAATGCGGTAATTTGGCCCCAGAATAAAAAAAAAATTTGGATATGAACTGCCTGGACCACGATGTCACTCGATATCGTTTTCTCATATAAATACATTTAAAACAAAAACAAATTTCAAAATTTTGTTTTTGTTTTAAATATATTTATATGAGAAAACGATATCGAGTGACATCGTGGGCCAGGCAGGAACTTTTTGTAGCATTTTCAGGGGTGTGGTTACTGTGTAATTGTATGCTATTAACATTGAGATTAGAAAGCAATTGCTATTGAATCGAATTACACAGTAATCCCTCAGTCTTTGAACAGAATTAACCGCAACTATTAGAAGTCTGCTGAATCTTGCTGGAGTGGAATGACCATTTTCATTATGACAACTTCTAGCCGTTTCTCATGGAAAATAATCTCTGTGGCCATTTCAAAGAGCGGGTTAACGAAAACAAACCACAAGCAACTGACGCTCTGAAAGATGAAATTCGGCGCTGCATTGACGAGACAAGCGAAGCTTTCTTACAAAATGTGGTTCAAAATTTTGTGGAAAAAAAAGTACCAATTGAATTCGTCAAAAAAAATTGTGTTTTAAGTCAATTTAACTCTTAACCTCAAATTTGTTTACCCTTTATTTTAATTTTCCATACAAGACTAATATCCTTCACGTCCTTAGAAACAGTACGCAAACGCAAAAATTAAGATATTCATATATAAACTTGAGATATTCCCCCTTAATCTGTAACTAATTGTCAACATCACGTCAAGATAATATCAAAAATAGGACTCTTAAGCTAAGAACACACTATCGGTGCAATGTACCGTTATCGTTAGCTCACTGCAATAAAGTCATAAGTATTACAACAAAATTGCATTATTTCTCAATTAATTCTGGAATAAGTCTATATGGCTTTATTACCAATGCAGTGTGGTGCAATTATTTCCTTATGTTTCAATTAGTTGACAAATAAAGCAAATTTAGCTTATTACTTATAACTTTATTTCAGTGAGCCGACGAAAATCGGTACATTGCGCCGATAGCCTTACACACTTCTTGTGTACAACAATTAACTACTTCAGTCCGTCTCTGTCTATTCCCCATGCGTTTAGCAATAGCAATTGAGTGTTAGAAATTGATAATTGTTGAAGAGAATGGGTACAGAAGTGTCCTAATTTTGATATCGTCTTGACGTGACGTTTTTTTTTTTGTTTTTTTTTTTAGGAGTAGGACCAGCACTCAGGGGATGACCCCTATATATGCAATGCATTGCGCCGGAACTGAAAACGAGGGGATAGTATTGAGGGAACAGATTAGGAAAGATGAGAAGATAGACAGTTGTTTTTGTAGCTATTTGAACCTTTTGCTTCGCCGGCTAATTTTTGCTACAGGGCCGACGAAGGTGGGTGCTGTTACTCTGCTTTTAGTACGTGATAGTGTCAGTCGCTGCCAATTATGTTCAGTGATCAGTGACTATGCCTTCATCATTGAAACAGGCTGGCAACAACTAACACTAATGCTGATCAGAAGAATTCAACACAATATTTCATGACTCAGCGCGGGCTCGAACTCACGACCCTCCGCTTCATAGTCTCGTGTTCTACTACTTCAGCCAACAGCACCCAAACAGTTACAGAATAAGGGGTATTATATGTAAACTTCTTCCTTCAACGTACATTAACAATTTACCTACACAATTGTATAGCCAGGAACGGAAACGGATAGAAGTTCCAGCGGCGTTAAATCACAAGAACGAGGCGGCCAATCGAAAAATTACGCGACCGGTGATTTGCTAATGCAATAACTGAATTGTTGGGCCGGCTGTGTGTCTTGCTGAAACCAAAGCCCACTGATGTCAACATTAGCCAATTGTGGCCACAAAAAAAAACGGTCAACAAAAAACGGTTTGGTAGCGCAGAGAATCCACGGTGACGGCGAATCCTTGCAAATTTCCGAAAAACTATGGGCCGATGATGCCGCCTAACGCACGCTACGGTCACTTTCTTTGGATGTAATGCTTTTTTCGAGGAATGTTTGTGGATTTTGTGAGCTCCATGTCCTCCAATTTTGTTTGTTTACACAAACGCATAATTGAAATGGGCCTCATCACTCTCTTTACACTCTTGAAAGAATATAAACTATCAGTGGTCTGGCTGCAGTTAAAAAATATTTGCCAACGAGGCTTGATGTTGACTGACTCAGACCCGCTTTGCCACTGATTACTATAATCATATTGGGGTGACATTAATCTTCTGTCACTGTTAGGAACGATTTTCTTCCAAATAAATGTTGATTTATTTTTATTGACAGTTTATTGTAATATTAATCAAGCTTATGGTCGTTTTTTATAAAATTTTATTTCGTCTAATTTTTATTCAATACTAAGTATTTCGTTAACAGTTTGTTAACATCTTTAGGAAATAAATGTATGTACGTACGGAACAATTCAAGAATTCCAACACTAATGAAAATTTTGAAATCAAATACATGGGCTAATAACGCTCTTGATAGACTTATACATGATTTAAGTAAAAAAAAACTAATCACGGTCAAACAATTGTTACTTATTAAAAAGATAATAATACTAAAAGCACAACTTTTATTATTCAGGCTTAATTAAGACGATCCACAGTTGTAATTAATAATAATCTATCATTACAGCAAATGTTGCAATGGAAGCATTCGGATTTTAAATGTTTCGTAAAAAACCACTGACATTCAGTAGAGCTAACGATGTCCCGCTGGCACTAGCTCCAATTTTTTCTTCTCCCTAATTCTCATCTAAAATTTGCCGCTGCACAATAATTTTTGTTTTTATGTCCGCGACTTTTTCCTTCTATATTTTGTTTTTCTTTTTATAAAATGCCGTCCGTGCCTCATATACTAAAAAATGTTCACCCATACTATAAAAATGCACTTAACATTAAATTATATTTCCACTATCAAACTTCAAACAATTGAATACGTATAAACTAAATAAACAACAAGTAATAAAAAAGAAACATCTTTTTCCATCTTTTGCCTTTAGAAAAATGATGCACTCAGCCAGATTATGAATGTCGGAAAAAGTCGTAGAGAAAAGACAAATTTTAATTGTTTTCTTGATTCTGTGACAATTTTTTCTAGTCAAAACTTCGATTGCGACATATTTGCACGTATAATATTTCTGTATTATTTAAAATTTTCAGAAGTTATTGTGTTCACACATTTAATTCATTTTTATAAATCTTTAATCATGTATTCACCCGTATTATGTGTGTCACAGTCAAATTTATGCCTACTACAAATTTTTTATGAAATAAAGAAAAATTTTATAAACATCGCTTTGTTTGTTACAGATTAAGGATGTCTATATGCCTGCATTTCATTCGTTCTTACACCAAATCATCAATAGACTTAAATTTAATTTAAAAAATACGAAACTTCTTAGTTTATGCAAAAACTCTCAAAAAACAAGTGAGAATTACAAAAGAAAAAGCATGCAGGCCGTGAAATATTCAAAAACTATAACAAATAAATTTTTTAGTTTTTGCAAATTTCAAAGACTTTTTTTTTGTAATTCTCATTTGTTTCTCGAGAGTTTGTGCATAACCTAAGAGGTTTTGTGATTTTAAAATTAGGTTGAAGATTGCTGATGATTTGGTGTAAGAAGAAATGAAATACAGGCATATAAATATGATTAACCCGTAACACACAATGCAGTTATTAATAACAAATTATTTGAGACTTCTCAGAAAAATAGTATGTATTAGAGAAATGTTGTTTCCTTTATTCTAGTATGGCGATTAGAAAAGTGGAAAGAATTATGCCCCAACAGACTAAATTGCTTTTATCAACTATTTTTTTTAATACGTTCTTTTAAAATCCATGTTTTGTAAATGTTCATAAGCACCAAATTTTGTAAATAAATATTGTAATAAAAATTTGCTTTGTACTCACTTCATATTCTTCCACAATCTTTCGACCAACTCCGGACGATCTAAGCGACTTCTGGATTCCCTAGTGAACGGTGGATTATCAATTAATAGCTGGGCCAGCGCATGACGAGCCGCCGGATCTGGATCAGTTTCCAGCAGCGTTATGAGATGATCCAAATCTTCCCATCTGCCATCGACTTTAACAAAATCCACCAAACATTCCATAGCAGCAATACGTAAATCTATATATTGGCCATATGCAGCATAACAACGATAGATTTTTGGCAGTGACGGTAAATGGCCACATTTTTGTAATTTACGTATGACTTTTAAGCATGACACCGAAACCATATACTTATAAGAAGGTAAATGCTTTTCTAAATTCAATAAACGTGTGACCTCCTCCAGCACTAGCCTGCAATTTGAAATGGTTTTACAATATTTTTAGTACAATAGTTAAAAAAATTCAAACTGAGCATGGAATAAACATACTTAGCATCTGCTGATAAACTATCTGAAGTAATGGGAGTGCCTCTTAAAGCAACTGATACAACAGGAGTTATTGAATTACCCAAAGCATCTACCAAAGCAGATCTATAGTATACATCGCTGTAATGATTGCGTGTATTATCATTGTATTTGAAAAGATCGAACAGAAAACGTAATACTTCTGGCGGGCAAATGCCATGAGAAGTGCGAAGCCCTAAAACAGTAAAAAAAATAAAAATTACTGTAACAATTGAATAGGGTATCAAAAATAGGTATCAATAATTTACCGGCCATAGCAACTGGTATCACTTTTTGCAAAAAATACAACTGAAAATTAGCAAAATTATTTTGCTTGATAATATGGGGTGCGCTAAATGAACCAAAAAATTTGCGAAATATATTTAACATGGCTGGTGGTCCACTCCATTGGGTAACCATTTGATTAGCCACCTAATTAAGGTTAATATAAAAACAAACTTACTGAATTCTATATAAAAGCTGATGCAAATAATATTTACTTTTGTCAAACAGTCGGCTGCTTCACATCTCACTTTGTAAAAACAATGTTCACTTTCTATGGAGTCTGTTAAAGCCGAACGAGTAGCATTTGTGGGATATTTTTCCAAAGCCTTAATGGCTTCAAACTGTGCAGTAACATCACGTTCATGTCTCAATTGAAATTGCCATTGGAAATCTGGTTGTTCTATGTTTAAGTCACGTATTAAAATCATTTCGGGATCAAGACGTATCCATAAAACCGGCGAATCACTAATAAATTAACATATTGTTTTAGTATACAATGAAAAATATTAACAGAAAAAACTTACTCCATTGGTGATAGATCCATATCTACTTCCTCTCCCGTACACAATGGAATCTTTTTCTTCTTATTACGTCTGCTTTTCGAATGGCAAGTTATATCGGCCTTTACCACCGTATTCTCAATTTGGAGCATATGTTTAAATGTGCCATCCAATTCTTGCAATTGTACTAATAGAGGTCCATTATATTTGCGTACACCACGCTGATTGACAAAGTCTTGTCGTATTTCCAATTCAATTGTGTTACGTTTACGATTGAAAACTGATGTAAGAGAAAATTTTGCATGACCGCCAGTTCTTACCCATTGATCCATGAAAACGGACATATCTTTACCCGTTACGGTAAAGATCGCCTTAATAAATATATTTGTTGAAATGAGAAGATGATGCCAAAGTCCAGAACCGATTTTTGTTGAAGCAGCATTGGTGGCTAAGGCTAACTGTTTATTAAAAACCTGAAAGAATAATTTTGCAATTCGTTTAACGAAAAAATACAGTTTGTAAGGTACTTATAAACTAGGCATTTTGAGCGCACCAGTAATCATCGATAAATTTTGATTTTAAAAAATAAGGTACCCTATAGACTCGCCACACAAGCTTAATATAGTTGAAAAAACCATGATGAGGAAGTACACCCAGATCTAGATAGTCAAAAATTATTAACCACTTCAAATCAATAGAAAATAAAAAAATTATTGGCATACTATGCCGATAGTTAACGCAAACTTTTAAGTGCACTAGGACTGTACTTGCTTGTATGAAATATTTAAATTTTGACAAATAAGAAGCTAATCACGCAAACTAGCTGGAAATACTGGCGGAGCCTTCCAAAATTGTTACGACTGAAACTTTGGGAAAATTCATTTTAGAGTTAAACTGCGACTGATTTGTAGCTTTGTTGCTATGGTCATGTGGTCGATTCTCACCCATGAACCTCGGCGTTGGAGTCGTCTTTAGATAAATCAGTGGAACCTACTAGAACCCAATTGGACTGAATTTATTAATCAAAATGGATAGTCAGTGCACCCTGACCAAATTTAATGGAATTCATTTATACAGTCATGTCACAGAGTTTCATTCTATTGTAGTATTCGGAAAAAGATTTAATTCCGTATTAGGGTTACTCCGAAACCCATAAGGGAAACAAATTTCTGATCATTTCTGTTATTATGAGAGGATTTAGCTAATTAAATCAAAAAAGGTTTCCAAAAAATTATTTCCTTTATTTTTATCTTGGACCAGCACTCAGGGGAAGACCCCTATATAGGCAATGCATTGCGCCGGAACTGAAAACGAGGGGATAGTATTGAGGGGACAGATTTCGAAAGCTAAGAAGATAGACAGCTGTTTTTGTAGCTATTTCAACCTTCTACTTCGCCGGCTAATTTTTGCTACAGGGCCGACGAAGGTTTTCTAAGGAATCAAAATAAGGAATCAATGCCAATACAGAATTTTATATGTATTTCTTGAGAATATGTATGAAACACCATGCCTTCGAATCGGATATAATTAACTACAAATTGTTTTTATAATTTTAGTCTAATTAATTATTCTTTATTAAATTTTTGGATAAGGTGAGCACATTTTTCAAATTTATTAAACGTACCTAATTTTTTCTATATACTACTTTCTGCTCTTTGTCCTAGTAAAATCACTTCTTGTTAAGAAGCGAATTGCCTCGAAATAATGAAGTTTAAATAACATCATGAATAAATAAATAAAAATATTAAAGAAAGAAGTTCTGTTGTTTTTTAAATCAGTTTGAAATCTGCTGATGATTGGAAATGCTAGCATATAGATATACTTAGCCCCCAACAAGCAAAGCATACATATGTTTAATCAATAATTTATGTTTATCTCCATTTCAAGAATATAATATATTCATAAACTTACCTGTATCAGGAGCTCCTGACCAATGCGGTGTTCTAACATTCGTATCACCAAATGAGCCTTTCTTCTCATCGCTTCAACATATTTCGGAGACACTGTGTGTAAACTTTTAATAGGAAAATAATGTACTATTTCTTGTTGCTTTGCAGCTGCTGCTGAAGGATTTGTGCCACTTACAGGCAGAGGAGCCGGTGGCTGACTACAATCCAATATTATTCCTCCATATTGCTCTTCATATTTAACCACACGAGCCAACTCCTTTTGTATCCATTCGCGATATTCGTTGTTACCAAAACATTTACGTGAATAAAGGCCACACAAATACTCGGCAATACCTTTCGCCAACCAAGTATCGGACCAATGGTGTGAAGTTATAAAGCATCCGAAGAACTGCTCAGCAACTGCCCGGGACATAAGTGTACGGGAAACATAAGTTTGATCTATGATTGCAATGGAATGCAATAGATGTACAGAAGCTATGCTCATAGTGGCGTAAGCACTAATATCGGCATCAGATTCATCCACAAATACCTGTTTGTAGCATGAAAACGGATACCGGGTGGATAAAGTTTCTTCCAAGAATTCGAAAGCTTCATGCAAATAACGCACAGTATTTTTTAACAAGGGTAATAATTGAGGCAAACAAAAATGGGTCACTTCATGCATGTGAGGATCAACATAAATTTCAAATGGTCCCACCGCTAAAGCAATATTTGGAGCGCACACAGGTACGGTTAAAGAATAATGATACGTCTTTCTTCGCAAGTCAGGCGTCATAACCACCTCCATAAGCTCGCCACACGATACCGCCGTTAAATGCTTGTCAACCGTAAACTCTAACTTCCATGTACATGGATCTGCAAAACTGTCTACACAAGGAAACCACAATCGTGTAGAATTCTCGTAAGAATACGTAAACATGTGGGCACTATTTGGTTGCGTCTCATCTTCACTTGTTGGTGGTATAACAAAATGTATGCCCCCATGGGGATTCTCCAAAGAAAATTCAATACCTATTCGAAGACCTCGTCCTTCTTGTATCATATGATATCCTTCGGGAGGTATTTGTATAAGAAGCTCGCCAGAGTTAACATCGGGGTCAGTTTTTTGGGCGCCAATCAAATGATTTTTAGATAAAGTTTCCAAGGAACGCCTAGAATTATTTAATAAGTTATTTAAACTATTTCTTAAATATGAAATGACTTACGTTTTAGCATCGCCCTGGCATATATCCAGAAATGGGTCAAAGTAAACAAAATCTGCTTCACAAACGTCATTAAGTAGCACCCGATATATGCGGCATTGTTTTGCGTTCAATCTAATAATTCTTAAATTCTCCTTCGTCGGTACTATCGTCAGTTCTACAGCTCCCTTGAATTTGAAATAAAATAGGTTTATTATACACATTTATATATATTTTCACATTCAATAACTTACAATTATGCTTTTTCTTTCGAAACTAATGCCGGTCAAACTAACAATCTGATGAGCCGTGCTGATGGATAAAAAAAAAACGATTAACATCAAATGATTTTTTTTAATTCTTAATACTTATAATTTGAATGGCCTTAACGGCTGTTCCTTTTGTTGATTTTCACTGACTGTTTCCATTTTTATTAATTCCAATAAAATTATCAAACTTTTCACCAAATTAATGCATTATTGCAAAATTTTCCAAATAGACCCAATGTTTACATCACAGAAAAAACAGCTAACCTATGGTTTACATTGAAATGATATTAAATTCCTGTGCAGAGTTGCAATAAACAGTAGTAGGAAAGATTATTTCAACTTATCATAACTCTTCAGAACGATTTTTGAAAGTATATGTTAATTATTTCTGGCTTTCGGATTTATTCAAACTCAAATAATAATAATGCCTGTGTTGGGTGTATCAAATGAAATATGTGTCATAAAAAAGAAGTTACTGGCAAGGCAAATTCATATTGATATACCTTGGTTAATGGGAACAAGTTCCTTTGAATTCGCCTTAAAAAATAGCACTTCAGTGTGACCAACTTTGAGAAAATGAGTCACGTTAGATACAGATTAATGACCTTAAGAAGGATATACGTACTTACATATTGTGGGAAGTTTATAAAAATAATTAGTTGTTGCTTTTTAATAATAATTTTTCATTATTCTGGCATTTTTCGTACATTAAACAGTGCTTATGTACAGTTTTAGCAAGGTTATGACTTCCAATGTTATGTAGGGAACGTTAGGATAAATAATAATAGACAGTGTATCTCAAAGTGTATTAACTCCGCTTTGGCTTATAAAAACATTTAATTTTATATATCCGGATATCACCTGCACGAACTTGAATAAAAATATTTAAATTTTGTTGTAGTCCAGTATTATTGACTTCGCCATGACAACCAGTATTCATTTAAATTTATGTTTTTTGTTTAATTCTCTTATTAAATGTTTATTTTGTTTTCATAATTTTCAGATACAATGATTGATGACGATGAGAAACCGAAAAAACATACCTTGGAGTCCCTTTTCCTTCTTTATTGCAACTACAATGTGGGATCATTCGATTTAGATAATGAGTTCTATGATCGTATATTATTATCTCAAATTGATTACTGGTTGGATCAAGCAAAGCTCTTAAGAACAACATTTAGCTTAACTGAAACTGGCTTAACGTATATGAAGTTTAGGTGAAATTTTGTACAAATATAATCACTGGCACTGACGAAGATAATTTTCTTTTCTAGGAAATGGCGGTTACACTATGAAGATTTTCTGGAGTTCTTGGAAATAATATGTACTGATAAAAACATAACTGTGGATGATGTTAAAGTGATGCTGTTGGAGGCCGGTGTGCCAGGAAGCGGAATTGATACAACAGTAATGGTAGTGAAATAGACTTGATATTTGGCGTTAATTTTGAATAGATGTTATATCCTTTATGTTTGCCATTATCTATGTACTCGTTTTAACCATATTAATAATTGCAAAAATATAGTTTATGTTTTAGTTGTAATTGTAGTTTTTCTTTATTTACAATAAATGGTATCGTAATTGTAATAATCGATCTATATATGTGTTTACGTATATATATATATATATATATATATATATATATATATATGTATATATATATATATATATATATATATATATATATATATATATATATATAGTATGTATAATAATTCTTTTTCACATTTTACGATTTTTTGGTAGCAAACATTACTTTTTGAAATGTATTACAATTAATACAACCGTATTTGTAACGTTTGCTAATTATTTTCATCAACTAAATGAGAGCAAAATATTAATAATAAAAAATACAATTATGTAGATAATATTGTAGATACGTACGTATATATGTATAAACAAGCTAAAATTGAAAACTTACATTCCAGAAATTACAAATATAGATACGTATATGTATGTGTATATATGTAACCAATTACAAAGTAATAAAAGAAAATTTAACGATTTATTTTAAAGTGTACCATGTTTGAACAAGGTGAAACTTAATGAATTTTTAATACATATGTACATACGTATGTATTCTAAATAAATCCATAAAAAAGATTAAAATAATAATAACCATACAAAAGAAGCATAAGTATAAGATTCATTAAGAGACACAAACAAAGAAGTAAAAATATATCTTATAATAAATATATAAAAAAAACCGAATATAATAATAATTTGTAAACGATTCATCAAGAAATAATTCACAATTTTCGTACTTCGTAATTTATCATTTTTAGGGCATTTGTTCTTCTGTCACATCATAAGGTCTGTCTGCGTACACATATTTTGCATTATTTTGTGCAAAATGTTGCAAAATGTTGTCTGCGTACTCCAAATCTCTTGCAGCGAGAGAGAAAAAAAGAGAATTTTTTGACAGTTGGAAGTTAGAGAACTTGCAAAATGTTGCTGGAGAAATTTCTGCTTGCAAGATTTTGCAACTAGTTTGAACAGCTGTTTTTAGTTACTGTTTGAATGAAATAATTTTTGTGAAATGAACATAAAAATTTAAATTTAAAAATAACAAAAGAAGTTTTATAAAAAACGCGACAAATAAAACTAAAAACTAAGAAGAAATTGAACTTATCAAATTAATAACAGTGTAATAAACAAGTTTTTTAATTTGAAACACTTTTCAGGCTTCACTTTAATTAATAATTCTTTAATTTACTGCTAGAATTCCCTTTTGCGTACACATACGCTAAAACTCTTTTGCTTTGTTATTTCAATTGTTTACTAACCGATCAGCTGTTTTCTTGCAAGATTTCACTGGATGCTGTCTGCGTACTTTTTGAGATATTTTCAGCCGACAGAGTAAAATTGGTCTTACTCTCCCAAAAAAAGTTACTGAGTATTTGCTACTGGAAAAGTACGCAGACAGACCTATAATCGCTTGGAAATACATGACGTGTATTTAATTTATTACCTCAAAATGATTTTACGAATTGAAATGTGGATTTTTCTATATTTTCTTGTAGAAATTTTTATGAAAATCTATTTTGAGTTTTTAAAAACAAATTGTTCTGTATTAAGCCTTAAATTGCTGGCTAATTTCACTTAAACTAAATTACTAATTTTGTTGCTCTGCAAAAGAACTTTATTTTAATTTTTTTCATTTCTAAAATTAAAATAAGTAGGTGAGATAATAATAGTATATAGTATATATGATCGAAAGGCGTTTTACTGCAATTGTAGATGTACAATTGTTTTTAAGGAGTTTTTAATTAAAATTTTTTTAATACAAAAGGTTTTGTTTTGAAGAAGAATAACCAAAAAAATATTAAACAAATTTGGTAAATGTTATGCCAGCTAAATGTTGCCCTAAGTTGGCAAACATTTTATTAAATTTTTTTCTTCATATAAATTTATTATTTTTATTATTTATATTAGGGATGTAACGATACGCCGTTTTGCCGATCCGATACCGATACCGATACTCAAAAAGAAATATCGCCGATACCGATTCCGATACCGATACGCATATTGAAATTGAACTCAAGGTAAAATTAACAAAACTCAAGTAGAGTAATTCTTTTATTATACAAAATTACAGTGTAAGAGATTATTAATATTTAAAATTGATATTTGAATTCATTCTGAAATTAACAAAAACAAATTATTTTTTTTTAACAAATAATAGTGTAAACGATTATTAATGAGCCCATTCAAACTGAATGTCATACTGTTTATTTTCTAAAATCATGCAAATTTTCAATACAACGGTTAGTAAAAAAATTTAATTGTTTGCTCAAAACAGCTCTAAAAAAATTTAAGAAGTATCGTCGTATCGACATTAAAATATCGCCGATATCGATATATCGGCAAATCAGAAGTATCGCCGATATATCGGAATCGGTATCGGTATCGGTTACATCCCTAATTTATATGTATATGTATGTATGTATTTAGCACGTGAATTACAGATTTGATGATTAGTAGAGAAAATTTCTTTTGAATTTTATAACATGAAAATATTTATTTCAATTTGCTTTACATTATAAAAATTGCGTATTTTAATGAAACACTTTACATACGCCATAGTATTCTATCATTTTATAAATTTTATCAGCAACATTGTTGGCTGCTTTCTAAATAGATTTATGTAGTTATGATTTTAAATTATATATTTTTGTGGGTTCTTTATAAATGTTGTTTGACTTTATTACGTAAACAATTTCCAAAAAGTTTTTAATTTCTTTGTTTTAAAGTAAAAAAAAACACGTTTTGTATTTATATAAGATAAGTGTTTATAATATCAAAGGAATGTAACTAAGTTTTGAATACATTCTTACATGGGACCATCAACATGGCTAACTTTTAAACGGAAGTAATAAAGTGAACGCAAGCATAAGAAAAAGCTTATTAAAAATATTCCAATATATGCCACATAAATGCCCGGATGTTCCTGTAGAAATAAATTTAGAGTTATTTTGTGTGTTTATATGTGTGCTGAAATATTTGGTTTTTTTGTGTTCCCGTAGTTTTAGGCATTTTTTTTCTCTTGGAGAAGATAAGTTTTTTATTTAACCCAAAAAGTACGGGATCACACGTTATATAAAATAAATTGCATAGACAAATCAGGATTTTGTAATTTAACATTTTGGACTCGCCAATTGGCTACCAACAAGACATTGCGATTTGTCTTTTTTATGGGGGCTTTGAAGTACTTTTGGTATATACATTTTCAAATCCATTAACACATTGGAGATACAAACACAATTTTATTTCAATTTTGAGATTTACCAAATAATCGTTTATAACTCACCTCAGCAAAATGGTGTGTACCAGCTGTTATGCCAATACCAGCAAAAAATACGATTATACCTATAATGGCAAAAATAATTCCACGACCGCAGGCGAAACGAGAGCCCACTGAAGACACTTTCCTACAATGAGGACAGCGAGCCAACGAGTTATTAAATGTGTTAAACTGTAAAAATTCAAAATTAAATATTTTATAAAACATCCAATTAATTTTATCTAATTTAAGTAATAACAAATACCAAAAATGTATCCGAACAATGGCCGCATGTGACACGACACATTCCCGGCATTGTGGGTACAGGCGGAGTTACTGGACTGGGAGCCAAGTTAATAATGCGCTTACAATTTGGTCTTGGGCAAGCGATACGTTGAGATGAGCTTTTGCATATGAGCAAACAATTGCAAGGGCAACGTACGTATTTTTTGCCAGGTGGTGCATTACGTATAGGCTATAAATGGAAATATTGCAAACAATGAGCTACAAAGGAAACAAAAGAAAAACTTACCGTAGCTTCACTACACTGAGAACATTTTACGACATGTTGATCGCGTTTCGTGGTTATATCAATCATACTCTGGCATACGCGACAAGTAACCATGGGAACACCACTAGCTGAGCCCTGTTGATAAGGTGGTGGAACTTCATCGGGTCCAATAAAGGGTACATTCGATGGTGCGATGCCACCTTAATGAAACGAACACATACAAATTGAAATTATTGATACAAGTAAATAAAATTTAATTTTAAATAAATACAATTCTTTTGTTTATATATATTTCATTTATTTATGTATTTGTGAAACAAAATTTTAGTTTACCAACTGAATATGGCTCTTCAACCATTTTTACTTAAGACAATTCTGTCTTTTATATTTGTTTTTTTTTTAAGTCACAACAATGGTTTGTATTTTATTAGTTTCTTAATAACGATTAATAAACTTTTGTAATGACTAAATTAATGCCAATGTTAAGTTATCAATATGAAATATTAAAATGAATAAACTATATTTATAACATATAAACAGCAGTTGATGATTTCATTATCAATAAAGAAAAATACAATAAAGAAATTTCAGTTAAAAAAATCCATCACAATATCAGGAGCTTAAATTGCAATCCGTGGTCGTCGATAATATTAAGTAACAAAAACTTGATTCAGGTATCATTATCATTATAGTTTAATTTAATTTTTTTAAAACACATTAATAATACTCCGATGAATATATTTAAGAAAATAGTACATAAAATCATTCGCAAATAAAATATAAATGCTTGAATTTGTTCTAACAAGACTTCTATTGAAGGGCAAGGGATATTATCATTATTTATTCTTTATTATAAAACAAATGAATTGTATTTTGTTTTATTATACGCGTTAATTTGCAAAATTTACTTAGAAAAAATTTGTACTGATTCAAATACTGAATTTTCAAAATATGCCAACTTATGGATATGCGCAATATATAAGGAACATAAAAAAAATTATATGCAGAACAGATAGTCTTCATAAATATTTTAAAAAACCCTTAACCTTTCTTTGTCGGTTTGTGGCATAAGAATCACATACTTTCACGCATATACCAAATAAATCACGTAAATTTTTATATAAATCATTATAGTAAGATTAATTAAAAATGTTTTGAAAAATATATATCGTGTATTTAAGAAACGACAGTTGTTTTTAAAGTAATTTGACCGTTTTTATGATGAATCAATGGTTCATGGTTATTACAAACAATTTTATGTAAATATTTTGAAAAAAATTAACATTTCGCTAAATTTATTATGTAGTTTTTATAATTTCACTTTTTAGAATTATAAAATCTCAGGCAGAAGATTTCATTACAATTCCTTAGGATTATTATTTCCAAGAAAAATTAATATTTATAAGAAAATATTTTAATTATATATACAAAGTCGTTACATAATGTATTGTGGTCTAGATAAAATTATGTGTATGATTGTGATTTAATATTCAAAAAGCAATATGGAGATACATGCAAGTCGTGGTGAAAAAATCCGATTGCACAGGCAATCAAAAGATTCAACAGAATTCAGGGGAGTTACTGCGTAATTCCATTCGAATAAAAAATTGCTCGAAATTGTATGCTATTAACATAGTAATTCGACAGCATTTTCGAATACATACCCACAGGGTATGTACCAAAAACTTAAAAAGCACAACAAATCTAAAAATGCATCTAAAAATTTCAATATTGTAGTGATAAGCCCATAGTGAGTAATGAGTAAATAAGTATGTATTCACTTTTTATTACCTGGACAGTAAACATAACAAAAATAAAAATTTAAAAGAGAGTAAGACAAAATAAATAATTCTTAATAAAAAAAGAGGCATATAAATAAATTTCATTATTATCTATAAAAGCATAAAAAAAGAGTTCATCGTGATAAGAAATTAAAATCTTTTGTTGATACAAACTAAAACAAAACAAAAACAAACATGTTTAAAAAAAGAAATGCACAGAATAATAAATAATTTTCATAATAAATGAATGGAAGAAAGTAAATTATTGTTGTTGGGGTGGGAATAATACACAATATCCATGTAAGTATGTATTCAAATATGTAAGCAGGGATGCATGTACACACACATACACTTACATAAATATACAAATAAAAATAAATAAAAAAAAAAAAACAATATTAAAATAGAACTAAGTTTGTTTTATATTTTGTTTTAAAAATTTTCATGCTTATTTTTAAAGAATTATTATTATTGTTTTAAAAAGAAAAAAATTATGCTTTTAAATAAAATTTTTTAAAAATTAACACTTAGATACATATATGTATCTGTTTTATTCATAAAAAAATATGTTATGTTTTTAAAAGCCTTATTTTACAAATTTTCGATAGAATTATGATGTATGTCGAAGAAGCACTTAATAAACATTACATTTTTTTATGAATTAGGCCGTAATAATATAAAAAAAAAACTCATTTTAATAACTTATGTTTAAAAATGCAGCATTTTAAAAATGAAAGCGCAATGTTTATGCTTGAAGATTGTTTTTTTTTGGTTCAGTGTACATATACATATGTACATAGGAATACACTTAACGTGATAACTTATGAAATGAGTCATAAACACAAAAGTCGTTGCAAAATATTTTATTACGGGTAAAAAAAATTCCAACAACACAATGGAACTAATAAATAAAATAAAAGATCAACATTATTAATTGATTATAAGCAAAAATATACATATACTTACGGACATACATATGTATATGGTCACCTAAAATTGTAAGGCCTTATCTTACAAAATATATTAAAATTTGTAGTCTCCAAAAATTGTGATGTATGTAAATTAAAAAATACCCATTATAATTGAAAAAACTATTTAGAATTTTTTGTCAGTTACGGACTTTTTAATTTATGTGGCGATATGTATATACACATGGACGAACATATTTATGTACGTATTTAAATGTATCAAATTGAAACACGATTTAAAAGCAATTATTAGATTTCCTATCTCAGATTTTTATCAAATTTAAAAAAGTTATTCATGAACGTTTAATCCATACGCCCACACATTTCATAATCAGGTACACAGTGTATGTACATATGTTAAAAAATTTAAAAAAAAAAAACAGAAAATGTTATAATCAAACTCTAATTTATTTTGAAAAAGGATTATTAAGCATATGCTTTGTATTTATATTAATGAAATGTATGTATTTATATAATAAAACGTCAATCATCAACGATAAAAAGCTGTTTTTCATATGGATGTGTACTGAATCCAATATTTAATTAGATTTTAACGTAATGCCCTTTGTTACACATTTATTTAGAATAGATCGGAAGAGGGAGATCTTTAATGTCAAATTACAAATTTATATCAAAATACGAGTACGTAATTAGAAAATACATACATATATCGTTGTTAGGAAAAGCTTCTATTTGGGCATTAGAAGCTAGTCAATTAGACTTCATAATATAAAAACTGTTGGATTTACCCTAAATCTTTTAGAAAAGATAATTAAAAGAAATAATTAATAATTTTTATGTATTGATGGGAATGTATCCTTTCTCAAAAAGTTTTCAGGGTATATTGCATTTTATGTTAGTAAATATTTGCCACAATTCCATTAATGCAGCGTATTTGTATTTTGGTTATTCTGCTTAAAACGGAATTCCAGAGTGGCAATACATATGCATCGCAAATCAAGTTCAACCCACTTCCCTCCTTCTATAATTCCGGCGCAATGTTTTGCATGCATGGGGTTCATAATCTAAGTGCCGGTACAAGTAAAATATATAAATAGATATATAATAAAAAATATTTCATGCTCATAATCTCTTTATTTGACAAAGTTTTTTATAAAAATGTCATATAAGAATGATACATGCATGTAATATTTTTTATAAATTAGGCCTTACAAATTTTGTAAAACTTATCTATTTGTATGCGATGTACTATAGCATAATCGAATCATTGATTTTGAAAACAGTTTTTACTATTTGATATTTAAAGTATTACTACAGAATTCCAATCACATTTTTACAGAATAGTTTTCAAATCGGCTTGCGAACTCACTATACATCTAAGTAACTTATAAGCCGGGCAAAATGGAAGTGGACAAATATTGTTGCATGAAACTTTTGTCCCAAACAATTTCCAGATTAAACATATAAAATCTGTTGTTTTCACAAAAAATATTATTATAGTATACATAGCATACTAATAAGAAAATTTAAAAATTTAAATGAAGTTATGAACCGTACCATTACAACATAATTGTATAATCACACTTATCGGGTTTCCAACCACATTCAACCGTAAACAAATGGAAAGACATTACTAACAAACAAATGAAGATATTCAGTAGCAATAGCAATAGTAATAGAATATGAATTATGTAGTTGCGGAAATCGTGAACGCCAACTTTGCATGCATATAGGAATAAGACGGCAGACATCATGGAAATAATATTTTATTTAAATTATAGTTTATTGAACTTACCTTCCGTTGATGCTTGCTGCGCTGACTGTTGTTGATCAGTTATTACCCCATCACCTTGAGATGCAGGTGCACTGATATCAGCACCGCCCACTCCTCCACCAGCTGTAGTATACATTGAAGTGTCCTCATTTTTCAATAGGCTTTGTCTTTCGGAATCACCCATTTTATTAGTAGTAAAAAATCAGACACCAAAATTTCCTTATGTAAATGTAATCACGTTTTTTAATTAGTTCTGTTTTTTAACTTTTATTATAGATTACTAATTTCTAAAATTTTGGATTTTTAGCATTTATTTTCACCTTCTTTATACTTCTACTGATTTTTTATTATTTTTGTATTTACTTCTTTCCGATTTGGTATTTATTACGCTTATTTGATTATACTCTATTTTATTTTTGTTGTTTTCCTTTTGCCTTAGCTACTGCTTGTGTAGAGAAGACCTGCAATAAGAAGAAACAACTTATTTAAAATTTTTGTTCACTACGTACTTCCTCTAAAAAAAGAACACATTTTTCGGTATTTGTCTTTATACAAATGCGAGTTTACGGTAGGAATGTTTTTTAACAATTTTTTATCTATAATTTCACAATTTGTTTGAAGTGCCATCGGTTTTAATTCTTTGTCTTATATTCTCAGAGTATGTACAAGAATTATATGCATACATATCTTTATGTGCAATTTATGCTTATACTGCAGTTTGCTCCTCCTTTCAATAACGTGTATCAAGTTTATTGCTCTTGGGCTACTTTCAGTAAATCCTGTAACCAAACCTATTTATCACCTCCTTTTTACCTTTTTTAATACTAAAACCTCGCAAAGTATTTTAATTTAGTATTTATGAAAACTGCAAAAATTGGTTGATTCTTCCCGAAGAATGAATAGAAAAATTACCGAATTCAATAAAATGGCAAAATGTCATTATTATTTGTGTCGTTATTCAGGGTTGCCTATTTTGGAGTATTATAATACATTTTACAGTAAAGCTTCTCAAACTATTTTAAAAAAAACAACAAACAACTGCATTCCAACATAAAAGTACATATGTTCATTCAAATTAGAATGCTAAGAAATTACCAGCGTGACTGCAAATAACGGTGAAAATTAATTAAAGCGAGGTATATATGTTAGCACAGTTACAAGGAAACATGTATCGCAACTTATCTTTTTAAGACCAATTATGTCATCTGAATTATAATAGCTTAATCGAAATATATTATATAAAGAGTATAACATTGTATAATAAGAACTGAACTCTAACTTAATATTATATACTATGAAGATTTCTGCAGTAAGTATTGTAACGAACAACTCCCGTAGTTTAGGTATTAACGTATTGTTTTGTTCCAGCTATTGTTCTTGATAAGGAAATAGAAATATATATTACATCTATTAATTTTGCGCAGTTCTTCCAATCAACTGCCACGAAGTTATATATATTGTAAGGTGAATTTCTAAAAAAAACTAATTCGCCCGGTCAAGTAGATGACAACATGAATTGCCAATTCGTAACTCGGCAACACTTAGCCCAGCAATATGCAACCGTGTATATTTATATCAAACGCATAATTGTTTCGTTCTAATTTTATTTTGCAAACTTTTACCGAACTGCTGTGGGAAATATTAAAAGAATAAAAACAGTAAGCGATAAAATATTTTCATAATGATTACATAAAAGAGAACATAGACAAATGTTGAGTGCGTAAGAATGTAACACAGAAAATGAAAGTGATGATTTCATATTGCCTTGGTAAAAGCAATAAGCAGATGAAAAGAGACTACTGTTTTTTTCTGTCTTGCTTGCATTGCTGCTCCGTAGCTCGCCGTAACGAGCAGTGATGTTAAACAAGCTATATTCGCCTTGCTGTTAACTGTAAACTGGGTGACCATTGAAACTATACAGTTTTTTGTTCTAAAGACGGGACAAATCACTGGTTTTTGATATCGATCAAAATTTCTATATAATATCAAAAACAAAACACTTGCACCAGTGGAATTTACGTCAAAATTTGAAACCTAATAAACTAAAATATTCATGAATGAAAACACGGAATTATGACACTTGGATAAAAGGGAAAAACACCACAAAAGGGAAAGCTTGTACTAGTACAGTTCTGATATAATAAGAATAATATTAAATGAATTGGTGTGTAAATATCTGGTACAAATGCTGTTTCAACAAGCATATCGAAAACTGCATTGCGCAAGTATTACGTTAAATTTTCATTAAAAAATTTAAAATTCATTGGCAATTCAATATATGTAACTTATAGAAATAAAATATCTATGTATATGTATGGGTTATATAACAGAATTAAAATTTCTTTTACTTAACATATGCATATATCCAGAAACATAGGTTTGAATACTGACGTATTAAAACCTTACGAACTTGATAATATTTTGCGGCCTGAACGGCAATTAAAAACTAAAATCTAGCATCACTGGAAATGATACAAGTTTTCGTCGCGACTGAGCAGTTTTAGTGACTGCAAATGATAAACAACAAAAACAAAAAGAAAACCCAATATAAAAATAAAAACAAATCTAAAAGAAGAAAAATAAAACAATAAAAATAATGGTGAAAAAAGTAGAAAAGTTGCTTGAACAAACTGAGGAAGAAAAAAGAGAAAATATGGCATAGTGTGGGATTTTGTTAAGACAAACACTTGTTAATTAATTGATTTTTCACATCCAAATAAAACTTTTCTTTTTTTAGGTATCAGTTTTATTAACTTGTGTTTATCTGTTCTCATTTTTGTTTTATTGTAGGAAAATAAGTATTGTGAAAATTGAAGAAAAAAGCAAGAACGACACTACAACGGTATAAATAAGGGAAGCACATAAGTCATTGAATATAAAAACTTATTATTTTGAACTTTAAAAGTAATACAATAAAGAACTTGAATTTAAGGCTTTCCTTGAATAGCTTTTTTACATAAAGCGATTATTACACAACAAACACGTTAGGAAATATTGTGCGATTTCCCTTGGTTTTAAACGATCCTTTTGCTCACTGAACTCTTTGGAGGATTATTAGCATTCCTCCTGATAATAGAACGACTGCTTGAAAAGCATAAACAAACAAACTGTTGAAATGATGGAATCGCCACCAATGTTCAATAGTGTCGAGGACGAATGTCGTTATTGGAAGGAAAGAGCCAAACTTTATCATAAAGAGTAAGTAAATTCTTAAACTATAAATGAAAATGTAGTTTTGCTGTTTTCATTCATCTATCTGATATACTTTTAGGTGGACAGATGTTAAGCAGGAGTATGACGAATACGTGGAACAATCCCGTGAAATGGAAGCTGAAATGGACACAACAATTGATCAAAAACAGGCCACAATTAAAGATCTCCAATTCAAATTAATATCTCTAGAAAAAGAAAATGATTCACTTAAGGTCAGTAAATATAACAAACCTTAAAATTTATATATGTATAAAATATTGGTTTCTGAAATTATAGGTGTATACCTACTGTATGCATACATTTATTTTAAATAGTGAACTGTTTCCAAAGCCGATATTATTAGTATTATATCTAATCATCCACCACAATTCAGCACATTTTTCTTAAAAATAACTACATATACTGTTTCTGCAACACTTTTTAATTAAAAAAGAAATCGCTTTAATCTCTTTCATTATCATTATTTACATAACAATTGAGAAAGATGTTGGAAAACATTTAAATAATTTAATCTATATAAATATTTCTTTTGAAATATACAAAAATATTACTGCAGATAAATGCAGTTGTTATTAAAGACGTTCCTCCAAGAAACTAAAGTATATTTTATGCATTCAGAACTCGCAAAGAACCAAAGCTTTATAAATTCTGAATATTTATGGCTGTGGGATATGATATTGCGCTGTTCATTAATTCACTGATCACATTTATTCATACCCTCTGTTGTCTAGTTTTATAAGTGTTGTGGGAATGGCAAAGAGATTCCTTAAGTACACCATTTCGACTTTGCTATCGCCAGAAGGACAGCTTCAATGCGCCTCAGGAAATTTAATCTACTTATGGATACTTTCCTATAGATAATAAAAGTATTCACTTGTAAATTTTGTTGTAAATGAAGCTTGAAGAAATGTGTTTTGTTAATTAAATGTTGTTTGGAAGATCGATAGCAATAGGGATTAAAAATTCTAATCCTGATTTAAATCTTCTGGAAGAAAATATTAGCGGTCAACAACATCTGTGAGCAGAAGTATCCTTGTGAGAGCATCCAACTTGTAAAATCTGCCTTGAATCGTAAATAAGATGTGAGATTGCGTTTTATCTACAAATTCAGATCAGTGAATGTAATAAAGGAACGAAAAATAGCAAAGCGAAGAAATTATTTAAGTATCTATGACCTTTAGGTTTTATTTTAATTTTTTGATAATCTTTTTGTACAATCTGTTTTTACAATAATAAGAACATTTTTTCAAATATATATATTTTTTATTCTATATACAAGATGGACAGTGGTGCGAAACCAAAAGCCAGGGCTTTCGTGAAAAAATTTTAATATTATTTTAATTAGCATCTTTTATTATTATTATTGTTATTATTCGTAGAATACCTTAGAAAGTAAATTTGCAAAGTATTGGTGCACAAATGACGAGGGATATGTCGGCGATGTTATTAACCCGTATTGTTTCCGTTACTGTGACTGACTGTAAACGACCTATGCCTTCACATAGGAAGTAGCAAGTTGGATAACCACGGAACATTCTTCAGAAGAACTGTAAATCTATACAGTTGAAATTACCTAGTGCGAGTGAGACGCAAAACTCTCTAAAGAGAGTAAACGATCAGTGGTCTGGCAGCACTTAAAAAATAATTGCCAACGAGGCTTGATGTTGACTGACTCAGAGCTGCTTTGCGACTGTTTGTTCAAATAAAATATATTAATAGCTGTTATTACATATTAATATTATCATTATTACTAGAGATGTGCGCGTGAGTAAAATTAAGCTCACGATTACGAAACTAAAATGTTTTATCTACACAAATTCACGCACGGCACGATTTAAGCCGCTAAGGACCACTCACGCCCCCAAGAAGCGGCAATGTGAGAAATAATACAAATAATGACTGTTCAGCAGAGAAGGAAAATCTCTCTCAAATATCTTATAAATGTAGTTATTGGATGTTTAAATATTCCGCCTTATTCTGTAACTATTTGTCAACGTCAGTACAATATCATATATGGGATGCTTCGATACTCGTTTAGCTGACAAATTTAATTCTACTGATGGCCCCAAACTATTCTCTAAGAGGTAGAAATTAACAAGAGGCTGTTAAAAGAAGATAATTGCTGCAGAAACAGTGTAAATAATTATTCTATTTTCGATATTGTCTTGACGTTGACGTCGACAAGTAGTTACAGAATAAGTGTGATTATATTTTAATTAATCGAAAATGTCCAATGCCGACTTTCAACCTGCCTAAGAGCTTGACGCTTAGCTTTCTTCTTAAAATATAATTAGCTCTATTATAAGTTCATTTTATATTTCTACTGTACAAATTTATTCGAATCATGGTGTGGCTGTTATCCAATAAATTACGTTTTTCATTAATGATTTTTCTTTCTGTTTTATTTTCGATCCAATTGTTCATGATAGATGAAACTTGAATCACATAGCATGGAATTAAACAGCATTGAAAAACAATTAGAAAGTATGAAAAAAGAAAGAGATTCCATGAAAGACTACCTGCGACAGTTGGAACAAAAAAATGATGACTTAGAACGAGCGCATCGTATACTAAATGAAAGTATTGTTGACTTTGAGCGAATGCTGGATAAAGCATATGAAAAGAATGCATTATTGGAAATGGAAGTTGACGAAAAAGAAGTTTTACAAGAAAAACTACAAAGGTTAATGGATGAAACGAGAGGTAACTATAAATTCTCAAATACACATGTATATCTCATATGGAATATATAAGAATATTTTGAATTAATTTGATGTAGATCTTAAACAAGAGCTTAATGTAAAAACACGTTATACATCAACAAATGGTATACAGAATGGTGGCATAGTCAGTTCTGGCTCTGAAGTTACCACACCCAATGGGATTAATAGTGATATAATGTTGCAGTCGCATGATAATACAAATACCTTAGCAACAACAAACACTAACAGCACTGTAGCAAGTATTAATGATTATCAATCTCAGCAACGTTCATTAAAAAGTAAGATATGTCGTTCATTTAAAAAAACCAAACACGCTTTAAAATTTACCAGAACATATCGTATAACAGATTGAATAATTGTTAGGGGTATTTGCACACAAACACACTAAAAGCACATTAAATTATATATTCCATCCATCGTTTTGTTTTATTTTTTTACTTTCACATGCATAAAATCTCAAATTATTTTAAAGAATTTTTTTTTTGGTATCTGTAAAATATAATGTAGTTTGTGTGTTAAGTTGTTTTGTTATCAGCTTTTGTTTAATTTTAGGAACTTTTGTATTATTAATGCATATTCAATATTAATTAAGTAGATATACATATATACTAAGTTAATTTGTATAGTTTGTTTTAAGTTCCTATTAAGTTCATGTTAATACATCTTTAAATGCAAGACGAATTAATATTACAGGTGGCAGCCACAACTACAATAATACACAAAAATTAGCCGGTTTTGTGTGCGATAGAAGCCAAACTTCATATAAAATATAAAGCAAAAATGTAAATAAAACTAAACAACCTAATATTTCATTTATGGAGTTTGAGAGGCGGCGTATATCAGCGAATTGGCCAAGGGGAAATTAATTGGTCTTTTCTGCCGCCTTGTAAAATTAATGCGCCTTGGTTTAATTCTCAAAATATTTTATTTTCATATAAAATATTTTCCCATTAAAAAGCTTTATTATCGTATTTGTTGTAAGATTTTATAATCACGGAAATTTAAATTCGAGTTATGTATAATTTTTAAGCCTTTTGTAGGTAAATTGAAAAAAAATTATAACGTCGCATTCGAGATTAAACCCCCGAAAAACTGAAAATTCCTTAATTAATAGCAGATTCCACTACTAAGAATACTCGATTAATATATAAACTTCACTGTATACAATTTTTATAAAATTGTTTATCAAATCATTTTTTGCTTTAAGAAAGAGTCATTTATGTATGTTAAATTATGTTTTAAAATGTAATAGTATTGTTTAAATATTAAAAATTTTAAAATAAAGTATCATGATTTATGATTGAAACATTAAAATACATATATTTCATCAAAGTTGTCATCATCATTTCATTTATTTTATAAAATTTTTTTTTCATTTTTTTTTAATATGTTTTAGTTACAAAGTGTGTGTTTGTTGTGTCCCCTGTAAAACTAAATTTCTTTCTTACTTTCCTTATTAGTTTTAGTTTAATATTTCCACTATTAATATTTAATATATCAAAGTAATTAATGTTTTTGTTGTTGTTATATAGGAAAAACATTTCCCGATCCGGATAACTTACTTAATGGTAATGCAATGACCGCTAGTTCACGTACAACAGCATTTAATATTGTCACTGATATGCTCAGAAAATTAAATGTGAGTAGTTTATATTGTTTTGTTATAATATTTTTTATTTATTTGCAAAAAACAAAAAAAAAAAAAATGGTGTGGGATTTTTGTGTGTAATTTTGACTTAAAATAATGTTAATACTGACGACGCATGTGTATTATCTCTTGTGTAACTCTTTGTCTGTGCTAACCAAAATGCTCTGAATAAAAATATAGATCTGAAAGTGTTTTATTCACATGAAAAAAAGATTATTACAGAAGAAAATAGTAGAAAATAGTTCAGAATGCTGAATTGTTGTAATCTAGCCGATTTGAAAACGTGCCAATAACAAAGATGTTTGTTAGGAAGTTTTTGGACTTGATGTAAGAAATTGCTTAGAGTTGATGTATCGTCTTGTATTTCCTTTTTGCGACACCAAAGATTTGTTGGCTTATTCACAATGATAATTGCAGACTTGTAATATCTATATAAACAGAAGGTTTTAAAAAATTACTTTCATAAGATTAAAACCACATATGCCGATATGTGTGCTGTTTAAAATTTCCATTCATAAACCAGAAATGGTACAAAATAAATGGTCTTGCATGAAAAAGAGCCTATGTAATTGTTGCGTAAATTCACAGCGTATTTAAATAATTGATTGCAACAATTTATAAAAAATCCTAAAGCGATCATTTTGAACACAACAGTAAATTATTGCCCATGTAGATATAAAAACCCTTTTTTCCACCAAAGATACTTGTATTGGCGACTCCGTTGCAATACTCCATTTTGCTACAGCCTATACCTTTGGTAAGTATGATGACAAATTAGGGTGCTGTAATATATATTTTTTGCACATGATAATGACAATGGCTGTCGGTAATCTTCAGGGACCAGGGCTAAATATACAGACGTATATCACAACCGTGTGCTTCAGCACATCAGAAAGTTTCGGTGTCGTATACATGATTGAGCGCGAAATCGAGCCATGAATCTTCTGAATGTGATATTTTATTATCACAACAAATCGTTTTTAAATGTTAATACAATTTTCTTTAAAAAAGCAAAACAAATCAATGATGTGTATATCTTATATTGATATAAAAGATAAACAGCTAACGTCGTCGCCATCTTATCGCAGAATGTAATATTCTTACTGACGACGCCAAATGGAATAAGGGTGAATGTCATTTGCTTAATATGTACTAAAAAAATTTTCTATGTTGAATTGTTTTACTTGATGGTACATTCTTTAAAATACTGCGTTCTTCTTTGCATTATTTTAAAATTTTTCCAAAACAATTTTTTTTGCCTGTAGTAAAAAATAGGCAAATGTTATTTTTACAAATTCTATAAAGCTTTTGTTTCCTTTGATATAATATCGCATCTTCGCAAAACGTTTTGGAATTCAATATATTTCATACTTTTTACATCAGAGTCTAAAAGTTTTGTATTAAAATTTAAATGAAATTTTATGATTTTTTTTTCGAATAAAAATTAAATAGATAATAATTGTTGATTTATTTTTATTGACTTTACGTAAAAAAGAAATTTAAATAAAAAAAAATTTACAAAAAGTTGACGAAATATCGAATTAAAATTAAAGTTTTGGTGCCGAAATTCGTTCATTACTTTTAATCCAATTCTCCTCAATTGGTCTGCATTGCAATTGTTTCCTTCAAAATAAATATTCCTGCACAGGATAGAACTTTCGTGAATTCGAAAAACAAATTAGAAAACATTCGTGAAAGAAATATTTCAATTGAAATGCAACAGCTGTGTTCATATCTTGCAAACTCATAATACAAATTCCTTTAAATTTCTTACACCTAAAACCCTACACAAGGATACCATCATTTTACTCATTTATTGCTGAAACTTTCAGATCATTTTGTTTTTACTAATTTTGTTCCCCTATATATTTTTATCTATTCTAAAAATCATGTCTAACCATCTACATTTGCTTTATAGTTCAAACACTCGTCTGAATATCAGTTTTCTTGCATTCAATTAAATTTTGTTTAATTTTAAGAAAACTCTAACCTGGCCTAACATTTATTTAAGACAAAAAAAAAAAAAAAAAAATAAACCGAGTAAAACAACCTGAACCTTTCTATTCTGTATAAATTATCTTTCAGTTGGATAAAGCACTTTTATGTCAGCAATGTGATCGATTTAGTTGTATATGCGAGCGTTCAAAATCCGAAAATTCCACCTGCGCGATCAGTACAACAGCAGCAAACAATAAAATTAATGCTGCTGCTAACAAATCAGTGGCCGATGATGCCACTGACAACCATAATGTTTTACTGCGTCGTCGTTCGACCAGTCGCAGTAATACAAGTTTAAATTTTGGCACCAACATTTTCAAGCGTTTTGCTGAACGCATGAGTTCAAATAGTAACATTTTCTCTACTAAAAACTCGACTAATAGTAACGAATTACCCAACGAATAATTATAAATACTTTATTTGTGAATGACCTGAAAAAAGACATTGAGATTATTTTGTATATTTTTTTTTGTAGTAATTTTTATAAATAATTTAAAAGAACTGATCGACCTAATCGGCTAATTCATTAAAATAGATTTTTCCGAATATAAAACCGAGATTTACAATGATATAATTCGTTATTGTGAATTGTCAAAAAAATTATGCTATACTTTTATATTTAATTAATATATATTTTATTTATGTAGTAGTTGTAGTTATAATTTTTCTGTTTTATTTAGTTTTAATAAATTTTGTATTATAAATAATTTATGTTTTTCATTATTTTATGTTTAAGCATAATTACACGTGCTATAATAATGCATTCCGTCATTATACGTTTTTTTTTGCGAATTAAATTTCACTGACAAAAAAAATAATAATCGTGCGTAGAGATTGATCTCTTAAAATTATTGTGTAATGCTGTTTTTTTTTCTACAAAAAAGTGCAATATTTTTTTTTTCACTTTTCATAGAAAAATTACCATATATCTTTTGAAAAAAGTAAATTTATTCTACCATCCTCAAGAAACTAAAATTTTGGTTTAAACCTGTGTTTAATAGGAAAATCTTTAGAAAAAGAAATAAAAAAAACATGTTAAACTTTTGTAGCAAACAAAACGCCATTAGTTAATAGTATACAGGATGAGACAAAAGAAAAGAAGGATAAGACAAAATAAAAGAAGAATCTATGATATTTTTACATTGTCGCACTCTTTCTAAAAATCCGAGGCTATAGCTCGATATTTTTCTCTGATATGACATATTCTTTCCAGTAGCCCCAAAAGATCAAATTACATTTTGAAATAATGCCTTCACTGAAAATGGTGATAGTCCCAATCAATCTATAGACTTCAGAGATCAATTTCTTACATTGAAAAATTGCGAGTTAGATTTTCTAAATAAATCAATATTTTTTTTTAGTTCAATTTTCAAAAGCTTACGGTTTCCCATTTTCAAGTTCTCAAGCTTTCTTAAACTGAAAATTCAAATCATATGAAAATAATCAAGTTATAGAACTATTTCGTTGCTGTTTGTTCACTGCTGAGAATGTAACATTTTTTTATTCATCTAAATTTTTTTAATATGTTAATTTTTATACAAAAAATAACTGAAGCAAAGCAAATTATTCCGGCAACACAAAATGTATGGAATGCAGATGCTGTTTTAAGAGACCACTGAATCTGTCCATTGTCCTTTTAAGTTTATTTAATTGATAAGATTTTTCTCTTAATCGATAAATTTGTATCTATATTAATTAATGAAGGTTAGAATTTAATCAGTTATCAATTAAAATTAAATTAATCGGGTAATCGATTAATTAAAGTATTTAATAAATTTCATGATGCCAAGAATTACGAAATGGAAAATCTCGGACTTTGAGATAAGAAACTGAAGTTTTTTTTTAGTGTAAACCTTCTCAAAATCCTCCTGTGCCTCGAAATATCAGGAGTCAAGTGATCAGAAATATCGCAATTTTTGTGAACACGAGTATTGCGCATTTAATCTTCAATACGGGTCTTCTTGTCGTTATAAAAGTTGAAAAAAAGAACTTTAATATATTTAAGCTGACTGATTCCCTACTATATATTATAAAAATTTGCTGATGACATCACATCGCTTATACAAATAAATTTTTTAAATTTTCTGCTGATTATATCGTTTTTTGAGGAGTCATAATTCCCTAAATTATCTTATAAATTATGCGCATATGTATTGCTAAAAATTTAACTATTGAAAGTGCATTTACAAACTACATATTGGATTTTGATATATGTACAATTTTAAAATACACTCACCCACGGCAATCCAACTCATGCGTTTTTTTATACATATTTATTCGATTAAGTAGCTTAAATAAATTTTCTGAAGTAATCTTTTAGACAAGTAATCTGATTCAAAGGTTTCGATTTTAAATTACATATTTTTCTATAGTAATAAATTATGTTTATTTAAACACACAGTCAATTATTTTTTATAAAAAATAAAATAGATTAAAAATCCAAAGTATTAATATCGTTTAAAAAGTTATCTATTATTATTTGTAATTTTGAGAAACGGGCCCAATCTTGTTTGTAATTTACAAACAATCACTGTTGTTGTTAGTATGTTCATAAAATTATTTCCCTTTGCTAAGGTAACTACTTGTCAACGTCACATCAAGACAATAACAAAAATTGGATACTTGCCTACTGCTTGTGGAGAACAATTAACACTTTCTGACAGCCATTGATTTCTCTCTAAGGCCTTGGATGTAGTAATAGGAGTACAGACGTGTTTTATTTTTGTTATTGTCTTGACATGACGCTGACAAATAGTTACAGAATAAAGCGGATTATACATACAAAATACATATGCATGGATTTGGAAATGAGTATTATTATTTTTTTTAATCCTTCTGTGGGAATTTACAAATTAAATACAAATAGAACTTTTTTTTTACTAATTTATTTCATTTGCCATTTTCTTTATATATGCAGGCGATAGAAACAAAATTGAAAACCTATCGAGAACATGGACCAGCGATGCCGCCGCGACAATGACAACAAACTCCCAGTTGCTGTGCGGCAACACAATTTTCATTAAACAACACCGAAATAGATGAGAATTATGATGTGAATAATGTGAATGTGGATGATACTGGAGACGAAAGCATACTGCAACAGTCAACAACAAATCTGATTGCCGCCGCCACCATAGCACCCCTAACAACTATTTAAAAAAAGTACATGAAAAGATAAATAATATAACAAAATTAATTTTATTTATTATAAATAATTTATCTTTGTTTGATCCTGTGATGCATACATACACACATACATACATACAATACATACATAGTTGATATGAAACGGTGACTTAACACAACAACTGACAGACGAGAAAAAGAAAAAGATGAAACAATTTACTCATTTGCTAAAAATTATATATTCATATTTATTTATAAAAACCAATGTGTTTATACACAAAAAAAAAACAAATAATAATAAAAGCAACCACTTCAATTGTACAAAGAGTTCTAAAACAAAATGTTTCAAAAATCAAATGCAATTTTGGAAATCCATCCTGCTCTTTCTACAATCCTACAAGAGAATTTAAAATATTAGCGTTAATGCCTTTAAACCGGGTTGAAATAAAATTTCAATCTATAAATTATGCTATCAGCTACAAAATATATTGGCTAACATGGTTTCAATTCTTTCACCTCTTGATATGATGTGGGGAATTTTGAGAAAAATTTCTTTATATATTCACATCACATAATATTTGTGCTGCTACAGTGGAAATTCGTCCGTCCCTCTTCTTATTTTTTACAAACTTGTAAAAGATTTTATGAGTAAATAGTTTTATTAAAATTTTTGAATGAAAATTTTCAATAATTATTTTCTTATACACGTACACACCTTGCCAAATACATTTTCTTTTATTTATTCTCTATTCTTGGGCGTTTCGCTTATTCATAAAATTAATATTTTAATAAAAATAATATATGTGCCTTATACACGATGTCAGTAAATACCGTTCTGTCGCACAATTACATATGAAAAAAAAAACTAAATTCGAAAATTTGATTTTTGTGTCACATGGAACTTAGAGACAGTATGACTATCCAGTGGCATTATGGCTAAGGCAGTGTATTTCTGAATTTATAGAATTCCAAAATATGTATATAAAATCTTTTTCTGAATTAAAACACTTATATTTTGTACTTCATAGATAAATCATCTAGTATGGCAACACTGATCACGGCGGCTCATTTGTTTCCTATGGCCAATAATTCTAGCTCTTAATCACCAGGTTCAATTCATTATCCCGTCCGAATAAAAGATTCCTTTGGAAAACAAATTTGAGAACGTTGTTCTTAAAGAAAAATCGCCTATTGATCTCCAATTAAAAAATATAATGAAAAGAAATAAACTGTAATAGAGAGATTTATTTTGCTGATCGAGCTGGATTAAAAACTTCTGCAACATTGTATTTAGAAAACTCTAAATTTAATTCTATTAAAATGTTTTTGAATTTTATTTTAAAACATATAGCAAATTTAAAAACTTCTTAACTTACTATCAACATGTTACAATTTATACAGTTAGTAGATATTGTCAAATATTAAAAAAAAAGATCTATTAATAGTGCAAATATGCCATTAGAACTTTTCTTGGTTTAACAAACGTTAATTACAGAAATAATTTTAATGACTTTAATTAATTAAACGAAAAACTTAATTCCTTATTAAATTAATAATTGTCTATAAATATTATTTGTGCATTAGACTTTTAAATATGATTGTTTATACATTTTGAGAACTATTTGTTTTATTTTACATAAAAACAATGCACATTCATTCATTCAATCGACATTCTTTCTTGTTTAATTTCCAATATGTACTTGCCACTGCTAAAGGGTTAAAACAAACACTTTATTATTTGTTGTCTACTTTGAATCTCATATTATTTTATTTTGTTTTTCTAATAAAAAACAATAAACTAGTGATTTGAGAGAAGAGATTCAGCACTATGAATATGAAAGTTCAATTGAATTCTTATTTACATTTGCTAAATCGGGTAACTGGTATAAAATAATTTTTTTATAAATATAATTTCACCAGTTATCGGTGGCTATCAGCATCTAACGCGGCTTTTGTTCAGAACTTTCAAACAATTACCGATGTTGTGCAATCCTATCGATCAAATTACCAAAAAATGTTTTTGTTTTGTTACAATTTTGACCAACACGAAAACATAAACCGAACGAAACTACATACATAAATACATACATACATACGTATTTCTGTATGTATATAAAGGGAATCATTTTGTAAAATAAATTTTGATTAATAATCATATTTTTCCAAAATAAGTTTCTCCCATGAATCATTGATTTTTTACTCTTAGTTTAATGTATAAAATAATTTAAAATCGATAAATAATTGTTTAAAAAAATATTTTATTTTTTTACATAAAAACGACAAAACGAAAAAAAGAACAACAAATCAAATTAAAAAAAATATAATAATAAAAACCAACAATAAATGCCTTTTTTGCTAAATATTTATAACAAAGAAATATATGAAATGAAATAATTATTATTTTTGCTGTTTTTTTATACATATACATACTTCTTTAGTATATTATTTACAATATTTTTCTCCTAAAAGTATTTCATCAGACATGTTTTCAAAGTACTATACAAAAATAGCCCCCAAATAAAAAAAAAACAAAACTATATTGTATGTCTTCTTTTATATTAAAAACAATGAGAAATGTTTAAAAAATAAAAATAGTAAAAGACAAAAATGAAAAATGTAACATTAAATGTACTACAACTCCACGAGAAAACAGTATGTACTATAAGTATACTTACATACATACATAAATATTAAATATTAGAATATGTGTATCTATTATTGATTACAACAAACTACATTTAGAAAACACTAAGGAGAAATAGAATTAAAACCGAATATATAGTATATGTATATTGTTAAAATAAATGAAACATTTGCAATAAAGATTGACATGATTCTGATCGAATATAAAAAGATTGAGTTACAGTTTTAAGAAGAGAAATTACTAAAGTAAATTTGTTACCCAACGTAATATGTAAGTTTCATTTTGTTTTATATCCACCTTACTTACATACAAAAAAAAACTTTAGTACCATACAAACCAGATTTTAGTACTACTACGGTCGAAAAACTAAAATTTTAAAAGTTTATTGGCTTTACTTGCTTACTTTTCTTATTTATCATACATAGTAATATAAGACTACATATTTATATTGCTATTCTATTTGGAATTTCTGTGCCGTATTCAAGTACATATATATTATAATACATAAAATATGAATATATGTATATATATATATATATATATATATATATATATATATATATGTGTATGTATTAATATTTTTATATATAACATTTCATAAAATCGTTAATCTCTTAACGACAAAGTCCTCAAGTCATGCTATTGTTGTGTTAAAAAACATCGTTGATATGGTGCTTGCTTAAATCTGTTAGTGCAACTCTACCCTACGCTCTCTCTCTCTCTATCCCACTTTATTTCAATTCGCCTCATTGAAATTTTTATTTCCTCTTCTTTTTAGTTTCTTGAAATTTTTGTGCTGCGCGTACGTCTTTCCGAAAATTTATTATTAATTAATGAATTACTTAGTGAAAAGTGTTGCAAAACCGTTTATTCCAATAAATAAATGATGTTTAATACATATTTCATAAGCAAATTATAAAATTTGTGTAAATAGTTATTGCTTTGCTATCTAAAAGTGTGTTGTGATGTTGTTTATACACACGCACACACATTAAGTAAAGCTGTTGGCGGCAGAGCAGTCTCTGTTGGTTTCTTGCTGTTGTTAACAGTTTGCATACTTCGTAACATGCATCGCGATTACATAGCTGCACTGCTAGTGCTTTCATAATAAGTAATGTTAAAGAAGTTAAACTGTAAAAATGCCAAAGTGAAGTTTAAAAGAAGAAGAATGTGAATAAAGCGAAAAATATGTAGGTAGTTGTATTTATATGAATACAAAAGTAGTGAAAATAAAAATATTTAATTTGCTAAAATATGATATTAATTAATTATGAGATATCGTGAATTATCAACGAAAGAGTGCAAAAAAAAAAAAAAATTTATTAGAGTATAAAATAATAACGTCCTCAGTATTAACAGTTTTAAATACAGTTGTTTATGTATAATACGGTGATTGCTTTGTTGGTAGCTGCTTTGAACAGATACGGTTATTGTTCAACTAACAAACGCATAGAAATTTATACGTTGCTCCTCTCCAAAATATTTAAGATTTGTAAGGTAAACAAAAACCAAATATATTAAAATAAGTGAAATTCATTGAAAATTAGTTTTTGTGTGTACATAAATATTATCAACGCAAAGTGATTTACACAATTAGGATCTAAATATATTTCAATGTGTCACAATTCACATTTTACTAACTGTAAAACACGGTTACAAAGTTTAAAATTACATTTAAATTTAAAACAAAAATATATATACGAGCTTGGCAGTACTAACAGTGTATAAAAAGCAATTTGTTGTGGTCTTCCTGTCTCCCAAGAACAATCTACTACTAAATGAGAACGGACTAAAAATTGCAACCAAGTATGTATTTATTCTCTAATTTAGTTGTGCTTTTAATAATGCCGGTTGTGTAAAGAAGACGCTCGTATTTCATTTGCAAATTAAAGTACGAAAGAGCAATTAGTATATAATAAAAAGTGAAAAAAATTAAAGATAAATAGCTTCAGTTAGTGAAAATGTAATAGGTTTTTCAATTTCCTAAAAAACAAAACAGATATATGCTTGTAAATTTGGGCTGAAAATGTGTATAAAAAACCTAAAAAAATACTTGTTGTTATTAGTGATGTGTGTTTTGTTGGGTATGTGCTATGGCAGTAGATAGTCGATAAAGTGGTATATTAGAAAATAAAACGTTGACAATTAAAGTAAAATTTTAAATGCTAGTAGATATTCTGGTTTAAAATCGATGGAGAGCCCATAATATAAAGATAAAGTAAACTAACTAATGCAAAGTCGTGCATGAAAATGAAACGACGTCTACCCAATATACAATATGTGGCTTTACGGGTAAGTGTTTCTGTTAAAACTACTTATTACCATTAACAGCTTTTAATTAACAATCAGCTTGCTGCCATTGAACAATATTCTCTACATCTGTTCTAAGTGATGAGTTCACGAAAGTTTTCCAAATTTGTCGCCAAATACAGTATATGTATATGTAAATATGTTTTGTTGAATTGGGATAAATAGAGTCGAGGGGTGGTCAACTACTCATACCCAGCAAATAGTTATTACCGTTTTAGAAGCAAGTCTGTTTAGATGAAATGTCTGTCTCTTTGAAAATATAAAAGTGAAACAGGGGAAATTTAAAACATAGTTAGTCCTGCTTGCAGGACGACTAAAAAACTTTATATGCATTTCTTTGCAAGCTAGGAGAATGTCGGTGAATTGCTTTCTTTCCCACGAGAAAGATAAGATGAGCTTACAGCCACTAAAACTAAAGCTGAATGGCCGGTGAAGCTGATTAGGCATGATTCTATGGCTAATGAAGTCATATGTATATCTGTATACACACATACACATCCACACGACATATATCATTGTAATATGAACACCTTTTTAATATACATCTCACAATATCACCATTCACTAAAATATAACTTGTTGTGGTCTCCCTGTGTCCCACGAAAAAACTACTACTAAATGAGAACGGACTAAAAATTGCAACTAAGCATGTGTTTACATTTTAATATTAGTTGGACTTTTAATAATTTCGGTTGTGTAAAGAAGACGCTCTATTTTATTTGCAAATTAAAGTACGAAAGAGTAATTAACATGAAATAAAAAGTGTATAAAATTAAAGATAAATAGATGCAGTTAGTGAAAATATAATAGGTTTTTCAATTTCCTAAAAAACAAAGCAGAAATATGCTTGTTAAATTGGGCTGAAAATGTGCATCAAAAAGCTGAAAAAAATATTTGTTATTAGTGATGTGTGTTGTGTTGCGAATGTGCCTTCGCAGTACGTAGTCGATAAAGTGATATATTAGAAAACAAAACGTTGGAAATTAAGGTGAAATTTAAAATACTAGTAGCTGTTCTGGTTTAAACTCAATCTTCTAAAACGTCTATCAAATATACATACATGATGTTGCCGCTTTACTGGTAAGAGTTTCTGTTAAATCTACTTATTGCCATTAACAGCTTTTAATTCAAAATCAGTTTATTGTCAATGAATATTATTCTCTAGATCTGCTATAAATGATAAGTTCACGGAACTTTTCCAATTGTCAATGAATATTATTCTCTAGATCTGCTATAAATGATAAGTTCACGGAACTTTTCCAGTTTAAGGTAGTTGTTGCCAAATAGAGTATGTATGTATGTGTGTATGTTTTGTTAAATAAATAGGGTCGAAGTGTAATCAACTATTCATACCCAGTAAATAATTATTACTATTAATGAAATTTTTTTATTTGACACATTGTTGTCACAATACTATTATATATAAATGAAATTTATTTGTTGGTGGTTAAGCAATGTCTATATGCATTTCATTGGTGCTTTACCAAATCGTCAGTAGACTTTAACCTTTTAACTTTTCAAAACTGTGGTTAAAGTCTACTGACGATTTGGTAAAGCACCAATGAAATGCATATAGACATTGCTTAACCACCAACAAATAAATTTCATTTATATATATTACTATTAATATTTAGCAGCAAGTTTGTTAGAAGAAATTTCTGTCTCTTTGAAAATATACAAATGAAACTAGTGAAACTTAAAACATAGTTAGTCCTGCTTACAGAACGACTTCATATGCATGTCTTCGCAAGCTAAGAGAACGTCGGTGAATTGCTTTCGCCCCCACAAAAACGACAAAATGAGCTTACATTCACTACAACTAAAGATGAATGGCCGGTGAAGCTCATTAAGCACAATTCTATGGCTAATGAAGCCATTTATGTATATCAGTACACACACACACATACATATATACAAATCAAGTATTCGTTGTAATATTACCACATTTTGAATATACATCTCACAATATCACCATTCACTAAAATATAACTTGTTGTGGTCTCCCTGTGTCCCAAGAAAAATCTACTACTAAATGAGAACGGACTAGAAATTGCAACTAAGCATGTGTTTTTGCTTTAATTTAGTTGTGCTTTTAATAATGTCGGTTGTGTAAAGAAGACGCTCGTATATCATTTGCAAATTAAAGTACGAAAGAGCAATTAATATATAATAAAAAGTGTAAAAAAGTAAAGATAAGTAGTTGCAGTTAGTGAAAATGTAATAGGTTTTTCAATTTCTTAAAAAACAAAGCAGAAATATGCTTGTAAAGTTGGGCTGAAAATGTGTAAAAAATGGCGAAGAAAATACTTGTTGTTATTAGTGATGTGTGTTTTGTTGGGTATGTGCTTTGGCAGTGCGTAGTCGATAAAGTGGTATATTAGAAAACAAAACGTTGAAAATTAAAGTAAAATTTAAAGTACTAGTAGATATTGTGGTTTAAATTCGATCTTCTAAAACTTCACATGCCTTATAAAGAGAGGCCATAATATAAAGTAAATTAACAAAAGTGCTGCATTAAAATGAAGCGAAGTCTATCAAATATACAAGATGTTGACGCTTTACGGGTAAGTGTTTCTGTTAAAACTACTTATTACCATTAACAGCTTTTAGTTAACAATCAGTTTGTTGCCATTGAATGATATTCTCTACATTTGTTCTGACTGATGAGTTCACGGAACTTTTTCAGTTTATGGTATTTGTTGCCAAATAGAGTATATATGTTTGTACATATGTACGTATGTTTTGTTGAATAGGGATAAATAGGGTCGAAGGGTGGTCAACCACCCAGCAAATAGTTATTACCGTTTTAGCAGTGATCTATTGAACCAAGACTGTTAAGGAGAAATTTGTGTCTCTTTGAAATGAAACAAGTAAAGTTGGTGAAATTTAAAACACAGTTAGTGCTGCTTGTAGAACGGCTCAAAAACTTTATATGTATGACTTTGAAACCTAGGAGACGTCGGCAAATTACTTTCGTCCCCACAAGAACGATAAAATGACCTTACAGCCACCAGACTTAAACTTTTACTTGACTTTATTAACCTGTGGTTAATAAAGGTATATATGTTTACACACACACCACAACTATTCAATGCAATATTTAATACATTTTCTATATATTTCTAATCAATTTAAAAAAAATTGTTTACAAAAATTGACTTGAGAGGATTAGTGTGTACCCATTTTTCCATAATGCCCACGAATTTCACTAATTTTTTTAAATTGATTAGAAATATATAGAAAATGTATTAATATTGCATTGAACATTTGTGTTGTGTGTGTACCCATTTTCCCATAATGCCCACTAATCCTCTCAAGCCAATTTTTTACACAATTTTTTTAAAATTGATATTATTCGAAATTTATTCTAAAACTATTTCAGATGTAAGACTTTTTTTGCAATATAAAGGGCCCCTGTGCCACCATTTCTATATAGTGGCATATGTGTACCCATCCCCATATTACTACAATGATCGAAAACCTCGCCAGGAAAATATATATATTTTTTTAAATGAATGTTTTTAGAATGTTTTATATATTCAGTACATCTCCTAAGTATATATTTATTAAGTATTTCTTGGGCCATCATTTCTATTCACTGGTTTGGACAGAACTGACTCCGGTTCCTAAATTTTGGCTTCCAAATGAACTTCATTAAATATCACTCCAATTGTTAAGTGGCTAACAGAGCTCTGTTAACTGCAGAATAGGTTTGGTACAACTTTCGGTTTGTGCCTTCGCTAATATAAATTTAAATTTATCTTTACACATAAAAATTTGCGGATTAGCGGGTAAGTCTTCTTATCATAATTAATATTTATGTATAATTAATATCTACTTACAACCATTAACGCCTCTTTTCTAACTGAAGACTTCCTAAAAGGTTTTATATAAGAAGAAAAAAAATAATTTACCTCTTGCTTAAACTTTTTATTAATAAAAAGAGTGAGGTAAAAGCATCCACAAGAATAAAAGTAATATATATATGTATTAGGGCTTAGCAACTCAAAATCTGTGGAATCCAAACTGTTCTTCGTGTGACGTTTTTGAGCCATTTGCACAATTATACTTTTTTCACTCCCTGCTAAGAAAACTGAAATAACAAAAAATCAAGTTACTGGTTTTACTCCGTTTTGAAAAAGTCACGTTTTCACCAGATCTCGACGTTTTGAGTTCCTAGGAAGTTTTCCTGACTGCTCCTGAGAGAGTGTCATTATATCTGTGTGTGTATGTGTTTGTGTGTGTGTTTTTGTGTGTGTGTGTAAGTATGGGACCCTGCTTATAACTTCTATTAGAGATATCCTCTGCCTTGGGATCGATTCGGACCGGTAGATTTCGAGAAATATAAAAAAACAATATATTATTTTAATGTGTTTTTTTAAATAACTTTGCGAGGGAATAATTTGGAATAATTTATCGATCGTCCATCGCCACTAACCGGCCCAAAATCGGTTGATGCCTTCGTGAGATATTGTTAACGAAAAAAATTCGAAAAAAATTATTATTTTTTGTTTAAACTACCAAAATTATATGTTGGATCAATTAGATTTTCCCGATTCTTTTTCAAGACTCGAGCTACCACTAATCATGTGGAAATCGGTTGTCTCTTTCTAATGTTATATCTGTTTGAAAATTAAAATAATAGTACCAGTGATTAAAATTAACGTTTAGTCACTGGAGTGGCCTTTTCAGCCAAAGCGACACCATAAATAACAAGATTTATAATAAATTACACTGCTCAGCAGCAAAATCCTCCTTTAAATAAAACTATGTGGACTATATGGATTTTGATGCGCTGAACTGAAATCCGTTTCCGGTTTTTTTCCATCAGGTCGGGATTTTTTTTTATAGGCGTGGCAAATTATGCAAAATGTTGAATATTTGCTTTATCTTTTTTTTAAATTAAATTTTTAAACTAAAAAAAATGACGAATTTTGCACAAAAAAATTTTTTTTCTCCATTAATTTGTTTTAATTTTGAAAATCGAATGACTCGTTCTCGAGTTAGGATGAAATATTTATTAATTAATTTTATTAAAGGGAGAGACAAAAAATGATATTTTGCTGAGCAGTATTTATTGCCAAAAATCGGCAGTGAAAAGATTGATTTTTTCGACTAAAAATCCCTTGGGGATTTTCTGAAAAAGTTTATCAACAATCTTGAAAAGAAATTCCCTGTTTGGGGAAGAGTCTCCAAAGTTCAGAATGCTGAATAACTAAGACTTTGAATGTTGCGTACATTAATCAGCTAGAATATTACTTCTCTAATGTAATTGCACTGCATCTGTTAAGAAATTCATATAACATGTTGGTAGATGAAAAAGGGTTCCGCAAGATACTTTACCTTAAATGGCAAAATTGAAACCTTTTTTGTTATTTTATCTTTTCTAGTACACCATTTTTATAAAAATTTGATCAATTCCTTGGTGCGGCTCACGAAAACTATACATAACTTTTAGTTAGACCCCAGTGCGTATGCTTTATAATTTACAAATTAATATCAAGTATACGCCCATCCACGACTATGCAACTTACACACATCCGCACACGAGCTAAGTTTGCATCACTGAAATGCTTTGTTTTTGTAAACAATGTTGAATGCAAATGTTTGGCAATTCAGTCATACTTACAAATTCGAAGCAATGAAGGAAGAATAAGTTAAATGAATTAATTTTGGTTTTAATTATAAATTGTATGTTACATGATTATGATTTATTAAAGTATTATTTAATTAAAATGTTTTTGTTTTTATTTTTCTTTATATTTAATTAAATTGATTTCAATTAAAAAATATGCAATATGATAGATATGAACATATTATGTTTGTATTAAAAGCTAAAGCAAAAATAATATTACTAAGAGTGTAGAAAGAGAGATAAACAGAGTGATAGCAGTTATAGAATATAGGAGTCATAAGATAAGAGAGAAAGAAAAGAAAGTACAATGTGATCATTAGTAAAAAATGATGAATTTTATGCAAAAAAAAAAATGTTTTGTTTTTAATATTTATTTTAAAAAAACTACACAATAAAATATTTTATATTTAGACAAAGACGTAAGTGATGATAAGGGCTTTTGTTTTACTTTTTGTATGACAAAAATAAAGTTTTTAAATAGTTTTCATTTATTTATCTAATAATGTTTATTAAAAAAAAGAGAAGAAACAAAATGCTTTAAAAATTTTGAGTTCCAAACAAAAATTAATAAATTAAGCAACAAAAATTCTAACAGTTTATGTAAAAAACCTTAAAAATAAAACTAAAAATGATAAATTTTATGTCTGAAAACGCGTTTTTATGTTTTGCCAGTTTTTTCGTTCTTTTTTGAAATTATGTTTAAGTAAATGTTTTTTTAGTTTCTTGTTGTTGTTGTTTTTATTCTTCTTCAAATTTTATTAAGTGTTAACAAAACTGTGTATAATTCAAGATGTTGTTGTTGTTGTTGTTGTTTATTTTGTGATCCTTTTTCTTTTTCATATTATTAAAATTCTTAAATTTAAAAAGTTTATATTTGTTGTTCATTTTTTTTTCACGTTGGTTTTGGTTCATTAAAATTAAATTAAAATACAATTGATCTCATTATCAGGACTTCAGCTGTTCCGAAGAAATGAACTATTCTCAGCAGTTCGTTTGTGTTTTTTGTTCTTTTGTTAAATAAAAAATATTAATTAAATAAATAGTTCTTTAACAGAAAAGAATTTGTTTCTTTTGATGATAAGAGTTAAAAAAAAGTGATAAAGCGATTCATCTCTTTAAGGTAAAAAATTAAATAAATTAAATTTAATCGGTGATCGTTCTTGTGGTTTCTTGAATGTAAACTTGGGAGCCGGGAACAGTGGAGGTGGTGACGAAAGTGCGGTGCTTGGCACGGATCATGTTCAAGTTGGTTTCAGCGCATTCGGCACGATCTTCAGCGGCTTCCAATTCACGTTGGAAACGGCGTACGCGGGTGACGGTGTGTTGAGACATGCCCTCCTGAAAGGCCACAAAAAAAAAGAACGTTTTAGGTTTTCTTTGCAACATGTCTTGGCTTTACTTACTTGTTCGGTCAATTGACGTTTGAAGAGATTGATCTTGGCAGTGGATTTGTCCAAAGCTTCTTGCAACAAAATAATATTCTTTTGGTCCTCCTCACATTGTACCATAACTTCCTTAACAGTGCGTTCCTTCTTTCTCAAGATCTTAATGGTTTCAGCGTGTCTTCTCTTTTCTTCTTCCAATTCAAGTTCCAAATCGCGTACACGAGCTTCCAATTTACTGATGATGCGTTTGCTACCAGCAACGGCATTCAATTCAACCTCTTCCAAGCGAACGGATAAGTTCTTGAATAGGAAAATGGAAAAATTTTAAATAGATTTTTTTTTTTACTTATTTTCTAAATTTTAGAAAGTTTCTATTTAGCTTTTAAATAGGCCAGATGATGTCAACCACTTGAGTGGTAAAATATAGGAAAATAATTTGTATTATTTTAAACACTGTTTAAAATTTCTATTATATTTCTTGTTTGCTGAAGAAATGCTCTCATATACTCTCTTAATTGGCAAATGCAATATTCCTTTAAGCATAAGTATGTATTTACCTTGACTTCGACTTCCAAAGACTTCTTGATGGTTTCCAATTTCACGATACGTTCTTGTTCCTCATGGATTAGCTCAACGGTGTGTTTAAGTTCAACCTAAAAAATAATTCAGCACATATTTTTGTTTTCCAAAAAAAAAAAGAAGAAAAAATATTTATTAATCGAAAAATATTGAAAAAGGAAAACAAACAACACTCTCTACGACTACTTACCTGAACCTTTTGGTAACGTTCATCACTAATGCGCAACTCCTTGCTGACTTCTTCATAATCGGCGGACACAACAGACAATTCTTGTTCCAATTTCGATTTAATAGACACCAAGTTAATGTTGGTTGTATGCAATTCATTGATGCGTGTTTGAGCCTCCTCGAATTGTATCTCAACGGTGCGCTTAGCACGATGGGCACTATCCAATTGGGAACGCACTTCCTCCAATTCACCGCTCATGCCGGCCAAACGACGTTGAGCGACACCGTATTGATCCAAAGTAGATTGCAATTGACGTTGAACATCTTCGTAGTGGGCTTGCAATTCGGTCAATTGCAGCGATTGTTTCTTAATTACTTTCTGCAAATCAATGTTGGTCTTGTTGGCAACATCCAAGGACATTTCCAGTTCGGTGATTTGGATTTGCAACTTCTTCTTGATGCGTTGCACTTCGGTCTTCAAGCGGGTTTCTGCCTCAATAACGCGTGCACTCAACTGTTCGATTTCGATGGAAGTTTGTTTGCTGGAATTGAAGAAAAAATTAAAATAATAAGGGATTTTAATTATTTAAAATTTACCAACATTTTTATTATTATTACAACAACAAAGAAATTGATTGTCTGAATAATGGAAACTTTTATAAAAAATAGGGGTAATATTTCTATTTTAATGAGAGTTTTAATTAGATTTTGCCTTGTAATTACCTGTTGCATCATGCCGGAACATGTTTTATTATATAAAAGAAAATTATTTCAAAACAATGTGCAGCTTGAAAGAAATTTCATTCAAATTTTCTACAATATTTGAAATTTTCAACGATATTTGATCATTTATAACAGTTTAATCTTAAACATATTCCCCTCTATTCTTTAACTATTTTTTATTAGAGTCATAGAAAATATATTTATTTATTTTTAATTCACTTATTATTTTTATTTGTATTGTATTTTTATTTGCTTATAAATAAAATTACATAGTTAATCATGACTTATTTAACCGAGAATAGTAACAAAGACCTGCCCCCAGACTAGAGGTAAAGATCACTACTTCCTAGTCCAGCGAGGAGGCACTTCAATTGACTCTCAATAAAATTTTTTATTAGTCATTGAAAATATATCCAATTAATATTTTAATTGATCTTTGGAAATATTTTTGTTGAAATAGTATTTGTTACAATAGTTAATCAATTTGTTTGAGTTTTGAGGTTATTTTATATTAATATTTATTATTTTTCGATATTTCGCTAACCAAAAAATGTTTGACAAAACTAAATAATTTCCTAAAGAAGCTAACCGATGGTTATCGAAATATCGAAGAATAATAAATATTAATATAAAATAACCTCAAGACTCAAACAAATTGATTAACTATTAAAAGAAAAAAGGTTACAAAATTAGACACAAGAATCATAGTATTTGTTACTATATTCTTTAATTGAGGGCGAACGTAAAAGTGACTTTTAATAAAAACTGTTAAAAACAGTTTGTCAAAAGCTTAAGATCGTAATTGGAATATCGATATTGACTGTAGTAGTGGTGGGGTACTACCGATAGCGTTAACGATAGTTTTCAAATATCGATAGTTTTTAAATATCGTTAGAAAAGTCGTTGTTATTATTTAAAGAGACACCGCATTGACTGACTAAAAGTTTTACTTTAATTTGGGATTCAGAAAATTAATTACCGGCCTTGCACTCTAATCGTTCTTTGTTGATTTATTCAGTTATGGAAATATAAATAAATCTTAGTTGTAATAAAAATGTGATACTTTAAGAAAAAGAAAAAAAATAATTTTAACTGACACAAGCTTACAAAATTTCAATAAAGAGGAAACATTTTTTAAAGTAGAATTAAAAACATTAAGTCGATAGTATCGATAATGAAATGTGATCTATCGATAGTAGAAATTATCAATAGTATTCCACCAGTAGCATGCGATCTAATAATTCTATTTATTTAGAGTATTTTTTGCAATAACTTTAAAAAAAATTTTCATTTTCGAAAGCTTTAATAGGTGAGTATGTAATTTTTGCATTTCAGCAAGAAAATCAATTAGATATAAAATGGTGTTTAAATTTTATCATCTCTATGAAAAAAAAATTTGTGATAATTATCGCTTTAACCAAATTAACTACTTTCTGCCTATGGAGCTTAACTATTTAGATAACTTCTGCAGCAGTTTTTGGTAAGATCTAAGCCATTGGGCCATATTACGGTTCTCGATCCGATTCGATGCGATAGAATGTAATAAATTAAAGAAAAATACAAGCTTTTTCTTTAATCTATTACAAACACTCGGGTCGATACGAGAACGGTAATAAGGCAGATTGTTTTCTCTTCGTAGATCGTGGACATGCTTAAACATGTCTGTTTGGGCAAGAGTAAATCACTCCATGAGGTATTATTATCTATTATCTTTTGCCATCTGAAGGTTGAGGCTTGTCCAGAGACCATAGATACGTCTATTAATTTTCTGGCTTAAAGGGAGAATCTAATAACTAATGAATCATAAAATTCATAAAATTCATTAGTTAGACGATCGTATTAAATTTAAATACAAATTCGTACATATAATTTCATATGTTGAATTTGTGGTTTTATAATGAATGATTTTCGTTTTCAAGTTTATATTTTAATTTTTTAATTCAAACGCCTGAACTGGTTCAGGCAGACAATTTCGTGCGTATAGTTTGCATTTAAAAAGTAGAAAAATAGAAATTTAAACATTTTGTTTTTGTTTTATATAAAGGGTGCCCAAATTTTAGGTTAGGAAATAAATTGGCTTAAAAACACACTTTTTTTACAAATTCAGTTTTATTGATTTTTTTTTTATCTTGGACCAGCACTCAGGGGATGACCCCTATATATGCAATGCATTGCGCTGGAACTGAAAAGGAGGGGATAGTATTGAGGGGACAGATTAGGAAAGATGAGAAGATACACTTTTTTTGTAGCTATTTCAACCTTTTACTTCGCCGGCTAATTTTTGCTACAGGGCCGACGAAGGTGGGTGCTGTTACTCTGCTTTTAGTACATGATATGTCAGTCGCTGCCAATTATGTTCAGTGACCAGTGACTATGCCTTCATCATTGAAACAGGCTGGCAACAATTAACACAACCACGCACTAATGCTGATCAGAAGAATTAAACACAATATTTCCTGACTCAGCGGAGGCTCGAACTTACGACCCTCCGCTTCATAGTCTCGTGTTCTACTACTTCAGCCAACACCATCCATGTAAAGTAAATGTAAAGTAGAAATATGGGAATTAATAATAGAATATAATGTCGGGTGGCCAGTAGCACCTCTAGTACGTCGGCTGACGTCCACTTTTTTCACAAAATTTTGAACCACATTTTGCAACGAAGTTTCACTTATCTCGTCAATACAGCGCCGAATTTCATGTTTCAGAGCGTCAGCTGTTTGTGGTTTGTGCACGCAAATTCAGAGAAAATAATTCCGAGGCATTAAATCATAAGAACGAGTCGGCTAAGTGACATCGCCAAATCGAGAAATTACGCGACCGGGAAATTTCACATGCAATAACTGAATTGTTTGTTCGGCTGTGTGGCTTGCGGCGCAGACTTGCTGAAACCAAAGGCCAGTGATGCCAACATTAAACAATTGTGGCCACAAAAAGTCGGTTATCAGGCTTCGGTAGCGCAGAGAATTCACAGTGAAGGCGTTTCGTGGCACATTTTCGATAAAATACGGGCGTTTTAATGCTGCCTGATCACAAACCGCACTATTTCTTTGGATGTAATGGTTTTTCAAGAACTGTTTTGTGGATTTTGTAAGCCCCATATGCAACAATTTTGTTTGTTCTCATAACCGTCTAATTCACAATGGGCCTCATCACTGAAGATGATTTTGTTGCAAAATATGATCAGTTTTTTAAACAGTTAATTTTCACCATCAAAATTCTTGGCTCAAAAGTGTAGCGTTCTTTTTACTAAATAGCAGCCCAAGGATATCAGCCTAATTCGTAACATTTCATCATTTGACAGCCAATTTACTTCTTAACCTCAAATTTGCCCAGCCTGTATAAGTTGTGCGATCGAAACTTGTCTTTGGATAAAAAGTTACAGACTGTAAATATGCCCGAGTTATATAAAATGTCTGAATAAGAGCTATAACGTTGTTATGTTCTGCCGTGGTGTATGAAACAAATTAGCGTTCTTTAGAGAAAATTTTATCTTCAACTCTTTATGAAAAAAATTTAACGAAAAATTTTCTAACAAAAATCGTTTTGTGTTAAAAAACCAACAGCACTATGGGACTAGATGGAATTCAACTGGGCTGGATTTGCCTAACCTAACTTTTTTCACCATCTTAGTTTTTTTCGTTTTTTTTTTTAGAACAGATTTATATATTTTAAGGGATAAATAAGTTTATTTGGTTCAGCTTAAATTGTGAATGAAAGGTTGTCTGTAATTTTTTTATATTTCGAGGAAAGTTTATCCAAATAATTTATTTATTTTTTTAATTAGTGTGGGGATTTCTTGTATCACATCTTGGGTTAATTATTAAGAGCATTAAAATTTTTTATATCTATAGTTTTGAAATAAACCAGGAGTTCTGCTTTAGTTGTAATATTTGGAATATATAATTTTGTCTATCCAAATAAATTCTTATGTAATTTAAAAGTAATTTAGAGGCGTTTTTCTAAAAGAATTAATGCCAAAATGTTTGTTGAAAAAACTATTTGAAATTTGCTCAACATTTCTTTTAACTAGATCGATTGTTTCTAAAAATAAAATTTTAATCTACTTTCTATTTGATTATTTGATGCTTTTAAAGAAAATAAATAAAATTTCAAATAATTACAAATTGATTTCTGCAGTAAAATCCAAATACCAAAGATTTTTCTCTTCGGGCTTTTATTTGAAATAATTAACACAATTTCAAACTAAAGTCAAGTAGAAGTGACATGAACTTGTCACAATTTCAAATAAATACACGTTAAAATCAATTGATGTCCAATTGTCAAAGTAATTGTAGGCGATATGTAAAGCAGGAGTATAAAATTAGATCATGAATAATAAAATGAGCAAAAGAACAAACAACTTTTAATGTTTAAAATATCAGCAACTATTTAACAAAATGGTTAAATGAGTCATGGGGTTGAAATGTTTTAAATATTTCAAAGTATGTCACTATGACTAATTGCAAATGTTTTATAGATTTATTTTTTTATTGCGAATTTATAAGTATTTTGTGGCCAAGTTTTATAGCTAAAAGAGGAAAAATCTACATGTAAAGATCTTATTGTCTTGAATATTTTCTTTTTTTTGTTGTTGTGAATTTTTGATGTAAAGGTATTTGATATATTCAGGTTAAATGTACGTGTTATAGCTAATTTTAGTTTACAAAAGAAAAAAAAAACAGCTTGTACTAAATTTAATAACAAGTACTAAAGAAATTTTACTTGCTTTCCTCCCTATAATACAAACACATCTAGTCTGTATTGCCTCTAGTGCTGTTTTGCATAACATTAAAAATTATTTAATTTTGAAAATAAGCAAATTTTTGTTGCTGTCTTCAAGAAATTACTTAATCTGGCTATGAGAGCCGAAAACTTGGCAACACAAATGAATTTTTTTTTTCTTAACGAAATATGTACGAGTACATATTTTGTATTATTTTTCGCTTTAAACAAAATTTATTGTTATTGTTCGGTAGGAGTACATGGGAATATGCTTTTTCCTTTTATGTATTCATGCAAAGAAATGTTGGCTGTGTGTATTGTTTGTCATATCAAATGGATTTAGAAAAGATGTCTTGTTTTTTTCTTTCAATATCTTTTGTTTATCATCATTTATTTTTATAAAAACAGATTATTTTACTCTAACAACATTCAATTGTTTTGCTCACAAACATTGAAGGGCAATGAAATATTTCAAATTCTTTGCTGCCATTGGTTGTGCATTTTTGAAATCTGATAAGCTTCTTGCTTTTAATAAATTTATTTATTTTTATTTTTATAGCACTAAGATTCATCACTGTCATTTCCCTAGACTTTTCATTACAACGCTCCATTAATTTTATAAAGAAAAAAAAAAATAATAATTCTTATATATTTCTGCATGTTATCACGTTAATTAAATATTTACTTTAATTAAATATTTCCTTTAATTAAATATTTCCTTTAATTAAATGATGGTACATTAATCTTCTATTCGACATATTGTCTTTATTTAATTTATCAAATAAGCACTAATTTTAAAACACTAGGTTAGTGTATAAAATTTTATTAAAAATCTTTTGCTAATTAATAACACTGTGCAACAGTGCAAAAAGTGCAAGGTCGTGACTATATGGCTTCGATTGTACTAAACCAAGGTAAAAAAACGGATTTTTACCCGTAACTCCTCAAGATTTTGGAGGTGTTTAGCAAATTTCAAAGACGCAGTCTCGTTCTGCCCGACAAGACCTATCAGAAAAATAATTTAATGTCCCAGGTATTTAAACTATTTTCTATTTTGTATCATAGTATTATTATTAAATTCTTCTGGTTTCTTGATCTCTTTTTAATTATTATTGTATTCTGATATTTTTAAGCTTAAGGTCTCTTTATTTTAGTTTAATTTTTAATTTCAATATTTCGTCACTCCTTTGTGTGACTTCTTCAGGAAATAAAATAATTAATTTCCTGAAGAAGTCACACAAAGGAGTGACGAAATATTGAAATTAAAAATTAAACTAAAATAAAGAGACCTTAAGCTTAAAAATATCAGAATACAATAATAGTATTATTATCCAAAAAAAATTTAGTTTTATTATAAAATTATACAAGTTGAGTCTTTGCGAACTATTTTTGGTATCTAGACACGTTCAGATTATATTGATATGTTCACAAAAGTTGTTCAGCTTTACCGTGGCTACAATTTTTCCAAATATAGTGTACGAAAAATCAGGATTTCCTAAAAGTTATGATAAAAAAATTGAAAAAAAATTTTTTTTTCTTTAACTTTGAAAAAAAAAACTCTAAAATAAAATAAATTTTTGTCATAAAATTTTAGCCTTGACTACATTTTTGCCGAACATAGTTAAGCGATATTTTTAAGTGCTGCTTAGCTGTTTGGCAAAAACTGAGGACACCTTTTTTTTGGGCATCATGGTAATATTGGGAAACGGTCACCAAATTGGCCAAACTGAGTATAAGGTTTTACTAAAATTTGATAGTAGAATCGAACCCGTATAGTCACGACTTTGCACTTTTCAAAAGGTCTTCCTTCATTTGTCGCATAGTGTAATTAAATTCATAATAATTATGGGACTATCGAAAAATAAATATGCTGAGAAATATAACACGTTTTAGGTACCTTCAGGTATTTTGCGATGCGAATTGCAAATCCGCAGACTCACACATTTTGCTGGCTTTTTGCATTATTAAATACATCAGCTGTTTATTAAAATCTCTTATGAGAAAGAACACAATGTCCTAGCCAAAATAACTTTTTTTTTTAATAAAAACTGAAAATTGAAATGGCAACATAAAGGGACTTAATGTTTGATACAGTTCTCGTATACAATTTCCTAATAAAATTTGTATAAATAAAATATAAATCAAATATAATACAAGGTGGCGCAAAAATAACCTTCCGATGTTTTTTGGCTGTAATTTAAAAAAAAATTAAAAACTTTGATTCTTCTTGTGGATTATTTTTATTTGGTCTTTTAATTTTTTTACATCAAGTCGAGAATATGATGTCATGTAAATGGCCGCCGCCACAGCTGATTGTCATTTGAGCCCTTTTTATGGCATTTTCCATCACTTTGGCCAAAACTTCCGGCGATAGGTCCTCACATTCTTGACGGATATTGTCTTTAAGAGCTGCAAGAGTCTGAGGCTTGTTGACATAATCCCACGACTTCAAAAAGCCCCACAAAAAGAAGTCTGCAGCGGTCAAATCAGGCGATATTGCTGGACAGTGCAAATCGCCAAAACGGGAGATTAGGCGCCCGGGAAATGCATCCTTCAGCATATAGTCACCAATATTCCGCGTTCTGGAGCAGTGTAGCGTAACATTGTTTATTAACGTGTATTTCGCATGGGTTTACTACACAAATGTCAAAACAGAACTGACATTAGGGGCCAATCGCAAAATTTATAGCATTTTCTGATAGGAGGATTACTTTTCCGCCACCTTGTATAAATATAATAAGTGTTGACAAATACAAAATACATTTAGGTACTGAAGATGAAAGTGTAGCGGCTTACGAAAACAGATTTTTCGCTCAAGCGGGATAATAAAAAACTGATGGTGATTTTCCTTGTGCCTTGGAATATTTATCATATCTTTTTAACATATTTTAAAATTACATTTTGGAACAATTAAACTACGTTCACATCTATCAAATATTTGACAAAATAATCGGGTACTACATATTTTGAAGAGGAAACCAAATAGAAAGTCATGGACTAATAAATATTAAACTGAGCCACCTAACAAGTGGTGACATACACAATACACATGAGCACTGATGATGAAAGCGTTGCGGCTTTCGAAAACAGCTGTTCTGCTCTGCTGTGTAAGTTGAATAACTAAAATCTGATGTTGACTGTCCTTTGTGCCTTGGAATATTTATCATGTCTCTCTGAGATTTAAAAACAAATTTCGAATAATTAACCTATAAATCTTAATTCAATTTAATATTCTAAGCATATTTGACATACTATCAAAAATTCATTAAACTTCACAGAACAAATATTCCGGTAGTTTTCAGAATACTTTTCAATATATAATCTATAATGATCTATTTTGATAAGCATTCGCAAAGCAGCTCTTGAGTCACTCAACATCAAGCCTCGTTGGCAATGTTTTTTAAAGCGGCATGGCCACACATCAAACCGAAGCTTTAAAATCTGCTTTTCTTTGATAGTGTTAGTGAAAAAAGCTCACACGTATGGTTTGATGTGAGTTTGAAGAATATCAAAATAATTTAGATTTTCAATTCTAAACAGAATTTTACCAACCCAACCCATACACAAGTTTGAAGCATCAGTTTGATGCGTGGCCATGTCGCTTAAGTGCAGCCAGACCACTGATCGTTTACTCTCTTTCGAGAGGTTTGCATCTCACTCGCAATAGTTAATCTATACGACTCAGATAACTGTATAGATTTACAGTTATTCTGAGGTAGTTTCCGTGGTTAACTACGTTGCTACTTCCTATGTGAAGGCATAGGTCGTGTACTGTCAGTCACAGTAACTTATCAAAATACGGGCTAAGAACATTGAAGGTCTGAGTCACCGCGTCGTCATCTGTGCACCAATTTTTTACAAATTTACTTTGTAAAGTATTACACAAATAAATATTTTGATTAGTTTCTATTTTTGGTTGTGCTATCCCATGCCCACCGTTTCAAATTTTTTAGAATGATATTTTTATTCTCGGAATATTTTGTGTTGAATTTGTAACTCAATACTTCAAGACCCTACTTTTGTGTCAACACATCAGATTCCGTCAAAACACTGCACAAGGGTCTATTTTTCCGAAAGCTACTTCGATAAAGCTGCCAGTTTGTAAAAAAATTATTTTGTAAAAATAATCCCCCTTATTCTGTAACTATTTGTCAACATCACGTCAAAGCAACAGCAAAAATAGGGCACTTCTGTATTCCTATTCTTCAGCAATTGAAAAGTTCTAACATCCTCTTGCTATCTTCTAGTCTTAGAGACTAGGCCACAGGAGGTCAGAAGTAGTTAATTGTTGTCCAGCAGGAGCAGTTAAATATCCTATATTTGACATTGTCTTGACGTCATGCTGACAAGTCCTACAAATGTGGTCACTCTATTGACAACCAGTCTATGGCTTCGTCATTGCATCAGCCTGACAATAATTATCACAACCATGGACCAATGGGATCGAAACCGATATCTTTGACTTTGTGGTCTATAGATATTAGATAATTCAGTCAACAAAATGTGCAGCAAATACTAATAATTGTTTTCGGTATTTTCATTAGGCCAGAAAAAAATTTTAAAAGTGACAAAAAAACCTGTTGTCATCTAAAAATCGACTACAAAATACCAAGAAAACAAAACTTTTAAGAGGACTAAGAAAAATATGCCCCCTTATTCTGTAACTATTTGTCAACGTCACGTCAAGACAATATTAAAGTTGAGACACTTACGTACTCCTTGTGTACAACAACTAACCAGATCTGACAGCCTCTGGCTACTCTCTAGGGGATTGATTACAGCAAGAGGTTGTAAGAAATTGATAATGAGTACAGAAGCGTTCTAGTTTTGATATTGGCTTGATGTGACGTTGACAAACAGTTACAGAATAAGGGGTATTATCTCCTCAAGTTCTGTATATTAAACTATTTTAAGTTGGCGCCTTAAATAATGTAAAGTTTTTATGGCCGATTTTTTATAAATAAAATCGTTTACGCCAAATATTCCTAAAAATGTATAAATCAGATACATTACAATTCTCAATTACTTTAGGATCAGTTGAGACAGTGTTTGTGGCAGAGAGGTTTGCTTAAGTACAATGACGTTTCCATTAATTATTATTTTTTTTACAAACTTTGTAAAGATTAAAAATTTTTTGCGCAAAATTAAATATTATAGTGTTAAACAGCAATTCCCAAATATATACATTTAATTTAAAAAATTTATTTATGAAATCTATCAAGGAAACTAAAAAGCAGTTTCTTAAACATGATAACCACCTCCTCCTCTCACTCGATTACATTAAGATGCTCTGACATTATATTTTGTTTTCTTTTTTTATAATTCATTACTAATTCATTTTCATGGACATTTTACTTTAAGTTTGTAAAACGTTTCAAGGAAAACATGTAAATAGTTTTCGTGATACATCACAAAGGAATAATATATCTTGCATGTGATCAATTGTCGACTAAGACAATTGGCACTGAAAAATGTGTAAAAGTGTCATGCTGGTGTTTGTTAAAAGAAAATGAAAAAAAAAAGAATCTTGATTCATTACAGCTGTTGGAAAAATGTTTCTGCTTTTAATAATTTTGCAATTGTTTTTTGACGTGAAATTTTTTCATCACCGGAAAGAAATTTTCGGAACGAAGTTCCTTATTAGACGATGCGGAGTGGTACCTTAACCGGGAAAAAACGTCCGTAACGTAAGATTTTTTGTTTCTAAATCAATGTTTAAGACGTATGAGTAATACGATTCCATACAAACAAATATTAATCATACGCAGCCGTACCGTGACAGAATTCAATTTCGTTTGGGAACAAAATTGATCCTGTATTTTCGTTGGTCGGCGAAAAAAAAATCATAATAATCATAATCGAATAGAACTTAAAATTAATTAATTTAATTAAAATTTCCATAGAAAATATGCAAATTTTTACTTTCGCAAAATGAAGGAAGAAACATCTATATGACTCTTTTTACCAATTCCATTTTGGGATTTATTATGTATTGCTTCAATTTTAAGACAGATTCCGTTTTTAGTTTTTTTCTTGGTGAAGAAATAACTTAGCTTAAAGAAGGAAATTTGTATACGTACCAAGATTGTAAACAATAACATTTGCGCTTAAATATGATCGCCGAAGATCGTGCAAGAAAGTCTTCTTTTAACAATCTTGTCAGATTATTTAGACGTGTAATGAAATAACACTTCGAATAATTAAATGAAATGCTTGTTTAGAAAACAAAATTTTTAAATTAACTTCAAATGAGCGAAAATATGATCGTCAACGATCATGGAAAATGCGTTCTTTTAACAATTTAGCAAAATTGTTTAGTCATATAACGGATTATTATTCTGAACAATTCCATAAGTTGTTTGTTTAGAAAACAAAAATTGAAAATTATCTTTGAGATCCAAAAAGCGAAAATATGATCGCCCAAAAACTTTAGAAAAATTGTATTGTTTTAAAAATCGTTTAAAATTATTCACACGTGTAACAGAATAGCATTCCAATCGGTTCCAAAAATTGCTTCTTTAGAAAACGATTATTGGAAAATGTTTTTGCAGGCAAAAGGGGCCCAAATATGATCGTTAAAGATCAGGAAAAAATATTGTTCCTTTAACAATTATGCTAAACTATACAGATATGTAACAGATTATTATTCCGACCAATTTTATAAATGCGAAAATTGAGAATTGGCTGTGGAGTCAAAAAATGTGCAAATATGATCGCAAATGATCATGCAAAAAGTTTGCTGTTTTATAAGTCTATTTTACCATCAATTTTATAAACTGCTGTTGAAAATTGAAAATTATTTGAAGAGTCAAAAAGTGGGATAATATGATCGCATAAGATCATCTATACATTTTTTTAACAATCTTATGAAATACTGTTTCCATCAGTTTCATAAGTTGCTTGTTTAGAAAATGAAAATTTAAAATTGCACTCAAATATGATCGCCAATGATCAGGCGAAAAGTGTGTTCTTGTAAAATTATTTAGACAAGTAACAAAGTGAACATTCTAATCAATTCCATAAATCGCTTGTTTAGAAAACAAAAATCAAAAAATATATTTGAATTCAAAAAGGACACAAATATGATCGATAAAGATCATGGAAATATATTGTTCTTTTATCAATCATGTTGAATTATACAGATATCTAACATATTTTTCTGGCGATCAATATTATAAATACGAAAATTGAAAATTGTCTGTGGAGTCAAAAAGTGGGTAAATATGATCGCCAATGACCATGCGAAAAGTGTGTTCTTGTAAAATTATTTAGACATGTAACAAAGAACTATTCCAATCAATTCCATAGATCGTTTATTTAGAAAACAAAAATAAAAAAATGTATTTGGAATCAAAAAGGGCTCAAATACGATCGCCAAAGATCATGGAAATATATTGTTGTTTTGACAATCATGCTGAATTATACAGATATGTAACAGATTATTATTGTGATCAATATTATAAATACGGAAATTGAAAATTGTGTGTGGAGTCAAAAAGTGGGTTAATATGATCACTAAAGATCATACAAAAAAACTAGTTATTTTGTGAGCCTTATCAAATTGTTTAGACATACAATCAAGCAATATTCCAATCAATTTCATAAAATGATTGTTTGGAATAAGAAAATTTAAAGAAATAAAAAAATAAAGAGTCAAAGTAGTTGTTTTTGAAACTGAAATTGGTAACAAATTTTGCTAACATTTTTTCCTAAAACGTATGGAAAAGTGCACTCTTTCAAGATCCGGAAATGAATATTTGGCGTCCTAAAGTATGGACCACTTATACCTTTACAATGGAGATATAAAATATGAGACATTCCCATTTGAATATCTCATCTGCTTGATTATCTTATTTAAAACTTATTTGTGCATGATCAGAGAATTTTGTTTTGAAAAATAATAATTATTTCCCTAAATAATGCGATACTACAGCCGGTGTGACGTTTATGTAGTTCGATCTTTTAGTTAATATGACATGTGTCTTTAAAATTTTGTAAAATTTCAAAAATTTGTTTATGATTTCTATTAATTGGCATTAATTAACATTTGCTTCATTGCAGCAGGGTCTTGAATAAAAAATATAATGTACGTGTGTAAATTTGAAATTGTCTACAATTTTAAGAAAAAACTATCTGTATATTTTTAGACAAACTAAAGCTACTGAACAATTCTATTCTGCAGATAACAAATATTTTTAATTACAAGTTATTTGCAATGACCATGTATGTTTAACAAAAATATTTTTCGTAAATTTTGTTGTTAGTATTTTTTATTTTTCAAATATTATTTATACAACTCAAGTATGATGCTTGTACATTGTAATACAACAGACGTACATAAATACAATATTCTTGTGTAGCAACAAATTTAAAAATAACCATGAGAAACCCAAAAGTATAAAACCAAAGCAATTGAAATCTCTTAAATAAAAGACAGCATAATATAATTTTTTTTTTGGTTAATATTGAATTTAATTAAAAACATTAGCAACAGCATATTAAAAAAAAAAATTCGAAATCGTTTACAAAATATTTATGAAATGTTTCTTTGCTGATGGTGTACTGTAATGGGCAGTAAGTGGGATTTTTTGAAAAAGACAAGGAGACAAGGGTTTTTATAGGAAACGAAAATGGCAATTTAAGGATTATTTTATTTGAAATACTAAATAAACAATTTTTACAATAAACCTATTTTGATTGGTTTTGCATAATTGCAAAAAATCTGGTTTGAATTTTTTGTCACTTACGACCTTTTGAATTTTAAGTGACGATATATATATTTAGTTTATTGGTACCTATTTAATAACCATCACTCTGCTACATTTTTGTATGAATTTTTAATATGAAACTTTGCAAATAACTGCTTTTTTCGACCATTGGATTAAATTATAACAATTCTCATTTACTCGAATAAATTCTTTAAAGTTTTACTACTGCATTCACAAAAATTAATGTGTACTTCAAGTGTGCTTTAAAGTAAAAATTTCAAAGAAAATTTATTTTAAAGTGTTGATCGAGTCTACTTTAGTTTTTGTGAATACTGCTGTTAGTGCTCAAAAATTATTAGGATGGTGAAAGGCAGTTGTAAGAATTTTTTTTTTAAATATTTCACAAAATTTAAAAAATTCTTGAAATATTTTGAAAGACAATTAATTAGATATTTTAATAGAAATTACTAAGCTTAGTATATTTTTGTTATAGTCTTAATTTTGTTTTTTTATTAAAAATTTGCAGACTATGTTACGTAAAAATCGGCGTAAAAAACGTAAGGCTCTTAAAACTCAAAATTAATTAAATATGTGAAGCTGAATGAGTAAATTTTTTTTATAGCAGATTTTTTTCCATTAAAAAGAAAATGATTTTAAGGCTTAAAAAAATTTCGTATTGCATTACGTGACGTAAGACAACTTACGTAATTTGCTGATATATTTTAAAAAGTATTCCGTTTTTCATTTGTACTGGCTTAGGATTAGAATAAAACTCTTATGGCTTGATTGCCTTAATTTTTTAAAACTACGTAGTCTTTGTTACGTTATTTAAAAAATTTTCATTTGTCATGATATGTTCATTTTTTGAAAAATGTTTAAAACATGTCATTCCTTTTGCTTCTTTATAGCATTTTATTATTTTATTAGGCAACTGGAATTTTATTACTATTTAAGATTTATTGTTATGGATATTTCATTTTTCTCACACAAATTGTTGTCTACGTAATAAAAAATTTTTCCAATTTACAAAAAAATTGTTTCTGTTAATTTAATTATTCTGGTTGCATCTATAAGACATGTTTGTGGTTTAAAATTTTGTATTTCGTATTAAAAGGTTATTTAATAGTTTTACAAATTTCTTTAAATTTTATGAGGGTTGACATTTAAAAACCTATTTTTTGTAATAAAATTATATTATGGGTATCAATATTCTCTCATTTTAAATATTTTCTTTAAATATGTAAATAAAAAAATATTTAAAAATATTTTATATAAAAATTTATTTTTCAAAATATATATTTTTCAAAAAAATATTTAAAAATTTTTTATTAAAAAAATTATTTTCCAGAAAAGTATTTAAAAATTTTTTATTTGAAAACTTATTTTTCAGAAAAATATTTAAAAATTTTTTATTTAAAAATTTATTTTTCAACAAATTGATTTTTCAAAAAAAAAATTTACAAAGTATTTTATTTACAATAAATATTTTTTAAAAATTTATATTTAAAAAAATTTGTTATATAAAAATATATATTTCAAAAAATTTTTTATATAAAAATATATGTATATACCAAAAAATTTTTTATATAAAAATTGATTTTTCAAAAAAATTTTTGTATAAAAATTAATTTTTCAAAAAATTTTTCAAAAAATTTTGTATATAAAAATTAATTTTTCAAAAAATTGTTTATTTAAAAATTAATTTTTCAAAATATTTTTTATTTAAAAATTAATTTTTCAAAATGATTAAAATCCAATTTTTTTATATTTTTGCATCAAAAAATTGTATCGTAGAAGTTTTTTTAAATAACGTAATTAAAATATCTTTAATATTAATGTTGTGGACTGAAACAAAATTTTGAGAATTTTTTTCAAAATTCACTTGGAAATTATTTTATGTTGCAATCAGAAGAATATATATTTTTTACAATTTAAATCAGGTGTTTTCTTGTTTTTTTTAATATCCTTCTCATGATTTTATATTAAGATATTTTGCAAGACTTCGTAAGTAGTAACGTAACATGGCAAAAAAAAACGTAACTAGTATATGTGGAAAGCCGATTTTAAACTACAGATTTTTAAAATTTTACGTACGCAAAATCACAAAATAAATGAAGATATTTTAACGTTTTGAAACTAAATTGAGTTTTGTTTAGGTCAATAACAGAATAACGTAACAAATTACGTTATTCTAAGACAGCAACACACATTCAAACAATCCTTTTTGCCTTAAAACTCATATGTACGCTGTTAATATATATATTTTTTTTGCAAGAATCTAATGCCAATACAAATAACTATAATCCTTAATTCTTGGATGATTGCGCATTACTTTACGACATATCCAACACTTATCAACTAGATCGCACCTGGAATCAGCATAAAACTCAACAGTTTTTTGATTCAGCGAGGACAATTGACGTTTAACATTGTGCAACGAGGACGATACGCGATGGTCGAGCTTATCGACCAAACGATCGTCCATTAATTCAATGTGAACGGTATGGGCCGATATACGGCCTTCCGGTGAACCCGAACGCATACGCGATACAGCACGGCTAGAACGTATCATGGCCTGTGACATTAAATCCTCTTCCTCCCGTTTCGATTGTTTTATATTACGCTCGGATTCAGACAATAAAGCCTGGGCAATGGCGTGAGCCGATTTACCGCGTATTTGACGTTTAAACTCTTTCGACATTTCACCGGCTTCTAATTCCATTCTATGAATACGATGGAGTAGCTTAATTGTATCTTGACGTATGATATCCTCTAATTCTCTTTGACGGCGTAAACGACGTTCGCGCGATCTCTCTAAAACCGAATCGGGAGCAATATGCTTGGTAACACGCGCTGCGTCGGCTAACTTAATAACACTGAATGGTGAACGTTTCTTAACGCGAAAATCTAACAAAATCTCATCTGCCCTGTTAGCACAAGCACGAGATAGTCGCAGCACTTCGTCGGTATTGTATCGGCGTATTGCGTTCGAGGATCGATATTGCTTAAGGCCACGTTCACTGGTCCACGGCAAGTGTGGTGGTTTTACCTGCAAATTTTTCGTTTTTGCATCCAAGTAGTCCATCATTGGCTGATAGAAGTTCATAGTGTAGCCATAGTTGTCTTCATAAGTGGATTGTAGCATGTGACGTACACGCGGGGGACGCACACTGTAGGTAAGAGCCATGATTTCGTTTCTTTGTTTGTTTTCTCCTACTTTTTTTTACACACACACACAACAAGTGAAAACTTGTGAGATCGGGCGAGTTGTGGCCTTTTACAGTTAAAGGGAGAGTGTGTGCGAGAGAGTGTAGTTTAATGGAAAGTAGGGGAAATGCCTTCAGTGAGAGAGAGAGAGCAGGGGTAAATTGTAGGATCGTTAATTTCTTTAGGGTACTAAACTTGCTAGTACTTTTTACAGTGCCTTTCGTGTTTGTCTGTACGAGTATGTGTGTTCAATACAATCAATTGTCTTTTTGTGTTTTGTACTTTAAAACTACAAAATATTTTCTTTCAAATAGCTGCAATATTGTTCAAATTCAAATTCTTTTGTTATGCAGCAGTAGCAGTCGATCAGAAACGGCAACAGCAGTAGCACCAAAATCTATGATATATATAGTGTATATAATATTTATATATATTGATGGAGGAGGGTGTTGTTGGCCTTGTGTGTTCGCTGAAAAGGTTTTTATTTGGCGAGTAATGACGGTCTTGGTTGTTGTTGGTAATAGTTTTCCTCTCAAACAATTTGTTTAGGGCTTTAGTTTATTTATTTTTTTTTTTCAATGTTGGCTAAAAAACAAAACATTTGCTCAGTAATTTCCATTTGCTTAAATAAATATTGCCAAATAGACAGCTGGTATTAGTTTGATTGATGATTCTTTTTCATTGCATTAAGTAATTTTTTTAATATATTTTCCAATAAATTTATGGCGATTTGGCTACCATCAAACATATTCCAGCGTCTTGTCTTGACTTGTTTCTGGCACCCACCTTGTCCAGCTTTAACCAATAATCTCTTTAATTTTCTATATATTTCACCAACACTTCCGTGATTGTATAACACAATTTCTACTAAAATCGAGAAATATTTGAATTTCTTTATTTCATATTAATTTATTTCATTCAATAATTTACCCTTTTCAGTTATTTAGAGAAAATCCTGTATCCAGTTCTGTATTTCAAGCTAATGAAATATTTTTTTTTTTGGTATATGAACTTTAATAATATTATCGTTTTTTGAACTCAACTTCCTGCTGTCTTAACAATATTAATTAGACTGATATGCAGTACGAACTATTTTCTTGATTTCTTCATTTTCAATTTTTATTTGATTTTTTTTCTAATACAACAACAGATCGATAAATAAAATAATTCGAATGAAATTTCCTAATAAAAAACGTGAATTGAATTTGAATTTAAAAAGAGGAAATACAAATTGAAATGAACTAAGTAAAAAAAAATGTCCTTGAAATTTGAATTGTTTTCAAAACAACAATGCAAATGATATAAAGCAGCAGCATTATTAACCCTTTAAATGATCAACACATCGTTCACGTCAACTTATGGAAAATCATTGTTAATGGAATTGAATGCTTAAAAGCACTTAAAATATTGACAGCCAGCCGCATACTGTAATTGTACTGTGAGTCAGAAAAACATTTACAAGCAGATGGAGAAGATGTGAATGATGTTCAATATTTACAATATTTTTGCATATAATATTGTACGTCAATGCCCACTAAAGGGGGCGGGGTCCAAAAATAGACTATATCACGTTTTCCACAGACGAACGTATGGGCATTGCTAGACCGTCTTAGAGTTCATCACTGATCAAGAAAATATATATTACATTATGGGGTCCAATTCTCTTTGGAGGGTTTTAAAATAGTATTTTGTCAGGGTCGTTCTGGCAAGGGCTGTCGGGGAGACATTTCACCTTTGTCATAAAACTCTAAAAATAAATGTTTGGGATAATTAAATACAAAATTAAAATTTTTTTTTTGATAGGGTCATTTAGGTGGCAAAGGAGGAGGAGGGGGTAGGGCAGAGGAGTACCAAGTTACGTCTCAGCTTCGTTAATAAAGCTTAAACATTTTATTTTTAAGGAATGTAGGCTTAAGTAAAAACAATTTATTAAATTTTTACACTATTTTTGCATATAATAACGCCCACTAAAGGGGGCGGGGTCCAAAAATTATTATTTTTTATTTTATGGCTCCAAGCTTAACGGCATGGACCTTCTCTGACATACAAATATATCATTTGCTTAACAATATTACAAAGAAAACTTTAAATATTATGTTGCTTTTTAGAGGTTGATTTAGTTCTTCTTAGGGGAACTTTTTTCCCTCTGGCCCGATTCAGCCCATATATGAACTTGATTTGTGCTACCCTTCAAGATATATTTATATAAAATTTCAAGAGTCTGGCTGGTCGTTTGGACTGAATCGTGATTTCCACAGACGGACGGACGGACGTACGAATTGTCGAATCACTATTGCTGAAGTTGCTGAGGATGTCGGCATATCGATTTGCTCTTGCCATGAAATTTTACCAATAATTTTTTTTTTTAATATTTTCGCCAAAACAACAGTGTAATCATGCCCCAGCCACCGTGCTAAAAGATTTGACCCCCAACGACCTGCTTAGAGGATTGAAGAGATCTATGAAAAAAAAGTGGGCTGCAACGATTCTTTAGATTAAAAACCGACTCGCTGAGAGAGGTCCAGGATATAGAAAAAAGTGTGTATCAGATATGCATCCAGAATGGGGGGAAAAATTTCGCAAGTGTATTAAGCCTTGAGGGGGACTACTTTGGAGGGGACAACATAGAAATTGAGGAATACATATACATATTTTATTTAAAAAAAATTTAAATTCACCTTTTATACTTAACTGACCCATAAAAACGTATAAATGAAAACGTTGAATTATATCGCCCTTATTATGATTTAATGTGTTAATTATTAAATTAAAAAGAAAATGGAAATATTATTTTGGAGCGTTGCACAGTGGGGTCAAATGCCCTTTTCACACGGATTTATTTAATATCTCAACAACAACAATAGCGAAGATGGAAAAATTTTACGTGGATAGCTCTGAAACCCTTCCGCCCTCCAAAAAAGAATTGGAGGGTAGTTCACTTTGTCATTCCGTGTGTAACGCATAGAAATATCCATTTGAGAACCCATAAAGTATATATATTCTTGATCAGTGATGAAAGACGATCTGGCCATGTTCGTCCGTCCGTTCGTCTGTGGAAATCAGCCAACCCCTTGAAACTTGGTAGAAATATATCTTGAAGGATAGCAAAGGTCAAGTTCTTAAATGGGCACAATCGGGCCAGAGGGAAAAAACTTCCCCTAAGGAGAACTAAACCAATCTCTAAAAAAACATAATTTTTAAAGTTTTTTTTAGTAATCTTGTTAAGCAAATGAAATGTTTTTATGTTAAAAAAGGTTCAATTCTTTTTTGGAGTGTATAAAAAGACAGTTTTGCATATAGAAAAGCTGACGATATGGCAACACTGTACATAATTATAATATTATTTTCATGCAGTTTAATTGATATCTTTTAACTTTTGGTCCCTGGCTTAGACAGCGCTCGTTATTGGGTTAATGAATGATTTTCCTGTTGAAATTCTCATACGTTATAAGTGTCTTTCTTCTTCAGTTTGTTTTAAATTTGAATTGATTGATTTTAATCAAATTTTTGTCACTTTTTTATACGCCAACAATTCATCATTTAAATAAATTTTTTTACTCTGTTTCTTTTATTTTCTTACTAATAGAAAAGTATAGAGAAAATGCAATGAACTTTCCTTCCAATTGATTTCCCGTATTCTGTGATTTGCTTTGCAAAAGTTTTGTAAATTGTATTTGTCTGCTTTTGGGTCTTTATCAGCAACAATTCGTTAATTTTTTTAAAAGGAAAAATATTTATATCCGGATTTTCTAGGAATATAAAATTAGATTTAAGTGCATAAAATTATTGTAGATGCAGGCTGGTTGGACTGTTTTTAGAACACTATAAATAAATACTTAACAAAAAAAAAAACAGGCTGTTGGGAAATGCCAGAATTGTTTAATAGATATCCGTGGTGAATTTAGCAACTATTACAAAATTTATATGCCTCGTAACAAACAATTAAGCAGCAATAAATATTAGGCTCTAATCAAAAAGGTACTCTTAAATGAAATTAAGACCAATAGAATTGATACGACATCGATTTATTACTGAGGGTGTTAGGGAAAATTTTCCCAAGATCGTCTAAATGGAACGAAAAACGAAATCCTGTAAAATATTCTCATATAGAAAACTGTTCTGAAATCATTAGCGGCATAAATGCGAAGTTACATATGTGATCTCGGTTTTACAATAATATATATTCACCCCAATTATAAATATTCCCGGGGAATTCATTTTCTCGGGAATAAAACTCCATTATTCTAAACAGACGGGGAGAACAGTATTATGGGAAAGGGAATTTCGAATTTTCGCAGTCAACTGTTTTGCTTTCAGTTGTTTTGTTTTGACTTAAAAAGTGAAAAATATTTTTGTGAAAAACAAGCATCAGTACTGAAAAAATATTTTTAAATAAAACAAATAATGTTTAGTGTAGCATTTCGGGTTTATTTATTTTTTTCGAAGTTTATTTAGAATAAGGGAAAAGGGAGAAGGGAAAAATCTCCCGGGGAGATTCTATTTAGAATAAGGGAAAAGGGAAAAGAGAGAAAATTCCCGGGGAGTTGTTATTCATAATTGGGCTGATTGACTATTTCAAAATGCGCCGATATATGGCCTTCCGGTGAACCCGAACGCATACGCGATACAGCACGGCTAGAACGTACTATGGCCTGTGACATTAAATTTTCTTCCTCCCGTTTCAATTGTTTTATATTACGCTCGGATTCGAACAATAAAACCTGAGCAATGGCGTAAGCCGATTTATCTCGTATTAGACGTTTACACTCTTTCGACATATCATCGGCTTCTAGTTCCATTCTATGAATACGATGGAGTAGCTTAATTGTATATTGACGTATGATATCCTCTAATTCTCTTTGACGGCGTAAACGACGTTCGCGCGATCTCTCTAAAATCGAATCTGAAATCAGTGACAGCATAAATGCGAAATCACAATATGTACTAATGATAGTTTCTATTATAAAAAAGTCCTTTGTTCCACTGAACAAAAATCAATTCAAAATTTTTATTAAATTGAGTTCATTGAATAATTTTTAAGAAAAGAAAAGCAGAAGATAAAGCTCATACAAACGAATAAAAAATTAATTATAATGTAAAAAAAAATTCATTGTTTACATTAAAAAGTTTCAATAAATTTACATAAAATTAGCATGTAAAGAAAAACAAACCACCCTATTCTGTAACTATTTGCCAACGTCACGTTAAGACAATATCAAAAACAGGACACTTGTGAAGTCTTTTTCTTCAGCAATTGACAATTTCTAACAGCTTCTTGCTGTATTGAAGGCCTTAGAGAGAACTCACTGGGTGTCAGAAGTGGTAAATTGTGGTTCACAAGGTCCTGTTTTTGAAATGGTCCTGATGTAATTTTGGGCTAAGAATATCCACGAAGAATATGGTCTCAGTTACTCCGCCGGCATGTGGGCACCGATTATTTGCAAATTTAATTTGACATAATCATTTATTTTTGACACAATCATACGATTCTGTACGACAGTCAGTCAGTCACACTTAATTTTTTTTTAACTCGGACCAGCACTCAGCAGATGACTGCTACATATGCATCAAATTGCACCGGCACTAGAAGGGAGGGGATAGTATTAGGGGGACAGGCTTAAATACACTTTAGCTACGCACTTCCGATTGAAATGAAATTTCGCACATCGATAAAAAATTGAAAAATAAGACGAACATTTTAAATGGTGAAAGTCTCGGAAATGCATTGTCTTCGAGTTATGGGCCTCCGAAATTTTCATATAAAAACGCAAAGTTTTCCGACATTTTTTTGAATTTATTTTATTTATTTATGCGAAATTTCATCTCAATCGGAAGTGCGTAGCTAAAGTGTATTTGTTCCGGGGGACAGATGAAGAAAGATGAGAAAATAAGGACTTTTTTGTAGCTATTTTAAACTTTTACTTCGCCAGCTAATATTTGCTCCAGGACCGACGAAGGAGGGTGCTGTGCCTCTGCTCTTTAGTACATGATTGTCTCAGTTGCTGAAAGTTGTGTTCGGTGATCAGTGCTGTGCGTTTTTCACTGAAATAGGCTGACAACAACTAACACAACAATGCACTAATGCTGATCAGAAGAATTCGAGACCATATTAGCGTCGAACTCGGGACTTTCGCCTTCATAGTCTTGTGTTTACTACTTCAGCCAGCAGCACCTTCAAACATACATAATGAATAGGATTTCATGTCTCTACAATCGTTCAATTAATAAATGTTTTTGCTAATTTTTTCCTTTCTTTTTCCTTTTTCTTTCCCTCTCCTTTTCTAACCCTGTTTCTTTTTTTGTTGAAGGTCTCTTTCTCTCTCATTCTTATTTATTTAATAAGGCGAAATAAGTAGCGATGCTGATTGCAAAACTGAACTCTTTCTGTAATAACTGGAGTTTCGCATTTCCAAAGTTATACATATTTAAACAGGGGCAAGCCTCCAGTTATTTTACGGTTGTGTTTGATAAATTCGATTTACGCTGGATCTCATTCTGTCGAGATATTATATTCGAAAAAAAAAACAAATTCTAAAATTTTGTTTTAGTTTTATATGGAACCGTTCAGCAGAAGTATATTTAGTGACATCGTGAAACAGACGTAAATCAATTTCAAGATATCAATCAATTTCTTTTAGTGTTGTAACAAACATTCGATTAAAACTAATACAAATGAGAAAATAAACACTTACCGGATGCATTCGATTTCTTCGTCCTTTTCGGTCAAACGACGCTCAGCGTCATGGCGGTATTGGTTAAAGTCAGCGGCCACACGTTGAGCACGTTGTTCCTCAGCCTTGCGACCCTGTTGCCACAAAAAAAAAAGAAAACATTCGTTTAAATGAAATGATAAATAAAATTCCAGTAACTACAAAAAACTTACAGCTTCGGCTTCCTTGTAGGCGGCCGTCAATTCATCACGTTCATTTTCCAAGCGACGCAATTCCAACTCAAGTTCATGCAAACGGCGGTTCATGTCATTAATGGCACCCTTAGCATCATGGAGATCATCTGAAGTATTGAGAATAGAAAAATGTTCACATAGTATAGTTTTCTTTTAGGCTGTTAACATTTCCATTTATCTAGCTCACCTCCCAATTTTTTGTTCTCACGAGCAAATTGATTGTTGGCATCCTTAACCTTTTCCAATTCATGAATGGTACGCTGCAGATCGGCTTGTTTATTTTTCAAATCGCGTTGGCTGTTATCGTACAAAATGATGGTCTCCTCCAAACGGCTCTTCAATTCGACATTGTGTTTCTCCAAAGTGTTAACGGACTTGTTCAATTCGCGGCATGTATTGTTTGCCTTCTCCAAATCGATAATAAGAACTTCGACTTCACTGGCCAAACGGGTCTTTTGTTTTTCCAAATTATTGATCTTGACAATGCATGATTCGACATGTTCTTCCAATTCGGTAATGCGTATTTGGTATTTGCGACGAATCTCTTCGCACTCTTCGGCACGGGCAGCTGCTTCGGCATTATATTTGTTTTGCCATGAAATAGCATCGCCATTGGCCTTGACCAACTGACGTTCCAAGTCTATGCGAGCTTCTGACTCTTCTTCGAATTGAATGCGAATCGATTCCAATTCGCTTTCAACTTGATGAAGGGAAGATTCCAACATAGAACGACGACGATCTTCATCTTCCAAACGGCGACGAGCATCTTCCAATTGGGAGATGACTTGGCTCTTGGAATATGAGACAGTGTCTAGTTGGGTCTTGAGATCTTGGACGTCCTTGATCAATTCAATGTTCTCTTGCGAGAGCCGAGTCTTGTGTGAGGTAATGTCGATGACAGTGCGATTAAGCTCCTCGATCTTAATATGCAATTCGGAAATGGAGATTTCCAACTTTTCAATATGTTTGCTGCTAATGATTTTCTCCTTGTTGTAGGATTCAACTTGGCTCAGCAATTCGTAAACTTCAGATTGGAATTTGGCTTTTTCTTTTTCGGCTCTGCAGGTCGTAATTGTTTTTTTTTTTTTTTTGTTTTGTTATTGTTTTTGCAAAGGGAAAATACAAAAGGAAAGAAATATTAATTGAAAGTTTCTTAAGCAATTGAGATAGAATTTAATTGATCTATGCTAGATACTTAGCGTGCGCTTTGTTTATGCTTTTGCAAATGCTTATAATTTTTGGTTTGTTTGCAGCTTTGCTGTTTGGATGCTTCTCATACCTGGTCTAGATAGGAGTTTTATATGAGACTGTGATATTCTTTATATATTATATTGTATATTTGAAATGAATTTAGCATGATTTAATGGGCTTAAATGCTTTAATAAGTCTTGCAGTTAACCTACTACAACTCTATTCTTTTGCTACTCATATGCTATTTTATGCTATTTTATGCTATTTTATGCTATTTTATGCTATTTTATGCTACTTTATGCTACTTCCATTGCTATTGAGTATTGAAAGTAGCAGATGGACACGTACTTGTATTGGGCCTGACAAAACATATTTCAAGCACTATTCCTGTTGAAAGAATAAATTCCAAATAAAACCCAAAACTACAAATGCAACCCTGAATGTATAGCAATAGAAAACCATGTTGTTTATATTTTATTTCTTCTTGTTACTATTTCAGCTTGGCGCAATGAGAACCACGTCAACTAAGGCGATGGGAAATATTCTATCAATACTGCCTATTGATATACAGGTTAAATATGAAGCAGCTCTGGCTGCTACGAGATTGATGGTGATGGGTGAGTGGCTGACAAGAGAACACATAACCAAGCACCAGGGTATAGTACATGTCTTACCCTGGAACAACGCTCGCACGATTGCGTGCGATAGGATGCCTATTAGATATGTACGATCACACTGCACGACCATAATATCGGAAGGTATGGAGTGGGAGGGTGCAGATACAATGAACCCCATAACTAACCTATACACGGACGGGCCGAGGATTGGTGACCGATCGGGTGGAGGTTTCTGTGACATGGTTCGTAACTTTCGCAAATACTTCCGCCTGCCGGATTATAGCACAGTATTTCAGAGTGAGATCGTGGCTATTGCGGAGGGGATAAAATGGTTGAAGGAAATCGATAACAGACTACCGGTTCGTATATTCACGGATAGTAGGAAGGTCATCGAGGCCCTGAGGAATCATGTGGTTCAATCTCAGTGTGTACTACAATGCAAGGATGAGATTAACTCATACACGCAATGTGGGGGCATAGAGATAATATGGATTCCAGGACATCAGGGAATACCTGGAAATGTTGAGGCAGATCGGCTAGCAAAGATGGGAGCATTAATGGCGAACATCATGCTAGACAGTCCGAAGCCATTTCAGGTTCTTAAGAACGAACTAAGGCGGTGGGCTATAGAATTGCATACAAGAGATTGGCAGAACTGTACCGTAGGTAGGGTGACTAGAATTCTATGGGGGGACCCAGATGGTAACAGGACGAAGGAGATCCTAACGTTGAGTGATGGCCTACACTACGGAGATTGGTTTATTTGATAACAGGACATACAGAGTTAAGGACTCACCTGGCACGAATGGGTATCGTTGGCGATATAACATGCAGGGCCTGTCAGGAAGAGGACGAAACACTGGAGCACTACTTGTGCTAATGTCCAGCTTTTAGCCAAGTCAGAAGGCAAACATTTAATCAGGAGATTATACAGGAGATGGAATTTCTTGGGGGCTCAAATTGGAGGAACTTAAGAAGATACATCGAAGAAACTGGGTTCTTGACATAATCGAATTTGAAGGTTTCCATGGTATCGGTGGAGGCACCCTACAGTAGAATGGGGACTCCTATTATAGAGCGCACAACAGGCCCATGGGGCCTAGGTGTAATCCGGAATGGATTGGGATGACTTATGCCCCTCTCTTCAACCTAACCTAACCTAACCTAACCTAACCTAACCTACTATTTCAGCTAGAGGATCTATAAAACTTTTCCACTGAAACATTGAATTTTGTTTTTCGTTTAAGAAAGTTGTCTTCTATATAATTATTTTCGTCTAGAAATATCCATTAAATTATCTAAAATAGTTTTGCTAAAAGTAAATAACAGGCCAGATTTATTAAGCATTCAAGATATAAAAAAAATATCAATGATATGAAACATGAAAATGATTAAAGAAATTATTTAAAAAGTTTAAAAATAGCATAACTCGCAGTAAGAAAACGGACATTAAATAAAAAAATAATTATAAACAATAAACGTGATTATTGGAGATCACGCCCTGATAACCCATTATAACACATTCCGCTCATTTCTATTTGCTGAGAATACGTTTTGAGTTAAAACATTTTCAAACAAATTAACTCATAATTTGCTGAAAAATACTACCATAAAAACAAAAATTTACTTAGTATGTGTGTGTGTACTATTTTATAAAAAGAAAATTTTTACGTGGAATTTATATATGTACATGCATATATATAAAAACAACAAAAATGTATCAAATTTCCATAAAGGTAAAATTGAAAAAACGCAAAAGAGACAACAATATTAAAAAAATAATTATGTATATTTTTGGGTGTTTCGGCCAAGGAAAACAAAAACAAAAACAATTTTCTATATTCATACCGCCGCCATATGCGACATATTTGGGATTTATTTTTTCAACGGAGAACTAACAACAAAACTGCACAAATACACTGGGAATATTACGTACAAAACAAACAACAACAAAATATATCTCTTTTGTTGCTTTTGTTTTTTTTCTGCTTGTGTAAAATAAACAGAAAATTTGAAGGTGGAAATAGAATTCAAGAAAATTCTATATGTAAAAACATTTATTTCAATATTTGTTTTTAAACTAAAAGCACAAAAAGAAAAACGCTAATCAAATATTTGTAGAGCTTTATTCTAGAAAACTTTTTGCGTGAGTGTTGAAGCTTTTTTTGTCCCGCATGCTAAAACAAGAGATATAAAGATCATTATATTAATGGGTGTGGGGTGTTAATCAGAGTGGATACATATTTTTTCGACAAGAAAAGCAAAAAAAAGAAATACAAATTCTTTTTTTTTTATTAAATGCGCAAACTCTTGAAATTTGCTTAAACATTTTTTTAAGCTCTAAAAAGTTGAGTAGAGAAATACATATTTGAAAATGATCCTTTTTTTAAATATCAATAAAACCAATAAATTTATTTTAATTATTTCAATTATTTCGAGAAATTTTAATTTATTTTAAGCTCATTGGAGGATGGCGGGGCATGGTTATATGTCTCTAGTGTACATACTCTTATGTATTATATACATAAATTATTTAAGTGTACATACGTAGACGTATGTATATTTATATGTACCCAAGTATTTTACTCAGCCAGCGATGGCCTTGAATTTATCATTATTATTGCTGTTTTATTTATTGCTTGATAATTAAAAAAGTTATTTTTAGTTTTTGTGGATATATGAGCCTTAGAAGACAGAAAACAAACATTTTGATTTTAAATATTTTCTATCATATAAAATTTTATAATTTGAAATATTTACAATAGAAAAATAAGTTTTTTTTGAATAATTTCATTTTAAACATTTTTTTTTTTTTGGAGTAGGACCAGCGCTCAGGGGATGGCCCCTATATATGCAATGCATTGCGCCAGAACTGAAAACGAGGGGATAGTATTGAGGGTACAGATTAGGAAAGATGAGAAGATAGACAGTTTTTTTTGTAGCTATTTCAACTTTTTACTTCGCCGGCTAATTTTTGCTACAGGGCCGACGAAGGTGGGTGCTGTTACTCTGCTTTTTTAGTACATGATGGTGTCAGTCGCTGCCAATTATGTTCAGTGACCAGTGACTATGCCTTTATCATTGAAACAGGCTGGCAACAACTAACACAACCACGCATTAATGCTGATCAGAAGAATTCAACACAATATTTCATGACTCAGCGCGGGCTCGAACTCACGACCCTCCGCTTCATAGTCTCGTGTTCTACTACTTCAGCCAACAGCACCCACACATTATTTCCTGAAAGTTATTTTATGACTTTGATTTAGTCCTTAGAAAATAAAAGTTATTTCTTGATTTTTATTTATTCCTCAGAATATAAAAGTTATTTTTGGATTATAATTTATTCCTCAAAAAATATGTTATATCCTGATTTTTAATTATTCATCAGAAATGTAAGACTTATTTTTTTAATTTTTGATTGATTCTTCCTCAGAAAATAAAAGTTATTATTCGATTTTTATTTGTTCAAGAAAAAAATAAGACTTATGTTTTTTTATTTTTATTTATTCCTCAGAATATAAAACGAATAAATAAAAATTAAGAAATAATTTTTATTTTCTAAGGAGTAAATAAAAATCAAGAAATAATCAGCCCGATTGTGTAAGACGTTGGCGTTTACGCCGCAGGCATTTTTTGTAGAAGATTAAAGAAACACACATTCAGTTTTCTTTAATCTAATACGAAAAACGCCTGAGGCGTAAACGCCAACGTCTTATACAATCGGGGGGAACTTTTATTTTCTGAGAAATAAATAAAAACCAAGAAATAATTTTTATTTTCTGAGGAATAATTAAAAAATCGAAAAATAATTCTTATATTTTGAGTTTGTTTTTTGCTAATTTTTCGACCTATTTTAAAGACCTTAAGCTTAAAAAGTATTGTATTATTATATCTTGAGGAAAAAATAAAAATCATTTTTAATTTTTGAGGAGTAAATAAAAATTGAGAAAAAAAATAAGTCTTATTTTCTTAGGAGTAAAAAAAAAAAAAAATAACTTATTTTCCGAGGACTAAATAAAACTCCGAAAATTTCCATGTACAACATGATTTTCGCTAAAATGGGTTTTTGTCATTGTCTTAAAAATGGGGAAACTCCTCCTGTACAACGATATAACCTCTAAAAAATTTCCTACACAAAAATTGCTCATGAATGTCCATTATAATCTTGAAATTCCTAAAAGTTAAAAATATAACTTGATTGTCATTACAAAAAATAAAAAAAATATATAAAAAATAATAAAAAAAAAATTAAAAAAATAAATAAATAACTAAAAAATTAAATAAAATAAAAATAATAAAATTTGTTTAAATAAGAATTTTTATTATATTCAACTAAGCCACCTAATAAGTGGTGACAAACGCAATACACATGAACACTGGGGATGAAAGCGTTGCGGCTTTCGAAAACAGCTGTTCTGCTCTGCTGTGTAAATTGAATAACTAAAAACTGATGTTGACTTTTCTTTGTGCCTTGGAATATTTATCATGTCTTTCTGAATTTAAAACAAAAAATCTCGAACAATTAGCCAATAAATCTTAATTGAATATAATAGAAAAAAAAAAAAATTAAGGCTTAGTTGCGAACTGATTGAGAATTTTATGACATTTTAACTTTCCAAATTCTTTTGTCCTTTTTATGAATAATTAAAAAGACTTTTATTGAAATGAAAATGTATATATTAATACAAGCAACAAAATTGTCGTGTGTTTAACTAGACATGAGAAAATTATCCACCCAAATCGCTTTTAAAATATTAAATTTGAATGTGAATATTGTTTAATTTAATATTAAATAAATAAATTATAAAACAGCTAATCGAATGGGAAGTACAATTTCCAGATATCCGATAAACAATATTAAACAATTGTATAGAAATGTAATCCTCAAGTTTTTTTTAAATCTTCTGCCCATTGTGCACACCTACAGGTGTTTACTGTGTTTTTGTGATCTAATGAAATATTATTACAAAATTTATTATACTATACATACAAATTAATTTATTTATTCAATTAAATAAATGAAAAATATTTGCCGACAGACAACAACATTGGCCCCCTTTAGAGAAGCAAAAATTAAATCATTTAAGAACAGAAATGAATCACTAGAAAACAAATGACTAAACAAAATATGAAACAGATATTGAATTAAATACAAGAATAATAAATATGCAATGAAAATGAGTGAATAAAATGAATAACATGAAAAGCTTAAGCATTAAAATAAAGAATTCCTTTAAATCAAAAGTGGCTTAAGAAGGACAATCTTTTAATATTTTTTATTTCTAAATTCGAAATACAAAACTTTTGCTTGATCATGCCGGCAATTTCTTAAACCACTTGTAACATCACATATATGCAATCTTTTTTTGAAAAGAAGCGAGAATATTTAAATTTTAAAATATTTTGAAGACTTTTAAAATTTACCTGCTCTTCGATTTGACCAGTATTTCGAGTTGTTCCTGGAAATCGGCAACAATTTCGTTGTGCTTCTTTTTAAGCAACATGGCGGTTTCTTCGGATTCCAAATGAACATCTTCAAGCATTTTGCGCATTTTCAATAATTCGGTATCACGTTTGCGATTGGCTTCGAACTTAATGAAAAATAGTAGTGATTGATTTATTAAAGTTTTTATTTGGAAATTAATTTGAAAGAAGTCAAAGCAAAATCAAAATTGATCGTTTAGTTGATATTTTCTTAAGAATAAAATTACAATACTTTTAGTACCTTTTTGAAGAGATTTTTAAAAACAATATAGTTCTTAATAAATAGTAATTAATAAATATATGCTTTTTGAAAAATTCTTTTTATTTACTTATTGATTAAGAGATACTTTTTCTTTAAAATATAATTCTTTACTTTCAGTACCTTTTAAAAAAATATACTTTTTAATAAATATATGCTTTTTGAAAAATATTTTTTTATTACTTATTGATTAATACATATGTTTTCTTTAAAATGTAGTTCTTGTTAAAACATATTTTTTGCATGAAACTATTTCACAATGGAAATATACTTTTGAATTGAATGTTATTTTTTGATTAACCGATACTTTCTGCTAAAAATTTATTTAGATTTTTTTTTTGAGAAAAATGTGTCAGCTGCTTCTTGATAAAAATGTATTTTTTTTAAAAAGAATGGTTAAGTGTTTCTTTTTTGATATTGTCTAGAGGTGACATTGATAAATAGTTATAGAATAAAAAAGGGAATATTTCGATACTATGCCTGGCTTAGGATAAGCCTTAAAAAATCGTTTATGAAAGACACTCACCAACATATTTAAAAATCACAACGTGATGGAAACAGATTTTGTTAAAGAAAATCAGTTTTATAAAGAAATTGTTTTATGAATTTGGGCAAAAATTTCCAAAATATTGTTTTTCATATATTAAAGATCTAATTTATAAAAAAATTTTAATTTTTATAAACTTTTTATTTAATAAATATTTGGGGGACTCACACTGTAGTCATAAAGTCATAAAATAATAGCACGAAATTACGACTAGTGCGAACAACCCGTCATAACTTAGTATACTACATTAAACATCGATCAGCTGCTGCCTTAATATGAGCTGAATAATTTTTTTTATGCGGCGGCATACGTAAAAATGTTCAGTGGCTGCCAGCTACGTAAGTTAAACGTGAACAATTTTTCACTTGTATATATTTAGTTTCTGCGATTTAGTTCTCTTTTAATTTTTTTTTCTGTTATAAAAATGTGATTTAATGTACAGATATTTAGGTATGAATATTTTTTTTTGTCGTTTTTTAATCGTAAATCATATATAAGTAACGGCGGCAAACATATACTTTCGCCATCTCGCCTAAAGATTTTCAGCCGTTCGACTCAGATCTCCAGAGCTATTTTATGACAAAACAAAAACATACCTGAAAGAGTGCTTTTATTTTATGACTTTTTTGTATGCAGCACAACAACAACTTTTTTAAACTGGTCTAAAATATTATGACTTTATGACGATATGACTAAATAGCACACAGTTTGAATACCCTAATTGTATACAAATTTGTCAAATAATACTGTGTTCATATATGCGTTTTTAATTGAAACAATATTTAGTTAATTGACAATATCTTTTTTGGGAGTTCATACATACTCAATATTGCTACGATAATTAGCATTCGACAACTAAAAAAAAATTATTGGGCCTTATTACGGTTCTCGATTCGACTCGAAAGAATGTAATAGATTAAAGAAAAATACAAGATTTTTCTTTAATCTATTACAAACGCTCGAGTCGATTCGAGAACGGTAATAAGGCAGATTGTTTAAATTTTTTCTGTGAAAATTTGGTTGATTTGTTATCATAAATATTCATATCAATATTCCTGACTCAGCGCGGGGTTGAAATCAGGACCGTCCGCTTCATAGTCTCGTGTTCTACTACTTCAGCGAACAGCACGGATGTTTGATTAGTCAAATTCCAACAAAGTGTGTTTAATAAGTACTTTCGTTGTAAAAGCTTGTTCATTTAGTATTCTTCTTTTCACTGAACCCAATTCTGACAGTGTTGCATTATAAATTTTACTCATTATTAAAACAATTATCTCTTAATTGCCAATAAGTTAATTGCAATTTTTATATACAAATTTAATCTCAATAATGGCCTTAATTGTTATAATTTGAATATTGCTGCATATATGAACATCATATAAAAAGGTCATAGACATACAAATATTTTTTTTAGGGATTTAACGATACGCCGTTTTGCCGATCCGATACCTATACTCAAAAAGAAATATCGCCGATACAGATTCCGATACCGATACGCATATTGAAATTGAACTCAAGTTAAAATTAACAAAACTAAAGTAGAGTAATTCTTTTATTATACAAAATTATAGTGTAATAGATTATTAATATTTAAAATTGATATTTGAATTCATTCTGAAATTAACAAAAAAACAAAATATATTTTTTAACCCTCACAGCAAATTGTTTTTAAAGAAATTAATACTATAATAGCTTGCTGGTATGGTATGTGGCGCCTGCCGACAGCTCAATCGTATGATTGCGCGTGCATGCTGTTGTCGTGTATTGGCTGCTTCAGTTGTTATGCAAAAAAAAAGCGTTGAAAATTGAATTGTTTGTTCAAAATAGCTCTAAAAAATTTAAGAATTATCTTCATATCGATAGTAAAATATCGCCGATATCGATATATCGGCAAATCAGAAGTATCGCCGATATAGCGGAATCGGTATCGGTTACATCCCTAATATATTTTTATTGAGTTGGAATTTTCAGATTTAGCTTTTTATTTATAATTTTGCAATTACTTCTTTCTTCATTTCTATTTGTTGTTGCTCTCATTAAACTTACTTGATGTTCAGCACCACCTTCAGCTTCCTCTAGGCGTTCAGACATTTGAATGACTTGGACGCTGAGATCGGCTTTCTCGCGTTCGATCTGTCGAAAGAAATAAAGAAATTTTATTAATTTCACATTTATAATAATTTTAAAAAAAGAAAATTTGCCTTTAATTACATATTTAATTGCTTTACAAATTACTTACTGCGGTAATCCGATAAAAAATTAATATATAATAAAATCTGGCGAGGTTAATAACATCTTGCCTTAAGAACAAGAATAGGCTAAAAATCAATATATTCGTTTCATAATAATTTTAATGGAACTTCTATTATTTGTATGTCAAAATATTTAATATGCAATTAAATTAAATATGTTGTAATTGAAATTATTACAAAAGGGCTACATCTCCTTATAGTCAAATTGAATGCATTTTAATGCCATAATGAATTTTGCTAATCAATCTGAAAATTTTCCTTAATAAAATCTTATTTGTTTGTATTTTGATGTTAAAAAAATATTGACTTTAACTAGTCCTCTAACTATTAAAAAATTGGTTCTTAAATTTGTAGCACACAAATATTTTTGTAATAAAAATTATATAGTTATAAATAATTTTGTACATTTTTATTGATTCAAATAGACCTGAACAGTTTGTTGTTTATGAACATGTTCAGATATAAATCATATGTAAATATGTACATGCATGTAAGTCTGTATGTATGTATGAGAAGCAAAAAAAAAAACAAGAAGAAGATGCAAGTGGAATGATGTTTTTGCAATGCATCACTGAGAAAAACAGCTCAGAAAATTAAAGGCAAAATGCCAAGAAAATCACATTAAACGCTACATAAACAACAACAGCAAACGCAACAATTTCCAAATACAACACATTTTGTTGCACATTGGCTTCTCTCTTCTTCTTCTTCTTATTCGTCTTCTTTTTTTGCTCTGGTGTAAATTTTTATTATTATATTTATTCTATAATACAGGCTGACCGGCCGCAACTACCGCAGAAACGCTGAAAAGTTAAATAAGAAATTCGGTTTTTGTTGTTGTTTCTCTTAATATATTTTTTCTAATTAAAGCCAATAAGTGTAGAAAACAGCTAAAACACCGAAATGAAAAAAGAAAACTCAATTTAATTATATTCAAATGTAATGGCCTAAATAAATTAAGGAATTTATTATTATTTAGATTTGTTGTTGTTGCCTTTAGTATTCAGTAAAGGTGGAATAATTTTTATTAGGAATTTTGCAAAACAATTTTTTTTTATTAGTTTTAATTATTACAAATTCTTTAAACTCATAAATTTGGGGGTTTATTTTTATAGAAGCTATTGTGTTGAAATAAATATTCTAGGAAATATAAAGTTGAGATAGTTTTATGACATTTGGTAACAATTAATATGATTTCCTGATATAAATTCGACAGAAATGTTTATCATATTATGCAAATAGTAATTTTGATGAAAAAAATAAGGAATTATGAAGCGAAGTTAGATTTAATAGGGATCATTAAAAAGCTGATTAAAGCTAATTTAAAATTTTGTACATGCAACTGGAGAAATATAAAGGATTAATTTTTAAGTTTTATGGTCTGCTAATCAAAAAACGGTTTTATTATTACATGCAAATTTTGGATTTTTGAGAAGCTGTTCCCGTGATTTTATCAAAGCTCAAAATATTCGTATAACAAACAATTTTAATTTAAGTCATCATTACAGTCAACAAAATATAAGAACTAATTTATAAAAAAAATTCCTATTTACTAAAGGGTGTTTTTTTATGAAGTTTTTTTTTTATACGAATCACTCTGTTGTCTGACAGCTGTTTTGACAGTTTAAAGTGACGTCTCTACTCAGTATTGTTTGGCAAATCATCATGAACAGGTTAATGCTAGAGTTAATGTCGACGCCGTTGACGGCGTTTCAACGCCGAAAAAGTTGAAATAGATTGAACTTTTACGGCGTTGCAACGCGTTGAGATTAACTGCTCTCATACAATTTCATACGATTCAATTTTTTTTTGACATTTGACGCCGTCGACGACGTCGACATTAACTCTAGCATAACTCCAGAACAACGCTTCCAAATCGTGGAAATTTATTTTCAAAAACAATGTTCAATTAAAAATGCTTATCCGCTTTTTTACCGCAAAATTCTCTTCAGTGATGAGGCGCATTTTTGGTTGAATGGATATGTCAACAAGCAAAATTGCCGTATTTGGAGCAAAGATAATCCACACGCCGTTCAAGAATTAAAAATGCATTCCGATAAATGTACTATTTGGTGCGGTCTATGGGCTGGTGGAATCAATTTTTGGTGCCAAAACTTCAAGATATGGATGTAAACGAAATGTGGTTTCAACAGGATGGTGCCACTTGTCATACTGCGGGTGAAACAATGGACTTATTGAAAGAACATTTCAACGACATGTTCTCTGCGTTCGTGTGATTTGACGCCACTCGATTATTTTTTGTGGGGATACCTGAAATCATTGGTTTACGTGGATAAACCAGCAACGATTGACGCTTTGGAAACCAGTATTCAACGTGTCATTGCTGAAATACGCCCTCAAATGCTTGAAAAGGTGGTCGAAAATTGGACAGTCCTGGTGGCCATATGCCCGAAATTATATTTAAATGTTAAATGACAAGAAATTATCTACCAAATAAAAAATTTTTTTTGGCCATTTCATAATTTGGCACGTGTTTTGTTTAAATTTCAAATCAGCAAGGTCTTTTAAAAACACATATTACAAGTTGATAGAACAAATTTTCATATAAAACATTTTTTATAAGCCCTTTATAAATCTAAAACTTTTTTATAACGTACTTTTGGTATAAAATATATAAAATATTGATTATAAAAACACTTACTGCCTTATTCATAAAAAATACTTTTGTGTTATAAAGGGTTTATAAAATAAATTTTGTATGGAAATCTGTTCTATAACTCCTTTATAAATCAAAAATATTTCTTATGAATACGGCTTTTACTGTCTTATTCATAAAACATATTTGTGGTTTATAAAGGGGTAATAAAACCTGTTTTGGTTGGAAACCGGTTTTATAAATCTTTTATAAATCAAAAACATGTTTTATGAATATGGCATTTGTTTTGACTATTTAAATTAAAAATTATTCATGTGGGATGAAAAATCGAAAATAATAAAGTCTTGCTTATTGATTTGTTTTTATTGACCTTATCAGTTTATTGTAATATTAATCAAGCTAGTGGTCGTTTTTTATAAAATTTAAGTTCTTATAATTTTAATTCAATATTTCGTTAACAGCTTGTTAACATCTTCAGCAAATAAAAATTATAATTTTTATTTCCTGAAGATGTGCAACAAAACTGATGATAATAATGTTTCCCCGAGTGTTATTAACACATTTTATTAACATTATATAAACTCAGAAAAATATAAAAATTAAATAACATAAAAATTAAAAATCTTATGTGAAAGCAAAAAGTTTTGTGTATTAGTGTGTTTCTATAAAAACACAACCATGATGATGATGACACATGGCAAAGACAGATCATCTCATAAATGTTCAAATATAAATGTTGTTTAGTGAGTCATTGTGTATTAAACACGAAATCTTTTTTGAAAATTATTATTTCAAATATATTTGCTCTCAAAATATTTACGAGCTTCAGCTAAAAGTTTCATTTTTCTTCTAATTGTGTATTATATATGATTTTTTTTTAATTTAAGTTGAAAAGCTTATAGAGATCTTTAGAAAAGTGTTGAAAGATGTTTGGGAGATATTTTAAATATGTTGTAATTTATTTTTTTTAGATATTAACCAAATTTTAGGATAATTATAATTTGCTGTGATAGACAATATGAAACAGGTAGAGGGAGTGTGACAAATGCGTTTAATATATAAAAATAAATTTTACACAAAAAAATATATAAGCGAAGTGTTTCATATAAAAAGTATGTGTTTTCGGATTGTCAATATAATTTTTTAAATACTATATCAATTATATGGATTAGAAAAATTTTATGATTTTAATTTCTGTGTAAACTTTAAAATGAGCCAATACGAACTTGAACGTGATATTGGCAAGCAATGCTTATGTAATCAAGACTTTTAATAGAAAGCGAAATTGTTTAGCTGCAATTATATATATTTTAAAATTGTATTATATTCATCGTTGCTTAAGGAATTGGATTTGGTGTGCTTTATTAAGCAAACTTCGCTAAAAAGTACGTGATCAAATTTTCTGCCGCTTCTTTGTAGCGCGCGTCACACATTTTGGTGATAAATTACTTTGCAACAAATATATTTTTCAACATTTATTTATAGCATTCGAAAGTATTTAAATTCCACTAAACAGTGTGTATGTATTACTTAATTTTTTTGTAGCGTGCGTCACACAGTTTGGTGATAAACTACTTGGCAACACATATATTTTTCAACCTTTATTTATAGCATTCGAAAGTATTTAAATCCCACTAAACAGTGTGTATATATTACTGAAATTTTTTGTAGCGTGCGTCACACAGCTTGGTGATAAATTACTTAGCATCAAATATATTTTTAAACTTTTATATATAGCATTCGAAAGTATTTAAATCCCACTAAACAGTGTGCATATATTACTTAAATTTGCTGTAGCGTGCGTCACACAGCTTGGTGATAAATTACTTAGCAACAAACATATTTTTAAACCTTTATATATAGCATTCGAAAGTACTTAAATCCCACTAAACAGTGTGTATATATTACTGAAATTTTTTGTAGCGTGCGTCACACATTTTGGTGATACATTATTTTGCAAAAAAATATTCGCCTAAATTTTTTTATAAATTAAATGTTTCTATTTTAAAATTTACTGCCATTTTTTGTAGTGTGCGTCACATAATTTAGGAGCAAAATATTTTGCAAAAAATATATGTTTAAAAAATTAGTTACACAATTCGAAAGTGCCATCAAATTTAAGTAAACCAGAGGTATAATTTGAAGGTACATCCTTTAAAAGGGTCGACATGTAGCGTACGTCACGCGGAATTTATGTTACCATTACATAGCTGAAAATTTATTTACGTAAGTCTGTTGATGGTAGAAAATTATCAGGATTGATCAAGTGGGCACGGCAATATAATGACAATCAGGCCTGTTCTGTAAATCACGTGGTTTGAAATCGTGTGATTTTAGAAAATTATCTCCACTAATAGAAATATTTTTCCAGACATTTTTCAATATTGCTGTTTTATATAGCTTCAAATATCATATCCAGAAGAAAACTTCCGTATTTAATTTTAAAAACGTTTTCAGGGCCATGATTTATTTTTGAATTCACGCGATTTCAACCCGACGTGATTTACAGAACAGGCCCGAATATTTTGGTTTGCAGTGCAGTGGGGATCATAAAAGTTTACTTGCTTGCTTTGAGCTAGTATTTGAGAGAAAATTTGTTTGTAGAATAGAAAGAAAAATTTGTTAATGGGAAAATCTGTAAATGAAATGTAAAATTATTAGCCAAATTTTTTCCGTGTTCCAAAAATAAATTTTAATTAGTTCCATTTCCAATAGACGGCACGTTTTTTATTCATATATCTCTTTGGGGTGAGAAATCTACAAACAGATTGCCGCCGTTTATTCGGTGCCTTCCCGCGTACAAATAAAACGTTTTTACATTGACAGAAATCTGTTTCTCTTGGAAATCTTGAAAACTAATTGTGAATAAATATTCAAATTTGAAAGATTATTTACTTATATGTATTTAGGTCTAGGTCATCTTTTTATATATAATATTTTCAAGGTTGTGTATTTTGTTAAAAAAATAAAAGCTCTTGAGTAAAATACTAATTGACCTTTAAAAATTTTCAATTATAAAAAGCAAAAGTCAAGTATTATTTAAGTTATTTTTTTTCATATTAAAATTACAGGTTTGCTTTTGAGTGGCAGGGAGGCACTTTTAAGGGAGACCCTGGCTGTTTAATGTTATGGTGTATTCTTTTCTAGAAAACGTGTAACATTTTTTATTTATTTATTTATATTTTATTTTTTTTCAAAAAAGTGCAATAAGACGCAGTTTTAAAATAAAAGTAAATTTTCGGAAACGATGGTAGATTATATTCTTATAAATTCAATAGTTGCAAATGCAAAATTTTTGTACTCAACAAAATGCATTGAAAATACTCTCAATTACTCTCTCAATTTGCAATTGCACTTACGAAAGATCCTTCGCACCGAACACTGATTACCGCTATTGTAATTTTTAGTTAAAAGTGCAAAAGAAAAATGTAGCATTTTTTGGAGAAAAGAAAACAGTTTTAAAATCCATAACATCCTTCTTTTCGATGAGCACAATTTTTTATTTTCGATGTGGGCCGTAGATATTGACCGAATACCAATTACTGCTTGTCTCCCATGATTTCCTTGGGTATCGTTCCATATCGCACAATTTCGTATAAAACAAACACAAATTTTTTTATTTTGTTTTAAATGCCATAGTTAGACATGACGATATTTAGTGATGTCCATTCTTTTGCTACCTGCCTGCAATCGGCTAAACGACTCTTATGCAATTTTGCATGTTTGTCTTTAATTTACCTATAACTAAAACTTGTTGCTTTCACATCGTTCTAAAGGCCGCGACACATAGAATCCGTCATACGTTATGCGTCGCCTTGTTTTAACTGACGTGAGCGTACCGGCGGAGAAGGTTGGCACAATCAGCACTCTGTTGACGGATATTATATCAGTTGTTTACGCGCCATTTTATTTATTTAACTTAAATTTATTTATTTTATACAATTTTTTATATATTATTTAATTTTTTCCTAAACACAAGATACAAAAAAGTAATAAAAAAAAAACTTACTGATGTGTGTCAAAGTATTCAACGTGCGTCAAAAGTTAAAAGTTGACAAACTTTAATACTTTGCGTTGACGCAGAAGTACTGAATTGTGACATCTCACATAAGAAAGCATGTATTTCAACTCAGTTGTCAGTTGAAAAAGGCAACGTATGACGGATTCTATGTGTATCGGTCTTAAGTTAGATACTTTTATTTAATTACCGAGGACAATATGCTATAAACCATAAAAATCGGCGCCCATTCCGACGTCAGCCTTATTGATGCTTTGTTTGCTGTATTACTGACATTTGATCAATATTGGATATCTGCGGTAAATTGACAACAAAATCCACATTTTTTAACCGATTTTTATGATTTATAGCTTATTTTATTTTTAAGATATGTAGTTCTTTCTTCATTAATTTCTGAATAATGCTAGAGTTAATGTCGACGTCGTCGACGGCGTCAAATGTCAAAAAAAAAGTTGAATCGTATGAAATTGTATGAGAGCAGTTAATCTCAACGCGTTGCAACGCCGTAAAAGTTCAATCTATTTCAACTTTTTCGGCGTTGAAACGCCGTCAACGGCGTCGGCATTAACTCTAGCATAATTCCAAAACGATAGAGAAAAATTATATTCGATTAAAATGAATGCAATTTTGTTACACATCTTCTGGTGTTTTACTTTTGAAAATCGGATGACTTGTTCTCGAGTTAGGGTGAAATATGTCTGCGTACTTGACTAATTTAGGGGAAAAAATTTGCCACGCCTATAAAAAAAAAATCCCGACCTGATGAAAAAAACCGAAAATGGGTTTGAGTTGAGCGCATCAAAATCCATATAGTCCACATAGTTTTATTTAAAGGAGAGACAAAAAATGATATTTTGCTGAGCAGTGTAATTAGAAAAATAGAACTGCTCTACTTCTGAAAACGTCTCCCCTAATTCCAAAGCTGTTTAATGTACATGTTCATTTCATATTGCCGGTTTATTAGATGGAGATACATGGCTGAGGTAGTTATTAACAAGTAGACATAAATTTCCTTAGTTCGAACCCTAATCGCACTAGTCAATATAAAAAAAAAATTAAAATCTTATGCATAAATACATTAAGCATTTTTCTGTGGTACACCTTTCGGCATTTTTTCGTGCACCAATAATAATCAAAAATATATTTTTTGAAAGATATTTTTCTGCAGATATGCACAATATAAACATTTCAATATAAAGGTACTAAAAGAAAGTTTTAAATTTGTTGTAAAAGCACACATGAACAGACATGCAGTTATAAACGTTCCAAAGTCTTGGCATATTTTTTATTAGCTGGTGAACGGGTAGCAAGGGGTTTTTGATTCTTCTCTTAAAATGTGTTTTATAATGAATAAAATAAATTTAATTAGACGTAATTTGAAGGAACATGTATGTTCTTCATATAAAGATTTATTGTATATGTCAATATCAAATGGCCAAATCTTGATCACCACCGAGTGGATCTAGTAGGTAAAAATATGTTACAAACTTTAATTCCATTCCGAAACGGAACTGTTTTTGTGTTTAAAACGGGTAACAAAAAATTTCTTTTTAATAAAATAATTTGATTCGAATCAAAACTTTTTTGTAAACCCTTTTATAATAACAAGAGCAATTTAGCTAAAGCGAAACTGCTCAAGGAGCAGTAATTAAATAATATAAAATTAAAAGACTAATAAATATTAAAGATGAATAAATAAATGGATGAGTTCCGCAAGACCGTTTAATTAAAAAACTTAAAAAAAAAAAATCATTTAAATCTTAAATTTATTACATGTTTTTCAAATGTTTGAAAGCATGTCATTTCCTGTTTCTTGTTTTAAAATCTCATCAGCCTACGTTTTCCCCAAGAATTTACACACGAATTTGAAATTGTTCTTGTTGGTTTTATTTCTGGCCCAGGCCAAATATATTTTCTAAATTTGTAAGGAACTGTTGTTGTTGTTTTTTTTTTTTTTTTTTTTTTTTTGCAACATTCTCTCTACGCTATTTGTTTTGAGTGGCATGCAACACAAAGTGTTTGGTAAATCAACTAATACATGCGTACAAAGTGTTTACTTTGTGGCGTTAAAATATTGTGGCTTAAATGCATGTCGTCGGTGGCGACAAACAATTTTTCCAACAATTTTTCAATTTTCAAATCAAAGAAAGTTTGATTAAAGAAAGACAAAAGAAAGTAAATGTTCCCTTTTAGCCTTTCAAATGTTAATTATCGCTGATCTGTGTGTGTGTGTGTGTTTGTTTTTGATGGATAATATTCGTGATAAGAAAGAAATAATTTTTTGAACACATTGAGCAGTTGCCTTGTTTTTATACTTTTTGTATGTCATTTGTTTTGACTTGAGCATCTCAATTCAAAAAAAAAGTTGCATTAGATAAAAGAATTGAAGTAAAATGAATTGAAGTTCAATGCACAACACTATCAACTTTTTTTTTTTTTTTTTTTTTTTTACTTTTTTGCTTTCTTTGTTTAACTTAATAGCGGGTAATTTAATTTTAGACGCCCCTTTTTATTAAAAGAAATTTGTTTAATTGTCTGTTGCAGATCGTTGTGATCGAACAATGAATGAAAACAACAATACGAATCAACTGATGAAAACAAAATCTGAAGAAATCTTTGTCTCGCATTATTTGGCTGTTAAGGTGACATTTGAAAATGAATTATTTCAACAATAGCAGCAAATTCCTTAATTACAATAGAATTTGCATAATTTAAAAGTGAATTGTTTCAAGATTTTAGAAAAGAACTTTTTTTTTGAAGGTATTGGAATGTTATTTATTACAGGGCAACCCAGTAAAAAGAGAGTTTGAAAGGATCCGGAAGTAGAGCAAATCGGTATCATTGATAATGACTCTTACCAAAGTTTGTCATTGCAAAAATTTCTCTTTTTCGAAGGCTTTTCAGTGCATGCAAAGTCATGCTTTTGATGTTAAGTAAATCTGATTTTTGTATGTCATTTTTATTAATTGCAAATGAATTAATTTTTCATTACTTTTATGGAGTTGGAAAAAGACGCCTACTGCTATACAAATAGTTGTTAATAAATTTTTTGTTTGTAGATCTATAGTGGAATTTAATAGAAACTAATTTGTTCATAAACATCAACCTTAAAACATCAATATTTGAAAGGATTCCTTGTACCATCTTCAGATAATAACTAAATTAACCCTTTAAGGTGATCTTGAATTTGATTGGTTTTTGGTGCTTGTGTTAAGTTTCGGGTTTTGATGTGTTCTGACGTGCATAGCAATATTTTGTGGCCAACATTTTCGTAGAATATTTCATCCCTGTCCTTCTCCTTGTTCGTGGCGTTTTTTACGATTTGTTAGATTAAAGCCGTCCGTACGTCTGTGACGATTCACTCCAAACGAAAAGAGTCAGACACTTGAAATTTGATATAAATACATTTTGAAGGATAGCATAGGTCAAGTTCTTAAATGGGCTGAATCTCGGGCCAGAGTGAAAAAAAGTTGCCCTAAGAAAAACTAAACCGCCCTCTAAAAACAGCATAATTTTTAATCTTTTTTGATGTGTTAACATCTAACGCGCGCCTCTAGGGCAGTAAACTATCAGTTTCAATACATACGCAAGTGTAAGGTATAAGATGTAAGAGTTTGTTTGTTCGTTGCTTGGCAGTCGGTATTGAAAGTGATTATTGGGCGATTTTCATATAATTTTTCCACGCGATTTTCTCCGGAAATTCATAGCCGATTTTATTAGTTTTTGGATTAAAACGCTAGTGCGGGTTTCGACGAAGAGTTTAGACCAAAAATTAAGGCGATCCGATATCGGCGAGCGGAGATTTAAGTGTTTTAATTCGGAGTATTAATTTGGAGTAATATTAAAAAAGTGTTTTATGTTGATCTTCGGTTTTGTCTTATGCATAGCAAAGAGAATAGTGACGTGGTTATACGTACATATATAAAAATGAGATAGCAAGACAGCAACGTATGTAGCTTATGTACAAAGATAACATTGTATGTATGTACATTTGTCTGTTGCTTTGCATTCTCTTTGTTTTTTGTGGGTTTAATATAAAATAAATAAACAAAAAGGTGTTAACACATCGCCCGTGAGTTCGAACACTCATTGATTTTTTTTTGTAATTATGTTAGCTGAACTAGATATTTTTATGTCAAAGAAGGTCCAACGCGTTAATTGTTATTATTATTATTATTATATGAGGCCATAAGCACCGCGACCCGCTGCATCTTTTTGCAACCCAAGTGTTCACTGATGTAGATTGAGGCTACGAATAAAGCCAATTACTCTAACCGGTGAGATATCGTACACGTCCCTTGGAGTCATGAAATTGCCTCCGAGGAACCTACTCCTGCACGACGCCACCGCCGGACAGTCACAGAGAACGTGCTCCGATGTCTCATCCTCTGCTCCGCAGACTCTACACACTTTGGTCTCAGAATTGCCCATGGTAAACTGGTGTCGTCTGAGACCGCAGTGTGCGGTAAACCAACCCGTTAATAATCTGAGGTCATTCTTGTCCATCAGCATTAATTTTTGGGATTTGTTCCGAGATAACGTAATGAAACGTTTTGCCTGTCTTAGGCCGTGAAGGGCTATCCAGTGGCGATTAAACTCCACCCGAGCCCAGGAGTCATTCTGTTCCTTGACATATCCTCCTGAGATGCTAAAGAAGGGTTCCGGTCCTATGAATCTACGATGGGCTCCTCTGTTCGCCAGACAGTCAGCCCGTTCATTCCCAGCATGCCCCTTATGGCCAGGCACCCAGCATAACGTCAGCCTGTTCTGAGCGCCCAGTTCTTTCAGCGATGTAACACAGTCCATAACAACCCCCGACCTGATCTCATACGAGGTTATGGCCTTGAGCGCTGCCTGCCTATCAGACATCAAATAGATACGAATATTCTTACATCTTCTCCTCAAGCATTCCCTAGCACATATGAATATGGCATAGACCTCCGCTTGGAAGATCATAGGGTATTTACCCCATGGGAATGCCCTTTGAAAGTTAGGGCCATATATCCCTGCCCCCGTATCCCCCATTTTCCTGTTTGGAACCGTCAGTGAACCAGACCAACGCGTTAAACTTGGAGCCCTAAAATAAAAAAAAAAATCAATATTTGGGCTCCGCCCCCTTTACTGGGCGTTATTATATCCAAAAATAGTGTAAAATTTGAACAAATTGTTTTACTTAAGCCTATATTCCTTAAAAATAACATTTTAAAGTTTTTTGTGACGATGTAACCTGGTACTCCTCTGCCCTACCCCATCCTCCCACTTTGCCCTCTAAATGACCCTATAAAAAAAAAATTTACACTTAATTATCCCAAAGCAAAGATGGGAGCATTAATGGCGAACATCACACTAGGCAGTCCGAAGCCATTTCAGGTTTTTAAGAACGAACTAAAACGATGGGCTATAGAATTGCATACAAGAGATTGGCAGCACTCTACCGTAGGTAGGGTGACTAGAATTCTATGGGGGGACCCAGATGGTAGTAGGACAAAGGAGGTCCTAACATTGAGTAGGCCAACACTACGGAGGTTGGTTTATTTAATAACAGGACATACTCACCTGGCACGAATGGGTATCGTGCAGGGCCTGCCAGGAAGAGGACGAGACACTGGAGCACTACTTGTGCAACTGTCCAGCTTTTAGTCAAATTAGAATACAAACATTTAATCAGGAAATTATACAGGAGATGGAATTCCTTAGGGGCTCTAATTGGAAAGACTTAAGGAAGTACATTGAAGAAACTAGGTTCTTGACGTAATCAAACTCAGAGGTTTCCATGGTATCGGTGGAGGCTCCCTACAGTGGAATGGGAACTCCTTATTATAGAGCGCACAACAGGCCTATGCGGCCTAAGTGTAATCCATGACGGATTGGGATGCTTATGCCCCTCTTCTTCAACCTAACCTAATTATCCCAAACATTTATTTTTAGTTTTATGGCAAAGGTGAAATATCTCCCCCATGGCCCTTGCCAGAGAGACCCCGCTAAAAAACAGTTTTAATACCCTGCAAAAAGAATTGGACCCCATTAAGTATATATATTCTTGATCAGTGATGAAGTCTAAGACGATCTATCAATGCCCATACGTTCGTCTGTGGAAAACATGATGTAGTCTATTTTTGGACCCCGCCCTTTCAGTGGGCGCTGAAAAATAGTGTAAATATTGAACAATTTGAATTACTTAAGCGTGTAAGAAGCTTAGATGTTCTCTGATCTTGCAAAGGTGAAACGTCTCCCCCACGGCCCTTCCCGGAATAACTCTGTCAAAATACAGATTTAAAATTGGGTACAGAGATGTCTTAAAGGAACTCTTGCCCACCAAGTTAAAAATTTTAAATATATGTACCAAGCCTGGTATTCATAAAATTTAAAATGAGTTTGAAATATATTTTAATCAAAATTTTTCATAAAAAATTTTCTTAAAACAGATTTCAAATACGTTTTATATTTTTATGAATATGGGGGTAAATATTTGGAGGTTATTTAAGATTCGATCCGGTCGAATATAACGTTTTTACTGGTTTTAGTCTGGTTTTAGTTTTTAATTTTCAATTCATTGTTTTCTTGCAAATAGATTTTAAAACTTTTATTTAAAAATAAATACTTTGAGTCATAACATATTTTTTTAATTCGGACCAACTCTTAGGGACGACACGGTCGAATATAACGTTTTTACTTGTTCTTCTTGACTTAAAAAATTTCTGTCATGTGATTTTTCGCCGACTAAATAAATAGCATGAGACTCATTAAAATTTGTACAACGACTGTATAATTAGAACAGCGAAAGTTGAGTGGAAATACTCGTATATGATTTAAAGAAGAGAGAAGAAATATTTCTAGTGATATTTTCCAAAGTCGATACATTTTGGTAAAAGCTTTTTCCGTTAATACTGCAATAACCAAAAAATCAATCTGTAGTATCAAAAATATCATTCCGTTACATTTAAATGTCTATTTCACGCTGGGCGACAGTATTCTTTCATACTTTCAAAATTTTAAAAATTATTTTTGTTTCAAATGTAATTGGAAAGGATCAAATGCTGTCCTTATTGTAAAATAGGCAGTAAATATCCTAGTAATGAAATTTTTAGGCTGGCATCTGATCACTATAAATAATTTAATTAATCTAATTAAAATTTTAATATTTTTCCATTTAAAATCTAAATATTTTTTATATGTATATAATTTTGAAAATAATTTTGTTTTTGTATTAAATTTTTTTGGCAAATTTTCTTTTATTAATATTTGAAAAATGAATTTGAATTCTTTTAATAAGAGCCACTTACCCTTTGGCGCAATTCACGTTCAACTTCAAGATCATCTTGGAGTAAACGGATTTTGTCCTGGAAAAACAAATAATTACTGGAGTTATAAAACACTTGATAATTTTTTCATTAAAATTAATAGCACAAAAAAGTATTTAATATTTTTTTTTTAGTAAAAAAAAGTTCACTTGGTAATCATTTCTGTTTTAAATGATTACATAATAATTCCATTTTGAAAAAAAAAGAAATATTTTTCATCATCATCATCTTTTTAAATATTAAGAATATTTTTGGTTCATGATATACCCACGCACACATTTGTCTATTTATATGTGTCTGTGTGTGTGTGCGTGCATACATGTATATACAATACGTGTGTGTATGTATATTTAATTTCAAAACTTTTGCACTCATTTCATAATATATATTTTTATTTTTTTTATTTTGTGAAAACTTTTTTCGCTTTTAATTTGTTCGTGGCATTTTCATTTTCTTGCTAGATTGTTTTACGTTTATTTTAAAAGTATTTGTGGTTTATAATTTATTGTTGCTATTCGAGCAATTAGTTTTTCTTTTTTGAATTGTTAGCTTGCATATTTTTTAAAATAGGGTTTATTATGGCTGAACACTTTCATAATTTCTGTTTCTTTTTTTTAAATGCTCAAGGAAGTGCTTGAAAAGAGTATTTTAAATTTTGTTGCATTTGACAAGCAAGGGCCGCTTTTGATTGAACGGTCTTACCTCGAGACGAGAAAGGGCGCTCAAGTCGGCAGTATATTCGATGTTAATATCAGCAGCACCTGGTCCAGTCGAGGTGGCTCTGTAAGAGTATTTGGATGAACGTACAGCTTGTGATGAAGACATTTTGTTAAGCTTGTTTCAATAATTTAATTTCTATGTAATAATTAGTTATTTAGTTTTATTTTTGAAATAATATCTATTTTGTGTGGTGAAAAAATAGTTCACTTCGTTTCGCGTATGAGTTTTGGATTTTAAAGAATTCCAAAAGATTATTTTTTTTTTCAATTGCTTCCTTTTCGCACGCAACAGAGAAAGTCAAAAAGTAGTTGTCACCGAGTCACCGAAAAATTCGTAATAAACGTCGGAGTAAGGCTGGTGATCTACTGAACAAGAGATCCCGGTGTCGTTCGAATAAAGAGTATTTCGTTGTATTGTCGGTATGGCCAGTGTTTTCGTCTATTTCTACCCAAAAAACAAACTTTTTTTTTTTGCCTTTTTCGTTGCTTTTTTGTTTTTACTTGCACACAAAACCGAAATGATAAAAAAAATTTCTTAATTTTTCCTACACGATACGAGACTTTTCCCAACACACACACACACACACACAAACCTACAAGTGCTCAACTCTGGGTGTTAGTGTCTTCGAGCAGCAAACTTTAGTACTACTTGATCGTGTTTGAGTGCTTCTGTTTCTGTTTCTGTATCTTTTCTTTTAATGTTTTTGTTAAAGTTTCTAATTCTAATGGATTTCTTCACGCTTTTTCCTTCTCACACTTAAAATATATATATATTTTTTTTTTCGCCAGATATTTGTGTTAATTGCCGTTTATTTTCTCGCTTTTTTCATTTAAGTTGAAGATAAAAAAGTCAAAATTCTTCTGATTTGTTCTTTCTACATTTTCTTTTTTGCTTATTTAGTTGAGCAACATTTTTCCTTTTTATTTAATTTATATTTTTGTTGTTGTTTGTTTGTGTGTGCTTTCCTTCTTGAGTGATTTTACCTGTAATTAACCGTACAAATAGAAACTGCTTCTTTTTTTCCTCGTGTTTATTTGCTTGTGCTATTTTGCTTACGCCATGAGTAGAATTGTACTTTTTCAAAATAGAATTTTTTCTTTTGAACTTTTGGAAATATATTTACATATTTCTTTTGGCAAACCCATCTCGCTCTACAAATATTTTTTATATATGCACAAAATGTCTTGATTGTTTCGTGCGTGTGTGTGTGTGTGTGTGTTTGTGTGCTTAATAATTCAAATTTGAAATGTTGCTTCTTTTAAAGATTCCATATCTTGTCGATTTTTATAGATGACTTTTAAAGTTGTATGATGGACACAATTTTCTAGATTGTTTAAATTCGTTTAGTTTTTAAGTGGTTAAACATAAAACTTTCAATTGAAAGTAATTTTTACCTGAGACTTAAATATATGGGGCGTGCATTTTGGGAACACATGGTTACACTTTTAAATATTCAGCCTTATTGTGTTTGGCGTTTTTCGCCTTCAGATTCGACATTTTGTAATAGCATAAAGACAATTTTAGCTTTTTTATCTTTAAGCTATTACAATTTGACGAATTTGAAGGCGTAAAACGCCAAACATAATAAGGCCGATTGTGTCCTGCCAAAACGTTATAATTGCTGGATTAAATTTTGTTCTAGGTGTATGGTGTTCACCCGAACGCTTAAAGAAGTTTGCCACTGGTCAAACATTTAAGTGACCTGTAACATACTCGTATTACACTCAATTCAGATTGATATCGACATATTTTTAAATTGAAAAAGTCCTGAGAAATATTCCAAGTCAACGTCAGTTTTCAATTATTCAACTTACACAGAAGAGCAGAACAGCTGTTTTCGAAAGCCGCTACACTTTCATCGTATTAATTTGTGCTATATGGCTTTAGCTGCTATTTCTGTAAATTTATAAGAAAAGCAAAAACAAATTTATAAAATATAGGGTAGATTAGATAGAAGAGAGAAGAGCCAATTGCGGTCATGCTCAGAACATTCATCGACATAAAAATAAAACCACACCATTATCACTTATAAAGTCCCTCATTCTCTTGCGGTTCTCCTTAAGGCGGCCTATGTACGACAAATTGCCATATCCTCAACACATTTAGATCTCTGCTGGGCATCCTGCCTTCATTGTCATCTATGGTTCTAACCCGCTGTAAATTCCCCCTTAAGTTAGACTGTTCCGTTAGTATAAATTTTTCCATACCCAACTTTGAAACTATATTTTGATAGAGTCTTTCCGGAAAGGGCCGCGGGGGGAGATGTTTCATCTCTGCAAATTCAGAGAACATCTTAGCTTCTTATAGGCTTAAGGAATAAAAATTTTTTAATATTTACACTATTTTGGCATATAATATCGTACGTCAACGCCCACTAAATGGGGTGGGGTCCAATAATAGACTATATCATGTTTTCCATACACGAACGTATGGGAATTGCCAGATCGTTTTAGGCTTCATTACTGATCATGAATATATACTCGTATATTTTATGGGGTCCAATTCTTTTTGGAGGGTATTAAAACTGTATTTTGTCGGGGTCTCTCTGGAAAGGGCCGTGGGGGAAACATTTCACCTTTGTCATAAATCTCTAATAATAAATGTTTGGGATAATGAAATGTAAAATTTATTTAAATTTATTTGTTTAGTTGGCAAAGGGGGAAGAGAGGGTAGGGCAGAGGAGTACCAGGTTAAATCTCAGATTCCTCACAAAAACTTTATAATGTTATTTTTAAGGAATATAGGCTTAAGTAAAACAATTTGATAAATTTTTACACTATTTTTGCATATAATAACGCCCACTAAAGGGGGAGGGGTCCAAAAATTATTTTATTTTTATTTTATGGCTCCAAGTTTAACGCGTTGGCCCTTCTTTGACATGCAAATATATGATTTGCTTAACAAAATTACAAAAAAAAGTTAAAAATTATGCTGTTTTTTAGAGGTTGATTTAGTTCTTCTTAGGGGAACTTTTTTCCCTCCGGCCCGATTCTGCCCATTTACGAACTTGACCTGTGCTATCCTTCAAGATGTATTTGTGGCAAATTTCAAGGGTCTGGCTCTTTTCGTTTGGACTGAATCGTGATTTCCACAGATGGACGGACGGACGGACGGAGGAACATGCTCAGATCGTCTTAGATTTCATCAGTGATCAAGAATATATATACTTTATGGGGTTTCAGATGAATATTTCGCTGCGTTTCAAACGGAATGATAAAGTGCATATACCCTCCAATTCCTTTTTCATGGGCCATTTAGATCGAAGCGTCAAAGTAATCAAAGGAGGTGGCGTTTATGAAGTGATTGTATTAAAGAAATAATCGATGAGGGATGAGGCGGATCTGTACTCATAAGGAGCTCACAAAAATGGGACATGCACGGGTATTAAATAAAATCGATTAATTTTATGCAATTTCCTAATAAAATTTGTTTAAATAAAAATTGTTATCATATTCAATTAAGGCAAACAATAACTGCTGAGAAATAAAAAATACGCATGAGTACTGACGATGACATTGTAGCGACTGTCGAAAACAGAAACTAAAGAATTCGATTGAATTGAAACAGCCCATTAAAATAATATTTGAATCGATCAAGAATGGAGTGATTAATTTTGTGTTCATATGCGTGAATGACAATGAACACCATTTACAGTCTATCATCTCCAAGAAATATTTAGTGATGCAAAATGAATTTTCTATACAATAAAAATCAATAAAAATAAATGATGGATGAGCCATTTAAATATTTAGACTACCGCCCTTTGCTCTGTTACTCGAAAGATCGGATTTTAATTTCATGTGGTCAACTACAAGGATTCAGGTTTAAAAATCAATTTAAACTATTGCTCCAAAAGTCGTTTTCCGACTTGCAGTAATTACCCAAAGGAGATCCAGGTCGAATAAAAACTTTTACATCATCATACGAGCGGCAAATAAAAATTTGACATTAGAGTGAAAAATTTATGTGAAAGGCCTTAATTTTTGAGAGATTCGAAATAACGAATTCAACTCAAAATGCAATAAAAATAAAAGAAATCAAATGAAACCAGTGAGATCGGAATGTGTGACATGCCTGAATAAACATCAGAAATTGTAAAATTTTAATTTATTCGAATGAAGAAATAGATTTAAATCGTTTGAAATTGAGTTTCCTTGAATCATCATAAAAGGAATTTCACAATTGCGTTTTCTATTGATGACAAGAAATACTAGCGTCCATTTGCCCCAAAACAAATTGGCCAACATGTTTGTTTTAGATCGTTTGCTGTTGCCTCATTGTTTTTTGGTTTTCATCTAGACATTTGTCTACAAATAAAATAACTGAATTGTATTGTATCTTGCAGTTTCTTTTTTTTTTTTTTTTTGTCACATAATTATTTATGGCTCTACATTGAAAAATTATCGGTTTCGGTTTTTTTATTTTTATTTTACCATTTCAAATGGTCTGCATTAGCGATCCGTGCATGTGTGAGTCCATATTTCTTTGTTTTGTTTGCCCAAGAATTGTGTTTTATTTTAACTTCAAAACACAATTTGCCATTTTTTAAAATCCTTGACAATGTGAAATATCTTCTTCTATTTTTTTTCTTAATTATAACATTTATTTTGAAACAATGTTTCAAGGAACATTTGCTTAGCATTTGTATTTCGCTAATTGATTTGTAACGAAAATATTCTAAATAATATCATGAATATTTTAGCAAAGAAAATATTAAAAATTAAAAAACAAAAAATTATAATAATAAAAATAATAATAAAAATAATAATAAAAATAATAATAAAAATAATAAAAATAATAATAAAAATAATAATATAAATAATAATAAAAATAATAACAAAAATAATAAAAATAATAATAAAAATAATACTAAAAATAATAATAATTAAAATAATAATCAAAATAATAATAAAAATAATAATAAAAATAATAATAAAAATAATAATAAATATAATAATAAAAATAATAATCAAAATAATAATAAAAATAAAAACCATAATAAAAATAATAATAAAAATAATAATCAAAATAATAATAAAAATAATAGTAAAAATAATAATAAAAATAATAAAAATAATAAAAATAATAATTAAAATAATAATAACAAAAAAAATTATAAAAAAATATAAAAAAAATATAATAAAAAAATAATAAAAAATAATATAAAAAATAAAAAAAAGTAACAAATATTAAAAAAAAATTAAAAATAAAAAAATATAAAAAATTAAAAAAAAAATAAAAAATGAAGAATTAAAACAAAATTAAAAATAATTTTATAAATATAAATTTAATAAAAAAATTATAATGTTGGTGAAAGTTTAAAAAATTTTTTATTTAAATAATAATAATAAAAAAAAAATAAATAAAAAATTATAAAAAAATTATAAAAACTAATAAAATAATAATAACAAATAAGAAAACAATAAAAAATATAATAATAAAAAAAATAATAAAAAATAATAAAAAGATATAAAAAAAAATAAAAAAAAAATTATAAAAAATTTAAAATTAAAAAAATAAAAAAAAAAACTTATAAATAAAAAGTTTAATAAAAAATTATAATTTAGGTGAAAGTTTGAAAATTTTTTTTTATTTGTATTATTTTTAAAAACGTTAAGTTGCCAAATAAAGTTTTAGATTAAAGAAGCCAACAATCGTTATTGCACTTCTTGCCTCCGTGCGATCGAAGCGATCTGATCAGATCAGTTTACTATAATTAGACGGTGTCACATGCCACACAGCATGTGAAACAATTGCCCAATTGAGAGGCGAGTTCGGTGAACAGTTTATTTCACGTTTAAGCACCGTTAATTGCCCGCCTAGATCGTGCGACTACTTTGCCTTTAGACTATTTGTCTACAGGGACAATCCCGCAACGGTTTGAGGCAGTGAAAGACAATATTGAAGAATTTATTCGTAAGATACCGGCCGTTAGGTTGTAGAGAGTGTAACAAAATTGGAACCAGGGTATGACGCAAATAAAGATTTTATAGATTTCTTTAAAATCCGCAAACTATTCAAAAATCACGCCTTACAATTTTTAAGAGGAAATAGTATACGAGAGTTGTATCAATACCACACATGAAATACTTGTGTTGCCCTTTGATTATTGTTTTGTTCCTGGCCTGCTTTTCATAGTTAATTTATTTAAAAAAAAAAAATTGGTCTATAGATAAATACGAAATATTTTCCTAAGATAAACCAATATATATTTTTTTTTGAAATATTCAACATATAAATTTGAAAAATTTGCTGTATCTAAATCTTGTTGCATTGCATTTAAACGGAAACTATTTTTATATAAATAAATTTATTGAATTTTTCACACACTTCTGACTTCAGTGGCAAAATGCTAATGAAATCAAATGAAAATTTCTCAATAAAATTATTAATTTGTTCGTTCTTGCAACACTAAAAACCTTGCAAGCAGCGAGCTATTTTATGATATTCATAAATACATACAATTTTTTTTTTAAATTGGCAATCGTTGACAGGCTTATTTATATGTAAATTTTAATTAAAAATTTATTGATATTTTAATAATTTATTTTTGGCATATTTGAAAAAGTGCAAGACTACAACACAAAATAAAGGGTGGGCAAATTTGAGGTTAGCAAGTAAATTGGCTTGAAAGTAAACTTGTTTTTTTTTTTAGCAAATTCAGCTTTATTGACTCGAATGTGAAGTAGAAATATGGGAATTAATAATGGAATATGGTATCGGACAACTGGCCAACTCTAGCACGTCGGTCGGCTGACGGCCGCTCTTTTCACAAAATTTTGAATTGCATTTTTTTGAAAAAAGCCTTGTTTTCGATCAGTTTTTCAAGCAGCCAATTTACAAACTTACGGCACAAGCTATGGTCCGCCGGTGTTCTATGGTATAAATTTCCCTACTTTTTACTAAATAATTGCCAAAGGATGACAACTCAATTCTTGACATTTCATGATTTTACAGTAAATTTACTTTCTAACCTCAAATTTGCCCACCCTGTATATAATTATAAATTCTGCTTTTACCTACAAAAATATGTTGTATGTATAAGCATATAAATGTGTTTCTGATATTCATACTTAGAAATAATTTTTCGGCACAACTCAAAATAAATTTAAATTTCACCTGAGAAAATAAAAATGTTCAACTCAATATGATTTTCGTTTAAAGAAAAAAAAGAAGAAAAAAGCAATATTTATCTCCAAGTCAACCCACACATTAAATTCCCTTGTTTCGCAACTAATTAGTGTGTAAATTTAAATTTACGACAGATACTTGTTTCATTATGTCCTCTTGATCTCCTGCAAATCAATATATATTTTTTTACTGTCAGTTGTTTGTCAAATGGTCCTCCCATATTTTTTGTGGGGCTACCTTTTGTAAACCCATCCTACTCTAGAGAAGAGCTGAGGTTGAAATATGAAATTATTTCAATATTAAATTGAATTAAGATTCATTGGCTAATTGTTCGAAAACAAATTTCTTTTTTTTAAATCTCTGAAAGCCATGATAATTATTTCAAGGCACAAAGGAAAGTCAACATCAGTTTTATTCAACTTACACAGCAGAGCAGAACAGCTGTTTTCGAAAGACGCAACCCTTTCATCATTAGTGCTCATGTATAATGTGTTTGTCAGCACTTATTAGGTGGCTTAGTTGAATTTGATAACAGTTCTTATTTAAACAAATTTAATTGTGAAAAAGAATCCGAGAACTTTAACAACCTGATGTTAACATGTTATTAACATCAGGTTGAAATTATTTCATCCAAAGTAATTTATAAAATAAAAATAATAATACAATATTTTTTAATTTTATGATATATATATATATATATGTATATATATATATATATATATATATATATATATATATATATATTTATCTTTCAATATTTCGTTAACCTTTGGTTAACTTCTTCAGGAAATTGTTATTATTTTTTATGTTTTCTTTCAATGAAAAAAATTTTTTAATTACAATTCTAAAAAACAATGTGTATCAAAAAAAAAAAAAAAAAAAAAAAAAAAAAAATTAAATAAAAATATATTTTTATTCGTAACTGAATATTCGTAAATAAAAAAAATAAATAATAATCACTTTTAGGGTGCTGTTGGCTAAAGTAATAGAACACGATACTATGTAGCGGAGGGTCTTGAGTTCAACCCTGCGCTGAGTCATGAAATATTGTGTTGAATTCTTCTGATCAGCATTAGTGCATGGTTGTGTTAGTAGTTGCCAATCTGTTTCAGTGATGAAGGCATACCACTGTTAACTGAACATAAATGGCAACGACTGTCACGATCATTTACTAAAAAGCAGAGCAACAGCAGCACCCTTCTTCGTCGGTCCTGTAGCAAAAATTAGCCGGCGAAGTAAAAAGGTTGAAATAGCTACAAAAAATTCTCTATCTCCTCATCTGTCCCCTCAATCCTTTCGAGAGTTCCGGTGCAATGTACTGCACATGTAGAGGTCATTTCCCAACAGGCTATAGGTTCAAATCTGCGAAACTGCAAATTATTTTTTATTTATTTTTATTTTTAATAAATGAACGTGATTGCATTCTATTTATTAATTTTTTTTTGAGAGTGGAATATTAAGAATATTTTTCATAGTCATTAAACCAGCAGAACGGATCAGTACTGATTTTAATAAATAATTATTTATTTAGATAAGAATTATTTAGACTCAAGCTCTTTGTTAAACTTACCACTAGTCATTAGGAATATCAACTACAAGGTGGGCCATTTAACAGTTTAAATTTCAAGATGCAATAAAACAAAAACGGTTTGAAATTTTGACAAATATATATATTTTTTTCTAGTAAGTATTTGAACGAGCATTTATATTGCTTTATTAAATTGAATTCAGATTTATAGGCTAATTGCTCGAAATTTGTTTTTTTAAATCTCTGAAAGACATGATAAATAATCCAAGGCACAAAAGAAAGTCAACATCAGTTTTTAGTTATTAGAATAAAAAATTGTTATCTTAATAATAAAATTAATAAGTTGGAGAAATAATAAAAATTTACATTCAAGATTATAACAAAATTTTAAAAGCGAAGTGTTCTATTATTAACAAAAATAAGTCTTAATATCAATAAAATTGCACCTCAAATTATATGTTCAATTACGTGTTACAAAAAAAAAACTCCCCCATTTTTGTATATTCAAACTTTCTATGTATGGAAATAAGTATGTGTGTATGTGTGCATTATATGTAAATATAATTAAACTAAGAGTTCTGCGTAAATGTATAGATAATTTCTTTTCAAGTAAAATGTACTCACATACTCACACACATTAATATTTTAAGATCTGGATGATTTCTTGAATATTCATAATTATTTTGTATAATTTACATTTTCCACACCTGAGATTTTTCTTATACCATGAAACGGCGGTGCGAGTATCTGCAGACAGCCAAAAAACATAAATGCAAAAGAAAATTCTTCAAGTTGATTTTTTATTTCAAAAATATTAATAAAGAAAAAAAAAACAACTTTAACTACAAAATATTATTTAAAATTCATATGAAGAAAATTTTATTATTCATTTTGTTTGTGTGTGTTGGTGCGTGTGTTCATTTTTTTTTTGCTGTCCGTTCTGCCAACAACTTTCAGAGTGCACAAATTTTCGTGAAAATTCGTTTTCATATTTACTTTAGATTTTATTTTTCGTTAATATTTTTATTGTTGGTTATATATTTTTTTCTCCTTCTTCTTCTTCTTCCTCTTCTTCTTTGTAGAATTAGCCATCATTTATTATGGCTCACTGTTTCACCTCGTCCGTTTGCTAGTGTTGGATGGATGAATTTTAGAGGTTTTATGGAATGTGTAATGTTTCATAGTTTAAAAATATATATCTTTTTTTTTTGGTATAATTTTTCTATATTTTCATGTCTAATAAATTTTCATTTTATTTTCTCAGTTTTTGCTTTGAAAATGTATTTGTTTTCTGTACGATTTTCATAATTTGTCTAAAAATAGTGCGATACGTAGGCTTAACTTGTTTACTTTGCGTAGAATGTTAAATAAATATAATAATAATAATATAGAAAACAAAATAATTTTAAATATAGGAGTATAATAAGAAAAAAAAATGTATACAAATCTATTTGTTTTAGGGAGGGCTGTTGTGATATTAAGCGATTAATCAAACTATAAAATAAATTGAAACACCTGTTGATCGATTAGATTGATCGATTAGAATACATCAACTTGTGGCTTTTTTAAAAGGCAAACAAATATTCTTTGACTTTCAAAAAACTGAAATAGATTCATATCGAATGGGGCTAAAATTTTGTGCTTTTAAAAATTCCAAAGTCTGCTAAGCTTTGTCTTATGCAATTCTCAATTGGTTCTTGACAGTTTGTGCTAAGTTTTTTTTTTTTTTTTGTAGCCAATAGACATACTTAAGTCGCAAACAAGAAACCATTTTTTGTTATTAAATCAACTGAGACAAAATCTGAAATAAAGTAAATCAAATAAATACTATAATTACCATCAATCAGATTGTGAATATGATTTTCTAAGGCATCAGATATAGTCGGTATATCGTACTATTCATTAAACTACACTTCATTACCATGAATAATATTAGTAAAGCTGGGCACAACTCGTTCATTCAAAATAACTTTTATTTTCAGAGTAATAAATAAAAATTGAAAAATATTTCCTTAGAATTATTTTCTGAGAAATAACTAAAAATGAAGACATAAAATATATTTTCTGAAGAATAAATAAAAATGAAGGAATAACTTTTATTTTATGAGGAATAAATGAAAATCAAGAAATAACTTTTATTTTGTGACGAATAAATAAAAATCAAGAAATAACTTTTGTTTTATGAGGAATAAATAAAATCTAGAAATAACTCTTATTTTTTCAAAAATAAATAAAAATCATGAAATAACTTTTATTTTCTGAGGAATAAATAAAAATCAAGAAATAACTTTTATTTTTTCAAAAATATATAAAATCATGAAATAACTTTTATTTTCTGAGGAATAAATAAAAATCAAGAAATAACTTAAATTTTTTGAGGAATAAATAAAATCCAAAAAATAACTTTTATTTTTTTAAAAATAAATAAAAATCAAGAAATAACTTTTATTTTTTTCAAAAATATATAAAATCATGAAATAACTTTTATTTTCTGAGGAATAAATAAAAATCAAGAAATAACTTAAATTTTTTGAGGAATAAATAAAATCCAAAAAAAAACTTTTATTTTTTTAAAAATAAATAAAAATCAAGAAATAACTTTTATTTTCAGAAAATCAAGAATTACTTTTATTTTCTGAGAAATAAATAAAAATAAAAAAATAACTTATTTTCAAAAAATAATTTTTATTATTTCAAAAATAAATAAAAATCATGAAATAACTTTTGTTGTCTGAGGAATATATAAAAATCAAGAAATAACTTTTATTTAGTGACGAATAAATGAAAAATATAAAATAACTTTTATTTTCTGAAAATCAAGAATTACTTTTATTTTCTGAGGAATAAATGAAAATCAAGAAATAACTCTTAATTTTTTGATTAATAAATAAACATCATGAAATAACTTTTATTTTCTGAGGAATAAATAAAAATAAAAAAATAACTTATTTTCAAAAAATAACTTTTATTTTTTCAAAAATAAATAAAAATCATGAAATAACTTTTATTTTCTGAGAAATAAATCAAAATCAAGAAATAACTTCTATTTTTAAAAATAAAAAAATAACTCCTATTTTCTGAAGAATTAATAAGAATCAAGAAATAACTTTTATTTTCTGAGAAATAAATAAAAATCAAAAAATAACTTTTATTTGTGGGAGAAATAAATAAAACTCAGAAAATAATCGATAATTTTCAGTTTTTAATAAAACTTAAACAATTAATGCATCCAAGGGTAGTCCATATAACAGGAATTACTTTAGTGTATTGCTATTGCACGTAACACTTCTCATTTAGTTTGAATTTTTTTATAAATTTGTAAAATAATAGTTTTTTACGGTCCGTAGTAAAAAGTCATCTAAATCAGAAATCAGAAACTAATTGAAAACGAAAGGATTTTCCAACCGGGACTTTTGAACTTTGACAGTTGATAACGTCCATCTTGTTGAAGGTATATCTGGCAGATTAGTTGTCATTTATTCAGTCCGTTTGGCGAAATCATTATGGACGAAAATAGTGTTTCACAACACGTTCAAATAATAAAATTGTTCTTATCGAAATGATTGCTCTGTTGGGACAACGTTCTGCACGCTTTAACCATGAGACCGATTTCTGGATGAAGGGGTTTTGTAAACAAAGAAAATTTGCCGAATTTCGGACTATACCAATCCACATGAGATCAAAGAGCGTTTGGCAAGGATTTTTGGATGAAGGCATCATCGGTCCATATTTCTTTGAGAACAATGGTGACTGCCAACAGTGAGTGCTATAGGTGGATGACTATCAAATTGTTTTGGCCTGAATTGGATGATCTGGACAACAACGACATGTGATTTCAGCAGCACATGTGCCACACAACTCATGCCAAAATGGATATTCTGCATGGCTGATTTGAAGACATGGTCATCTCACGTGGACCGTTAGACTTATTCTTGTAGGGTTTTCTTAAATGGCAGCTGTGTGCGAACATAAACCACATCAGCCTTCAAGGCCAACAGAAACCAAGCCTTGGGTGAGGGTTAAATTCAGCCTGATTTATGGCACAGTCATGAACATTTAGGGTGCTCTCCATCCAGAGAAGCCATGACGGACATTTGAACGATGTTATATATCAAACAGGATGTCATCAATAGGACTTTCAAACGAATTAGAAATTTCGATGCCATCTCATACACGCGCACACATTTTGTTTTATTTAAACTTAAGGACAGAAAATCCTTAATGAAAGACCCTTTAGTTGAAATCCTTATGATATTATTACAACAATGCCTTCAATTATTAAATTTTTGTTTAATTTCTTTCCACTAAAATGCTACGAATTTTAGCCTTGCGAAAAGACAGGAGTTTTACAAACTTTAAGTGTGACCATTTACACATTTTTATATGTGTATGAAAAAAGTCCAGAAATTATAAAAAACACTTGTGTGTACTTCGTGAATAAAAACAATTCAATGCATCTGTTTATTAATAAAATTAACAAATAAAATAAAAAAATAATCTTCATCTTTAGTTTTGCGTTTGAAGTTTTCTCTTTTCTAAACAATTTTCTTTTTTTTATAAATTTAATGATTTTCAAACAATGCCAGATGTTAATTTGAGCCAAAAGTTTATAGGCGCTAACCCACCCAAGGAGTATTGGCCTTTAAATATTTACGCATCTTTCATATTCGGCACTTCAACTAAAGGTCGTTGGATCATAAAATTAAGCTTAAGTTACTTTAAAAAAAAAAAGAAGCAACTTCCCGCTGGGCTAGACAAATATTTTAATTTTTCTCTCTGTGGGAGTTTTAACGCAACAAAGAACCTTGTAAAAATGTTTCTTTCCTGAGGTCAGGTTTTTGCTTCTTAATAATTCTCCATTTTTCATTTTTTTTTAAATTTTATATTTCTGTTGCACTCTTTATTGAAAGAATCAATAGAAAAGACATCTTTCCATTTGACATTTCCTTTCTTGTGTGCATTCTTTTGAATCGTTCTAAAAATAATTATAAAATATTCTTTTTTTTACACGCTGCTTCCAAAAATTAGGTCAAAATTGTTATGATTACACATAAAACAATAATAATAATAAAAAAAAAACATTTACTTTTGATATACGAACGCACACAAGAACATAAAATACACCTCAGAAAGATCTTGCTTACAGGCGTACACAGAACATCATGTACTCATAGACATGCGAGTGCGTATGGAATGGGTAATTTTTGAAGAATTTGCGGATTTGATTTAAAATAAATATATGCAATCTTTTTCTGAGTCGGTAGAACGATCTACATACATATTATTTTTTGTTTAAAGGTGATTTCATGTAAATGTTGATCACGGCCAGTGTTGTCAGATTAGGGGGTTTCCCCCTAGATTTAGGGTTTTTTTCTATTTAGGGGCAGATTTAGGGGTTAATATTCTTTAGGGGGAAATTTGGGGGTAAGAAAATTTTATTTAGGGGATTTTTGGGGGATTTTCGAATTTATAGTTTGGTACATAATAGTACATAATTTAACAACTGAGCATGTCGAAGATATTGCATCGAAATGGGGATTTAGAAAGTAATCACGCAAATACAAACATTAAAACATTTTTCTCGTTAAATCAATTTTGTTGGTTTTCTTTGAACTGCAAAATATAAATTTTAAAAAGTTGTTCGTCTTTACAATTTATTACCAATATGCCAAAAAAGGATAACATATATAAACAAAAATATAAAAAGGAGTGGGAAGCAGATCAGCAGTTTAAATGCAAAATTATATTCCAGATTGATTAGCCCCTGTCCAGGGAGACAACCACAAAGCTTTATGCAAATATTGTAAAAGCATTATGGTGGCTAACAGGAGAGCTTATTGCACAACAAGATACGAAAAAACATACTGGATTTGCATCCCAAACAAAAGAAGTACATGTACCCGTAACAAACTTCCTCAAGCCGTCTCTAACAAAAGAAAGAAAGATTGCAGATATATTTTTTTGGGGGCTTTTTATAAAAAAATTAAAATAAAAATTTGGGCGTTTTCGTGCTTTTCGCGTAAGAATGATAGTACCTCAATTCAAATTTAATAGAGATAAGAACGATGAAACCAAATTACTACTTAAACGTTTCTGATTTATTGGGTTTTTTAAGAGAAAGTGTAGAATCTAGGGGGTTTCTAAATTTTTTTTTGGGGGGAAGAAAAAAATTATCTGACAACACTGATCACGGCTTCTCCCTCCCTCTCTCTCCCTCTCTCTCTCTCCCTCCCTCTCTCTCTCCCTCCCTCTCTCTCCCTCTCTCTCTCTCTCCCTCCCTCTCTCTCTCCCTCCCTCTCTCTCTCCCTCTCTCTCCCTCTCTCTTTCTCTAAAATAACGGCCGGTATCTCACTAATGAATTCTTCAGTATTGGCTTCCCTATAACCTCACAAAAAATATTATAAAGGCTTCAAATCGCAGGATCTAGGTGACCTATTGTCTGGCTTTACACGACAAATAACCTTTCGCCAAAGTCGCCTCTTAATTGGGACATTGTTTTATGTGCTGTGTGGCATGCGGCACCGTTTTTTCTTTTTGGAATCAAAAAGTCCAGCTCTTCCATTTTGGAAAAAAAAAATTAATCGTTGGACGGTAGCACTCACCGATCCAGCTTCCGTCGTCTTTGAAAAAGTACTTTCCAATAATACCACCGGTCCATAATCCACACCGAACGGTGTATTTTTCGGAATGCAATGGCAGTTCTTGCACTGCTCTTTACACTAAATACTGAAATTTTCCTTGATCACGTATCCATTCAAGCAGAAATGAGAAAGATGCTCTTCCTTAACCGATCATAAATTTTGGTAATAAAATTCATTAATCTTCACAAGTCTTCTTCGTTTATAAGACGACTCAAGGTTAAATTATAAACCAAACTGAACATGTTTAACAATAACATGTGTTACACGTAAACAGCTGAGCTGCCAAAAACGGTGTTGCCAAAACAGAGGGTTGCCAAAAAATCACTCTATATGAAAATATTTTCCTACATAGATTGCAGAAGCGCTTATGTACGATTGTATGTGAGTGTATAGGTGAACATACATAGAAAAAAAACAGAAACGGGTGTTTCACTAAAGCGGCACTTATGTACATCTGTAGTGCGAAGTGAAGTGTAGAAAGTAAGGCAGACTCGTTTCATGTCCCAAAGGGAATACCGAATGTAGAATTTTTTATCTTTTATTGCATTCACTTCTTTCAAATCCCATAAAATGTTGCAGTTGTATATTTTTGCAAATTCCCAAATGCCAAATCGAAACTTAACACACTTTTAAGGATCTGTATCACATTTGCATTCCCGTAAGAATATAATTTTATAAGCAATTTTTAAGGAGATCGTGCGCAGGCGCTACTGTTTTGGATCATATTAAAAAGGAAATATATCAATCACTCTTTCACACTATCGATTTCTTTCAAAAGTTCCCTTACAATACATTCCTTGAGTAGGAGTAATATCTAAACGCCCATTCTAGAAAAAAAAGCCGCATGAGATTATGTCGTAGTATTGAAATCAGTACTGATCCATTCAGCTGGTATGATGATTACATTTTCTACTATTCAGAAATTTTTAATAAAAAAATAATATGTGAATTCAAATATTTACTAATTTCGCTTAAATCGCACCAAAATGGCAGCGCCTTTCATACTTATATGCCAGGCCAAATGCGTGTGTTATTCTCATATTTTGCTGCCTTTGAACTCCCCTACTGCTCAACATTCAGATTCCACACTTGATGTTTTAGGTGTGATTTTTATAATGTTTGAATGCGTTTTTTTTCTTTTGATTTATAATTTATTTTCTTGTTATCGGTCGTTACGTTTTACTGTTGCATCTTTATATTAAGTTTTCTTTTAATTAAAAACCAAAAATGAAAAGAAAAAAAATAGCAACAGCGAAACAAGTGATGAATATTGCCACTTCAAATTAATAAGACTTTGTTTTGAAAGAGCAGTGCACAGTGGGGCAGTTGGCAAATCACAGGGGTGCTGCTGTAGATGATGGGCAGCAATACTACCATCCTGTCAGTCCAATGACGAAGACTCTAGCGGATAACTTTTAAAAGTTGTTTTCCACTATTGACTGTTCAAATTTAAATGTTGAGCCTACAGGGCGGCAGTGATTCAATTAAATTATTTTATTAAAATAACTTTTTAATTAACGTTTTAATTGAAATTTAAATAGATTTTCATTATTGATATCAAAATTTTCATATAAAGAATCTGTCATGTCACAGAGTTCAATTCCTCTGGGAAACGGAATTAATTCCGTATTTTATGTCCTCAGAAAATGATAAATGAAATCAGTTTTCGGAATGAAATCATTTTTAATATCATGAATGCAATCAGCTAGTGAAATTAAAAAAGATTTCATTCTGAAAAATTTTTTCTTTCTTTATTTTCTGAGGAATCAAAATAACGAACCAATTTCGTTTCCAAAAGGAATTGGAATCTCTGAAATGGCCGAATATTAGAATTTCTTTATTTTGTTGGTTTAATCAAATGCTAACTTTAAATTAAAATATGGGAGACATTTTATATAAACAGCCACATTTTAGCAGAAATAACGGTAAACATATAGTCACAAACTTTTCTTGTATTTAAGAAAAGCTTAACGTGTTCTTTGTTTGTGTGTGTGTGTAAAAAGTGTAAAAGTTGATCCTTAAGGTATGAAAGTGTTTCCGTTTTAAAATCTACGATAAGAATTTTGGAAATGTGGAAATCAGTTGTTTGCTTTCAGAATGTGGCACATGATTGAATGCTATGATACGAGTATAAGGTGGCAGCTAGGGTTTTCAATGGACGCCAGGCTTTAAATTTCTTTTTTTTTACTTTCTAAATTAACAGCAGTAATTGGTAAACTAGAATCTTTTTAACAAAGTTATTCAATCATAAATTTTGCGGAACTACTTTTCTTAATTTCTGTAAAAGCATTTAATTCGTTTCCAGGCCCACTGTACAGCCTTTTTATGTATGCACTTCACTCCAAGTATTTTTTCTTGCATTGAAACTTTGTATACAAAATTTACACAAATTGTGTGTTTTGAATGATAAATGGCCCAAATGTCTTGCGTTTTTAATTCAAGAGAAAAATATTAAAGTTGTAATAATTAAACTTTTTGATAGACAGCTAACAGAAAATGCAAGAAGAGGAATAAAAAGTTAACAAAATGTATGAAAGGAAACATGCTTTTAACTTGGCTTCATTCTGTAGTTTCCATACTTTGAAAGATAATATTGAAATTAAATTTTTTTTCTAAATATTTCATAACAAAAAGGCAAGGAAATGAAAAAATAAAGCTTTCAAATTAAAAACTGCAAATTGTTTTTGCTTTCAAGGTAAAATCTGAAACAACAATTTTTATCAACTTTACAAAAACCTTCATAAATTTCACAACCATTAACTGAATAAAAATACTCGCAACATAATTTAAACATTTTAGTTCATTTATTGCAATATGTCATAATAAAATCAGAATAGGTTGTGATTCAAATGACCAAATACCAAAATTTTATGTTAGATCTTGGCCAATTTGAGAAGATTATCTTTTCTACAACCATTTAATGAATATAAAAAATAAAATTTAAATGAAATGAAATAATAAAAAAAAAATGTTACAAAGTAAACAAGAGAATGCGTTAAAACACCTACGAAATCATAAAAATTAATACACGAATATGTTTGTATGTGCAAGGACTGTGTGACGTTTTTCAGAAGTCTTAAAAGCAAGAATTACATATAAAATTTTACGGCCACAGCACAGAATACCATTACGAGTACCAAACAAATTTTATTCAAAAATTTTAGCCGTCATCTATTGATTTCTTTCATAAGTTTAAAAATTAAGGAATACATCCTAAAAATGCACTAACATTTTAACTACTTTTAACTAGTTATTATTTCACTTACTTGCCGCCAAAAATTATGTAGATGTTAAAAATGAAAAAAAAAAATTCGAATACGGATCAATAAGTCTGTGACTTTTTGAATGAAACACATTTTTTTTGCAAAACAAAAATTTATTTTTCAACATAATCTCCTTTTAACTCAATACACTTAGTCCAACGTTTCTCCAGTTTTTGTATCCCTTCCTAAAAATAGGATTTTTCGAGGTCCTTAAAACTAGGCATTTGTTTGGTCAATAATTTCATCATTGGAGCTAAATATCTTTCCACCGAGCAATTTCTTTAGGTTTGGAAATAGGAAGTAGTCACTAGGGGCTAAATCCGAAAAATATTCGTAGCCCAATTCATAGAGTTTTGCCATTGAGACTGCACACGTGTGCACCCGTGCATTGTCTTGATGAAAAGTAACTTTTTTTCTTGGCCACATGGGGTCGTTTTATTTTCAGATCCTCATTAAATCGGTCTTATTAGTTGGCATAACATTCGCCGTTTATTGTTTTTCCCTTTTGAAGGTAGTCGATGTGGATTATCCCGCGTGCATCCCCAAAAACTGTTGCCATCACATTATTGGCCGACAAACTTACCTTGGCCTTCTTCGGAGCAGGTTCACCCGGAGAAACTCATAGTTTAGACTGCTGGTTTGTCCTCGGAGTACAGTAATGGATCCATGTTTCATCTACAGTTACAAAACGCCGCAAAAACTCATTCCGATTGCGGTTAAACAGCTGCAAACAATCCTTTGAAGTTGTCACACGTTTACGTTTATGGTCAGTCAATTGAGAGCAAACGCGGCACCCATCTTGCAGACAACTTTCTTAAGCCCAGCAGATCATTTAAAATCGAAACCACACTGACATTTGAAATGTCTATGGCATCAAGCTCACGCACGCTTACTTTTCAATCGGCCAACACCATATCGTGGACTTTTTTTGACATTTTCGGTTGTACAGTGTACTCTCTCTTAACGGACACCTCTCATAAGCGTACACCTCCCATAAACGGACAAAAATTTTAGTCCCAAAAAAATCCTTAGGGACTTTTTAACCTTTTTCCTCTTAAACGGACAAACCTCCCATAACCGGACGCGGACACTTTTTTAACACCAAAATTACTAATATTTCCAATAAGCGGACACTTTATAACACCTATTGCGTCTGAAGATGAAGAAGAAAGTGAAATTGACGGGAAATTAACTTCCTATAAAGAAGCTCATTCATCCATAGGAAAACTTAAAGATTTTTCTTTAAGTCACAACGACCTTAAAGGTGTTCAGCTGCTGACTGATTTTCAAATACATCTCCAAGAAATTGAAATTAAAGGGAAAACTCGTCAAGCTAAAATTTCTGACTATTTTGAATCCAATTAAATATAATTCTATTTTTATTTTTTGACTTGTCATAAAAAACTTATGAAAATTCTTTTTACTTTGTTCTGTTTAAAAAAAAACTAAAACTATTTCAAACAATTTTTTTTTCTGTATAAAAAATATTTTCGATTTATAAGTGATTTACAATACAAATTTTATAAAAAAAATTTAAGATACAAATTTTGTAAAAAGTTTTTTTTTTTAAATCTTTAATAAATCAAAAATGTGTTTATGAAAATATTTGTCAGTCTTTTTGAACTCTTCTTATAAGCAGACACCTGTTATAAGCGGACAAATTTATCAGTCTCTTAGGTGTCCGCTTAAGAGAGAGTACACTGTACTGACCTCAATTGGCCGTCCAGAACACGTTCAGCGTCATTTGTACTTGTGCGACCACAACGAAAGTCAGTAAACCCATTTTTTTACCCTTAAAATCGGTGGTGCAGAGTCCCCATAGTATTTATCGAGCTTTTCCTTGGTTTGATTGACGATTTTTTTTTCGCAAAAAATAATATTTAATGAACACTCGAAATTCACTTTTTTCCATTTTTAGAAAAATACACGAGGTTGTATGTTTTGAAGAGCTGTTAAACGCAAAGTAAATGACGACACTTGCTTAAAATTTGACAGTAGGCTATTAACAGATGGTAGATGATGGAAACAGGGTTGCATTTCATATAACTACGAGGGAAGTTCGAAAAGCCACGGACTTATTGATCCGTCCTCGTTAATTGTTTTGTTAAGCTACGTTCACATCTATCAAATATTTGACAAAATAAGAGCAACCCATAATTTCTGGTTTTATTTTTAATAATTTAAAAAAAAGTATTTGTAAAATGTGTCTATTTGGTAGAAAATTCAATACAAAATCACACATAGGAAACATTAAAGAAACTTATGACTTTATTGCAGTGAGCTCACGAAAATCGGTACATTGTATCGATAGTGGGATCTAGTCTTAATTTCAAACTTGTGGTTAGGAACTAAATTGACTGTCAAGTGACGAAATGAATTTCGGCCGACTGGCAGATGTGAATTTAGGCCTGAATAAAAATGCTTGACTTAATTAAAAACAAAAAAGAAAAAAACATAACAATTAACAAACATCTTTGTATAATTTTTTTTTTCATTTTCATACAAAAAATTTCAAAAGTCTCGTGAATATTTCTCAACGCCTCCACTTTGAATTGACACATTTCTTCAAGTATTCATAAAGCCCTTGACAAATTCATATCAAAATGATACGATTATGTGACTAATCAAATCAAAAATAGCTTCTGGATTTAATTTATTTGTTGGTGATGACCAAAATGGTGCCTCCGATTAAAAATATACACGTTCTACTTGGCAAGATGTGCTGGTGCGCAGAAATTGAATTGAAAATATTTTTTATTCTCATGTCACAATAAACATTTTCGATAAATAATATAGAGCCAAATCTTGTTATCAGTTGTGTTAATTGAATTGAAATTATTACATAAGTTTTCAGTAGCAAAAAAGTTTTATTAATAAATAAAAATCAGGAAATAACTTTTATTTTCTGAGGAATAAATAAAAATCAAGAAATAACTTTTATTTTATGAAGAATAAATAAAGTCTAGAAATAACTTTTATTTTATGAAGAATAAATAAAATCTAGAAATAACTTTTATTTTCTGAGAAATAAATAAAAATCAAGAAATAACTTTTATTTTGTGACGAATAAATGAAAAATATAAAATAACTTTTATTTTCTGAAAATCAAGAATTACTTTTATTTTCTGAGGAATAAATGAAAATCAAGAAATAACTCTTATTTTTTTATTAATAAATAAACATCATGAAATAACTTTTATTTTCTGAGGAATAAATAAAAATAAGAAAATAACTTATTTTCAAAAAATAACTTTTATTTTTTCAAAAATAAATAAAAATCATGAAATAACTTTTGTTTTCTGAGGAATAAATAAAAATCAAGAAATAACTTTTATTTTATGAGGAATAAATAAAATCTAGAAATAACTTTTATTTTCTGAGAAATAAATCAAAATCAAGAAATAACTTCTATTTTTAAAGGAATAAATAAAAATCAAGAAATAACTTTTATTTTGTGACGAATAAATAAATATCATGAAATAACTTTTATTTTCTGAAAATCAAGAATAACTTTTATTTTCTGAGGAATAAATAAAAGTCAAGAAATAACTTTTATTTTCTTGGGACCAAATAAAAATAAAAAAATAACTCATATTTTCTGAAGAATTAATGAGAATCAAGAAATAACTTTTATTTTGTGAAAAATAAATAAAAATCAATAAATAACTTTTATTTGTGGGAGAAATAAATAAAACTCAGAAAATAATCGGCAATTTTGAGTTTTTAATAAAACTGAAACAATTAATGCATTTAAAGGTAGTCCATATAATAAGGATTACTTTAGTGTATTGCTATTGCACGTAACACTTCTCATTTAGTTTGAATTTTTTTTTATAAATTTGTAAAATAATAGTTTTTTACGCTCCGTAGTAAAAAGTCATCTAAAACAGAAATTAATAGGAAACGATAGGGGTTTCCAGCAGGGACTTCTGAGCTTTGACAGTTGATAACGTCCATCTTGCTGAAGTTACATCTGGCAGATTAGTTGTCGTTTATTAAGTCCATTTTGCGAAATCACTATGGACGAAGTAGGCGTTTCACAACACTTCCAAATAATAAAATATATATATTTTAGAGGATCGCATATAAATATTGTGGAAATTACATACGGAATGACAAACCTATAGATATCTTTTCACCATTATTGGTGTAGGGTATACAATTGATTTGTTTTCTTTCTTCCTTTCAGAAAACAATAAGTGAAACTAGTTTTATTTAGAGAAAGGATCATTTATTATTTCACCTGGATATGTTAAGTGTTCGATCAGATTTCGACCCTGAACGGTCAGTCATTCTTATAATAAATTCCTATGAAAGTCATTTTATAACACTGTTCAACACAAAAAAAATTACGGGGTTCCGACCATAGATTCTTGTAGAGGAGAACAAAAAAAAAATATACGTGTGTCGGCGTTTTGTCAGATCACATCGGAATTTTGTTTTAGAGGCGGTTAAAATTTTCCATCTCTGGCCAATTATTTCAGCATATCGATGTATAAAACTATGTTTGCCTTACATCTGAGGAATGTTCAGGAACTTTGTAGAAAATGTCACGGCAAACATTTTTGTAGAACATATTAACCCGCTAACTCCCCCCTATAATGTCATTTTGTGGCTTTATTCTAACAAATCGCATAACACACCCCGAAAGAGGGGAAGGGCGGGTATGAAATGTTCTACAAAAATGTTGGCCATAAAATTTTTGTCTATACTAGGAGGTGGAACTAGTATAAAATTAGTATTGCACTAGTACAAAAATCACCAGTACTAGTTCCCAACTGTGAACTTTCTTATACCATGTTAATGCTCAAATTAACATTGAGTGTGTTGGAAAAATTACTAGTACCATTGGTACTAGATGGAAACTAGAAGGATACTAGTACTATTAGTACTAGATGAATACTAGTATAATTTCTTCTAGTCATATACTAGTACAATCAGTTCTGCATTAAGAACTGGTTTATATATAAAAAAATCGCTAAATTTATTGGTTTTTTAAACCCAATGAAATTTGTTAAGTCTTTGTCTTCACAAGCAATTTTTCGTTCATCAATTCTTAGTTTATAAGAGGAAATGGAAAGTTCCTTCAGGGCACACTCAATCCACTAGCACCAGTTTAAAAAATTTTAAAACTAGCTTTTAATTTTATTTATTTTTTAAAATTTCACTTTTTCAACACACAAGAAAACTGCGGCTTACTTACATAAATTATTGAATAAATAAACTGATATGCAGGTTGCAAAGTCTTCTAATACTATTCTTTTTTTCAAATTTGAATTTTTTTAAAAATTGTAACAATTAAAAATAAAATAAATGAAAATGTAATATGAAATTCTACAAGTCAAATCAATCTACAAATGAACTACTTGAAGTACTAGTACTTTTCTGTATATGTTCAATCACCTTTTGAACTAGTGCTTGCTATACTAGTAATCGTACCAGTAGCTTAAAGACAATTAACGCTTATCCTCCTGCAGGGTATTGTCAGAACACACCAAAGCCCAAAACTTAACGCAAACACCAGAAACAAATCAAATTCAAGATTGATCATATAGGGTTAATTTAGTTAAAACGCCGACACACGTATATATTTTTTTAGTCTCCTCTACCAGGATCAATCGTCAGAACAACGTAATTTTGGAAAAAGATTGTTAAAACTTTTATTTTTATTATTTGTAAAATTCTGGACTTTATTACTCTATATAAAAATCTTGACAAAGAATTTGAATCACTTCTAACACGATTTTTGTTATATTATTTATTATTATTCTTTAATTTTTTTTTTTGCAGATTTTCATCTTCCCACCTACCAACAACATGTATGATCGAGGACTTTGCTACCAAGATTTCTACATAATATTGGCATGTAAGTACAACAAACTTGCTAACGAACATATAACGCTATTGCAACATTTCTACTCGCAATTTTGTAATTTTCTTGACACGCGTGAAGAGCCACATCTCACAAAATGCAAGTACATAAATAAAGAACATTTACAATTTTTAACGAGAACATTAAAAACGAATTAAAATATTTAGATAAATTTTTCTTGATTGCAGATTTTACTAAAATTGTTGATCTAGAAATATTTGCATATAAACTTTTCAATTACTTTTTCTCTCTATATATTTTTGACTTAATTGTGTACGTGTCATTTAAAATTAAATGCAACAAAAAAATATATCGCCTACATTTATAAAAATCTTATTTAAACAAGAAAATGCAAAAAAAATAAAAACAATAATTAATATGCAAATCAGAAATGAATTTTATAAACATTAATGAAACTCAATAAAATTTAGAAATAATTACCTTATGATTTTGCCCCGTCGAATAGCCAAAACACACGTTCGCACAATTAATCATCGCCATATATTTGGGCTTAACGAAAAATTTTTATTTTTAATATCACAAACATTTTACTCAATTGTGACAAAAAAAACGAAACAAATCCTTAACAATTCACATTATTAAAAAAAAAATTAAAAATATTTTATATTTCTGTCCATCTATTTTTAGGGCAAATGACACTGTCGAATTATTTTTAGCGTTAAGAAGTAGATTCATTTTAGCTGTTGGCTTTAGCAATCAAATAAATACAAGAGATTGTTATTTGGCTTTAGCTTAACCAAAAGTTTATTTGCCAACTTTTAAGATTAAAATTTCAATTGATTAAATTTCTGTTTAGTAAATTCCACAACCTTTAATACTACTGATGATCATCTTTTGCCGTCTGAGATGTAGAGGGCGTTCAAAAACTTTTTAGACTTTTGAAAAAATTGCACTGTTTTTCGATCTTTCATAAAGCTTTCAGAAGCACAAGTAGAGATCTCAACCGGGGATTTTTAGCATTTATCACCGATATTTCGACAACCTGCCACCTATTCAAATGCAAAAAAAAGTGATCCATGATATTTCGAATTGATGTATTTACGAGATCTGCTTCAAAGATAAAGTGAATTTTTCTCAAAAATTGTTTATTTAAGGCATAATTTTGTATAAAAAATTATATTTTTTATGAGTCAGGAGTTCATTAAATAAATTTTGTTTTGTCCCCTTGAAAGTTTTTTTTGGGCCAAAAACAACATCATAATTATACTTGAATTGTATTCAGCAGATTTTGCCACCCGGCAACTTTTTCTTGATTCCAAGATTAAAGAGAGCCTTGAAAGAGTGAAGTTTTGCAGGGGAGACAAAAGCCGAACCGAAGGGCAAATCAAAAAGTGTATTTCAGAACTGAAGATTGAAGATTAGAAAAAAACGCTGGCATAATTGTCTCATATCTAAAAGTGACTTCTTTGAAAGTAGAAATTCATGGATAAATATTTTTTGAGAACAATTAAAATTCACAAAATTCTTCTGGTTTCTTGACCTGTTTTTAATTATTATTATATTCGGATATTTTTAAGCTTAAGGTCTGTTTATTTTAATTTAATTTTTAATTTCAATATTTTGTCACTGAAAAAATGTTTTTTTTTCATATCAAATAAAATAATTAATTTCCTGAATAAGTCACACAAAGGAGTGACGAAATATTGAAATTAAAAATTAAATTAAAAAAAGAAACCTTAAGCTTAAAAATATCAGAATATAATATTAAAATTCACCTTATTTTTTTCTGAACAGACCTCGTATTATGTAGAAATGTTATAGTGCTGATACAGTACAGCATAGTCAATCAAGAAGTCGATCTTAAATTCTTTTGTAATTTAAGGATTTTCCGTTGAAAACTAACGGCGACATGCAGCAAAAATTTTTCGAACTCCTAAAATTTTTTTTGGCGTCTGTTTTTTTCCTTCTAAGTGTTTTTTTTTTTCCTCCTAGAAATATATTTTTTTTATAAAAGCAAGTTCCACAAGCAGGTCTTCAATCACAAATATTTGAAATTATGTTTTAATGGATCATTAGACCAGGAGGCAAATTGCCGCATTAGGTATCGAGCTAAATTTCCATACAATTTAAATATATAATTCGATCGATATCGAATGCCGGAAAATAAACTATTATTTCGTTGATCATTAATATAAAAATTATTAGCAAATTGTATTCCAGCAGAAAATGAAAATGTTTTAGATGTTCCTTAGACTTAATATAGATCGCCACGATCGGAAACCATAATTTTATTTATTATCTTTTTTGAATATGAGGAGACCGAGCGAACTTTAATTTTGTTCATTATTATTATTATTATTATTATTATTATTATTTTTTTAACTTTTGAAAACAAATTTTTTGCGAAAATTGAAATTGTATGTAAAAAGTCAGGTTCATGCATTGTAACGTGCGTCACGAAAAATAAGGTTTTTATATAAAAAAAAATATTATTTTTGAAGTGATCTATAATATTAAACAAAATTTATATACTGCTTTTTGGAAATTAAAAATTTTTGGAAAAAAAATCTGTACTAATTTTTGTAGCGTGCGTCACGATGTGGAGTTTCCCAAAAAGTGCTTTAAAAACCTTTGCAATCATTATTTTTCTTTCTTAAATTTTCGCTTCTAATTATTGTTCTAGGCCTATACGAAGCCTTATACCAACAGGGGATTATTATGTAAATCGCTTCGAATCGGAAACTGTTCGAAAGTATATGCGTTTAACATGGAGTTTCGAAAGCATTGAAATCGAATTGCATAATACGAGTAACCCTGCAGGTAAATGTATTCGATTTAAAAATTACAACTCTGCAAGAAAATCAGGCAATTTTATCATGTGGCTTGTTAACTGCTAAAGTCAGTTGCCCAAAATTGTAGGCAACAAGAAAATTTGTCATAGATCTAAACACATATATACGAACATAAAAACAATGGCCAAAGGAAGAACAATAAAGAATATAGAATTTTATAAAAAGTTATCAAGATTCGTGGAATTATCTAGAAAGTTTTTCCATAACATGCATGTGCTTGTCAGATCACGATTTTTTGTGTTTTTGTTTTATTGGAAACTGAGTTTCGCGCTTTTCCTATGATCCCATCTAACTTTGGCAACTACATATAAAAAAAAACGAGAGTTATGAGGAAGTCAATGAAATTTGTATGACGAATGGAGGAGATAAGAGCATTAACGGCTCTTTTCATAATGTACGATTAAAAATTAACGTTTAACGTCAAGTTTGGCATACAAAAGTTGTCGTTAAAGTAAACGTTAAGTCTTAATCATATATTGTGAAAATGGCCGTAAAGCAATTACAGGTGCTCTTGTTCATTAAATTTACATTTTTCACCTGAAAAGGCTAACTGAATGCAAGATTCGCATATTTTTTTTCTGAGACCAGCACTAAGGAATTGGTTCCGGAACTAAAGACGAAGGGAATAGTATTGAGAATACTCTGGCTAATTTTTGCTATAGGGCCGACGAAAGAGGCTCTGCTCTTCAGTACGTGAAAGTGTCAATCGCTGCCAGCAATTTGTTCCGTGCCCAGTGTTATGCCCTCGTCACTGAAACAGTCCGACAACATCTAACAAGTCACTCACTAATGCTGATCAGAAAAATTCGACACCATATTGATGACTGAGTCCGTCGTCGAACTCGGTTTTCTCGGTTTCTTAGTCTCGTGTTAACTACTTCAGCCAACAGCACTCTCAGAATACTTGATAAATGCGTGGTCCTTAGTGCAATGATATAACTAAGAGATAATTTCATTGATGATTTAGAGGTAACGTAACGTGCGTCACATTCTTTGATAAAAACAAACGTTTTTTTTTTGGCTGCAAATATGTTATTTTAGAATGAAGTTCCTTTTAATAATTAAAAAATTACATATCAGATCTTAAAGATGATCTGAGAATTATAGCATTTTGTGACATCGTGTTTGTGCTGTCGTTTAAAAATTTACAGTTTGAAGGCAGCGCCACACAAAGTAAATTACGAAAATGACAAATATTGTCAGTAGTAGCCACTATTGAACTTGCTTGCTATGACTAAAATACTATAGTATGTCCTAGATTTTTTTGTAGCGTGCGTCACGCAACTTTATAGTCAATTATAAATAATTATATTTTATATCCTTCGGAATCCTACTATATATTATGTATAAATTGAAAACATCTCTTCTGAAAGGCTAAAAAATATTTGCATTTTAATCCCAAAACGTGTAGGAATGAAGCGTTTGTCACGTCTTGTTTTAATTTTCTGAAAAAAAATTTTTTTTTTCTTTTTTAATTCCAAAATAGCAGAAAATGAATACAAATTAAATACTTTATTATCGCCTCATTATCGCAGCTAATGAACAACACAATTTTATTACAAACATGACAATGAAAATGATTCTACTTTTACTGGCTGCCTGTTCGGCGATGTCGCAAGGCATCGTTCGATCGAATAAATAAAATTTAAAACAAAAATAAATTTCAAAATTTTTTTTTTTGTTTTAAATGTTAGTCATTCGATCGAAACAATAGTTTGCGACATCGCCGAACAGGCAATTCGTTTTTCCTTCTCAAGTGAGAAAAAATTCAATCATATTCGTGTAGCGTCGCATGTTCACATAATTCACCAGCACCACGTACGCATAAAATGTGTAAATGTACGCCCACCACTGGAAATGCAAATGTTTCGCCCACAAAGTTTTACCATTCATGTGCATCAAATAGGCGTGCCGTGAATCGGTCAACAATTTACGCACAAAGGCGCCGCTCAAGTACACGATGCTGATTAAAAGTATCAAACGTCGTATATGCACCAGAAATATGGCCATATTTGTTGCTGCTGTTTGTTGATTGTTGTTATGAAGTCCTTCCTGATCGTTTGCTTTTGAGTCTGAAATAAAAGAAAAATTTGTTAGATGTTGCAATTGTCTTTACTTAGGGAATCACTTGCTCGATGTTGCAGAGAAGGTGTCTTAATTTGATTAAATTATGAATCAAAAGTATTTTCAAATATAATATTTCTATTATTAGTGATGTGCTTTATCGTAAGTAATCGATAATTTGTCATACATATCAATACAGTGAATACAGAGAAACGTTGAGAAGGAATCTGGAAATGGAATATATAAAAATTAAATTGAAATACATTAAAGTATTTTTTAATAATTAGACACTGATGCATTAAACATATTCACAACAGCAGGCTACCGACCACAACCTGTCAGAAATAGAATACATGTGTTTATATGGCAATAATTATTTTAACGGCTACACGGCAGGTTGTTGTCCGTGCTACTTTTGTGGTTGTAATTAGACTTGTGTCCAACTAGCTCATTCGCTCAGTTTTGACAAGAACCTCTGATCAAACTCATTTAAATTACATAGGTTTGATTAAAGGTTCTTGTCAAAACTGAGCGAATGAGCTAGTTGGACACAAGTCTAGTTGTAATCAAATTGAACTAATTTCTATTTTCATAGGCGACAATAAATAAATTAGTGCTGCCAACACAGTGAAACATCTTAAATAAATAAGCGTTTAGAAATTTTTTCAAACTGGTTAAGAATATGAAAATTGTTAAAAATAAAAAAAATGTAATAGCCCTTTCAAGAATAAAAATTATTTTGTAATTTTTATTTATTTATTTTTTTGCGTTCTCTCTCGGCTTTTTAATTTAATTTATTTATTTACTATTATATTTTTTTGTAATAACTCCTAGAATACAGGCCCCATATAAACGATATGGGTATCATTTCAAAGTACTCCAAAATGTCTTTCTATTGTTAGACATATTTTTCAAATTTATTCACATATTGAAAGTATTAAATAAATTTTGAAATTTTGTATCTGACTTTTGAAATAAAAATTCCATTATTTTGAATACTCTAATTTTGTATATATTTGATAGCCGTTATCGATAAAACACGTGAGTTAGGTCACAAATGATTTAACTCATAAACTCATTTTCATAGTGCCATAACAAAAAAAAGGTCATCAAAATGTATTTTTTATTACAAATGCAAAAACAATAAAGAGCTGCTAAACAAATAAAGTGTTTTTATTATTAAATTTGTTTCGTTCTATAAATAGATTTAGAACAAGCGCTTTTTTTTACATGAAAGTGGCACCACTAAAATGAGATGTTGACAATGTAGCTGCCGTCTCAAAAATAATTAAGTAGCTGACTACGAGACGACGATTGTAGCCAACGGCTTTTGTAGTCGTGTGTTCGTGTAGTCTGCTGTCTTGAATGTGTTTAATGCATGACTTGAACGTTTCACATTTTCATAAGTATAGGGTGGACCCTTTGAAAGTTTACATTTAAAAATGCAATAAAACAAAAAACGGTGTTGAAATTTTGCCAAATTTATTTTTTGTTGTGAATTACAATTGTTTCGCTTAGAAATGGATGACCATAAGCGACTCAATTCTTGAACCCATTGAACTTTGTAAGGCGTCATCAGGCATGACCGTACGGGGCATGGCATTATCCTACAAAAGGTAGGGGCAGGGCAGGTTCTGGGGAGACAAACTGATTATATGACTCCCGTCATGAGCTTCGACAAAACCCTTCTCAGTCGCATTCCCGGAGAGGAAGGACTGGATGGGAAACTCTGCAACTTGAAGTGATACAATCTTGGTTTTTACGGAGGGCTTGAAAATGGATACTGGCACTGGTTCGGGGGTATTTTCCGAGGATCTCAGTCTTTCGGTATCACTCAGGCTATCCGATACTTCAACAGTTTTCCAGGCAGAGATTTATGCCATTACCAAGGCAGCATTAAGAATTAAAGCGCTCCGTTTGTGAGGCCAGAACTATTGACATTTGTGTAGATGGTCTGGCAGCGATTAGGGCCCTGGACTCGAGGATGATAAGGTCGAAATGTGTACTGGTATGCACTCAATCTCTGGCTGAACTTAAAAGAGATGACGTCAATATAGTTGGGGTTCCAGGACATGAATGCATTCAGGGAAATGAAATGACGGACGAATGCGCAAGAGCAGGTTCAGCATTGGATGAAGCAGTCTCACGTAGGGATATTGACATTCTCTCAGTTGAGCTGCTGAACACAATTCTGGAGTGGACAGAGAGGAAGGTGACAAGCACGTGGTCAACAATTACCACCTGTAGGGTATCCAAAACTCTATGGCCCTCACTTAGCAGACTTGGGACTAGACAGCTTCTAACTTTTGGGAAGAAGTCGTTGGCACTCTTGGTAGGGGTCTTGACGGGGCACTGTGCACAATTGGGCACATGCCAGAGCGTTTGGGCTTTCCCCATGATGGTCGCTGCAGGAGCTGTTTCGATGAAGATGAAGAAGAGTCAGTACAGCATTTCCTTTGTGACTGTCCGGCCCTGCAGGAGCGTAGGGTTAGACATCTAGGCTTTCGTTTCCTGCGAGATCTGGACTGCCTCAGGGATGCACCGCTGGCTGCCCTGGCGGGTTTTGTGAGAAGTTCTAGGAGGTTCTCTCGAACCAGTACTTCGTTTTGAAATGATTGTGTAGGGTATAGTCCTCTGGGCATCACAATGGGCCTTTATGGCCTCCGAGTGTTTTCTCGCTTACTGCGGGCAGCCCTTCTAAACTAACCTCACCTAACCTCACTTAACCTTGTAAGGCCGTCATACGGAGATCTTTTCGTCAATAAGATTGCAGCTACTGGCGAATGTGTGCAGTTGCGGACGCATATGATGTCCTCGTGCCTTTACCACTTTAGGCAAACAGAAAGTTCGGAGAAAAATTGTTCACATACTGGACCGACAGAGCCCTGATGGAAAATCAAAATATAAATTAAAGGAATAAGGAAAGGATTCGGAAAATCTTTGAGTTTCGATTCCGTAGATTCCTTAAGTTAGATTTTATTTCGAGACTTGAATTATAAATTCTATTGCTGCTTTTTATTCAATTTGTAGCAGCTATTTTCGTCACTGAATTGCAATTTTTACAAAATCCTCATAGTTGTACATGCAGGCAAGAGAGTGTGTGTGTGTGTCAACTTTTCTCACCTTTTTGTTGTTGTTGCAAACGCACTTTTTTATGTTTGTTTAAAAATGTTTTTAAATATTTTTTATATATATTTTTTAATATTTTCTAATATATTTTTTATGTATTTTTTTATATAATTTTTTATTTCTATTTAGCAAACGATACAATTTGTCCCAAATTTCACAATATTTTATAAATTTTGTAGAAGAATTCTTTTTTACATGTAAACAGCTTTTTGTTTTCTTTTGCGTTTTGCTTATAAAAACTATAAATATTTGTATGTACGTGTTTTTTTTTTAAATTTTATTTTTACAAAATGCTAAAGTCGATGTAGGTTTGCCGGTTTTTCGAAATTGACTGAAAGTGTTTCGAAGCGAGTGGAAAATTGGCAACACACATGGCAAAAATAAAATAAATAGAAAAAACAAAAACAAAAAAATATTCCACTCAACATGAGAAAAATCGTCATGATGTTTTGATTTAAAAAAAATATTTTTTTTACAAATTCTTTTCCTCAATTTCTCTCACTTCTCTGGGTGGATGCCGTACGAACTAAAGGAAGACCAAACAGCCTGGTTATTGTCTTGTGTCGTGTTGTTTTCCCTTTGAGTCCCTGCAAACGGCTCGCACGACGTCGTCCTCCTAAACGTCTGTTTATTTGTTTGTTTATTTGTCTGTCTGTCTGTCTATTTGATTTTCGATGCTTTCGTTTCTCTTTTTGTGAATGCGTGTGCGGGTTCACATTTCGTTTCACAGTCGCCTAATTGTGTTTTTCATTTTTATTGCCTTAATACGACGATTGATGTGTAATTTTTATACTCTTAAGGAATTTATAGATAAAAGTGATCTTTACAAAACAGCAGATCGTTTTGTAAAGATCATCAAATAATATTGAATAATTAGTTAGTCAACTAGTTTTAGGAAAGTGGTGCAGTTTCGCCTATTTTTTATTATTCTTATTCTTATTTTTTTTATTTTAAAATAAAAAGTTTGGGGATTTTTAAAAGTGTTAAACAATTTTTTTTACACATTTATAAACTGTATTGATGTTTGGTGGGCAGTTCTTTTGTAGTTTTGGGCATAAAATAAAAATTTCGGTGAAAAAAATGCATCAAAGGATGTGCCTGGATTTTTGTGTAAAATTGGAAATAAATTTTCAAAAGTATTTGAAATTTTTAGCGGGGGTTGCGGTAATTGTACTCTAAGTCAGAAAAATTTCAAAGCAAGTTGAGGACATCAATTGATGAACATTTTGAGAAAGTGCAGAAATTTCTTATAAAGAATTGTGGAGTCGCTATTAGAGAAGTTGATGATGATATCGACACGTCGGTTGACTCATGCAATACAATTTTATTGGAATTTTTTTTTAAAAGTTCATTGAAAATTTTCTGAATTTTGGGCAAAAAACCTGAGTTTTTCTGCTGTACCCAACATTGAAGAGACACAAGAAAGGAAGGCATTTTGCCACGTCCAAGGAGATGGAAAACGAATCGTTGAGAGATCACAAGGCGATCATAAGAATTGTTTCGTACACTGAAAATAAAAACGCCGGCATTAAGCATGAGGGGGCCTACTTTGAAGGAAACAGAATAGAAAGTACTGAAAAATAATATATATTTTTTTAAATAAATTTCGATTTTTTTTAACAAATCTTGTATATAGATTAAAGAGCCAAAAAATATATCTAAAATTTTTGACTAGGATTACTACTCGCATCACATGACACACGTCTGCTGAACACGACCTACAGCTAAATATTTCACTTTATTTTCAAAGGTCACAACAAAAATCATCGAATTCCATTCAAAATTTAAAATATATTTATAATTTTAAACAAAAATAAATGGTCGTAAATCTAGGCGAACTTTATCACAAGATCATCTCAATGTTTGAGTAAAAAAAAACAAACCCATCAAAATCATTTTCATAATAACATTTCAATAAAAAATCAACAAAGTCATCAAAATATATATTTTATGAAAAGCAATAACTCTGTGACACATTTAAAGAAATTCTTCATTTTTTTGTTTTGTTTTTAAAAAATAAATAATAAATTGTTCTTATATATTATTATTTATTGTTGTTACAAAAAAGCAGCAATTTTTCTATCATTGGGAAAGGAAAATTTACAAGTTGTAGAATAAAAAACAAATTTTTCGATGTAGATCAACAAAACAATTTAAAAAACAAAAATTAATGCGAGTAGAAAGCAACACAATTTATATAGATACGCTCACGCAGTCAAATGAAGGCACTATGAGATCTGCTAGACACGATTCACTAAAAGAGTGTGGCGACACACAGTGGGATTTTTTGTGCAATAAGTAATTTTTTCGACACATAAAATTTAAAAATGTCATGATCCAGTTTTGTAGAAAATTGATTCAGTATGAAGAAAGAATCCATAAATTGTATCCCAAAAAAACGTTTATTCGTCTTTGAAATAATGAAGTAAAGTCACATGCAAATTTTGGTCCAAAATATTGAAAACTGTTTACGCACTTCTATAGTGTTTGTACGTAAGATAATTTTGTTGCTCTTATTTAAATAGTGATTTTTTTCAAATATAGCTTTTCCTGGGTATTAAAAAAAATTATAAAGTTCGCTCATATGGTTTAAAAGATATGATAGAATAAAATATGTTCCATAATGTGCCGTGATTGCAAACTTCCTTGGAAGAAAAAAGGCGTTCCTCGGTTATGCTAGGTGCTCCCGCTATAATGAAATGAAAGGTAAGACTCCATATTATCAATTAAAAAAATTAATTTAAATAATTAATAATCTTTTATAAAATCATAAAATTTTCTCCAAATTCATGAAATTTTTAATTTAAAAAAATTACAAAAAGATATGGCATACTTTTAGGAACTGCGTCTACTAATATAATATAATATGGATTTATAATATAATATGGATTATATGGGCGGTGAGTGGTGGGCGTTAATTGAGGTAATAAAAGGCTCTGTGCCAAATTTCAAAAACTTTGGTGCAAACATAAATTTTGGTTTCTATGGGCGGTGGGTAGTGGGCGTGGCCAATTTTGATGAAACTTTATTTTATTCTTAATTGAGGTAATAAAAGGCTCTGTGCCAAATTTCAAAAACTTTGGTGCAAAAATAAATTTTGGGTTCTATGGGCGGTGGGTAGTGGGCGTGGCCAATTTTGATGAAAATTTATTTTATTCTTAATTGGGGTAATAAAAGGCTCTGTGCCAAATTTCAAAAACTTTGATGCAAAAATAAATTTTGGGTTCTATGGGCGGTGGGTAGTGGGCGTGGCCAATTTTGATGAAACTCTATTTTATTCTTAATTGAGGTAATAAAAGGCTCTGTGCTAAATTTCAAAAACTTTGGGCCAAAAATAAATTTTAATTTCTATGGGCGGTGGGTAGTGGGCGTGGCCAATTTTGATGAAACTCTATTTTATTCTTAACGGTGGTAATAAAAGGCTCTGTGCCAAATTTCAAAAACTTTGTGCCAAAAATAAATTTTTGGGTTCTATGGGCGGTGGGTAGTGGGCGTGGCCAATTTTGATGAAACTTTATTTTATTCTTAATTGAGGTAATAAAAGGCTCTGGGTCAAATTTTAAAAACTTTGGTGCAAAAATAAATTTTGGTTTCTATGGGCGGTGGGCAGTGGGCGTGGCCAATTTTAATGAAACTTTATATTTCTTCTTAATTGAGCTAACCAAAGGCTCAGAACAAAATTTCAACATTCTACGAGCACTCCTTATATTTTTTGCCAAACATTGTATGAACAAATCCCACTGTGCGACACATGGTTTGCATGGCCGTACGAAAAAAACAGTGCGCATGAAAACTGCAGGGTTTAAGTGAAACTCTTGTTTCTTTCAGTTGGATTTTAAAGAAGATTTAAATGGGCCTGTTTTGTGTTTGCTTTCCAAATGAAAATTATGGGGATTTACATAACAAAATATTTTTTATTATAAATTCTCAGCGAATATGTGCCTTTTTAAGCACTGAAGAAAAAATAGAATATTTCTTTTTATCTGAAATTTCTTGGCCTGATGGGCACTATTTAAGCATTTTCCTTACACCGATCTCAGATTGCACCTGCCATTAAACCATCTGTCATATGTTAGCATGGTGTACTTAAAACTATCAGCCACACTGTAGCAGCATCTCTTGTTATAAATTTAGCTTTGTGGTTTATTATTTTTCTTAGTTAATTTTGTTATTTTTCTTTTATTAACTGCTTGATATTGGGGTTGTTGCATTTTCAATTTCCTTTACTTTTTAGCTAATTTTTTATGCCTCTTGATAATTTTTTATTTCATTTGCTCGAATTTTATTTATAACAATTTTTTATTTGTATTATTGCACAATCTGCCGTTCATGTTTTTCGAATCGCCATAAATAATTCTTAAAAAAGATAAATTAAAATTTCTGACATGTCCGCATTATTAAACGACCACCTTTCTGTTCAAAAATATGCCTGTGCTTAGATGAGTGTGTTTGTGTGTGTGTGACATGCTTGAAATATTTTGAATTTACTTGAGTACGTATACGATTGTAATCAATCGACAACAATCATACGCCCCATAGCACAAACAGAAGTTACTGTGGAGGTTTTTTTTTTCATTTTTGTTTCGTTTTTAATATGAAAAAATTTGATATGATTTATATTTCAATTAATTTTTTTGATTTACACGCCACAACAGAACACCGGTGTTTTCGTAATTCACTACACTCCCATCAGTGATTATACAATTATTTTATAAATTTATGTTAAATTGCACGAATGAGGAGGCCACAGAACATGACCACTTCTGAAAATTAAATTGTCACCCTATTAATTTGGCAATAAATCTATTGTTTGGCACACTGTATGACAAGTTGCGCCGTGTTGTTAGACCCAAATGTCGTTGATGGTTTAGCTAATTAATTTTGGAAACCATGCCGCGGTAGCGCTCCCCATTCATTGTAACAGTAGCTTCTTGCCAGATTGGGAATCACACATTTCTTTGTCTTGTAAATGTTTTTGAATCAAAAAGATTATGTTGACCGTAGAATGCACGAAGTACTCTATGAACTTCGCGAACAGATTTATTTATTTACCCGCACACCGATGTCAATATGGATAGATATTCTCGGCTGCCAAACTATAGTTACCGATATAGTAATTCCCATACTCTTAAAAAAACGCCCATTTTAATACGAGGGCGGATCAATAAGACCGTGACTTTTCGAACTTCCCTCGTATTTATATGAAATGCAACACTGTTCCCATCAAGTACCACCTGTTAATAGCCTACTGCCAACTTTTAAGCAAGTGTCGTTATTTACTTTGCGTTTAACAGCTGTTCAAAACATACAACCTGGTGTATTTTTCTAAAAATGGAAAAAAGTGAATTTCGAGTGTTCATTAAATATTATTTTTTGCGAAGAAAAAAAACCGTCAATCAAACCAAGGAAAGCTCGATAAATACTATGGGGACTATGCACCATCGATTTTAAGGGTAAAAAAATGGTTTACTGACTTTCGTTGTGGTCGCACAAGTACAAATGACGCTGAACGTGTTCTGGACGGCCAATTGAGGTCAGTACAACCGAAAATGTCAAAAAAGTCCACGATATGGTGTTGGCCGATCGAAGAGTTAACGTGCGTGAGCTTGATGCCATAGGCATTTCAAATGTCAGTGTGGTTTCGATTTTAAATGATCTGCTGGGTTTAAGAAAGTTGTCTGCAAGATGGGTGCCGCGTTTGCTCTCAATTGACCATAAACGTAAACGTGTGACAACTTCAAAGGATTGTTTGCAGTTGTTTAACCGCAATCGGAATGAGTTTTTGCGGCGTTTTGTAACTGTGGATGAAACATGGATCCATTACTGTACTCCGAGGACAAACCAACAGTCTAAACTATGAGTTTCTCCGGGTGAACCTGCTCCGAAGAAGGCCAAGGTAAGTTTGTCGGCCAATAAGGTGATGGCAACAGTTTTTTTGGGATGCACGCGGGATAATCCACATCGACTGCCTTCAAAAGGGAAAAACAATAAACGGCGAATGTTATGCCAACTAATAAGACCGATTTAATGAGGATTTAAAAAGAAAACGAGCCCATATGGCCAAGAAAAAAGTTATTTTTCACCAAGATAATGCACGGGTGCACACATGTGCAGTCTCAATGGCAAAACTCTATGAATTGGACTACGAATTGCTACCTCATCCATATTCTCCGGATTTAGCCCCTAGAGACTATTTCCTATTTCCAAACCTAAAGAAATGGCTCGGTGGAAAGAGATTTAGCTCCAATAATGAAATTATTGACCAAACAAATGCCTACTTTAAGGACCTCGAAAAATAAAATTTTTTGGAAGGGATACAAAAACTGGACAAACGTTGGACTAAGTGTATTGAGCTAAAAGGAGATTAAAATTAAAGAAATAAATTTTTGTTTTGCTAAAAAACAAATGTGTTTCAAAAAGTCACGTACTTGTTGATCCTCAATCCGTATTAAAACTTCTAGAAACAATTTATTTTTAATTTAAATATTTGAGGCCGAATTTATAACAACCAAATTTATAAAAAAAAATTTGCTTCATAAGAACGTAAATTTTTTGAGCCAATAACTAATGCTGCTACAGACCTCTAATTAAATCTAGTCTTAGAGCTATATTCCTTAACATTAGACACATAAATAAATAAATAAATAAATAAAAAAATTTTTATGTGAAAATTTGTCTTATTGAATGGTTATAGCAGATATTTTTTATGAAAATTTATCTTTTAAGCCTCTTAGTCTCGGTTTACACTATGCAATTTTTATCGCAGCAATTCTTGATATTTAGTGAGGAAGAGCGAGAAATGAATACAAATGGTATATATTCCTATTTCAGGACTCTCACACAAAATAAGAATCGCAGCGACAAAAATCGCACAATGTAAACTGGGACTTATTCATCAAATTTATTTATTTTTTTAAAAATTTGGCTGTTACCGTGTATTTCTTAATGCGAAATAGATGGCTTTTATATGTCTTTGCAATGTTGTGGAAAAATATCCGATTTCTGTTCTTTTCTTTGGAATCCTCAAAAATTATTTCACAAACAAAAACAGCCGGTTTCTCCACCAACAAGTTAATCAGTCAGTGTTGCCAACTCAATGCTCGTTCATGTTGGCTGCAGTGCACAGTCAGACATTTTCTATTTGTTTATGCGAAATTGTAGCTAAAATATGCGCTGAAAGTGACAATACAATGTAAACGAATGAATATTGGCAGTTTATTTGTTATTTCTTTTTTTTTTTTTTTTTTTTTTGTACGAAAAAGTTGTTTTAAGGCAGCTGGCATTTGTTTATGTTGGAGGGATTTTTTTTTAATGAACAAACAACACGAACCACAAGAAGCATCTTCAATTTGTACTGTTGCAATTAAGTTTTTTTTTGTTTTTCTTCAACATTCTTTTCTCTTTAAATACTGTTGACTGAGTGTGTGTGTGTGTGTGTGCGCAAAATGTTCGCGTCCGTCTGGCTGGGAGATTGTCTGCCTTAAAGTATTTATGTGCAATATTGGGTAACTGCGTGAATTTTGTTTGTGCTCTTTTCAAAATATAGAATGTCATTTTAACTTCATTTTTTTCAATATGGAATTCTAATAACTGCGACAATGTCTCAAACTATTTAAATATTAAAAATATTAAATATAAAAAAAAACTTTAAATATTAAAAAAAAAAATTGCAAATTTCGGAACAGAGAAGAAATTGTGTTTAAGCTGAATTTTTCTCCATATTTGTATAACCTTCACCAAAAATCATAAAAGGTTTATGAATATTACGGAATATTAATTTGCGACCCCATAAAGTTTATGTATTCTGGGTCCTTATGAATAGGGAAGTCGAATAAGAGATGCCATTCTGTCTGTACGTGAAATCGGTCTTCGAAAGGCTACAGAAAAGCTAGACATTTCGGTCTTGGAATGAAGTATTGAAAAAGTGTTCTAAATAGATTGTTACAGAAAATAAGAAAAATCTAAAATACGGCTCCAGAGCTGGAAAATTTAAACTTATTTTTGGCCTATATAAGTAACTAAATGAAACAAGTTTTTGTTTTTTAATTTAAATTAAAACTATTTTATAATTCAGATAGAATTAAATTGGTGTTACAAATCAAACTAAATAAAAAAGACGATTCCAGAGTTGGATAATTGAAGCTTTTTTGGTACATAAAAGTAACTAACCAAAATAATTTTCGTTAGTTTTATTTATATAATGAAAGGATTGTGTAGGGTGTAGTCCTCTGGGCATCACAATGGGCTTTTATGGTCTCCTAGTATTTTTCCCCCTTATCGCGTTCAGCCTTTCTAACCTAACCTAACCTATATAATGCAAAATATTTTATATTTTTGAGAAAAATTCATTGGTACTAGAAATTAGGAAACCAAAAAGACAGTTCAGTTCCAGAGTTGGAAAATTTAAACTTATTTTTGTCATATGCAAGTAATTATCTAAAACAATTATTTTTTTGTTAATTAAAACGATTTTGAAGATCAGGAAAAATTAAATTGTTATTAAAAATCAAATAAAATAAAAAAACGATTTCAGGGTTGGATAATTGAAACTGTTTTTGTTACATAAAAGTAACCAACGAAAAAAATAAACATTTCGGTTCTTATATATGAAACATATTTGATGTGGTTGAAAGAATTTCATTAGTATTAGAGATCAGAAAAGGCAAAAATACAGCTCCAGAGCTGGGAAATTTAAACTTATTTTTGCTATATACAAGTAATTAGCTAAAACAATTTTTGTTTGTTAATTGAAACGATTTTATTGTTGAGGAAGATTTAAATTGCTATTAAAAATCAAACAAAATCAAAAAAGGCGATTCCAGGGCTGGATAATTGAAAATGTTCTTGGTATATAAAAGTAATTAACCACAAATTAATTTTTTATTTTTATTGGTATATGAAACGTAATTGATATTTCTTAAGGAAATTCATTAATATTAAAAGTTAGGAAAGCCAAAAAGACAACTCCAGAGCTGGGAAATTTAAACTTTTTTTGTGAGATATTGAAGTAACTAAATTAAACTAATTTTAGTTTAATTTTTTTTGCAAATTTTTTATTTATACTTCATTAAAAATGAAATTGGTATTGAGAAGACGTTTCCAGAAATGGATAATTGAAACTGTTTTTGATACATAAAAGTAACTAACCGATACTAGTTTTTTCTTTCTCTGCATTTATTTAAAAATAATTGATGTTTTTGAAAGAACTTCATTGGTATTAGAAATCAGAAAAACCAAAAAGGCAGCTCCAGAGCTGGATTATTTAAAGCTTTTCTTTTGAAATATTGAAGTAACTAAATAAAACTAATTCTCGTTTATTTTTTATTTTTTGCTAATTAAATCTATTTTATACTTCGTTAAGAAAATTCCAGGGTTGGATAATTGAAACTGTTTTTTTTTTATATATTAGAAATATATGATGATTTTGAAAAAAATTTATTGATATTAGAAATCCGAAAAGAAAAAAAGACAGCTCCACTGGAATATTTTTTATTTTAGAAAGAAATAAATTAGTATTGAAAATCAGAATGTTCAAAAAAATAATTCCAGGCTTGCAGGGTATAGTAGATTCGGCACTGCCTTACCTTTTTTTAAGGAAAAAATACAGAAATTTTTTAATGAAAATATACAGAAATCTGGCCGTTTCTTTTGCGAAATATTTAAAACTCTTTTTAAAAAAAATTTTTGCATATTTTTTTTATTAAGAACGTTAGGAACATCCTTGCAGCAGGGGGCATAATATTATAGCCATAACCATGCCTGGAATGCTGCTGCCTGGCAACAGAAATGACAACACAAAAATTTGTTTCTTGTATTGAAATTTCCACTTGTTTTATTTTGAAAGAAAATAAAATTGAAACAGTCCATAAATTTGCCATTTTTTGGCCTGTTTAATTTCTCGCTCGTTCAATTCTATTTAAGTTTGCAATTGAGCAATTTTTTCGTGTCTGGTTAAATATGCGGCTGCTGCTGCTGCTGCAGCTGCTCGTATGCATGGTTTTTGTTTATATTTACTTCAGAAATTCGTAAATTGTTCCTAAAGTAGTTTTTCGTAATTTTCATCTGTTTTTTTTACTTTTTAATTTTTTTTCTTCAAACATATTTGAAAATGTATTTGAATATTTTACACAAGTGGTTGTTCATATTGCCGGTTTGCGTAATTTTTTCTTTCATATTCATAACAAAATGATCTGAAATCAAAAAACCAAATCCATCAAATATGTGTTACAGCGAATGGAACTCGCAATTTACTTCAAATTAATCATGTTGAGATGCGAAGATGTCTTTTTGAAAATAAAAATTTCATTTTATGGTTTCAGTTAAAAGTTTTCTCTGGTAATTTATTAACACAATAGCTGCTGCACTGTACGCATTGCCTGGCTGCTTTGGGAATATTCTATAGCCACAAGTATGTGGTTTTGAAATATATAAAATCATTAATATCTTTAAAATATTGTAAATAATCAATGAATGATTTATAGACCGAATGTTAACGCGACGTGACTTTTTGTCTTTTTTTATGAGGCCAAAAAGATTTATAAATTTTCTATCTTGTTTAAGGGCTATAAAAAAATATATTTAAGAAAGTCTATTTTTTGTTTGTTTTCGCGTTTAAAGAAAAAAATTATCTATCTGGTTTTCACAAATAAACACTTTCATTAACTAAATAAAAATAAATCTAAATTCCTCTTTAATCATTCTAAAAAAAATTAGTTTTACACAATAAAACTACAATAGACTAATAGAGCTTAAAGTTACTCTGAAGTATTTCTCAGTTTAGGAATTAGTTGTTATCAGAGCAAATTGAATTTAAAAAAAAAAGTAGTTCTTTAGAAATGACATGTAAGATTCTTAGATGGCAGTCAGACGGGACATATATTTGGTGAAATAAGTATAGCCAAATATATATATTTTTGCTTATTCTGTCTTTCTGACACATCCAAAATAAAATTAATTGAAATAAAATAAAACTAATTTATAAAATTTTTTCTTTCCGAGGTACAAATTTTGATACAAAAATTTGGTTTTATAACCCTCTTATTAATCACAATTTTTGTTTATAAAATAGGCTGAAGCTTAAGACTGGATACAAACGGATATGAGGAAAATCGCTAAAACAAACTTCTTTTACTGCCACTTTGTGTCATTTCTCAATTTTATTACTTCTTTATGTACGAGTCCATTTGCGAAAAAAATTAGCTAAAATATTAACTTAGTACTCGGGAACAATGTTTTACGTTTTGTCAGTTGACTCCGCTTTATTGGAAATAACCAAAACCCAATTTTTTTCAGATATCCGATTTTTTCTCTAAAACGTAGTTCGCATTACTGAAATTTGTTATAGTTAAGTGTAGTGCTTAAAATCAGTAAAACAATATTTTTTATATCAAATCCGTATATATTTTTTACGTCAATTTAACGTAAAAATTTGATTAAAAAAAAAATTATTCATAGAATTATTAATTTTGTTGTTCAAATTTTTCACGAATTCCCCGAAAATGTCTAGCCACTTGCATTGACAATATAAGAGAAAAATACAATAAAGTACGTAAGAGCGAAAAGGACAAATACATTTCGGCATTTAATTTTTTAACGGACAAAACATGCACAATTTTTTCAGCCTTAAGTTATGCAATCGATTCGATGTCATTGTTTCTTTTTTCACTAAAGCAAAGTAAGTTTCATACAAAACGTAGCTGTGGGCTTGCTTTTGGTTTTCAGTAATACGATATTTTCAGTAAAGCAAAGTGAATAACACTAGCTGCGTTTAAAATCAGTGCGGAGATTTTGTATCGCTTTCAGTAATCCGATTTTTTTCAATAAAGCGTGTTGCGCTAAAGCGGACTCGACTGTACCCGACTCGAATAGCACAACATCGTTAAATGCAGCCTCCTATTTCATGGGCAATTGAGTCTTCGAAGAGGGTAGTAAATCAAAATATTTTGCATCTATTATTGCATTTATTGTTGGTCTAGTCAAATGTTCAAATGCCCAAATCTTTCTATACTTCTGACAGGAGCGGTTCTTTGAAATTATTTTTAAGCAACTGGCGCAAAGATAAAACAAGAAGTTAAAATGTGAAAAATTTACTAAAAGCTGTAAACGTCACACTTTTGAAAAAATAATGACAAATTAGGAGAGATAATCAAAAATAGCCGAAAAATTCCCGATGCGTGAAAGATTAATTTGGAAATTTTATTAAAATAAAAATTCTGAATGAATGCATATAATCAATTGAAAATTTGTTTTTTTTTACAAATGCAAATTAACTCGATTCATTATTTTTCTTTGTATTGCACTCATGCAACAGCACGATTTATGAACTGAGACAAAATAGTTTTTGTTGCAGAAAAGAAAAAACCTAAAAATAAAATAACTGAAATCTATTTTAAATTTGAGATTGTAAGAAAATTCTAAAAAAGAAAATAGCGCAGAGTAGCAGCCAGCAAATAAATAAAATCAGAAAATAATTTTAAAAAGTTTTCAAAGATTTTAGAGAAGCCAGCATATAAATATAAAATTGTTAACGAAAAAAAATTTACTTAGCAAAGAGCATCAAGACGACACACAGCAGCAGCCATGGAGAGTTGAAATGAAGATGTTCTTGTTCTATTTTTTTTTTAATTATAATTTTATATTTCTATAGGATTTTTTCTCACTAAACGCCAGACAGAGGGAATAGCCAACAACCAGCAATTCGCTTTATTTTCGGAAAGCCAAGAAAATTTATTTTCGAAACGAAACAAATTTAGTTTTCATTTGACTACGCGTCGTGCAACAAGTAAAACATTATTTATTATACTCGCACGCGTGTTCGTTCTTTCGTTCGTTCGCTCGTTCGCCACAAAGGGGAAAAATAGTTTTCACGTTTAAAAAAGAAAAGAAAAAATTTATTTGAAAAATTAATTTTGTTGAAATTTTAAGTAACAAAAGATCTAACAAAAATATCTGCTATTATTTCCTTAATAAATAAAAATAACTTTACAAAGAAAGAAATTAATTAACGAATGTGGCAGTGCGCGTCTGGCTGACATTCTGAATTGTACGACTACAAAGTGCCGTGAAGAAAAACGATTTAATGCATTTTCTTCAAATTTGCCGGTTCGCCATTTAATTTCAAATACTTATTTTCTAAGCAAAAAAAAAGAAAAATATATATAGAGAACAAAAAAAAATTATATTCAAATTACTCGCCTCTATTTACTGCCAGCCAATTTAATGGCTTGAAATTATGTAAAAATTTAACAGGAAACTATTACCAATAAATTGCGTAAAAGATAAACTTTTAAAAGAAAATTATATCAAAATAAAGTACAATTAAACAATGTTTATGTCGTTGCTTTTTCTTGTAGAAATTTTTAAATAAATTTTTTTTTAATTTTTCCCTCAAAGAGGCAATAAACGATTTCAATAACATGCAAATTGTCATCGCTCGGCCACTTGGTGTTGCTTTGTCTGTGATCGCTGTTAAATAAGGTGCAGTGAAAATTACTGAAACAAGCCAGTAAGATCATTATATATCTACAAAAGAAAAAAAAAGTACAGCAAGTAGCTGAATGAAAATCTCTTCTAACCCAGCAAATGTTTTCGGAAAGTCCAAAGAAATTGTAAAAAAATATATATAAAATATATTGTGGGCAACTGTTTCGCCAACTAAATTACTTTTGAATATCTAGAGTGATACTGCGAGTATTTTCCTTTTAAATATTGCGGAGTACAACTGAATCTGTTTTGGAACAACTTTCGCTTTAGCAATTTTTAAAAGCATTTTCACCAATTGCAAATGGAATATTTATGAATATGTTTGATTTTAAAAAAATTACCAAAGTAAAGAAATGCATATTACACTTTCCAAGTGCACAGTGGTTGCACTTGTATAAAGGAAGGCGACAAAAATAATGGGAAATGAGTATTTCCGCTAATATAAAAACGATATGTTGATAAAATAGGCGTGGTCAGCTCCCCCTACCATCCTTTATTTTGATAATAAATTATTAAGAGCCACCTTTGAACTACTTCTGGTTGTTCTAGTATTTCTGGCTGGCAAAAAATTGCGTCATTATTAGGGCAGTACTTTTTGTCTACTTCTAAAGTAACAATAAGTGGGTATTTTCGATTTATCAGGAAATGATTATTAACAACATCCCTTTAATTGGTTAAGAAGTTATTTTACTTGCACGAAATTGGAAGTTATTGGTAGTTTTATTATATTTTTATACATAAAAGAATATTTTTTTTTTATAAAATAAATATATACATATTTATAAAAAAAAATTTTTTAAATCGTTTATTCGACATATTGTCTCAAAAAGAAAATTTTTATTTCTATTTTGATATATAAGAAATATTTCTATTTTTAAGTTTTTTTATATATAAAAAAAATTTATTTTTAAAAAATATTTTTAAATATAAAAAACTTTTTAAAATATAAACTTTTTTTAAATACATACATATATAAAGACTTTTATTCACAAAAAATATTTTTGTTTATAAAAAATTTGCAAAAAATATTTTTATTTATAAAAAAAATTACTTATAAAAAATATTTTTATTAAAAAAAATATTTTTAAATATAAAAAAATACTTTTATTCGCAAAAAATATTTTTGTTTACAAAAAATATTATTATTTTCAATAAACATGTTTATGCATAAAGAATCTTTTTACTTATAAACAATATTTTTATTTATAGAAAAAAAAGTTTTTATTTAAAAAAATTTTTTGTTTATAAAAAATAATTTAATTTATCAAAAAAGAATTATTGATTAAAAAATATTTTTATTAAAATAAATATTTTTTAATTGTAAAAAAATTATTTATAAAAAATATTCTCGGTTATAAAATAAATTAAAAAACAATTTATTTCAAAGAAATATTTTTATTTATAAAATATATTTTTATCTACAAAAAATCATTTATAAAAGATATTTTTATTAATAAAAATTATTTTTATTTGCAAAAAAATTATTTATAAAAAATATTCTCGCTTATGAAAAAAAATTATTTAAAAGAAATATTTTATTATTAAAAAATTTTTTTATTTGTAAAAAATATTTTTAAATATAAAAAAAATATTTTTATTTATAAAAAAATAATTGCATTTGAGAAATATGTCTATTTGTAAAAAAGTATTTTTATAAAAAAAAAATTATTTATAAAAAGTATTTTTATTTATAAAAAATATTTTTGTTTTTAAAAAACATGTTTATGCATAAAGAATATTTTACTTATAAACAATATTTCTATTTATAGAAAAAAATTTGTTTATTTAAAAAAAAATTTAATTTAACAAAAAAAATTATTTATGAAAAATACTTTTATCTATAACAAATCATTTATAAAAACTATTTTTGTTTAAAAAAAATATTTTTTATTTAAAAAGAAATAATTTATAAAAAATATATTTATGTATATATAAAAAATATTCTCTGTAATAAAAAAAATCAAGAAAACAGTTTATTTCAAAGAAATATTTTTATTTATAAAGAATATTTTTATCTACAAAAAAATCATTTATAAAAAATATTTTTATTAATAAAAATTATTTTTATTTGTAAAAAAAACTATTTATAAAAAATATTCTTGATTATGGAAAAAATTAAAAAAAAATATTTAAAAGAAATATTTTTATTAATAAAAAATATTTTTATGTATAAAAATATTTTTATCCAAAAAAAAATCATTAAAAAAATATTTTTATTAAAAAAAATATATATATTTGTAAAAAAATTTAATATAAAAAATACGTTTATTTATAAAAATATTCTCGGCTATGAAAAAAATTAAAAAAAAAATCATTTAAAAGAAATATTTTTAATTATAAAAAATATTTTTATTTAAAAAACATATTTTTATTTATATAAAAATATTTTTATTTATAAAAATTGTATTGATCTATAAAAAATCATTTATTAAAAATATTTTTATTAATAAAAATATATATATTTAAAAAAAATTATTTATAAAATATATGTTTATTTATAAAAATAATGTCAGCTATGAAAAAAGTTAAAAAAAAATTATATAGAAAAAATACATTTATTAATAGAAAATATTTTTATTTGTAAAAAATTATTTATAAAAAATATTCTCGGTTATGAAAAAATTAGAAAAAAATTATTTAAAAAATATTTTTATTTAGAAAAAATATTTTTATTTGTAAAAATATTATTTATAAAAAATATTCTCGGTTATGAAAAAAATAAAAAAAATATTATTTAAAAGAAATATTTTTATTTATAAAAAATATTTTTATTAAAAAAAATATTTTTATTAACAAATAACATATAATTGATTTAAATAAAAAAATAATGAACACAAAGATGCATATAAAATAAATTACGACTTCTCGTAACTGCATAAAAGTAATGAAAAATTTGTTCCTCTGCTCTTTTTAAAAAACGACATGAAAAAATCATATTTAGTTAACATCAAAAGCATGTAAACATTTTTGACTATATTCTAAAATAAATGTATAATTTCAATTTCAAAGCCTTTTATATTTTACCGCAAAGAATTTGAAACCCATTTCTTTCCAAAAACAATTGCTGGGTTATATTGATTTAAATAAGTCTGTCTCTAAATAAAGCTTAACGGCAATTTTCAATTGATTTAGCAACGCGTATCGCTTAACAAGAATTAATTGCAAACAATAAAACAATTTGTATAAAAATATTTTAGAAAACATATAAATTATTTAATAAAACCAAAAATGTGCTGTTATTCACTGTGTTTATCTCACTTGCAGTGATCAGAAATAATAAAAATTACAACAAATAATGTTTAACAAATTAATTAAAAAATCGGAAAATATCAGACATACAAACATACATACACAGACGTACACATGATAAAAATGGCCTACATTGCAAAATAAAGTGAATGAATGAAGAATACAAATAAAAAAAACAAAAAGATTCGGAAAAATAATATTTATTAAGAAAAATCTTTCGCACTCCCACCTTTTTCTATACAAAATTAAACATGTTTACATTACAAAAACAACAGCAACAACCACGACAATACGTTACTACAACAACTACTCGTACTAGTAGGAGAATAATACAAAAGCAACAATCAAATCCATGCATGTTCTAAAAAGATGTGTTCATTTAAATAACAACAACAACAATAAAGAAAATCGTATTCTTCCCATGCTTCTTCTCTTGCCGAATAAAAGCAAAAAAGCCACTCTCTCAGGTTGTTGTTGCCGATGATGATGGTGTTAATCATTGATTTTTTTTTTTGTTTGTTCATTTTATAGTGGGAGTCTTAAAAATGTGCTAAAATAAATAACAAAGGAAAACAGCAAAGTGTTTTTTCTTTAATAGTTTACCTATATGAGTGTGTGTTTGTGTGAATTATACAATATTAACAACATAAAAACATACGAACAGTGAAATAGTAAAAACTTAAAAGTAATATAAAGTGTTTATTACATTTTGCATGAAATAAATAATTGCATTAAATGAAATAAATAGGGAAGCCAGACTACAACATGTCGTATCGCAGCACTTATGTAAGTAAATTGTTTATAAAAGTTATTCAAAACTTATAAAGTCTTTAATTGATTGTTTTTATTACTAATTAAGTTGTTTCGGAATTTTATTAATTCAAATATTTGTGCACATAATATGTATGTGTATATACATACACACACACATGATTTAATCTTATACAGTGTTTGTTTTTCTCTTGTTGATTGGAAGAGCAATAAGAGCATCAATCGGCTTTACTTTTAATAATATGCAGTCACTTATTACCTGCTAATCATGTTCATTCTAATCATATTATGGTCACCGCATGCGTATACTTTATATTTATTTATACAAACTTCAATATTACGCATGCGTAATGCAAACTACAGCCAAGAATGGGCGATTATTAAAATCATATTTTGTAAGGGGTGGACAAATTTGAAGTTAGGAATTAAATTGGCTTATCTGTTCATACTTCAGCCAAGAGCACCCTATGGAATTTAATACTAAAGCGTCAGAACAACACGTGCAAATTATTGAAGTTTTTAATCAAAATAATTATTTTGTTCGCCAAACTCATTGTGCACTTCTTCAATTTTATGGCGTACATAATCCTCCTTCAGAGCAGCTAATTCGAAGAACAATACATCGTTTTCGGACCACATTTACTGTTACTGATAGTATGCATCCCGTGAGACGCCGAACAGTGCGCACTGATGAAGGTGTAGCCGCTGTACAGGAAATCATTGAAGAATATCCTAATCAACCAACTCGTCGCCGCTCTCAGCAGGTGGGGTTGTGCCCTTCCACTTTATGGAAGAGATTTTTAGTTGTTAATAATAGATGTTCCAGATTGCGCTTTCTGCGCGTATAAAATTTTCTTTCCAATAAAATTTTCTTTCCTCTCTCTCTCTCACTCTTCTCACATTTCTCTATCTGTCCTCTTAACACTATTATAATTAGACCCCTTTCACACTAGACTTGTGTCCAACTAGCTCATTCGCTCAGTTTTGACAAGAACCTCTGATCAAACCCATTTAAATTACATAGGTTTGATCAGAGGTTCTTGTCAAAACTGAGCGAATGAGCTAGTTGGACACAAGTCTATTTCACACACATCAGGTTTGACTCGTCAAGTCTTGATCTTTTAGGAGAGAGCGGTGAAGAGCGTGAAAAGGGGTACAGACTTGACGGTACTAGTCAGTTTTTATATTGTATTTTGTTTTATCATCCGTAATATATTAAATAAATGTTCAGCAATGAAGAAAAACTTGGCATGACGTTTCGTGTGTGAACGTAAATGCAGTTTCGAAAGAAAATTGAAGAAAAACTGATCAAGTATACCTGATGTGTGTGAAAGAGGACTTAAGTGCTTGAATAGGAGTCATCCGTTAGAGCTGGTCTAGTGAAAAAATAAGTATGAAATTAATTCACAAACAATACGTTTTTTGTATATCTGGCATATTTTATTTTTGTTGCACGGTGTTATTAGAAACATCACTTTGAAAAACAACACTAGAGAAATATATAATTTAAAAATAATTACAAACTGACAACAACAAAAAATTGAAAACAGGAGCTAATCCATTTGGCCATTACGGCATCAAATATTTCCTTTCCACCTGTCAATTAAATAAATACTTTTAGCTTTTTTATAATAATTTACGGATGACTTGTCATTTATATGCGGCTTCCCCCTTGACATATTTCATGTTAAATGAACGGTTTTGTCAAATTTTGAGAATTTTTTTTAAATTAAACTGCTGCTGAGGTGTCAACAATTATCGCGTGATGTCACAAATAGAAATGGAGCCATTCTCCATTTACGTCGCCACACGTTTTTTGTCGGTCATTATTTTATTCTAAAATATTGTTTTACCGCATCTATTTATAAAAAGCTGATAATTTTACTTTTTCTTTTATGTTTTTTTAAAGGAAACAAAAAAAAAAACAAATATAATAAATTCCCAAAAATGAAAAGGTGAAGAACTGCTTCGATATAATTTCTAGTTTTGGCTAAGAAAATGCACAATAATATCTCTCGAAAAAGGGATCTTTTTGTAGTAACCGACCAAAAGTCTTGAGCAGAAATTATATCACGAATTTCATATTTTTTTGAAAGAACATTTTGATATAAATGCTGTATCGCATTTATATCAAAATAAGCAAGGAATGGACCACGCGGACTGTAATTTTCTTTCCAAAAATTAAACAAAAACAACATTCAGTTCCAGTAAGATTTTAAAAGTTGTTTGTTGATTTATTGCAAAAAAAAATTGGGCGAATAAAATAGTTTTTTTTTTTTTGAAGTGGTCTATAACATTGAAATTTATATCCTGTCCTTTAGAATATAAAAGTTAAAATTCTACAATAAAAAGTCAAATAAATTGTACATATTAATTTTTGTAGCGTGCGTTACATTTTGAATTTTCACAAAAATTGACGTTGCAATTGTTTTAAGTTTTCTTATATTTTTTTTTCGTATCACTAATTAGCTAAACACCAACGACATTTGGTTCCAGTAAAATTTGAAAACCATAAATCGTGTTTAACAATTGATTTATTGCAAAAACAATGGATTTTTTGTGAAGTGATCTATAATATTCAATATTACAGCCTACTTTTTAATATATAAAAATTTAAATTCTACAATAAAAGTAAAATAAATTATGTATATTAATATCTGTAGCGTGTGTCACATAATTACATATGTGAAAGAATGTATTTTTTTTAACGTGGTCTATAATAGTGAAGTTTATATCGTGGCTTTTAGCATATAAAAATTCAAATTCTACAATAAAAGTAAAATAAAGTGTACATATTACCTTCTGTAGCGCGCGTCACGTTTTAAATTCTCCCATAAATTGTCTTAAAAACCGTTGTAATTGTTTTCAGTTTTCTTATATTTTCTTTTCTTATCAATAATTAGCTTAACACCAAAGACATTTGGTTCCAATAAGATTTCAAAACCATAAAGCGCGCTTAACAATCGATTTATTTCAGAACCAATCGGGTGAATACGATGAATTTTTTGAAATGATCTATAATATTCAATCTTACAGCCTACTTTTTAATATATAAAAATTTAAATTCTACAATAAAAGTAAAATAAATTGGGTATATTAATATATGTAGCGTGTGTCACATAATTACATAATAGAATGTATTTTTTTTTAAAGTGGTCTATAATATTGAAGTTTATATCGTGGCTTTTAGCATATATAAAGTCAAATTCTACGTTAAAAGTAGAATAAAGTGTACATATTACTTTCTGTAGCGTCCGTCACGTTTTTAATTCTCCCCAAAATTGCATTAAAAACCGTAGTAATTATTTTGGATTTTCTTATATTTTCCCTTCTTATCACTGATCTTCGCGTACACCAAGACACATACATATACATACATACACACCTCCACATTTGCAGTAGAATTAAAAAATACAACACTGCAAGAAAAATTAGGAAATTTTCTCATCTGGCTTGTTAAATGTTTATGTGATTACTAAAAAATTATGTAATAAAGAAGAAGAAAATGTGTCATACATGTAAAGACACAAGGACTCTGAAAAATACTTTAAATTTAATAGTAACCGACCAGGACTTTAATTTTCATTAATCCGGTCAAAGAACTTACTGATTGAAAATATGGGAGATTAGTTAATAAACACGTGGTCCATAGTCTACTGAAGAGAACAATAATAGATTTGATTAATGGTTTGGAAAAAATGTAACGTACGCTACGAAGCGTGCGTCACATGTGTTTGAAGATTTCTTATAATAGCCGAAAAAAAATGTGTTTAAGTGCAAATAAGTTATTTTAGAATTCTCGTATACTCATCTTTGCGTAAGGCACTATAACTTTTACGTAGCGTGCGTCACACAATTATTTCTCAAGGAATACATGTTAATAAATTGTGTGTTATACCATTCAAAAGTAAACTGAAATCCCACTACACACTCTATACCTATAAGTTGAAGTTACTTCTTCTGAAATATCAAAAAACATTTATAATTTTATACGAAAATGTGTACACATGAAGCGTTTGTCATGCGGGATTTATTTTTTTCATTACAACTTTCAGCCGTAATTATGTTAACACAAAACTTTTAAAGAAGTTTATTTAAAATTTTCTACAACAAGAAAAAAAAAATACTTTAATCAATCATTTTCATCATGCCACTTTTTCCATTAAGTAAGAGATAAAAGTAATTAGAACATGAATCTACATGTTGCAGCAGGAAAAGATTTGTTTATTAGTTGTTGTTGTTGTTTTTTTCTTCTTTTTCTTATTGACTGGCTAACACATGTTTGAAATCGGATTTTTATACAAACCTTGAAACAACAACAAATTTTAATGCACCCTCTTTCGCTTTTTATTGGTTGGTCCATAAAATAAATTTAAACAAAATATAAACAACTAGAGAAGAGTATAAAATAGCAATTAAATTAATTTTAATTGCTATTAAATCTATTTATAGAAATGTTCGAAAAATCACATATCTTGAAATCATATGTAATTTTAAAATTGATGCTGATCCTGCAGAGGTTTTTCAAATGATATGTGATAATTTTCTTTCAGAACTGATATTTCACGCTCTATGCAATAGAAAAATTTAAAAAAAAGTGTTGATTTTAAAATCACATTAAAGCTATGTGATTTTCAATACATGCCCCTTATAGCTTAGATTTATGATTCTGGTGTTATAGAATTCTAAAGTGAGCAGATCTTCATATGTTGATATTTGCACTATGGGATTTTGTTAAAAGCTTATACATTTACTTGCAAAGAATTTCCCATAATCCTGTTCAAAAGCTATTGACATTTCATGTTAATGTCGATTCCGCACTGTAAATCCATTTACAAGGTTAAGCGTATTACTTGTTATTTATACGACACTCGCGTCGCCGCCTATGCCGCCTGATATAAGACCTTCATACGAAAATTCCCATATGCTTTCACTTAAATATTTTTATTACAAAATTAAATATGTAACCTGTTTTAGTCGAAATATTTAGTCGTACATAAACAATCCGAATATGTTTGATTTTGCCTAACACAGTTTTGCCTGCTCGATTTTATATAAAACAGAAACGTTTAGCAATATTTTGCCTCGTTTCAGAACATGTGTTGCGAGTATTTATTTATATTTCACGCTTTGTAGTCTGCATAGATAATTGTTTGTTTATACATACATTTTTTTTTTTTTGTTTAAATAGTTTGAGATTTATTTTGTAATTATTTTCTTTTTGAATTAAAATATTGCAAAAATGAAATAATGACGCAAGTTTTGTATTAAATATACAAACAACATCCATCGTGTGTTTATTGCCAATTAGATTACCACATTTTTATTTTTGAAATACGAGCATGAAGCAGACATTAAGAATTAAAATAAAATAATAAAAATATCCCAGTAAAAAAGAGCTTTCAAGGAAGTCTGTCTTTGTTTTAAATCAATTATTAAAAATACTTTTTACCTATAAATATACTTTTATAAATACAAATATTTTTTACAAATAACAAAATTATTGTATATAAGAGCTATTTTTAAATAAAATCTTTTTTATGAAAAGAATATTTTTAAACATCTTATGTTAATAAAATATTATTTTTTATAAAAAAAATTGTAAATTTTAATACATAAAAATCAATTTTGTACATAAAAATATATTGTTTTTAATAAAAATATTTTTTATAATAAAAATATTTTTTATAATAAAAATATTTTTTATAATAAAAATATTTTTATATGAATAAAAATATATTTTGTAAATAAAAATATTTTCTAAAAATAAAATAATAATTTTTACAAGTAAAAAAAATTTTATGAACAGAATAATTTTTATTAAATATTTGTTTATAAATACAAATACTTATTTAAAAATAAAAAAATTTAAAAAAAAAAATATTTTTTATAAATAAAAATTTTTCTTATAAATAAAAAAATTTTTTATAAATAAAAATATTTTTTATAAATAAAAATATTTTTTATATGAATAAAAATATATTTTGTAAATAAAAATATTTTCTAAAAATAAAATAATAATATATACAAGTAAAAAATTTTTTTATTAAACAGAATAATTTTTATTAAATGTTTGTTTATAAATACAAATACTTATTTACAAATAAAAAAAATTTTTTTTTAAAATATTTTTCATAAATAAAAAATTTTTTTATAAATAAAAATGTTTTATAAATAAAAATATTTTTTATGAAGAAAAATATTTTTTATAAATATAAACAATTTGTATAAATGAAAATATTTTTTATAATTACAAATATTTTTTATAAATAAAAACATCTTTTATAAATGAAAATATTTTTTTATAATTAAAAATATATTTTTAAATAAAATTTTATTTTATATATAAATATATTTATTATGAATAACGTTGCCTTTTATAAATTAAAAAACTATTTTTATAAGTAGAGATATATTTTTATTAAAAAAATAATTTTTTTAATAAAAACGTTTTTTATAATCAAATATATTATTTATAAATAAAAATTTTTTTTGTAAATGAAATAATTTTTTTTATAAATACAAACATGTATTTTAAACATTTTTTTATAAAAAAAAATATTTTATAAACAAATATATTTCTTATAGATAAAAAAAAATTTTTAAATAAAAATATTTCTTATAAATAAAAATATTTCCTATAAAAAATAGTTTTTTATAAATAAAAATGTATTTAATAAATAAAATAATTATTTTATAAATATAAATACATATATTTTAAAAGAAAAAAATTTATAATTAACAAATATGTTATAAACAAAAATATTTCTTATACAAAAATAGTTTTCATAAATAAAAATATTTTTCATAAATAAATTTTTTTTTAACATAAAAATATTTTTATATGAATATACATATTTTTTATGAATAAAAATTTTTTTTATGAATAAAAATATTTTTTTATGAATAAAAATATTTTTTTATGGATAAAAATGTTTTTTTTATGTATAAAAATATTTTTTATAAATAAAAATTTGTTTTATAAATTAAAATATTTCTTGTAAAAATATGCTTTTAATAAATAAAAATATTTTTTTTTTAACAAAAATATATTTCATAAATTAAAATGTTTTTTTATAAATAAAAATGTTTTTCATAAATTAAAATACTTTTTGGAAATAAAAATATTTTTTATGAATAAAAATATTTTTTTATGAATAAAAATATTTTTTATAAATAAAAATTTGTTTTATAAATTAAAATATTTCTTATAAAAAAATGTTTTTAATAAATAAAAATATATTTTTTTAAATAAAAATTTTTTTATAAATAAAAATGTTTTCCATAAATAAAAATACTTTTTGGAAATAAAAATATTTTTTATGAATAAAAATAGTATTTTTCATATAGAAAACTATATTTTATAAACGAAAATTTTTGTATAAATAAAAATATTTTTTAATTTTTTCAACCGGCTCTAAATTCAAATCTGCGAAATGTAAACATTTTTTTTATTTCTAATAAATGAATGCTCTTAATTTAAATAGAATTTGAACAAATTCATTCATTAACAATAATAAAATAATTTGCAGTTCGCAGATTTGAACCTAGAGCCTGTTGAAAAAATTAACATCCTGCAATATAATCTACATAAAAAACTCCAACCATTAAAATAAGTATACATACATAACATATACAAATATTTTTATAAATAAAAATATATTTTATAAATAAAAATGAATTTTATAAATAAAAATATTTTTTATAAATAAAAATATTTTTTAGAAATAAAAATATTTTTTAGAAATAAAAATATTTTTTATAAATAAAAATATTTTTTATAAATAAAAATAGTTTTCATAAATAAAAATATAATACTTGCGAGAACTACTAAAAAATTCAAATTTTGTGCAACTTAAACAACTTTTTAATCAATTATCTGGATATGGTTAATAAATACTTCCGGATAAATCCCAAATAGACTTTTAGTTTTCAAAAAATGGCTTCCAATTTTGTTTATTGGGATGCTATACAAAAATCAAATCAATTAACAACTGAAAGCCTACTTTCAGTTCCTTAATAGATTCAAAAGAACGACACAGAGTCTATCTACGGAGAAACTTGTATGTGTTGCTCCAATAAAGACGTTTTTGTTAATAGTTTTCAAATATTTAAAGAAACGGAGAAGTTTTGGATTTTTAGTTAATTGTAGTTTTCATAGAAAAACTTTTGTAAAAGCATTTCGGAGTTTGAAAATATGGAAAAACTAAAGAAAAATGTATTTGATGGAAAAATACATACAAATTCCTGAAAGTTCCTTACCCAAACTGTATATCATTAGAATGGTCTCAGTTTAGTGTTTCGAAATCGGTTCAAAAAAAAAAGAAAATCGATGGATATTGAGTTTCTACAAAAGAGATGCCGGGACTAGCTTTGCACTCAATAGAGATCGTTAACTCAGCAGGATCTACAATAAATTAATCTGTTTCTCTTCTTTGCCCAATCTTTCGAATTTAACACCATTTCCAATGATCATTATTTTAATTATTCATTTAATTTATTTCATTTATGTAGCAAATTTGTTGAAAAAAAATTAAAATAATATTTAAATATATTTTTTTTGTTTTGTTTTTGGCACAAATTCATTGATTTCAAAAGATTAAAATAATCTAAATGTGCTCTTTAACGCACTGGCTGGCATGTGTTGATTGTTAAAGCAAAGGAAATACAAAACATTCGCGTGCCATAATTTTTTTTTTGTGTTTTCGGTTAATTTTTGTTTATTTAAATTTTTTGGTTTTCAAAATTGCCTCTGTATTGTTTATTTTTTACGTCTATGAAAATATAGTCCATAATGACGCCATGTGACACATTTAAAAAGAGGAAAAGAAAATATTTGAAAAATTTTCTTAGAATAATTTTACCATTTTGTTTGTTATTTAATAGCTTGACCTTCGCCATTCAAATAATTTCAAATCGGTTTTCTATTCGACAGAAATTAAAAAAAAAAACAGAAATTTATATAGACTGTCAAACAAAATAAAGGGTCCGCCATCTAACGTTTTTTTTTTTCAACTAGTGCTTTTTTCGTGAAAGGTAACACTTAGCTCATGTCTGATTTAACAGATAATTTATCCTTCCGCTATACGAATATGGTTGTGTATACGTTACGTTTTCGCTTCGCTAAGTGCGCCTGCGATCCACTTACAGAAGATGCCGATTTTTCCAAAAAAAAATCATCATTTCTGATGAAGCCCATTTTGATCTTGGCGGGTATTAAACAAGCAAAATTGTCGCATTTGGGGCACAGAAAACCCGCACGCACCCAAAACTAGTCACTGTTTGGTGCGGATTTTGGTCCAGAGGCATAATTGGGCCATTTTTCTTCGAAAATGAGCAAGGAGTGGCCGCTACACTCAATGGCGATCGTTATCGGGCCATGTTGAACGAATTTTTGTTCACAAAAATTGAAGAGGAGGATATTGGCAACATTTGGTTTCAACAGGACGGCGATACGTGCCACACAGCCGAGGCTACACTCGATGTTTTGCGCCCTGTTATTGAAGATCGCATTATCAGCCACAGAGCTGATGTCGTTTGGCCACCTCGGAGCTGCGATTTGACACCGTTGGACTATTATTTGTGGGGTGCCGTCAAAGAAAAGTGTTACGCCGACAAGCCAGAGACAATTGACGCTTTAAAGGGCAATATTCGTGAAGCCATTGGTGAAATACAGCTGCACACAATCGATAATGCGCATGGCCAGCCGAGGCAGCCATTTTGAATGAAATTATTTTCCATTATTAACCGGAAGGATTGTACTTTCAAATAAAAAAAGAAATTTGAGAAAATATTCAGTAGTTTTTTTATAGCATTTTCAAAAAAAAAAGTTATTTGGCGGACCCTTTAGTTGTTGAATCGTATCGTATCAGTTAAGTTAACACAGATCGACAACAAAAGTTTTTTTACATTATTTGTTTTTATTTCAATACTTATTTAAGAATGAAATTAAAAGACTAATGGGTCAATTAGTTGTAGTGGAATGAAACAGCTGTTTTGTACGAGATCTGTTAAAAAAATAAGGTTAATTTTTTTAAATTAAGATAAATGTTCAAAAATGTATTTTTAAATTCAAAAAGACATGATAAATATTTTAAGATAGCAGGATAAGTCAGCATCAATTTTAATTGTGAAACATGCACAGCAGAACAGAACAGCTGTTTTTGAAAGCCGCTACATTTCTATCATCAGTTCTCATGTGCCTCAGCGGAATGTGATAAAAAAAATGTATTAGGAAGTTCCCTCCAAGAACTACATCAAACCGATAGTAGCAGACTTTTAGTCCCTGTGTTGCCGTTTTGGTTATTTTCTTCATGTTTTATTTTTTGTTCCATTGCACTTAAGCCAAACTTTTCTGGTTTGAATTCTCTTATGCTTAACAACATGACAACGTTTTTATTTTTATATTTAGCTCAATTTAGGATCTTAAATTTTTATGTAAGTTTTTTGTATTGAAATTTTTATTTCTGTATTAAATTCAATTACGATTGATAAGCTAATTGTTCGAAAATGTGTTTTAGACTCAAAAAGGTGGATTTGAATTTTTCTCAAAAAATAATTGTTTATTCTTTAATTTCCATTCTGTTCCCTTCTAAGTAGCCCCCTTATCAAAAATCCTTGAAGCAGATCCGCTATATAATTTTTGGCATGTCGTGGAGCTACTCCTGTTTTTTTTATCATCTGAATGCTGACAAAATGCCACCTTTTCTATTGGGCTGTGAAATCAAACAGGAAAATATGGCAAGAGGTCAAATATGGAATAGGGCAAAATTACGGTGTTGTTTTTGCACAAAAATCACGATTTATTTTGGTCAACATTAAGCAATTTTAGGATGAATTTCTCAGAATGAAATTTTTAAGAAATTGCATGGCCTGAGTCAAAAGATATGCCGACATCCTCAACAACTTCTCTAATAGTGATTCTCCATAACAATTTCCTTCTTTTGCTGAACATTTTCATCGGTTGACATTCTACGAAAAATTTTTACGACTTGAAAATATTTTTCTAACTCAGAGTGCAATCCTATCCTATGCCACTGACCACATTTTAAGTGTTTCTGTTTTGTTATCTCGGACCATTGCGTCAAAACTGGAAAGGAGGGGATAGTGTTCAGGGGACAGATGAGGAAAGATGAGAATATAGAGAATTTGAATCTTTAACTTCGCCATCTAATATTTTGCTACAGTACCGACGAAGGAGGGTGCAGTTACTCTGCTTTTTAGTACATAATCGTGTCAGTCGCTGCCAATTGTGCTATGCCTTCATCAGTGAAACAGGCTGACAACAACTAACACAACCATGCACTAATGCTGATAAGAAGAATTCAACACAATATTTTATGACTCAGCGCGGGGATGAACTCTGGACCCTCCGCTTTATAGTCTCGTGTTCTACTACTTCAGTCAACAGCACCCACATTTTTTAAATACTTGTTTCCCTTTTTATATAAAATTTCTTGAAAGTCAAAAAGTGTTGACTTTAATGATTCCCACAAACAAATTAAGCCAAATGTGAGCATATATTTCAGGCAAGTTTAAAGCCATGGAACAAGAAAAATCGAATGTGAGTAAACCGAGAAATTTAAAAATTCGCCATATTTTCCGAACATACCTCGTACATCTACACCTCCCTAAGAAATACAATACCGTAAATTCAGCATTCCTGTATGATTTTTTCCAAGCAACGAGCTTAAATTTATTTATTATTAAGATTATTGTAAAATATATTTAATTAAACAAAAGCATCCATCCAGCAGCGACACTGAACAGCTTCCAGCTTTAAAAGACTTAAATCATGCCCAAAACAGCGCCAGACATTTCCAATTTATTTCACAAATTTTCTATGCTTCGCCTAAAACTTAAATTATTTCTTAATTCATTAACCATAAAAGAACAAGAAACGCAATCTAACCCTGATGATTAAGGGGCGGAGTGCCGCGACGGCAAATGTTCCATGACATTAATTAATACAATTCTCATATGAAAGCAAAGATTGTTGCAAAACGTTGATCTGTCAGCGGCAAGACGCGCCACAAATCTTTTTCCAAATTTGTTAAATGATAATGTCGTGTCTTCTCTTTTTTTTTACTTTTTTTTTTGTTGTTGGCATTCCTAAATGACAATTTCCGTTTGAAAAAAAAATGTGCAAAATATCAGTTTTAAAACATGCCAAAACAAACAATAATAATGGAGACCTTTTGAAAGGGAAAAATTTAGAAAAGTGAAAAAAAAAATATATTGGGAAATTTTTTAGAATAAATATACACACATACATGTACACGTATGTATGTATGAGTACATGCTCAAGAACAATCAGGAATCAGGCATGTTTAAGCATGTGCTGTCAAAATCTCACTGTTGAATATCAGAAAAATCTAAATTTCTAATATTATTATTATGCCCTGCAAAAAAAGACTTGGAGTATATATTCACTATGTCATTCCGTGTGTAAGATCCCATAACATACTCGTCTGTATATTCTTGATCAGTGATGAAATCTCAGACGATCTTGCCATGTCCGTCCATCCGTCCGTCTATGGAAATCAAGACTCAGTCCGAACGAAAAGACCCATTGCCTTTAAATTTGGTATAAATATATCTTGAAGGATAGCACAGGTCATGATCATAAATGGGTTGAATCGGGCCAGAGGGAAAAAAGTTCCCCTAAGAAGAACTAAACCAACCTCTAAAAAACAACATAATTTTTAAGCAATTGATATATTTTTGTATCAAAGAATGTCCAAAGCGTTGAAATTGCAGCCAGAAAATTAGTAAAATCGATTTTTGGATCCCGCCCCCATTAGTAGGCGTTTAAGTAAAATATTACATTGAAAAATAGTGTAAATATTTAACAAATTGTTTAATTTAAGCCTACATTTCTTAAAAGTTAAATTTTAAAGCTTTTATGACGAAGCTGAGATGTGCTTTGATCTTCCTCTGACCTACCATCCCCCCCCCCCCCAAATTTGCCCTCTAAATGACCCTATAAAAAATTATTATTTTTTTTCACTTCATAACCCAAACATGTCGGTTTTAATGTTTCATGGAGAAGGAGAGAAGTCTCCTTCACAGTCCCTCCCGAAGTGATCCCTACAAAATAGAGTTTTTATTTGCTAAACATTTGAAGGGCATTTAAGATTCGACCAGGTCGAATATAACGTTCTTACTTGTTTTCATTTATATTTTAAAATTAATTTGCAAAAGTTTCCTCATCATTTTATTGAGTGTTTTTGAATTTTGATTGATTCAGAGCCAGTGTCCCTTGGACACTTACACATTCATTAAAAACCTATCAAAATTAATCTCTTTTCACATCAAATGTAATTGAACATGATTCTAAATATGGAACACTTTAAAGGCCTGCTTGCTGTCTGTTTTGCATTGCACCCCTTTTTTCTTCCTCCCCGCCCTCAATATTGTTGTAATGACTTTTTTTCCTACTTGCAACAGCCACCGCACTGATATCGTGTGGTGATCAGCAGCGCCATTTAATTGAAATTGTAAAACAATCGCACTGAAATAATATTTAAAACAAATTTCTGCATCAAAAAACATCAAGAGTGAAAAGAACACTTAAGTTGTGTTTTTTTATCTCTCTTTTTTTTTTTGCTGTAATTCTTATTCAATATTCTTTCGTCGTACGGAATGCATCTAAAATGTTGTATTTCATTTATCTTTTGTTTTTAAGTTTCTGAGATGATTTGTTGGCAATTGTTTTAGTGTAGTGATGAAAGGGAAGGTATGCCCACTGGCACAACATGAAAGCTCATTCACAATAAGTCATTTTTCTTTTTGTTTCTTTTTCTGTACTAAGTTTACTTATGTGATTTTACATACCGCTTGTGAAATTGTAATCACATATAATAAATCAAATTACTTTACAAATAGAGATCGTAAATGTTGTGACACAGCAAATATGGAAAATAAAGTTCGAAGTAAATAAATTGCAGATTCAATAAATGGTTATCAATTACTAAAATTAAATTGTTTTTATATTAAATTGAATTAAGATTCTATAGGCTAATTGTTCGAAATTTTTTAATTTAAATCTCAGAATGATAAATATTCAGACATGATAAATATTCCAAGGCACAAAGGCAAGTCAACATCAGTTTTTGTTATTCAACTTACACAGCAGAGCAGAACAGCTGTTTTAGAAAGCCGCAACGCTTTCATCATCAGTGCTCATGTGTATTGTGTTTGTCACCACTTATTAGGCGGCTTAGTTGAATGTGATAACAGTTTCTTTACACAAATTTTATTGTGAAAAAGGATACGAGAACTGTATCAACCTGATGTTAACATGTTATTGTTATAATACCCGTGTTACCGTTTGATTATTTTTCTTCATGTCCCATTTTTCTTAATTTTTGCTGTGTAAGTTGAATAACAAAAACTGATGTTGACTTTCCTTTGTGCCTTGGAATATTTATCATGTCTTTCTGAGATTTAAATTAAAAAATTTCGAACAATTAGCCTATAGAATCTTAATTCAATATAATATAGCAATATAAAATGTTCGTTAAAATTCTTTCTACAGAAACCCTATTAATTTAATCCCCTTATGTGGACGTGCAACTAGGCGTATGCGTTTTATAAAAATAAGTGTGTAAAATTGTATATTAAGTATACGTACCGATACACACTCACATGAATATGTTGAAGCTGGAGGTAATATTTTCTTAGCAGCTCAGATTTTTTGTATTGATTATCACTTCTTAAAAACAGCAAATTTTAGAAACAGTAATTTTTATACCCTCCAAAAAAGAATATGGAGGGTATAGTCATAGTCATATAGTATATATATAGTATATATATACTATATAGTCATATAGTATATATATTCTTGATCCGTAATGAAATCTTAGACAATCTGTGCATGCCCGTCCGTCCGTCTGTGAAAATCACGATTCAGTCCAAACGAAAAGAGCTAGACTCTTAAAATTTGGTATAAATATATATTGAAGGATAGCACAGGTTAAGTTCGGAAATGGGCTAAATCGGGCAAGAGGGAAAAACATTCCCCTGAGAAGAACTAAACCAACCCAAAAAAAACATTATTTTTAAATATATTAAATTGAATTAAGATTCATAGGCTAATTGTTCGAAATTTGTTTTTAAATCTCAGAAAGACATGATAAATAGTCCAAGGCACAAAGGAAAGTCAACATCAGTTTTATTCAACTTACACAGCAGATCAGAAGAGTTGTTTTCGAAAGACGCAACCCTTTCATCATCAGTGCTCATGTGTATTGTGTTTGTCACCACTTATTAGGTGGCTTAGTTGAATGTGATAACAGTTCCTATTTACACAAATTTTATTGTGAAAAAGAATACGAGAACTGTATCAACCTGATGTTAACATGTTATTGTTATAATACCCGTGTTACCGTTTGATTATTTTTCTTCATGTCCCATTTTTCTGAAAGTTAAAGTTAAAGTTTTTTTTTTGTAATTTTGTTAAACAAATGATATATTTTTATGTCAAAGAAGGTCCAACGCATTAAACTTGGAGCCATAAAATAAAAAACAATTATTTTTGGACCCCTCCCCCTTTAGTGGGCGTTATTATATGCACAAATAGTGTAAAAATTTAACAAATTGTTCTACTAAAAAATAGCATTTTTAAGCTTTAATGATGAAGCTGAGACGTAACCTGGCACTACTCTGCCCTACCCCCAAAGGGGAAGGACCCCTTTGCCCCCTTAATGAAAAAAAATAAAATTTAAAATTTTGTATTTAACTATCCCAAGCATTTATTTTTGAAGTTTTATGGCAAAGGTGAAATGTCTCCCCCACTGTCCTTTCCAGACATACCCCGACAAATTACAGTTTCAAAACCCTCCAAAGAGAATTGGACACCATAATGTAATATATGTATATTCTTGATCAGTGATGAACTCTAAGACGATCTAGCAATGGCCATACGTTCGTCTGTGGAAAACATGATATAGTCTATTTTTGGACCCCGCCTCTTTTAGTGGGCGTTGACGTACGATATTATATGCAAAAATAGTGTAAATATTGCACAATTTGTATTCCTTAAGCCTCTAAGAAGCTGAGGAGTTCTCCGATCTTGCAGAGGTAAAACATCTCTCCCACGGCCCTTCCCGAAATGACTCTCTCAAAATAGAGATTTAAAATTGGGCACAGAGATGTCTTAAATGAACTCTGTCTCACCAAGTGGCTGCTGTTGGCTGAAGTAAGAGTAGTAGAACACGAGACTATGAAGCCGGAGGGTCGTGAGTTCGAGCCCGCGCTGAGTCATGAAACATTGTGTTGAATTCTTCTGAACAGCATTAGTGCGTAGTTGTGTTAGTTGTTGCCAGCCTGTTTCAATGATGAAGGCATAGTCACTGATCACTGAACATAATTGGCAGCGACTGACACTATCATGTACTAAAAGCAGAGTAACAGCACCCACCTTCGTCGGCCCTGTACCAAAAATTCCCGGCGAAGTAAAAAAGGATAAATAGCTAAAAAAAAAAATTCTATCTTCTCATCTTTCCTAATCTGTCCCCTCAATACTATCCCCTCGTTTTCAGTTCCGGCGCAATGCATTGCATATATAGGGGTCATCCCCTGAGTGCTGATCCAAGATAAAAAAAAAAAGTTAAACATTTTAAATGAAATTTATTTGTTGGTGGTTAAGCAATGTCTATATGCATTTCATTGGTGCTTTACCAAATCGTCAGTAGACTTTAACCACAGTTTTGAAAAGTATATGCATAAGATAAGAAGTTTTTAACTTTTCAAAACTGTGGCTAAAGTCTACTGACGATTTGGTAAAGCACCAATGAAATGCATATAGGCATTGTTTAACCACCAACAAATAAATTTCATTTAAAATGTTTAACTTTTTTTTTTTATCTTGGATCAGCACTCAGGGGATGACCCCTATATATGCAATGCATTGCGCCGGAACTGAAAACGAGAAAGTGAATCTTATTTTTAATATTATTTATTTGATATGGTCACAATATCACACAAAATGTACCAAACAATTTTACCAATTAGAACAGCTATTATTTTTTTGTTGTAGTTTTTGTATTTCAAACGACATATTTAGAGAACGTATATTTAGCGTCAACTTCGTCGTGACGTGTTAATCTTATCAGACGTACTTCTAGCATAATTTCTACATTCCAAATAAAATAAATTTTATATCCATACAAACTTCAGTTCAGCAACGTGAATCTATATGAGATATATTTTGTTTATAATTCATTAGAAATATTTTTTAAAAGCTGTTTCAATATGTTTTGAAAAATTGAGTTGTCCTTCCCATCTTAACCAATGAATTTTGTTGTACAATATCTAAAGTTTTGAAATTCCCAATATTCCCATTTGAAACAAAAAGTTCACTGTTCATCTTGTCTATACTTCCCCTCATTTCAATATCGCATTTATAAGTGCCATCAAACAACAAATCAATCTTATTAACGATTTCTGATGGGCAATACTATTTTTATAAACGAGTAGACACGCATAAATACACCACATTTTAAAATCAATAAAACGTTGGATGATAAATTGCATCGTTTGAGTGGCATCTATTGAATTGCAGATTCGTAGCGTGACAATAAGTGTTTTACAATAAAAATACAATAAAATATTGATACTTTCAATATGTGGCAGCAATTAAAGAGTCACACACATACACAACACACATCTGTATGTTAATGTGAGTAAATAGGGGTATTGCTTGCCAATAGACCTTGTGCAGTTCTAAAGTTTGACGACTCTAGTGCGTTCAATGCATTTTATCGATGAAAACACTTTTATTTATGGCGAAATTTAAATTACATCGTATTGAATTTGGAAGAGTAATGAAATAAAAACGTGGAAGTTTAAATGGGGAAAAAAATATATATAAAAGTATACAAGAGTTCGAAATAATGTTCGAAATTCGAGTAGCGAGGAGATCACACTTGTGGCCATAAGCAGACATTCGATTTTAGTTTAGAAAATTACTCTAATTTCTTTGGGCTATTTATAAAATTATTTTATTTCTTTCTTTCTCATTTCAGACACCTTGGAAATCCTCTGTGTCTTCCAATTACAAACCAGCAACCTCCAATGCCGTAAGTTCTTGTTTTTCCTTCTCTCTCTAAGGAAATTTAATTTTTCTCTTATTCTCTTCCAATTAGTACTCCCTAAGAGATGATGCCAGCTCTACAGCCCGTTACAGTTCCCTAGCATCACCGAGTTCATATAGACCCTCCTTTTCAGGAGGCACATATCGCTTGAAACGTGATACGCCCATTGTGCCCGCCTCAACATATGTCAGCCGCTATGCAACAGCAACATGTTCTTCAGCTGTTCCTAAGCCAGAAATCAGCATTACGGATTCTTCGGGTTCCAAAATGGGACAACTGAAACGTTATGGCTCTACCTCCAGCAATTTGGGTAAATACTCCCGAGAGCCCAGCCCAGCGGCCTTGGAACATACGAACCGAATAAAAAGTAGAGATCCCAGCCCGGCTACAAGAAGCTTAAGGGGAAAGTCTAGAGATCCTAGCCCAGCCTTGGATGCAAAAAGTAAAATTGGCTACGGGCCCTCAACAAACACGTACAAATTGAATGTACCCAAGTCTACGACAGCCGGTCCAACCTACGGCACACGTTATGGCAGTACAGCTACAGCTAGAACACCGACCACCAGCTCTTCCTCGGTTTCTATATCCTATTTGTCGGCAAGTGATTTTAAAGCGCGTTCCATAAGCAAAGCCAAAGAGACAGCCACTAGGAAATCTCATGAAAAAGAATTAGAAGCACAAGATCAAGAGCAAAAATTTCAGAAAGAAGATACCGGACAAGAAACCGCCACAACGGAAGCATCAGCTGCATCCTCAGAAACAGAAGAGCAAAATGAAGAAGACGAAGGAAGAGAGGAAAGAGATGAAGGAGAAGAACATTTTGTCAACGTTTCGGTGTGTACCAGAGCTACTTCACCTACACCGCCCGGAGCGGTCACTGCCACCACAGTTCATCGTACTAGACGCATAGAAATAGCTAAAACCATAGAAAAAACCATACAACGCTCCACCAAAAAGAAGAAGATGCTGGAAAAGGAAATACAATCGGATCGTTTAGATGATTCTACACGCTATTCCAGATTTGGGTTGAGTAGCCGGGTCTCTTCTTCATACAGTCCTCATACAGAACGCTACACTTCCTCTAGTTTGCGCTATAGTCACAGTCCCCTGTCCACCACATCCAAATCCTCATCTCTGACTTCAACTTCCGAAAGTAAAAAGGATGATGTAACTGGCTCCTCTACAGCAGCAACAACAACAACTACACACAGTAATAAATCCCATAAATCTCCTGTCAGCGGTAAATTAAAATTGTCACCTCCAAAATCGATCAAACTGAATTCCCGACAATCTTCAGTGGAAAATCTGAGTGCTCATAAGCCACCAGCTGTTCCGAAGGGAGAGTCCCCCACCAAATATTTAACATCTGCTGGGGGTCTAGCCAGCAAAGTGCCCAATAAAGATTTTCGTAAATCTGCACTCAATGTGGGACCCACCGATCGCCCACGAAAGTCTAGAACTCCCAGCACGGGCACTGATTCTGATCTAAATACTGTAGAAGCTTTGAATGGAGCCTTACAGGCCATACAGCGTTTGGAAAGGTCACCCAGTGCGGGCTCAGAAGTCAGCAATACTTCAGCCAGATCCATGAGGCGCACCGCCACAGAAAGCAAACTGAGACCAAAATGTCATAACAAACTGATAACTAATGGTCCTGTTTCATCACCCAAAAGTCCTTTAAGTCGTAACAATAGCACAACGAATATCAAAAGCAAATCCTCGAGTTCCTCATCAACAACAGCAACCCAATCAGCAGCGGGATCTACTAGCAGTTCAGCTATTAACACAACCACTTCGTCGTCAAGTGGCACTGAGAGCTGCACTGAGAACAAAAAGCCTGGCAAGAAAATAATCAAAAAGAAACCAATCAAAGACGTCACTGCCACAACTACCGCCAGCAGCACCAGCACGAGTGTAAGCGCTGCTGATACCCACAACATAAAATCATCTAATGAAAATAGTTTTTCACAACAACCACCAGCTGCTTCAGTCAGCAAAAGCAAAAAGTCTGATTCATCCACTAGCCGCGCCACTACCAAGACCCCCTCCGAAAAAGATCCCCTCCGCCGTCTACAGAAATTGTCATCAGTATCGAACTTTTTTGTCGCACATCAACAAGACAACACAAATAGCGACGAACAAATTTATCTCGAAAGCTCTGAGAACTCGTCGTCAGGTAATGGTCCAAATAGTACATCGTTAACGAAGAAGACTGCCAGTTTAACGCCATCGAACGAAACGAAAACAACTCCTTTACCAGCCGTTAAATCCACGAAAAATAGCACCAGCAGCAACGAAAGTTCAGCAAATCATATAGACGAAGCTAAAGACACCACAACAACAATAACAACAACAGCTACAACTAAATCAAGTAAATCGAACTCATCTGCGAAAACAAAATCAAAGAGTAAAACAAAATCCAAAACAAATTCATCCATCACTTCTACATCGTATTGTCCGCAAGATACAACAACCGTCAACGAATCATCCAGGATGCCCAGTGAATTGCAAACGGAGTCTTTATCTCCATACACAACCACAAATCCCACCACCACCACCTCATCCACTTCGGGCACCGATCAAGACGAATCAAGTTGGTGGCAACACACCAGCCGACAAATCAATACCGCCTCCGCTTTGGACTTCAATTTGAAAGATGAAATGCGTTTCAAGGTACGGCACATTGACTCGGGCGAAACTGCCTGGTGGCTGGCCAATGATGAGGACGACACTTTGGCCGATGATGATTTGAAAACCCTAAATCAAGCAGATGAACTGGAAGATGAGGTAGCCGAGGATGACGACGAGGCCACAGATCAACTGAAGTCCTTGACATCCTCTGGCAGTGGCAAGGCTGCAAAATTTAACGACAAAACCGGCTGGTGGATAGAGGAATCAAACGATGCCCATCAAAACGAAGACGAACACGAAACGAATTATAGAAAAAGTAGATCGTCTAATAACTTAGACACAGACACAACAACGAATGGTTATTGCTTAGACGAAGTCGGCGAGGAGAAGAAACCATTCCCCAAGAGCCGTCTTACACCCGAAACCGACTGGTGGAACGATGAGACCGAAGCAGATGCTGAATACACAGTAAACAAATATCCTTCCTTAGCCAGTGACAACTCGGCCCAGAATAGCTCTCAGTTCAGTGACAAATCTCCCAAACAAAATGGTTCTATACAATTAAAAATATGTCGCGTAGAGTCGGGTGATAAGCCCTGGTGGCTGCAAGAAGAAAATCACGAGACCCAAACAAATGACAACGAAATAACGGTAGAAGCAACTATAGCGCTGCCTAAGAAGAACAAAAACAAACCGGACATTTCGTCCAGTAACAGTGAGGGCAAGTCTTGGTGGATGTCAGCACCATCCAAGAAGCTGTTTAATGTACAGAGAGTCGAGTCGGGTGAAAAAGCCTGGTGGCAAGAGGATGCACAAGAACCAAAGTCCGAAGGCAAGGACAGTAAGCCAAATATATATAGACGTAATAATTCGCAAGAAAAGGACTGGTGGTTAGATGAAAGCCAGCAACAACAAAGTCACCCATCCCAGCAATCCTATCCGCAAAATGGTTATTATGAGCCACAAGAGTCGCAGTACGCTGACAACGTACAAGACCCCAGCAATCTGGAAGATTCCCATGCAGAGCTTAGCAACTCATTTAGTTTTGAATATTCAGAAAGACCGCCACCATTGGGGCAATGCGCCAGTCCGGTTCAGCCAGAAGAGATGCTGCCAATATCACCACCACATCAACATCAGCAGCAACAGCAACAACACCCACAATGTAAATCACCTTTTGACAACATTCCAATGACAAAAGTTCAAACGGCATCACAGCCGCCAATTTTAGAAACATCTAACAATTTCATGGCCGGCCCCAATTATCAACAAGACGTTTATCGAAACCAATCACCTCTACAGCAACACCAACAACAACATCCACAGCAGCATCCACAATACTTTCCTCACCAAAGGCAACAACAACAACAACAAACTTATATACAACCACCTTTACCGAACACTCAATACAATAATAATGAGTTACGCTCTCGCAGCGGCCAATTGTTCATATCACGTCATCAAAATATCGATGAGCTTTTGGGTGGCTCATGTCGGCCCGTCAGTCCCCTATTCTATGACAATGGCAGCTTTCAAGCGATGCCTCTGCAGCAGCGGAACATGTTCGTTGAAGAAATTACACCAGATCAAGTACGCATTCATGACAGCACTGCACAAATGCCCATTATACAGCGCATGGAGAGGTGAGTTTGTTTTTTGCTAGTGGTTTTTTAATTCTAAGAGAAAAGGGTGCTTTTAGTGAAAGCTTTTATTAGAGCTGCCAGATTTGTAGTGATTATAGACTGAATAGATATTTTTAAAATAACTACACCATTCTAGCTCACTTATTTTGAAATACACCACTCAGTAGAAGCTGAGATAGTAAACTGTATGTACGTTTTTTTTTAAAGGGGAGAAAAAGGTACCAAAGAGGTTATATACTGCGACACTGCTAAAGACTTTCAATTTCAGAATATTTTTATTAAGATAGAAGCATTTTAAATTCCAGTTAAATATTATTAACTGATATAGTATTTTATTAAACATTGACATTAAAGGGGTACTTTGAATATTCATTTGGTACCTTTTGGTAACCAAATCTTTGGGAAAACTAGTTTTGAAAACAAAACTTAAAAAAATTGTTTTTCTAATTTAATTTAGTTTTAATATTTTTTTTTTTGAAGCAGCACTTTTTGGAATTGTGCTTTTGGCAATGGTACTTTTTTGAAACTGTAAAGTACTTTTAGAAAACGTACTTTTTAAAACAAAGTACTTTTTGAAAAAAATTACTTATCCAAAATGTACTTTTTTAAAAAAGTACTTTTCTAAAATGTACTTTTTGCAAAAAAAAGTACTTTTTGAGAATCCCATTTTATGAAAAAGTAATCTTTAAAAAAGTACTACCTCATAAAAATAGTAATCTTAGGAGAAGATATTTACTTAAAAAGCTGTTTTCTTAAAGGCCTACCAAAAATTACATTTTGGGAAAGAATAGTAGTTTTAAAAAAACAAAATAAAAGTACTTTGTTAAAAGTAATCTTTAAAAAAAGTACTTTTAAGAAATGGTATTTACTTAAAAAGATGATGTTTAAAAGCCCAAAAGATATATTTTGTGAAAGTAATACTTGAAGAATAGTAGTTTCGAACAAAAAAATGTTTGTAAAAAATACTTTTCAGAAAAAATACTATATTGAAGAAGTACTTTTTAAAAAAAGGTATTTTTTTTAAATATACATATCAAAAAAGTACTTTAAAGGAGAGGTAATTATTATTATATTCTGATATTTTGAAGCTTAAGGTTTCTTTGTTTTAATTTAATTTTTAATTTTTTGGAAAGGTAATTATTTAAAATTCTGTTTTTGGTAAATACGAGTACACTTTTAAGTATTTAAAAAGTGCCTAAAACGTACTTTTATAAAAGCAATATTTTGGAAAAAGGACTTTTAAACAAAAAAATTTATCTCTCTAAAGAATTACTTTTTAGAGAAGGTACTTTTATCAAAAAGTACTTTATTAAAAGTAGGTACTTTCTGCAAAAACCCGTTTTAAATGAAAGATGGTTATTTAACAAGTCGTTTTACAAAAATTTGTTTTTGGAAAAGTACTTTTTGGTAAAAGAACTCTTTGCAAATAGTCCCCCTTATTCTGTAACTATTTGTCAATGTCACGTCAAGACAATATCAAAACTAAAACGTCTGCATATTTATTTTCATCGGCATTTAATTATTCTTAATAGGCTCTAATTATTTTCTAGGCCTGAGAGAATAGTTAGAAACTGTCAGTTGTAATCAGTTGTTGCCCGCAAATAGAATGTAACTGTCCTATTTTTGATATTGTTTTAAACTGACATTGATAAGGGGGAATATTTTATAAAAAAAAATTGTTTGCAACATCCGCAAACAAAGGAGAGGGTAATATGTCAGTGATGTAACAGTTTTATTTAAAAAAATTTCTTTTTATATTATTTATAAATACTGTGAATAATTTGCTTTGAATTAGCAAATATATTTAATTAATTCCCTTACAAATACACCGCACAGAGGGTCTGTTAAAGGGAATTAGAATTATAATCGGCCCAGTTGCTCGATTATAATTTAGGGGTGGTAACAGAAAAGAGAAGGATTAGCGGGGTGAAGTGCCGTGCTGGTGGAATGCTCACCTGTTTGTAATTTTCAATCCAAAAGGAATGCTGTGATTTACTTCATGTTAATGCTTTATTAGTTTTATGTTAAGTACTACAATTCAGGTATCCTATAACAAGGTTGTCGTGAGCTAAGCGAGTGAAGACTGACTTTATAATTCAAAACATACGATCCAAGAAGGTTCTTTTATCTTACAAAAATGGTTCGATTACACTTCAAATTCACCACATTTGTTCTAAATGAGTGATGTTAAACGTATTTTTATAACTTGTGCTTAGCTACACGCACCTTATATTATTAGATATAATATAAAAATTATGTTATACATACATACAATTTATTTTAGTTAACATAATTTATGTTAAAACTATAACAATAAAAGTTTATGGGTAATCAGAACATAATGGCATAAAAGTTTGTCAGCTCTAATATCTAGATGAAAAAAGTTGCGTAGCTTCATTTTCTAATGAGTCCGAGACCGTTTTAAATTGTTCAAATGCAGCTTAATTGTACAGTATCGACCTCTCCGTAGAAATAAACCTTTTTTAAGGTGCATTTCAATTTTCTTATGTCCTCATTTCAACAACTATTAAATAGTTTATTCAAGTTTCTGGCCTGCCCATCGCCCTATTAACCAACCACAGTTTCTAATTTTTTTTTTGCTGTTACAGTAGATTCTGGAAACGGAAAAGCCAAAAGTCTGGCAGCTCTAACTTCACCCATTATTGTATATGTGTTTGTTAAAATATGTTTCCCTTTTTATTTTTTTTTGTTTTGTTGTGATCATAATTTTCTCTGTTTTGCTTAAATTTTATGCAGAGATGACTGGCAGAGAGACTCTCTGGCGGCAAAGCCAACAACACCTCCACGATTTGAACAAAGAATGGTAAGTTTGTTGTTTTTGTTTTCATTTCTCTATTTGCTGTGCAATTTTAAAGATAATTTAGCGTTCTTTAATTATTGTATATTTATTATATTAACGATAGTAAATTTATCAAGCGGCAGGTAAACAAATTAATTTAAAAAAAATAAACATCGATCATACCTGTTGCAGCTGTCTGGCATTTATGTTTGTATAAGACGAAATCGTTCAATTGAATTTAGACAAAAAGCTACTATGATCCAATTAATGTAACACATACATATATGATTATGGGTTTCTGTTTAGAACCAGCGAATGAACGAGTTCGTGTCCATTCTAGAGTGTTATTATAAATATTTTTTTCCGACGCCCAAAAAAAGGCAACCTTTTGATAAAAAATCGCTGGGAAAAGGGCTAAAGTCTCATTAGTGATTTTTAAAGATGAAATTTAAAAGTTTGAAAAGCCAAAGACCGCAAAGTTAATCATCTTTCAATCACAATAAGGAGCAGAGCTGGAATTTAATAAAATTCGTTACACATGTTGCCTTGATTAATTATCAATAAAAATTAAACTCCGTTCTTTATTGCTTTATAAAAATAATTATTTTTGGGAGGCTACACCTAGACAGGCCAAAATGATCTGAAAAAATATTTGTAACGAAATTCTGGAGCAAGATCCGGAATACAGGGTTCAATTCGTGTGCCAGAAATAAGTTAAAACTGGGGGCAAATTACGGCATTCGATATCGATCGAAATTTCTATTTAAATTGTATGGAAATTTCGATCGATATCGAGTGCGGTAATTTGGCCCCTGACCACGTGCTAAACGATCCAATTCGTCCTTTTTTTAATAAACACTGAATCTGTATTGCATTATTTTCCATTGGTACTGAATGGTTACGCATCTTTGGGCAAATATTTGCCTAGTGTGAACATACCTTTGGCATTACAGATTAGAGCAAACCGTATTAAAAAAGTCTCTCAAGATGAACATTTTACTTTCATTTATTTAGCACTTTCTTAATTAATTTATCAGCTTCCACAAAATAGTTAATTAACTTTTTAACAACAGCAAAGTACACACATACATACGAGTACACGTATGTATGTATATCCCAACATTCTTAAATTAAAAATAAAGTTGCTAAAACAACAAAAACAAAACAACTTTTGTTGGATCTTTATATTTAAATCAGATAAAAAGAAAACGTACTCTGCTTTTGGCGTCTCTCTTTCATCGATATGACTAATTTTTTCTTCTTACACATTTGGCCAAAATGAAACTTTGGGAGACTTGCGAACACGAGCACAGAAAAAAAATCATACATATATGAAAAAATTTATACAAATGAGTCACACACCACAAAGCACACAGTTGGCAGTTGTACCACACACTGAAGTTTTAGCAATTAGCGGAGTTGCATGCAATACAGACTTTATAACACGCTATTCTGATGCCAAATATATGTGGGTATTCAAGGCGGAAACAAATTGCATATCATCTTAGAAGAATGACTTCATTCATTCATTTCTTTTATGATGAAAGTTATTTTTAAAAGCATGCACGATCATGCTTGAACATGTTTTACTATTTCTGTACACTTTCTCTAGCAGCACATATTTATTTGCTCGGCAAGTCATAAGCCCTATTCACAATCTTGTGCAAATGGTCTTTTGTCATTGCAATTGCAAAATTATTTGTACTCTACACCAACAAAATACATTGAAAAAACTCTTAAATACTCTCTCAATTTGCCACCTTCGTCGGCCCTGTAGCAAAAATTAGCCGGCAAAGTAAAAGGTTGAAATACTGTCTATCTTCTCATCTTTCCTAATCTGTCCCCTCAATACTATCCCCTCGTTTTCAGTACCGGCGCAATGCATTGCATATATAGGGGTCATCCCCTGAGTGCTGGTCCAAGATAAAAAAACAGCACTGCAATGATGCCAGACCACAAGTTTGTGAACAGCGCTATAATATCGGTATTTAAATACATTGGAATCACGAAATTGAGTACCCGTTGACACAACTTTTTTGCAACAGGTTTGTTTTTTAAGCTAACAATTTTTTATTCAGACTCAAGTTCAAGTCGGCACTCTGCAAATTATTATTATTTTTTTTTTTAAATATTATTAAATTCAAATTAGCTTTTTTTCATTAAGAATGGAGTATTTGGAATATTTCATATAATCTGAGTACTTTATAAGTCAAATGTTTTAATATCTCACCCAAACCAACTGTAGGGTGTCTACAACAAACGTGCCATTAATACCACTGCATTGGCACTTAAGTCTTTCAGTTTCTTTTTTTTTCTTGGCATTTTAAGCATGATTCTATCTGTCGACAGACGACATTGTCTCAAGTTCCCAACGAATCTTAAAAATGACTAGTACTTTTGCATGGAAGTTTATTTTCAAGTTTATATTAAAACAAACAAACAAAAAAAAAATTTGAATTATAATGAGCAGCAGTAGTCGTACAAGAGGTGGGTGTCACAACAGTTGTGTTGCTCATTTATAAAAATTTAATATTAAGTTTTTTGTTTAATGAGTTTGTTTAGACTAGAAACCAGGCTTCGCAAATGTTTAACAGAAATTTCAAAAAATAAAAAAAAAAAAAACGGCAGGATGCAGGAATTTGTCTATACGATATTCAAATGTGGCTAAACATTTGGCCGTTACAAAATAATTATTTTATCTCAGTCGTAAAGCAGTTCTGAGTCAGTAGTCATTAAGCCACGTTGACAACTAACTTCTTGGCCTTTTATATAATTTGAACGCATTTTGGAATGAGAAATCAAATTAAATATTTATTCCTAAAAAAAAATCTATAGGAAGGGCACGAATAATATTTTCACACTTGCGCCTTAATTGAGGCAATTAAATTCTGACTTTAACTTATGGCATTTTCTTTTCTAAAGAGAATATTTAGATTTTTCCGCAGAATATTATTCCAAAAGAACGCCTTACATGTTTAAAATAACACATATTTTCCAGAAAAGAACATAAAAATTTATAAAAGGCAGAATAAATGCAACATATTACCTAGGGAAAAAAGTTTACAAAATGGTTGATCCTAAAGGTGATCTCTGAAACTTTCCGCTCATCGTTCTCAATAGTCTAAAACACTATTATGTTAATTTTCAAACTGCTCTTTTTTTATATATCTCGGACCAGCACTCAGGGGATGACCCCTACCCCTACATTGCGCCGGAACTAGAAATGAGGGGATAATATTAAGGGGACAGATGAAGAAAGATGAGGAGATAGTTTTTTGCTACGGGGTTCTTTTTTAATGAATCAACCGATTTCCACGTGATAAACGGTGATTGATGTGGTTTTGGAGTTTTAATAAAAGAATCGAGACCTCTGATTGCTCAGATATATAATTTCGGAGTTTTAAAAAAAATCTATTTTTTTTTAATTTTTTTCGTTCACGAACGCCATTTGGACTAAGTTACTGGCGATCGACGTTGTCTTTAATATCAAGAGTTTATGACTAAACTCGTTTAAAAGTTATCGAAATTTAAAAAAAAAATTCCTAGGTTCTTTTTAAGATTTCCCAAAATCTACGTGTTCGAATCCGTCCAAATTTGCAGAAAACCAAAATTTCGTAAAACTTTCGGTTTGCTCGATTCGGTCAACCCGTTCAGAAGTGATACACATAATTACACACACATGCATACAGACACAGTGACACAATCGCAGGAGTAGTCAGGGAACCTTCCTAGAAACTCAGAACGTCGAGATCTGGTGAAAACTCGATTTTTGGAAAGTTTTGCTGAAACCAATAATTTCCCGATTTTTGTGTTTTTAATTTAAAAATTATTTAAGGGGAAGTTAAAAAACCTATTAGTCAATTCGAAGAAGAACTACTTCAATACTCTCCATCCTCTCCATCCAATTCCCTTTTTTCTTATTGTACAGGTATGAAATAATTTTTTTAAATCAGTTACATTTTTATTAAATTTACTAATCCTCAGTTTCGCCTGAAAGCATTTACTCTTAAGTACTAATTGAGCAACTTATTATCTGTATGGTAAATTGAGTTCAATTACTAATTTAATTGCGCAATTAAAGTACAAATTTGAACATTTTATAATCTAACACAGAAAATGTGACTTAAAAAACTAGAATAATTCTCACAACAACGTTTTCAATACCTCTAACATATTCAATACAACCATTTCCATCTTACCTCCTGCTTTCGAAAGAATGCATACTTTCATGCATTCCGATTTTAAGACATTATTTTCTATAACTTATTTACACGACTTTGAATGTTTGTTTAGCCACACTTAATCTCATGTAAAATTTTTGCAGCAAATAATGCATTCCGTTTCTTTCATTATCGAAATGTGCGATCTTTTCATGTTTCCATGTTTCTGTTCTTTCTTTAAATTTAAATCACTTTGTAACGTACACGGAATATTAAATATAACTGTCATATTGTTGATTGGAGATTATAAATATGATTTGTCAAAATACTCAGCCATTCATAATGAATTTTATGAAGAAAATTTTATATACCTTTTTTGTCTTTTGCATGATTTACATAATTTTTTACAATGTTTGCAAACGAAAGCGTGGTGTGAGTGGATAATGCGGGGGCAGTGTGACAATGATTGAAAACGTTATAATTCAATGTTTTATTTATTGTATGCAATTTTTTTTTTTTTGCTTCTTTAGCGTGTCTTGTAATAATTCTTTTTTAAATATGCACACAATTGTAAAATCAAATTTCAATGTCAGTTGAAAATAAAATATTAATTGTTAAATTTTGTAAGTAATTGTGGACGAAGTTGTTTGCAAATATTTCAAAGGGATACTCTAGTGCCTGCGAAAGAAACATTTTCAATTGTATTTTAAAAATCCCATTGCCATATTAACTTCAATTAAAATAAACACAAATATCCTATGTATTGTTCGTAGCGTGTTTTCTATGCAGAAAGACCTGCTAAGGAAAAGTCAACATCCAACTTAAATAGCAGAGCAAAACAGCTGTTTTCAAATGCCGCTACACTTGCGTCATCAGTACTCATGTGTTATTATTTTTTTTATTTTTTTTTTTGGCACAGTTTTTTTTGACACATCACCACTTATTATTTGAATGTGACGACAGTTTTCTAATTTACACAAATTTTATTTGGAAATTGCATACGAGAAGTGTATCAAAGCGATGTTAACACCGCAATAATCAAATGGCAACAGAAGAATTGAAAGCTTCTGTTGCCATTTGATTATTTCCTTCGTGTTCTATTTTGTGATTTTTTTTTATTATTTTCTTGAACCCAAAACCTGATAATTGAATTTGATAAAAAAAACATATTATTGCGGCAGTGCGTTGTAGTATTGAAGGAGACGTCGAAGCTGCCATTGCGGTGAATGGGGAGCGCTATCGACCCATGTTCTTTGAATATTTGCTTCCAAAAATTAATCGGTTGAACATCAACGAAATTTTGCTCCAGCAAGACGACGAAAAGTGCCATACCGAGCGCTTAACAATCGATTTAATGCCAAATCGGTTTGGTGAAAAGGTTATATCGAGTGGTCCTGTTCACGGGAGAGGTTGCGAGATTTAATGCCTCTAGATAACTTTTTATATGTTAAGTCGGAAGCTAATATTCAAGTCACATTTGGCGTCATACGTTTAGATGCTATTTATTTTCCAGCAGTCAGGGGATAACCCCTATATAAGCAGTGCATTGCATTAGAAATACAAAGGAGAGGACAGTATTGAGAGGACAGGTGAGAAAAAAATAGTAGAATGTTGAACTGATCGAATAGACCACGTAATTCGTAACTGTGGAAATTATATTTAAAAAAATAAATGCTAGAAAATTATCCAATAGATTATAACACAACAAATTCACTCCAACAATATTTCTGTTTCGTATTGAAGTTCTCGTGCAACTAATAAAAACCATATATTTAATTAATTCGGCCTAATCTTCGCTAAGCCGAACGAATAAGAATATCAATTACCACACGATAAAATAAAAATCACAAAGGCAAACAGGCATGTTCCAGAAAAGTAAAAGTAAATGAAGTTAAATTTTTTAAATTTTTATTTTTGATTTTCTGCAAAACTAGTAGTTTGCTGTTACATTTTTCAGTTAGAAATGAAAAATTATTTAAAAAGCATACGGAAATTATAGCAAAAAAACTAACAATTTTGGATAAAATCAAAAATAAAAACTTAAAAAATTAACTTCATTTACTTCTACTTTTCTGGAACATGCCTGAAAATTCTATCATTAAGTCTGTGTTCATACGAGTCATGTCTTAATGACAAGATTCTTACTTTTTCTTCTTTGAGCTTTCATTCGTGTTCACACAATTCATGTCTTGTTGACGACATGTACATATACTTGTATTCATGTACATAAAGTTGGGTGCTTTACGAATGACAAAGCAAAACGTAGTGACTGTACATGCGCATGAGTACTCACTACTTTTCCCTTCTCCCTCTTCTCGCCTATAAAGTGACTCGTATGAACACAGACTAATTGAATGATATAAAATCAATAGTGAATGATGTGTTGATTTTGAGTGCATAGATATGTAACCATCCAATGCCGTTCTCTGGTTGCTATTAAAAGATGTGTACGTTGTTGCACCGCATAGGGATTGTGATAGGTTTTAATGTAATATTCCAATTTTTTTAAATAACTGCACGTTCTAAGAAAATTTATTTGAAATATATAATTATATATTGCCCGTAATTAAACTATTTTTTACTAAATCCACTCCATATAATCAAGCAATTAAATATTTACCCTCGTATTCATAAAATTTAAAATGAGTTTGAAATGTATTTTAATCAAATTTTTTCATACAAAATTTTCTTAAAACAGATTTCAAATACGTTTTATTTTTTTATGAATATGGGGGCTATAATTAAATATTTAAGGCCTAATTTATGAAAAAAAATCCCATTTATATTTGTTTAATAGAGCAAATTTTGTAAATTTTTATATTTCGAAAACATTAATTTTATTTTTAAGATAAGAATTTTTTATTCGGACTCAAGTTCAAATCTGCAAATTATTTTTTTTTTATTAACTTTAAGTTATTTTATTAAGAGTGTGGAAATATTTAGAATTCATGATTATAAAAATATTCTAAATAATAAATTAAATAACTTGAATTTAATAAAAATTCGTAAAAAATTACTTGCAGATTTGAACTTGAGTTCGAATAAAAAATTCTTATCGTAATAATAGAAAAAATTTTCATACATAAATTTGTTTTTTTTATCTTGGACCAACACTCAGGGGATGACCCCTATATATGCAATGCATTGCGCCGGAACTGAAAACGAGGGGATAGTTTTGAGGGGACAGATTAGGAAAGATGAGAAGATAGACAGTTGTTTTTGTAGCTATTTCAATTTTTTACTTCGCCGGCTAATTTTTGCTACAGCGCCGACGAAGGTGGGTGCTGTTACTCTGCTTTTTAGTACATGATAGTGTCAGTCGCCGCCAATTATGTTCAGTGACCAGTGGCTATGCCTTCATCATTGAAACAGGCTGGCAACAACTAACACAACCACGCACTAACGCTGATCAGAAGAATTCAACACAATATTTCATGACTCAGCGCGGGATCGAACTCACTACCCTCCGCTTCATAGTCTCGTGTTCTACTGTTTCAGCCAACAGCACCCATTTATAAGTTACTTATTATTATAAAAAAACATAAATTAAGTTATTAATATTAACATTGTCTAAACCAACATCCAATCACTATAATAATTTAATAATATTTATTATTAGAAGAATATGAATACAGTGCTAAGATCTCTTAGAAAATAATGTATACTTGAAGTGTGCTTTAAAATATAAATTTCATAAAAAATTTATTCTATTTAACTATTTTTGCTATGAAGACGGTAATTAAACTCTTCTGGCTCAGTGACGTTGAACTGCCCATACATATGAATTTCTTCAACAATTCAGTCTTGAACTATTCAAGGCTTTCATAGTTATTTCATTGATTTAATTTAACAATAACAAACTTTAAATGAATCACATTTTTTTAAAGCTCGAATATTTACCGCATTTCAACTCTAATTTGTCATACGAAAATTCCAAATTTTATAGGAAAACATTTATACTTTTAATTCAGTTTATTTGTATAATAATTACGAAAAAAATTACACTAAAGTAATTGCGTTTGTTTCTTTGACCACAAATTCACTATTTACACTTGGCATAACCCAGCGAACCAAACAATGGCAACCACCATTCTACACGCAAGTTTCAATTCCCCATAGTATACAGTGAACAGAGTTCCTAAGAACAACTTCCAGGTTTTTTTTTAACTAGAACCAGCTTTCAGGGGAGAACTCCTAATCATGCAATACAGTTTGCTGGAACTGTGGTGATGAGGGAATAGTATTGAGTGGAGGTATGGATTAAGCAGGGAAGTGGGCCATTTTAGTTTTTATTATTTTACTTAACCAGCAACTTTTGCGACAACACCGACCAAGAAGAGCACTCTGTTGACTGATCGGTTCTATGTTTTCGTTACTGAAAAAGCCGACAATAATTATCACAACTAATTTAGATCCCATATTCATGACACTGATCACGATATCTCGCCCACTTCAAAATCTTATTTTCCTTATAAATCTGCATCTATGGTGGGTATCTTCGATATTTGCTTCATATGCTTTAAGAGCGGGGGCATTAAAACGCAGAATAGAGGAGACCAGTGAATGGGACGACTTCTAGAAATATAATTGTCACCAAGTTGATTCGGCAATAAATCGTTTTGCAATTGGCGTTAATGTACAGCGGATTAATTTTGTGAAATAAAAATTCAGTCAGCATTGTTCGATAGCTCTAGTCATTCACAATAACGTAACTGCCTTCATCGTCTTTGAAAAATTATGCCAACGGCCGATAATCTACACCAAACTGAGTTTTTCGGGATGCATAAAAACATTTTTTTTATTATTTTAATAGTTTTTTTTTGCCCAAAATCGAGGATTTGAACTTGGATGGCATGTGGTTTCAACAAGACGGTACCACATGCCGCACAGCGCACGAAACAATGGCTCAATTGGGAGGCAAGTTCGGTGAGCAGTTTCTTCTACGTTTGTGGCGCCTAGATCGTGCGATTTAACGCCTTTATACAATTTTTGTTGTTGTGGGGCTGCGTTAAGGCTCATGTTTATAGAAACAAGCCCATAATGTTTGACGCACCGGCAGACAATATTGAAGAATTTATTATTGAGATAACGGTTGATATTTCGGAGAGACAGTAGGCCAACGCTGGAGCCAGTAAATGAACCACTTGAGGCGTTTACATGATATCGTCTTCAAATATTAAATTATATAAATCGTTCTATCGATTCAAATAAAGATTTCAAACATTTCTCTAAATATTCACCGCTATCATGAATAATTTTTCCCTCGTCATTTTTCCCCTTTTCCCTAAAATTGCAATCATGAAAAAATTCCCCGTGAATGATTTTACGCTAAAATTAAGTTCCCCTGATCGTGAATGATTTTTTTCCCGCGAGTTTATTCACTTTTCCCTTTAATTTATTCACTTAGTTTTTGGTGGGGAATAGAGTAGAAAATGTTAGAATTTTTTTTTATAATTCGAATATTCGAGTTTGCAAATTTTGTTTTACTGTCTTGCCACCGTTAATATGACACAAAACTTATATTTTTTGCAACAACTCAATTGCCTACGCCCTTGTAAAACTTGTTGCTCCAATTCTAAACATTAAGAATATTTTTAATTTGTTTTGTCTGGTTTTCAAAATGTATCCAAATTATTTGACTATTAAATATTTAGTCATACTTTTTTTTAAATATTTTTAAATTATTGCATAAACTTAAATTTTTCAATACAAATTCTTTGATTTTCATGTTGTTTTCGGCTCCTTCTCTTATTTTTGCATTCACTGAGAACTGATAGCGGAAATAATTTTTCACGGGAGATTCACGATACAATTTTTCCCTTCGAGTGGAATAAAAATTTCCTGTGAACAAAAATTCCCTTTATAAATGAAATTTATTTGTTGGTGGTTAAGCAATGTCTATACGCATTTCATTGGTGCTTTACCAAATCGTCAGTACCAATGAAATGCATATAGACATTGCTTAACCACCAACAAATAAATTTCATTTATATATAGTAGTATTGTGACAACAATGTGTCGAATAAAAAGATTTCATAAAAATTCCCTTTGCTATTCACGATAGTGGCGATTGTCTTTTTAATCAAATCAGAAAGCTTTTAAAAAATTCCCATTAATACAATGCGCGGAAATAAACATGGGTGATGCCATATTTCTTACGATTGTATATTCTCTCCCAAAAACTTTATCATGTGAAATATTCACAATAGCAAATCAGAAAGCAATAGGGGTGAATATAAAAAGTACTCATAATCGTTCTTATAGACCTGGCAGAAAGTCAATTTAAGAATCAAACTAAAAAGCAATAAAAATATGAGCTCTCTTTCACAGACATGCCTTACCTACTCTACCTGTCATGGTAATCTATGATTACCATGGATCTCTATGATTACCTACATATTTGCTATAAAACTATAAATATTAAAAATTAAACACGAATGCAAATTTCTCTTGTTCGAACTTATTAATTTTGTTATTAATTTAAATTGAATTAAGATTTATAGGCAATTGTTCGAAATTTGTTATTAAGACATGATAAATATTCCAAGGCACAAAGGAAAGTCAACATCAGTTTTTAGTTATTCAACTTACACAGCAGAGCAGAACAGCTGTTTTCGAAAGGCGCAACGCTTTCATCATCAGTGCTCATGTATAATGTGTTTGTCACCACTTATTACGTGGCTTAGTTGAATGTGATAACAGTTCTTATTTAAACAAATTTTATTAGGAAATTGCATACGAGAACTGTATCCACCTGATGTTAACACATTATTGTTTTAATACCCGTGTTACCGTTTGATTATTTTCTTCATGTTCCATTTTCTGAATTTTTTGTTCCAGTATACCTAAGCCAAACTTTTTTGGTTTGAATTTTTATACCATAATTTTATAGTATAATTATTAATATAAGTATTTTAAGAAATTATTTATTTCTGTGCCACTGTCACAAACTAATTTGTGTCGGCATTTTAAAACTAATTTTGCGTAAAATCTCTAGTCGCCAAATGCTTATTCAACTTATTTACTTTAAAACTCAACGAAATACTCATTATTCTCAAACGTGTGTTTGTACTCGTATGTTTGCTGGGCAAATTGCCTGATAAAGTTATTAAAGTGCGGGCTTATATGAATGGGCAGATGAAGATGTGATGATGATGTGGTACGTGCTTAAGCAATTTACTCACTCACTCACTCTTTTGTAGTTCTGTTTTTTGCTGTTAAAATGTAGCCAAACGTGCGCGAGTATGTGAAGTTTTAAATTTATTTATTTTCAAGTGACTAATGGTGTGTATGACACTGTTAAGTGACATTCAAAGGTCAATACAGTTTAGCAATCTTTTCTTCTTATTTTATTTTTAATTTTATTTTGCTGCGTTTGTTTCTTTTATATTTTTCTTATATGTACATATATATTTTATTCGGAACAAAGCAAATAAGGAAGTTTTTCTTTATCTAAAAGATTTACATAGAATTTAAATGTATTAAAATTCTGAGCGCACAATTCAAACAGAGATGAAAATAAGGAATTTTTTTTAATCTTTAAATATATAAAAAAAAGAAATAGTACACAGCCAAAAATTCTAATTACAAAAAAAAATTATTTCGCTTCGGTTAGAAAAAGTTTGTTTACCCATTAAAATTTGGCTACTTTCATGCAAAGAATAAGTACTCTTCTTTTTTTTCTATTTTTCCTAGGGAACCAGTCAGTTTATCTGTACAAAAAGTATACCCTATATAAATTAAAGTACTAAATTACTTCTACACTAATTTCTATGAAAATGTGAAAATCTGCGCGCATGCGCGTAATAGAAAGAAACATATCGTATAACTTCCTGTTGCCTAAAATGTGTGGTAAAGTAAAACAAATTTACCAAATTATTTTGTTGTTAAAAATTAAAGAAAACAAAAATTAAATAAAACCACTCGACCATAAAAAAAATCACTGTGGTTGTGTTTTGCTGGTGTTAACAACCCGGTTGGTTTCAAATTTATTTTAAATATTTATTTATTTATTTACTTAAATCGCATTCACTTTTAAAAGAGTCCAAAAAGGCAATCTTTTGTTAAAATGATGTAAATAAATTATTTTCGACCTCTCTTGCCATAACAAATATTTGCCAACTTTTTTGTTTAAAAATTACTTTTCTTTTTCCTTTAAATATGAAGCGGTTTTACTTGTTCTGAGAAATTCTACAGACAGTCGTTCAGTGCGTTTAGTTTTATTTCTTATCACATGAAAATTACTTGATTTTATTAACAAGTTGTTAATTTTGTTGGCTACAAGCAGTCTTGGCCTGAAATCTTAGTCATTTATTTATTTGTTTTAATAATCTAATAAATATTAAGTTCATAGAAAAAAATATCTAAATATTATAAATAGTAAATGAAAATATTAAAAAGCTGTTCTGTTCTGTTAAAGTAGGTGACTAAAAGCAGTTCTTTAAAATGATTATATCATCAGAGTTTTCAATTACGATTGAAGGCTAATTGTTCGAAAATTTGTTTTAAATTCAGGAAGGCATGATAAATATTCCAAGGCACAAAGGAAAATCAACGTTAGTTTTTAATTATTCAACTTGCACAGCAGAACAGAATAGCTGTTTTCGAAAACCGCTACACTTTCATCATCAGTACCACTTATTGCATTTGTGTTTAGCTGATTAGATGTATATCGTTGGTGTCATGTAGAAAGGCCCTAACTCTCATAATTGTAACTTTACAGGAGAAGATAAAAATACGACAGAAACTATATCAACTGCATGCAAAATTTATCATTTTAGTACTTTTACAATAGATTTTCCTGACGAGGAGTATTTATATGAAGTATTTTGGAATCATTAAGAAGCTTAATTTCGGTTTATAGCAATTATGTATTTTTTGCGTGGAGATCCTAACATGTCCGTTGAAAAGAGCTTGTATTTTAATTGATTTTCAAATTTGCTTTATACAAGTCTCCGATAAGTCCTATAATAAAGCGTATGACTACATTTTATATTCACCTATATTGCAAGTCAACTATTCCCATGAAAAAATTCCCAAGCTTTCTGATTTGCTATTGTGAATATTTGCCATGATAAAGTTTTTGGGAGATAATTCACAAACTTAAGAAATATGGCAACACTCATGTTTGCTTTCGCGAATTATTGTTATAAGTGATTTTGTAAGAGCCACTGCTTTTTATATTCATCCCTATTGCAAGCCAACTAAGTATTCCCATGAAAAAATTCCCAAGCTTTCTGATTTGCTATTGTGAATATTTGCCTTGATAAAATTTTTGGGAGATAATTCACAAACTTATGAAATATGGCAACACTCATGTTTTCTTTCGCGAATTATTGTTATAAGTGATTTTTAAGAGCCACTGCTTTTTATATTCATCCCTATTGCAAGCCAACTATTCCCATGAAAAAACGCCCAAGCTTTCTGATTTGCTATTGTGAATATTTCCCATGATAAAGTTTTTGGGAGATAATTCACAAACTTATGAAATATGGCAACACTCATGTTTTTTTTCGCGAATTATTGTAATAAATGATTTTTAAGAGCTTTTTGATTTTATGTTAAAACACAAAATTCAGAGAAATGTAAGAAATCTTTGAGTCGATGGAGCGGTCTATATAATTCAATGCTTAAAGATGATTTCGTGTAAATGTTGATAGCGGCTACGCCTCGACAGGCCCATACCATTGATCCATTTTTGGCCTACTGTCTCCAACATATCGGCCACCAATATTTCACGAATAAATTCTTCAATATTGGCTTCAACTGCGTCAACCTTTAGATATCAACCTTAATATACCCCCACAAAAAAAAATAGCCTTAAATCGCTCGATCTAGGCGGCCAATTAACCGGCCGTAAACGTGAAATAAACTGTTTACTGAACTCGTCTCTCAATTGGGCAATTGCTTCGCATGCTGTGTGGCTTGTGGCATCGTCAGCCAAGTTCAGCTCTTCCATTTTGGGCACACAAAATATGCATTTCAGGGCAGCGCTCGCCATTCACAGTAACGTTCCTGCCTTCATTATCTTTGCAAAATGATGATGCCGCCGGCTCATAATTCACACCTGAACACAAAAAATGTACGATGCGCTTTCTTTACCGCTCATGAATTTTGATAATAAAATCCAATAATCTGCATGCCTTTGTCGTTTCTAATCGATTGATGGTTAACCAATAGACCAAACTGAACATGTTTAATGCATTAAACACATTCACGACAGCAGGCTACCGACTACAGAAATAGAATACATGTGTTTATATGGGAATGATTATTTTCACAGCTACACGGCAGGCTGTTGTATTTTGAACATAAAAACACCTGTATTCTGTTGCTGTAGTCGGTAGCCTGCTGTCTGGAATGTGTTTAACACATAATAGTAACATGTGTTACACGAAAACAGCTGAGCTGGCAAAAACAGTGTTGCCAAAAAAAATTTTTTTTTAAATCATCCATTTTATAAGATGATGGTAGTGCTAATATGAATCGTAATTGTTCTCTAATTGCTGCGGGCCCAGACGTGGGCACATAAAGAAACTCTTCTTCCAGGACGCAGTTTCTGGGCTTTTACGAAGTAGAAAGCGGTCCCGTGAAGGCAAACACACCAGAAAAAGAGGGGGTATTGTTTTATTGGAAACACCATTCGATGCAGTTGGCGACGGTAACTGCAATTGCGAAGGCATTTTTAATACTCCTTACCCGCCAAAAAAAAAATGCCCTCTAATATATAATTCAAATTAAGTACAGCAAAAAAAAAATTAAAACTGTCATCTGTCGCTTTAAAATGTCTTAAGACAAATGAATAGCCGGCAATAAAATAATTCAACTAAAATGCTAACAATAATTTGGCATCAAGCCAATTATTCTCATATTAATAATATTATTTAATATCCTCAAATTTAGTTTGCATTATTTTTTGCTTGCAATTGGCAAACTGCTGTACAGGAATCAAAACAACAATAACAATTTGTACAAATTATTTTGACACCCACTTAAATCCCGATGATTTTATACAAATTTATCTTGGCTGTTGTTTCAAGTGACAACATGTTGCTGCTAATCCATGTAAGAGTAAAAAAAATTTTGTTACAATAAATTTTTACAAAGGCGCTGTTTACAGAACCCAAGCAATTAGAATTGTGCTGAAAAATCTTGTATGGAATTTATTTAAAAACTCAAATGCCTATCAAACAAATTGTTATCTCTCTTTCGAAAGGCGGGGTTGAAGCATAAACAGCACACACATAATTCTTCAGACGCTGTAGAGGAGCATGCAATTGCATAGTTTACAAGACGATTTAAGTAAAATAATAATTAATGAATCATTTGATTTGTCACGCATTTGGGTAATTATTTTTACAGGGATTTTTTTTCTGTGATGGGGGATTTACAAGAGGATGTCGCTAAATACAGAAATTTAATTAAAAACAAAATAAACTGAAATTAGTGTAATTTGCTGCCAGCACAATTAAAGCTAGCAGCATGCGCAATCGCCTGCTCCATAAATACTCCTATGCCACAATAATTTACACGACCACATTCTAGCGTACCACCTCGATTTTATTTTTTGCACCGAAGGAAGAAGAAAAAAATCTCCCACTAAGACTAGAATTTATTGGGAACAAAAAAAAAAGGATTTTCTTAAATTCATTTTAGGCATCACCACGATACCAAAATTTTCCATATAGAATCTGCAGTAGCAAAACCGCACTAAATGACCACAAGGCAACTAACAAACAATAAATTTTATTATTAAGTTATCTGCTGTATGCGACCATAAAAAGCCTTTAATTCATTTGAGTTGCATTCCTGATGGTTTCTGTTTTTTCTTTTCTTAGTAAACAGAAGACTCTGTGCAATAGGTAGAGGATATGGAAGCTGCTGCTGATGATGACAAGTGTTTGAAGTTGCATAGTTGTTATTGCTCCAATTCCACAGTCAGTCAGTCAGCCAGTCAGTCGCAAACAGAAGTTGCAATTTGCCAGCCAACAGCAAAAGTGCAGTTGCAACTCTATTAAAATCAATTTGATTTTAATGTAAAATTGTAATTCCACCTTGAGTGTCTAACTTGACGCTTGGCAGTGCCCTTTTTTTATTGCCTACATGCGATTGGCAACTTTAAACTAAAAGCCTTAAATTAGCATTGAAAAGTAAAAAGGAAGGGTTTTTGGGGGGGAAGGGAATGAGTTGGGCGCAAAGCAAGACGTACAAGCCAACAAATTATTTTGCAGTGGCATACACCTGATGCCATAAATGTTGGGTAGGTTTGTCTCTCCGTCCATCTGCATACATAATTTCTTAGCCGGCAGCTAAAATTAATTTCCTATTTTGGTCTTCTTCTCGTATTTATGCAAGGACGTTAGGGACAAGTTCTTGGCATCGTATGTGCTGTTCCAGCCACTTTTGTGGCTAATGTTCTTTTTTTTTGTTTGTTATTTTTGTTGTTTATTCATAATGAATGCAATTATTTTATTAGCGAAGCACAAACCCATTGGATTTAAAGCTTCAATCAATAATTTAAGTTAAAACTGCAATCACACGCACACACACACACACACACACACACACACACACAAATGGGCACACGCAAAAATGGAATGGGCTAAAAAGGAAAGAACATTTTTGCACATTTTCTTGTAATTGTATCAATTCCAATTTTTAGTAAACGTACTCTGGGCAGTGCAGTAAAAGGAATCCATGATGCCCACTTGGCGCTTTAAGCACTAATTTAAGTTAATTATCTACTGCAGAATTAATAGCAATTACTTTTTCATGAGCAAAATATTCTATATCTTTTACACTTTATTCTTTTATATATTTTTAACTTCTCGCTAAGGAAATAAAAGATTTAAAAAAAAACCGGGAAGTTTTTACAGTTACCCCATTTAAAAAAAAAAACGAGTTTTCACCAGATCTCGACGTTCTGAGTTCCTAGGAAGCTTCCCTAACTACTGAGACAGTGTCACTGCGTCCTTATAAATAAATAAACAAATAAAAAAAATTTGAACGGTTGGACCGAAATAAGCGTTTGAAAGAGTTCTGTCAAACTTAGATTTCTTATGAAATCAAAAAGTTTCGGATCGGTAGATTTAAAAAAATTAAAAAAAAACTAAGAAACAAAGTTTTTTTCAAATGCGTGCTTTTTTTTAATAATTTACCGGCCGATTCCATAAGCTACTCCGGTCCTGTGGTTGAAAAACGACGGCTCAAAATCGATTGACGTTCGTTCGTAGGATATCGTGAATGAAAAAATTCGAAGAAAAGAGATATCTTTTTTTAACCCCGAAATTATATATCTGATCAATTATTGTGCCCAGTTCTTTTCTAGGGCTGGAAAACCTACATAAATTCCCGGTACTCATATGAGAAGTTGCAAGGCCATCCCTGAAGTCAACCGCTTTCCAGTTTGCCGGAGTTACATGTTTTCTTTGATCAGACCAATTTTTGACTACATATATAACTACCTTGCCCACGATGTCACTCGATATCAACCTATCGAATAAATATATTTAAAACAAAATTTTAGAATTTGTTTTTGTTTCACAGAGAGAACGATATCGAGTGACATAGTGGGCCTGGCAGAAAATATATTTGGCCGTATGCCGTCGACATGAATCAATGACAACATGACCCCATAAAAAGTGATCCAGAGGCGTTAAATCGCACAAACGATGGCGCCAGTGAACAGGACTTCTTCTGGAAATAAAATTGCACTAAATTAATTTTACTGTATGACTCAAATGTCGTCGGTGTTTAGCTGATTAGTTTTTGGAAACAAAAATGCAGTCACGCTGCCTTCGGTGCGCCGTTACAGTATTTAAAAATAATTACTTACGGTATACTGAATCAATTAATTTATGTAAATCTATTATTTACAAAGATCAGCTTATATGCGTTTTCGTATTACGTTTGCGATATTTTTATAGAAGACTTTCAAGAACATTTAGTGCTTTTTATTTCCAAAAGGTGTTTGGCAGCACTGAATGGAAATGCAAGCATGTGCTTGCATTTTAATTCCTTCTATTACTTGTTTTTGTTTTATATTTTGCAACACGACTGACTGGTTTCGTTTCAGTCTATTAAAAATTACTAGAGTACACTTTTTAGTTGTTTTTTTTTTCATTGTTGGCTTTAGCTTTAGTTACTATTTTTAAACACTCTCACTGGCATAACGCACGCTTACTACCATTTATTTAATGTCTTCCTATAACTTTTTTTTAATGCTTTCATTTGCAAATAAAAATATGTGTATGTATGTTTGTATAGCCAATATTTGTACAAGTTAATTGCTCAGAATTTTCTGACCTTTATTGGTGACGGTACTACTATGTAGTTGTTGAAAACAAATATAAGCCAAGAAGTGTCTTTTACCTAGGCTAATCGTGTGGCCTGACTTGACGCCGTTACACTTTATTTGTGGGCTACGTCAAATACCGGGCTTACGTGGAAAGTCAGTATTAGTGAACTTATCGCTGCAATACTGCCAGAAATGTGGGAAAAAAAGGATAGATTGCTGCAACCAATTTAGAGGCATTCCTTTATGCCAGTAAACGGTATTGCAGCTCGTATATACTAGTTGCAAGATCGTTAGCACTATAATGAAATGAAAGTTTCATCCAAATCAAAACTGTGCGTGTTTTATTTACATAACTTTTAAAATAAAAAAAAATGGAAAATCAAAAAAAAAGTTCCTCCGAGCTTTTGCTCACTTTTTTAATTAGGTATGGTTGCAATAACAAAGATACTCAATTAAAGCACTGCATTACGCATAAGAGTTCGCACATTTGCTTAAAATTCCATGATGTTTGTTGTTATTTTTAGATCAACGCCAGTAATGCCTGCCAATTACATTCATGTTACCAGCAACAACACAAAAATAAAAATAAATAAATAAAAAATACCTACAACAAGTTGTTGTTCTTACCACGTCTGTTTCTCTTAAAAAATCAAAGAGCTCTCTTTATTATAAACAAGTAGTAGGTTCCACTTAATTCAATACAAGCATCAAGCGTTGCCAGATTGATGGTTTTTGTCATATTCAGAATGTAATAGATATATTCAGATTGATAATATTTTAGTTCTGTTTTTAATCGTAGTTACTTTAAAATATATTAACGAAATATTTAAAGATATTATGACCAACAATTTAGAAATATATAATTGAATAATATTAGTATGGCCCAATTTACACCATGAAGTTTATTCATGAATATTATTCATGCAGTTTTTGTTTGTAGGTGAGCGGTGTAGACACGAAGTAGGAGTAGAAAAAACAGCATGATTTCTGTTTTTCCTGAAGTTTTTTGTATATCCTTTCGCACTACTTTTCGTTCTTCTTGTTTTATGTTTTATTCTTTATGCAAACAAAGAAAGTTAAGCGATTGAATATAAATATAGGTACATGAATTTTAAACCACCGTGTATATGCTAGAGGATTTTGGAAGATACTTTGAAAGAGAGATACAAAATATTAATGAATTAAACTTCATGGTGTAAATTGGGCCTATGTATTGTTTTTGACATAAAGTTTAGTACTCGTAGTGGCTGATAAAAATATTTCTTCACATAATTAACATATTTTTAACTTTATGTATTCAACATGATCTTAGAGAGATTCTTAAGGTGGGCACACACTTCGTTCTTGTGAACAGTTTTAACCGAACGGGTAAAACTGTACTGGTTAACACGTACAACGACCATGCACACACACTATACGTTCTTTTTTTCTTCGCAATATTAAAAACAAACGAAAAATTATGCAAATGTCTGTAAACACGCGAATCCGAAATTTTTTAATTTTCAGTATTTTACACTGCCAAAAGCTGTCCTTCTTTATTGTTTGGCCCACACACGAACATTTTTCAACTAACACGTGTGAGAACCGGCGGTTAAAATCAAGACGCGACAGATTTTTTGCACGTTCCAAAAGAACGTCGATTTTTGCCCACATAATAGCAGTTTTAACCGAACAGTTTGAACTGTACGGTTAAAACTGTGCAAAAAGAACGATGTCTGTGGGGCCCTTTAAAGATAAAAAAATTTATCTATTGTAATATATTGTATATATATTTTAGCCTTGGATTTTTTATTTTAAGTAATAATATTGAGCTTGAGTCTTATTTTTATAAAATAATAACATTAAAAACTATTTCTTTACTATGTTTATCAATATTTCGATATCCTCTAGAGATTGAGCTTGACTTTAACTTTATTATTTTTATCCTCTGGATATCGAAATATTGATAAAAATAATAAATGAATAGTTTTTAAAATTATTATTTTATAAAAATAAGCCTCAAGCTCAATATTAATACTTAGAATATATCTATTGTAGATCGCACATTAAATAGGAAAAACATTTGCCACAAAATTACACTCCTACAATAAATAAAAATTCCTATTACAATAGAAAACTAAAGTCATCTCAGTAAAGGTGATTAGAATTGAAGTGAAACGCTTGAAATTCTCATTAAATTTCTAAACGTTTAATTGTGCTGCTAAAGTCTTTTATTGAAACAAAAATATGGGATACCTATAATTAATAAATGCAATATTATCGCTAGGCTTCAGTCGGTATTGTAAAACCTTTTGCTTTACCCGGTAACATTAATCATTTTTGTATAAAAACTAATCCATAAATATATGAAAGTCTTTGTCAACACTTCAAAACACATAGCCAAAAGGCATATGTTCAAAAACCAAAAAACCGGACTTATGGTATAAATAATATTCTATTGTGATTAAAGATATAAACATGTTTGACATTGAAATCCAAAATCGCTATATATTATAAAATTCCAAAAAAGAAAAAATTAACTCATTTGGGTCGATTTAGTTAAAATTGTCAAGCAATTAAGATTAATTCGATAAAAAAGACTTTTTTTACGAATAATTTTAAAGTTATGATTTTCGAATAAGGAACAAATCGATTAATTAATGCCAATTAATCGGATAATTTTTTTATATTAAACAAAAACTTAGAATATGAACAAAAACAATTATTTGAATAAGAAGAGAATTTAGTACTAAAAAAAAATTTAGAGAATACATACAGAATTTCGTCATCTCAAATCGGTATAGCACTGATGTGTTAAATGATACAAAAACAAAAAAAAAAAAACATTGTAAGTGCTTTTGTTCTAAAGTTTTCTACAGGACATACATTTATATATTGAAATTTAGATGAGCAGTTTTTTAAAACAAAATCATTTGACAAACTTTCGCACATACGGAAAACTAAGTTGAATGAAACATAATGTTACAGTTTTTGAAGTGAATGGAATAAATACCTGGCAATACTGTCGTATATATAAACTTATCTAAAGATTTTTTAAGAGCTCCAAAATTTGGATTCCAAAAATACCACACACACAAATGTATACTCACACGTACGTAGCTATATGTGTGTGTGAGATCTATGCACGTTTGCTTTTGCTTTTTAATTTCTTTTGTCCGTGTTGTTTACATGCATAAATTTTGCATCTACCGGCAGACTTTACAGAGCATGAATCCATACTCATGCACACTTAAATAAATTGTAATGCCACTATTTACACAGTGTAAGATTTTTGGAGACGTCATGAGCTCGTATAGAATGTATCAAGGAGAAATAAGGTATAATTGGCGCTGCCAGATGAAATTTAAAAGAAATCTTTGATTAAACATAATGCTTGGTTTGTTGTAAAAGCGAAAAAACAATATATATATATATATATATATATATATATATATATATATATATATATATTGTTTCTTCTTAAAGAATTGTTTCATTTATTTATTTTAATATGCGAAAATTAATGTCTGATAGAGATAAAATTAAGTCGTTTATAATAAATGGACTTTGCAATGATATCTCTAACTTAATATTCATATGCTAGTTAAATTTAGTGGTATCATTACTATTTTGATTCCACTGTGCGCAATTAGTTTATCTTTTGACTTGTGCGTTTTGACAACAAATAAATGAGAAACATTCTCTGGAAGCAGCGAAAGATGAATGATACATACTGCCTGTGCTGCCATACGATCTTTTTTGTGGGAATCTCCCAAAAGCTAAATAAATATCTTATATACCCTATAAATGTGTGTATTGTATATAAGCGTAAAGTAAAACACGTTTATACCAAAATTCTTCTGGTTTCTTGACCTCTTTTTAATTATTATTGTGTTCTGATATTTTTAAGCTTAAGTTCTCTTTATTTTAATTTAATTTTTAATTTCAATAAAATAATTAATTTCCTGAAGAAGTCACACAAAAGAGTGAAGAAATATTGAAATTAAAAATTAAATTAAAATAAAGAGACCTTAAGCTTAAAAATATCAGAATATGTTTATACTAAAATATTAATTATGAATTATTTATACCGAGAACGGAGTTTATTTGTTTCAAACAGTGCTGTACTACAAATGCAGAATATAGTTTTCCTTTACTTATTAGTGATATATGTGGACATACACATACACGTTTTTTTAAATTGAATATTGTTTTTAATGGTATATATTATTCGAACATCTTAAAAAATTTTCTGTTAAATAAATTGTCTTGTGTAATATTCTAAGGGAATTAGTCCTCAGACTTCATATATGTATACAGTGAAAGTTCACTTAGTGGACAGCTCTTATAAGCGGACATCCCTCCAAAGCGGTCAATTCCTAAAACTTTAGAACCGATATCATAAACCCGAATAAAAAACATTCCCTAAAACGGACGCTCCCATAGCCAGCGGCGGACACGAAAACAAAATTTTTTTGGGCCAAAACATTATAATAAGCGGACATTTGAAAAAGAAATAGAGCATGTACGGCTTAAAACTGTAGTAAAAATGTCAAACAAATAATTTTCAGTGTTTCTCCTATTTTTATTGTGTAAGCTGCATATTAGAGAAATAAGATATAAGGGCCTATTTCTCATCGTCGAATGAATTCTTTCTTTCGCATAAACACATTTGAAACAAAAACAATTCATAAAATGTTGTTTTTGTTTTAAGTATATTTGTACGAAAGAAAGAATTCGTTCGACAATGAGAAATAGGCCCTAAGAAAACCATAACATTAAAAAAATATAAATATTTGTTGTTTCAATCTCCTTTATTCTGTAACTATTTGTCGACGTCAACGCAAAGACAATACTCGTTATGGTGAACAGTTCTGCTGATGGCCTCAGAATATTCTCTAAGGGCTACAAAGTAGCAAGAGGCTATTGAAAACAGACAATTGGTGAAGAAAAAGTGTAAATAGTTGTTCTAGTTTTGATATTGTCTTGACGTTGACGTCGACATATATTTACAGAATAAGAGGGAATATTAAATCCCAAACAAATGTTTTTATTATACCAAAAAAACAGGCCCTAAATTCCTATTCTACATGTAGCTGACATAAGAGGTGAAGAATAAGTTAAATCAATACATTGGGTAACACTGCATGCATGTTAATAACCATAGAAAAAGCAACAACAACTTGTAAATAAGAAATAAAGCAGCACTAAAATGAAAACGCAAGAAACCACTGACTGACTATTCAACTACTTAAACACTTACAAACAAAATGCATTAAAAATACAGGTATGGAAGGGGGACAATTGTTGCAGAGCCTAAACAAATGAATGATACTTTTGTTGTTTTTGGTTTTTGGATACAACTGAGCACAGGGCTGAAGACGAATGACATCCACAACAAAAGTTTAGTTGATGAGTGATTTTCGTTGAGTAAAGTCGTTGGCGCGCTTGATTAATTCATGGTAAAGAGAATGTTTTTTTTGTTGTGTGATTGTAAAATAAATGACAAAAAACCATAGAAACGAGTAAGAAAAAGAAGTTATTAACGGAATGAATATATATGTGGTGTGTGAAAAGATACAAAACTAAAGTAGTTAAGCCGGAAACTTTCCTAAAATAACTACAAAGTAATGAAGTACCAAATAAAATGCTCAGCAGAAAATTTATGTGAATAATTTTTAATTTTGCTTAAAAAACTTGGATCGTAATGCGAAAAGAATATATTACTTTACTTTAGTGAACTGGAAAAATATGCACGCAGTAATAAGTGTTAATAGTTTAATGACTTAATACATAGATATTTCTTTGACAATTCCTTCTACCTATAATATCTAGCAGAAAGTTTGTAAAATAATGTGTAAGCAGATTATTTGTAAAAATTTATTATATTTGTATGTTTATAAGTGTGTAGTTATTAAATATTTGATCGGAGGTTTTATAAATTTTTGGCTTGTATTGTAATTACATAGGTACATACTTTTGCACATACATACATTCATACAAATATGTATGCACGTACATCACAGTTGAATTTGTGTGCACAAAAGTCCTCAAAAATTTACTAAGAAGTTACATTAAAACAGTAATTGCAAAAGCAAAATGAAATAACTGAACTCACACAAAACACAAATTTAAATAAAAAACAGAGTTATAAGAGAAGTAAAAACAGCAACAAAATATTTTGCACCGAACAAACACAAAATAAGATCCATTAATTGACAGTGTGACCATATTAAACATTGTTCTTATTAAGATGAGAAAACATATTGTTATTGAAATGTTTATGAAAAATAATTATATGAAATTTGCGATTAAGGCGGTGCAGAAATATCTGAGTAACATATAATGACTGTTTCACGCCTTGGTAATACAATTTGTTTCTGTGCATGATTTAAGTGCTGCTTTTTCAGTTTTCATAACTCTTACGTCGTGCAAAAGTTTTTGTACTTTTCAGGTAAAAATCATATTATGTGAATGTATTAAAAATTTTGTCTACCCACTATAAAAATTGTAAATGTTTGCTTTAAAACCGATTTCATCTGGAAATATTTAGAAAATAAAAATGTGTTACTTGCTTGTAGAAAAGAAAATGCCATTAATATCTATGCATATTACATTCATACATATTTATTTATTTATTTAATATGAGTTTCCAGAATTCTTTTGGAATTAAATACATTAGATTGAGCAATATAATCAATTGTCATTTCCCTAATAATTTTAATGCTATCAGAAATTAAAATTTGTTTTACAAATCTAGGCCTAATAAAAAATTTTATTAATATTAATGTCAAGCAATATTTTAAAGTTACATCTAATTATTATTTATTTTTTTTTTTGGTACAAAATTAAAAAGTCGTTTTTCTATGATCTTCAAAATGTATTCCAAGAGATCTATTTATTTTAGTAACGATTTTCTTCCATTTATTGGATGAATCGTATATGACAAGGACAGGCTTCGAATTCTTAAAATATTTTAAATTTTGTTTCCAGTGAAATAAACTATTAATAGGCATTAATTATGTATTTATAATTTAGATATGCTAATTATTATGGAGTATTTCTAAATCATTTAAATTAGGTCAGCTTAGTGACGCATAACTCTTCGTTGTGTCAATTCGCTAATATATTTATGATAAGATAGAAAATAACTACAAATATAGATAGGCTTCACAGAATATTTAAATATGTATGAATGTATAGGTATATTCATTAAATTTCATATAAAAAATAACAAATTTATAAGCTCAAGGAAGCTGTTAAATTGAAATGTAAAAATATGCATTGGTCACACTGTTTATAGTTGCAGTCAAAAAAGTGAAGAAGAGCCTGCAATTGTTGTTGTTTTCTCTTGTTTTTGTTTTTAAGTGCAAAGGTATTTGCCAATACAACTCACACTACTTTGCATAGGAGCATGTGTGTTTGTTTATGGATAGAAAAAAAGCAAAATGATGAAATTGTATGTCAAAGTCAATTGTCATTGAAGTCGGTGTTGCAATATGATGTATGTACATATATAAATATACGGTATTTATGTATGTACATATATATGTTTTGCGTAAATTAAGATGAAGGGTATTAGCAGCAATCGAACTTCGTAATTATGATGGGTAATAATAATAATTATCATGTTCATGACGAAAATTTCAGTTGAACTTTGGGGATATTGTACTAGCAGTTATTAAATGCAAGCTTTAGGATTTTCTTTACCGTGCGCGGTAGTTTCACAGACTGAACCTGGACGAGTTAATCGTCATTCCATTTTTACAAACTTTATTTTAGATAGTTTTTGGTTCAATGGGTCTTCCAAATGTTTTGTTATCGCTTAATTACCCATTTGTATTTGGAAAAAAAAGTAGTTTAACAAATATTTGGCAATTCTAGCCATAAGCTCTAGCAGGGTTGGAAATTGTAAAGTTTGAAAGCACTGTGAATGGCATAATATTGAAACTGATCACTTATTTAAAATATTAATTAAATGAGGATTATTTATTTTTTACTTTTTAAGCTTTTATTAGGCTTTTTATTTTTTTTTTATAATATTTACAACTGCATTTTAATGAAATCTCATTATATGAATTCAAGAATTTTCAAATCAAAATTAGTTCATCCTCCTTACGTTAGAATATAATTTTTTAAATATGAAGAGTATGGCTAACACTTCTAAAATCCTTAGTGGAGTCTTCTAGCTTCAAGTTTGGATTCCAACATTGGCAAAATATCACTTTCACGTACGGCTTCATAAATATTGAACTTGAGAGCCAGTGCGGCCCAAAATTTTAATGACACGTTCAGAAACAACTGGTTTGTCCATTCTGATTAATATAAATTATTGCTTTTCCGGATGTATACGCGTGTTAATCACACTCGGTGTGACAGACGAAAACAGAAAGAAGGTCCACATAATTGTTGCAAAATAACTATTTTTAATTGTAAACCCTTTCAAATTACAACCTGAGAGATTGCAAATTTCCAAAAAAAAAAGTGGCAACTTGAACAGGATTTAAAAAGTAATGACAATTTTATTACTTAATAATATACCATACAAAAATTAAATTCTATTTTTTCTCTTTTATTAAATTTTTCCTCGCAACCAGTTCTGTTTTATATTCCTTGTGACGATATAATCGCATCCGATATATAATGAACGTGTAGCAGGTCCCTTATAAGTGATAATTAAAAAAGTATGACAATATGTACCTGCTTTTATTTCACCTTTAACAGATCAAATTTCCAACCCTGCAGGTCCCATAACACTTTTTCTACGATTTTGTTTATGTGCAACTAACAAAATCCTATAGCAAAACAATAACAAAACAAGCTAACTCAGTGCAACAATGACGACAACATTAAACTGTCAAAGAAACCATTAAAGTTTTTCTTTTTGTACTACACAAAAAAAAATACCACCTTCAGCAGCAGTTGAAAATATAATTTTCATTCAAGTGCATTTGAAACTGAAATCGATCACCCACCACCACCTCCACCACATTTGTTTTAATCATTTTTACCGCTGACATAAATTCCTTAATAATGTGGCAGAAATATTTTACAAAATTTTATAGAAAATTTCTTCACAAAAAAATTCATGATTTTGTATTTCAGCTAATTTATTTTTCCTACAAGCAACTGCTTTTTGTGTAAAATAAATGTTTAGGAGTGTTAAATTCTCAAGTGTAACCCACTAGAACAATTGAGTGGGTTAAATAATCCAACGACAAGAAAATACATACATACATATGTACATATGTATGTGCATATGTACATACATATGTAAATAAATGAATAAAGAAACTAAAAAAATGGTAAATAATATCATATTCCGGATTGAACAAAAAATTGAGTGTTGAATAGAACTTGTATGTGCATTTAAGTGTTTTTCTGTAAAAATATACTAAAAACTGGGCAAAAAAAGAATTTAAATAAAAAGACTTGGTTGGTTCTTGCTGTAAACATACGACAACTAAGGATCTGCTGAAATCGAAGGTGAGTGTTTTTTTCAAGTCCCTCTTTTATTTTAATTTTTATTTAAAAAAATCTTTAAAATGTTACCAATGGAGAAAAGATGAATTATTTTTTATTATAAATTAGACACCTATAATTTGTTTCAGAAAAAAAGTTTAGCCGGACATATTTTATTTTGTATGAAAATGTGTGATCTCTTTTATTGAGAGTGAAAAAGAAAGGCACTAAACTTTATATAAAAAAATTTTCTTAAGATAAAAATTATGTCTAAAATAAATAGGTGAATTAATTTTGATCTATTTAATATTTATCTACTGCCATAGAATCATTAACTGTGGAATGTGTCACTTTTGTTTATTTCTTTGTCAATAAGTTTCCTCCCTTAGAAGGAAACTAAGTAACACAAATAGTAGGGAGTTAATCATGACCGTAAGTTGAGCTTCAAGTTCAATGCCAACTCAGAAGGGAATCTGGTCGGTGACGGCGCATGCTGGCTCTATGCAATGATCCATACGATTACAAAAACATTTATATATTACAATGCAAATGAATAACTAATTTTTCGAAAACATGCAAAACTTTTTTAAGTTTTATTCTAAAGAGTTGCATTAAGGCGGATTTCTTATTCCCAATTGATAAAATATTGCAATTTTTTATTAAAAAGTGCAAAAACTGCAACATTTTTTGCTAGAAAAGAAAATAGCATCAGTGTTTTAATGATGGCTGAATTTTTGTTTGCGAAGTCTTGCCAGACAGTAGCGTCTGATTTCCTATTTAAGCATGCATTTTTTCTCAGCATTTTTCATATTTTGAAAAAAAAACTGTTAAAAGGGGTGCTTTTAAACTGCTGGTTTTATCTCTATCTGTCAATGTTGACTGCTTCAATGGAAAACTACTTGAGATCGCTTGATATTTAGAAAATTTATGAGCTTTCAAAGTATTCCTGCACCCGCAGTTATCCACTTTGGTGATATTTGGAGCTACCGTGTTGATGCCTCCAAAGATAATGATTAAAAAATATTACACTTTTCCTATAAAAAAATTTAAGTTACTGATTTGCTGCCATTTTTTTCAATTTCACTCCATATGACGTATTAAGAAAATTCAAGAATATATATTTATCAATAACTTCTTTGTATGGGGTTTAAAAGTATCTGGGGCCAATAAAAGTACACACAAAAAAAAAAAATAATCAAAATTTTAGGTACAAAGAGTGTTGGAACAGTTTTATGTAAAAGAACTTGAAAATCAATCACAATAAACTTTATGTTATTTGACTAGAATCAGTTGTTATAACTTTGTTTATTTTCGTATGCGTACTTGATTATATAAAAATCATTTTATGTTAAGATGTCATACAAAAAAATAATAATAATAATAAACAGGTAGTTTATCTTGCTTCTTTTCATTTGTTCTACTAAAAGTACTTCTGCCAGTGAAAAATATTACGCCAAATTATTTATAACTAATAAAATACAAAGTGCAGTTGAAAGCATTTAAAATGGTTGGCTGTGTCAAAAACATTTAACTTTGTTGTTGTTGTTGTTAATTGAACTGGGTCATTTACCCAGGCTATAAAATTTATTTTGGCAATAAAACGATTGCAAATATGAGGGGCACATTTATACATATTTTTTCACCAATAAACCGTTTGCCTGACTAAATGACTCAAGCCATCATCAAACGAATATGACTGCGAAAAACTTTATAGCACTATTATAGCAAATAATGATGGCATCCACTAAGCAAAAATTGTAGCATTAAATTCATTAATAGGCTAAAATTGCTCGACAATTTGTTTTAAATTCCGGACAAAGGAAAGTCAACATCAATTTTTAATTATTCCGCTAACACAGCAGAGCAGAAAAGCTGTTTTCGAAAGCCGCTACAGTTTCATCATCAATACTCATGTGTATTGTGTTTGTCACCATTTTTAGAAGATTTGCATAATTTTTGAACATACAAATAATGCAATAGTTAAGGCTAATAAAATCAATGAAAGCTAATACTTGTTAATGGTTTAAGTGTTAGACTATCATATATACGAGTATTGATAAACATGCATACCATCACTAAAGATATAAAAGTAGGAAGCCAACTGCCAATACGGACCATATGATTTTGACAAGTGTAAATTTTTTTTAATAAATATACATACATATATGTAGCTTTTGTAACTAAATTTTTGCTTAAAATAAAATTAAAAAATTATTTCATCATTTAACGAACACGATCTGAGTGAATAGGCAACCTGCAACAATTTAATTGTCACAGTTTTGAGAATATCTCATATCATAAGATATATGTAGCCTGAAGAGACTTTTTTGTCTTTCCATAAGGTTACGGGTTATAGAATTCTGGAGCTGATTGCTCCACACAACAAACACTAAAACAAATTTTAAATAAAATATTAAATTATAACCACTACCGCCCAATAAATATTTAGGAACAATTTTAAACGTTTTCGTTTCTCCTATAGCAAAACAGCTGTTTTTGTTTACATTTATCGCAGTGCTGCCACAAAATTATTTTTGAAATTACACTTAATAATTTACCGCCGTTTAGTTAAAACTATACGTGAATTCAAGTGTTAGTGATTTAACTAAACCATTTAATTTTTTTTTTTGAGTCAAGTCAAAATTTAATTTCTCCAGCTAAATGGAAATAGCACTGTGTGCTATTTAGTGTAATTGTCATAAAGTCATAATATTTTAGCCCAGTTTAAAAAAGTTGTTGTTGTGCTGCATACAAAAAAGTCATAAAATAAAAGCACTCTTTCAGGTATGTTTTTGTTCTGTCAAAAAATAGATCTAGAGATCTGAGTCGAACGGCTGAAAATCTTTAGGCGAAACGGCGAAAGTGTGTGTTTGCCGCCGTTACTTAATATATGATTCACGACTAAAAAACGGCTAAAATATTATTCATACCTAAATGTCTGTACATTAAATCACATTTTTATAACATAAAAAAAAATAATTAAAAGAGAACTAAATCGCAAAAACTAAATATATGCAAGTAAAAAATTTTCCTCGTTTAACTTACGTAGCTGGCAGCCACTGAACGTTTTTCCATATGCCGCCGCAAAAAAATATTTGTATTCAGCTCATATCAAGACAGCAGCTGATCGACTATGTTATGACGGGTTGTTCACACTAGTCATATTTTTCGTGCTATTATTTTATGACTTTATGACTACAGTGTGAATCCCCCAATTATATGTTACGTTAAATTTATTTACTGCTAGCTAGTACTTCCCTCCCTCTTCTATCATCACTAACAGCACATCTCAACCCTTGAACAGCTGATGGTACAATAAATATTGTGGCGAGCGGTAACCAATTTCTATATGCCTGCATTGCATCAACAGTAGACTTCAAACTAACTCCAAAATAACCAAATCTCTTAGCTTATTTACAAAGTTTCAAAAATCATTAAAAGTATTTAATACAAATTTTTTGTACAAAGACAACAATATCTATTCTTTAGTCGAGTTGATTTTTATTAGTCCAGTTTGTCAAATTCGGAGTAAAGCTTTTTGCGTATCTGAATCTGGCATCCCTAAAACCAGTTGATTTATTAACCATTTTAGAACACCTTGTGAATTACATTATTAATAAAAAATAAATAAATAAAAAATATTTACAAAATATTAAATTAGTCACACAATTCTAATGCAAAGCGTATGAGACTTTTTGAAAAGTGTATAAAATTGGCCAACACAACAAACAGCCAGTGGTTAGGATGTCACCTAGATATTTGTTGATATTTTTGGCATCATACCGCCATATGCCATCAACATCATCATCATCGCCATCACTTATTTTTACACACCACCATGCAATCATTATGATTTTGAAATGAAATAGTGCCGGGGTTTGTTACAATTTTCTGTTTTCATAAATTTTTTATTTGTACTCATTCACATTCAATATTTAAAATTTGTGTGTTGATTTTTATTTTTTTATTTTTTATTTTTGAAGAAATACATTTTTTCTTATTTTAAATCATTTCTTGTTTAGTTTTTAGTAGCTTTTGTATCATAAAAATCTTGCCGACTCTTTTTTTTTATAAAAATCTTGCCGACTCTTTTTTTTTATAGTTGTATGCATTTTATGATCTCATGTTGAATTTTAAATACTTTTGTTTTTGTTTAGTTTAAAATTATTTTTCCATTTTTGTTTTAATTATTTTTTGAAATATTAAAATAAATCTATTTTCGCTGATAACCAACCTTGTTAATAGATTTAAGACTATTATTGTTATTAGTTTTTTTTTATTTGTGCTGCAAAGTATTAAAATGATTTTCTGTGTCTGGACATAAATTTTATTGTAATGAGAGAACGGAAATAAATTATGAATATATATTTAATTGCTTTTGTTTTATAATGATCAAAGATTTTGATGGGCTGTTTAATCTGAGATTTTTTTTTTTTGCAAATAAATCTGGCTGTTTCGACGAGATGTGGGAATGGGCTTGTCACAGGATCTAAAACATCAAGGTTTAGAATTTCCCTTGAAATTTTGTAACGATCGGAAATATTTTGTAAATAAATTTAAAATGTTTAACCTACTGGGTCAGAGTTCCTTTAAGACATTTTTGTGCCCAATTTTAAAGCTCTATTTTGACAGAGCCAGGATATTGTCAACATATGTAAATTTAACGAGCAACAAACGTGTATGATATATAAGGGGTTTTGTAAAAAAAAATAAAAAATAAATCATCAATAATCGAGGACTTGCGTTCTAAGTCGTTGCCCTCTCCTAACAAACACAATTTGAAACAAGCACAGAAAATGCTAATTTACTCTGACATCATGAAAGTAGAATGAAATAAGCAGGTTTTTTGGAGGCCGCAATACACATTTTTCTTTGGGCAGGTGCTTCTTGCTTGCTTTCTGTTTTTTCTTCTTTTTTTTTCCTGTAGCTGTCAGTTGTTGCAATTATTGAATAATACAACTAATATAATAATTTGCATAATTTTCTTATTGAAATTATGCAAAACTATATGTTTCATAAATAATTATTTCTTGGGTGTGAAGCTAATCTATATGCCCGCCAATTTTTTTCTTTCTAAATACTAGCCGCTACTTTCTCTACATGCATTTATATGTTGTTTTTGCATTTCTTTGTCTCGAATTGTTATTTTACAGTTTTAGAGGTTACAGGTGTTGGTTGTTCTATTCTCACCTCCATAAATTTTTGCAAGAATTTTTTGTCGTCTAGAAATTGGATACCAAGTGTTAAGGTTTGCTTGTTGTTCGTTTTTTTTTTTCAAATATATTTCTGCTTTTACCATTTGTTTATCTATAAAATGTTCTTATTTATTTAACGGCTGCAAAATAAAATAAATAAATATTTAACCTACATGCGAGTACTGGGTATTTTATTTTTGCTCGATTTCAAACAATTCATACCTTAAAAAGTCATTTATTCTACACGACTTTTATCACATTTTATTTTTATAGGTTGAGGCAAAAAAAAAAAAAAATGCGATAGTTAGATATTTGTTTAAAACCAGCGTTACACTGTGTGTTTTGCATGAACTGGGCTTGAAACCCCCGTCTGTATGTATGCATGCATGCATGTGTATGTGTGTGGGTTTAATTTTCTACCCTTCTAGAGTTTTATTTAGTGGGCCAATGTTAGTGAAAATTGTTTACATGGAAATTACGTGTTAAACGATAATTTAAGTTTAAATAATATAAATTAAAATGGAATATATTTTAGCCACACACGCAGCATGAAGAACAGCATGTTGTTGTTCTTCGGTTAGAATGTTGGTGTAAAGGAAAAGTTAAAACAAATAAATAAATAAAAATCGATAAGAATAGAACTGTTTCATTTTTTTAAATATGGGTGATTCAATGTTGGTAGAATTTAAATACTCAACTGATTGCGATTTTTGAAAATGTTCTTGGAAAAACTTTAAATTGTTTGCGCGCTATGCAATTGAATTATTGTGAATAACTAACGTCATTTGTGCATTTCTAAGGAAAATAATAAAAAACAACGCACTTAGTTTTGAGTAGCTCAACTGAATGTCACTCTGTCTGTAGCTTTTACTTATTTAAATGTAAAATTATTATTCATCATGTATATTTCATTTTAATATATTGGAAAACTTTACAAAATAGGAACAAATGCCAACAGATATAAAAAACTGCATTAGCCCGATTCCAAAATGTCTCACCCAAATAAAATATTACAAAAATCAAATTCATTATTTGCTTTAGAACAACATCTTTTTTTCATTCTCATATATATAATTTTTTCGAATCACTGGATCTTTCATAAATTGTTTTGCTTTGCTTCCTAGTGATTCATTTAACTTGAAACACACTTTAATTGATGTTAAAGACCAATATATTTATCAATTTTATTAAAAATTACTTCCAAGGCAAACAAAAAATTACCACACACATCAAAGAGCCAGTGAACCGGTGAAATGCCTGAAAATTTCATAAAAATTTGAAAAAAATTTGCATACTCTACATATTGAAATGTTAAAATAAAAAAAAATCGACTAAAAGTCAAAATATAATTGATAACAAGTGCACGACAATATCAAAAAAAATATTCAGGAAAAAGTAATAAAAAAAAAGAAAAACCGCTGTATTAAAAAACGCTAAGTGGGATAACATTGAACAAAACAAATCTATTCAAGTTTAATTCTGTCCACAGATCAAATCATGTTTAGAACCATCCCACACATAAGGAATACAAATCAGACTTAAATGTTATTTCAGAGATGGGATTGTGAGATGCATATCTTATATAGAAGATGTTTCAGTAAGAATAAACTTTTCGATTTTAAAATAAAATCGCATATGTTTGAGAAAGTTGTGATTTTTTTTTAAGGAATTGTAAAGAAGAATAAAATATTCATTAAATAGTCCCCACGCACTCTAACGATAGACCATTGTTATTTATTTTTTTTTAATGAAATTTTCCGTGACTTTTCTACAGATTTGAACTCAAAAATTGCTTCTAGCTTATAAACCCGAGACTTCACAAGACCCCAAAGAAAAAAAAAACACCGCCTTAGTTGACATCAGAATTTTTTTAATATAATTTATGCCGGAAATCGTTGCTGCAATAATTCAATTGTTTTGTGTGCGGTAAAAGGAGGTGGCATCGAATTCCTGAAATCACATGTCGTCCAGATGCATGCCGCTCAGTTGAGGCCACAAGAACTCCATTATCATGTTTCTGCAATGAATACCATTCACAGTCACTGCGATTTTGGCATCTTCAAAAAAGTAAATCCCATTCACGGCGCCCGACCAAAATCCTCTCCAGACAGCTCCTCGTTGTTTCTAGTAGGTTGAATGAGGATTTTCTTAGCCCCAAATTCGAACATTTTTGTGCTTTCACGAATATGATTTTTTTTTATTCGAAAACTTGGTAATGACTTCACTTTACTCCATTCCTATTGGACACATTACCAGAGCTTTCCAAGGTCTGCTGTTTTAAGATCCTGAATGGAGAAGGTGTGGTACCAAAATTTGCAAATTTAAAGTTATTGAAAATGATGCTCTCGGTCTATCGGCGACACTTTCGTTTACAGTAACAATTGTTACAAGCGACCGACAGGTACGTTGACGCACAGTAGCCTTATTGGTCATAAATGATTCAGTTTCTTAATTAAATTTTTTACAAGTCTTGGAATGTTTGACACATAAGATGGACTTTCTCGACTGAAAGTTCTTTGCAGTTTGCGAGCGGTCTCATTATGTCCTTCTAAATTATCACAATTATAACGCGTTGCTCTTTCTTAAGGCCGAGACACATAGAAGCCGTCATACGTTATACGTCGACTTTTTCAACTGACATGAACGTACTGTCACGTCAGTACTTTGTTGACGGATATCAAATCAATTGTATGTCCTCCATTTTATTTATTTATGTTAAATTTATATATTTTTTAAAATTGTTTTGCATATTATTTAATATTTCCTGGACACACAATACAAAAGATTAATTAAAACAATTTGAAAAACTCATCGATTTCTGTCAAAGTATTCAACGTACGTCAAAAGTTAAAAGTTGGCCAACTTTCGTACTTTGCTTTGACGCAGAAGTACTGAATGTGACAACTCACATAAGAAAGCATGTATTTCAACTCAGCTGTCAGTTGAAAAAGGCGACGTATAACGTATGACGGATTCTATGTGTCTCAGCCTTTAAATTGCATCCATCTTTGATAAGCGGAATAAACACATATCACAGCTGTCACATTTCAGAGTTGCCACTGGCACAAAAGAACAAAAAAACACTAAAATTTAATAAAAAGTGCATTCTTACGGAGATACCTTTTATAAATATGGGACCGTTTTTTTGTGGTACACTTTTAAGTATTTTATCGGCCACTAATATTGATGAATCATATATCGTTTAAAAGATATTTTATTGTAAATATGCACAATGGGTAGGAATGTCCTATAAATATGCATAATAATATGCAGACTAATATGATTTGACAGCAATGAAAAGGTGTTCTGAATATAAAAATCCTGGAACTTTTAATATTGAAGGTCGTTTAAGTATTTTGTTTTAAATTTAATATTTTTTATTTTTTAGATGTTCTTAAAATTTTTTAATAAAAGGGTCTCCATATATCAGTTTCAAAAATAAAGTTAAATAAAACTCATAGATCCATGACATCCATAAAAAAGCCGTCGAGAGATATCGGCAGAGTTTTATTTTCAGTTTTTTTATTATTTCTATCTTCTCATCTTTCCTAATCTTTCCCCTCAATACTATGCCCTCGTTTTCAGTTCCGGCACAATGCATTGCATGTATAGGGGTCATCCCCTGAGATAAAGAGAAAAAAAGGAACATTAGCCCTATTCACAGTCTGGTGCAAAACGTGTTGCATCGTTGCATTTGTAAAATAATTGTACTCTCCAACAACAAAATACATTGAAAATGTTCTCAAATGCTCTCTCAATTTGCAAATGCTATAATACAAGACCATTTGCACAAGATTGTGAATAGGGCTATTGTAATATTTCGTTCTTGCAGTACATGCTTTCTGACCACTTTTTTCTTCGCATTTCAAGCGGTATCGGGCCGATAAATTGACGAATATTGAATTTTCAATGCTCCAGCGTTAGGAAAAGCCGCGTACTCTCCATTTGTAATCGTGCACTGTTATGAAAATAATTCTTCTCTTTTATTTTTATATTGCTTTACTTTATTTCTATTTTACTTTATCATGGAAATCCTTATAAAATGCTGAAAAATTACGTGCGTGCTGTTTGTTAGCAGTTTAATTTCTCAAACGAATAAGTAAAATAACTGACCCAGTTTCTAATACGTAAAACTAAAAGACTATATAACAACTTCATTATAGTGCAAAATATTCTCTAGCTCAAATTAAAAAGCAAATAATTTACTACGTACAATTATACTAAAAGATAACATAGAACAATGAGATATATTTATTTAATAACCATAAATGACGTCAAATTCACACATTCCAGTGATGCAGGCATTTGGCTACGATCGTGTACTTCAAATGAAAAAAGAAAAAAATATAAAAGAAGCGAACAAATACGAAACTGAATTAAACATTTAGTGCAAATTAAAAGCCTCTACCTGTGGCATGTTTACAGATAAATATCTTCTTTTAAGTGTATACTTGGAAGTTAATAAATTTAATTGATTTGAAATAAGACAATAAATTTTGTGAAAAGGAATTTACTGATCTACATAAAATTGATTGATTGATGGGGGGTTTTTTTTTGTAACGTCACACATTCTGTTGTTCAATTATTGTTATGAATAACTGTTTTTTAGGCCGGAATCCTCAACAATTTAGTATTACATATTTTAATTACTTCATGAGGCAATTAAATAGTTTCATTAAGATATGATATTGCCTTTAATTAAATAATTGATAGGTCGGCCTTTTCTCGTACAGGTGGATGGTCATGCACTTCGTTAGTATTTTTGTATAAAATCTTTTGCTGTTGTGGTTTTGTAAATAGTTGATTAGAGAGAAAAATTTAATACAACGAAATGTCAAAAAACATTTTATTGATGTCATTATCTAAAGTATAAAGATATTCGTCAAATTAACGTAAAGATTGATCAAAATGAGTACGTTTGTACCAGTGTACAGATGTATACAAGGTTTACATCAGTATCTGCCCAATACGGCCTTACTTTAACCTGCGCTTAGCACAGTGTGAAGTAAGGTGAAGCCTGCTTGGAAACATGTAAGCACAGATGCCAACTTCTTGTGCCAAGATCATCGCAACACATGCAAAAATAACTTGTTGAAATGTTCCGTCCTATTCTAAAGCCTCTCTACTCCACTGGCTCTGTGCCATGCCACCAACAATAGACAGATGTCTATAAACAGCAGACGAGAGCTTCACTGGCTTTGCCCAACACCAACTTTACGGCACCACTCTTGTAGCTTGCGTCGAGTGTACAATATCATATAGGAGGTGCTGCTATTTTTTAAATAGGAGTCCAAGCAGCCACTAACACAGCGCAGCCATCATTCCTACCAGCGGATCTTCGGAAGTTCAGGTCCCGAAGAAGAATTCAACCTATCAAATTTTTTGCTGAGGAAGCAACGAAGTTCGCCATATGAAATAACCTGCTTGGACATGCACGTGCATGTTCAGACGTGTCATCGGAAGTTCAGGTCCCGAAGAAGAATTCAACCAATCAATTGAATTGCTGAGGAAGCAACGAAGTTCGCCATATGATATAACCTGCTTGGACATGCACGTGCATGTTCAGACGTGTCACATCAGGATTGCCGGCGAGCAACATCGCTTTATCCTCCAGAGAGTATGTTAGGTGCGGGGCATAGCGCAGCCCGTGGTAGCAATTTTAGGTTACTGGCCGATCCTGAAAAGGTAGCCTCTGAAATTTTATTTCCTATTGACCGTGGATCTGTGGGATGTGTAAGGTATCCTTACATCTTCTACCAGACTTTTTTAGGCAAATTTACTTCTTTTAAATTTCTTACATGCACTCCCGTTCCACTGTTATTTCTGATATTTGGCAGTAAGACATATATTTTGGGCGGTACCAGGCAAAAATTGCGTCTGGGAAAACTGTGCAATCCGCTCCCGGTCTACACTAAAACAAGGATGTACGATATCACCAAGTTACCTGTCGTACTCCTAGGCTGGATGATGAGTGCACAGTGGTGCAGGCAGATATCAACAAGAGAATCTGTAATTTCGAAACGGCTCATGTAAGTGATGCAAAGACCCTGTCTAAAGCTTGAGAGGAAATTTGTGTGAGTTATAAGAAATTCAAAATCTTTTCTTTTTTTTTCAAACAAATGTTTTTTTTTTTTGGTTTTCCTGCTAAACTTATCGAATCAGAAATTTTTGTCTATAATTTTTAAAGCCAAATTAATTTTGCTGTTTCTGTCAAACTCCAACTATTCAACTCGTGTTTTATTGCTCTAGTGTTAATTATTTAAAAGACGTCTTAACTTTGTTGCTTTAATATGTTTTCTAACTATTTAGCAAAGAACATTTTATTTTGTTGTGTAGTATTATTTTGCTTAGGAATTTTATTGTCTAGATGATTCGTTTTATCTCTAATACGTTTTAGATTTTATTTTGCTCGTGTAGTAAAATATTTATTAAATTTTATCTTCTTTTTATAACATCAACTTCAGTATATGTGTGTGTGTGTGTGTTCTCTTCTTTGTTTTGTTTAATTTGTTTTATTCAATATTTTTCCGAGTACAAAATTACTGGTACGTTCTATAATTATTTGTTTGTTTAGACCTTTTATTCTATTTTTGGTTGTGGCCAAAGTTTTGCTGCTGTTTCAGTTGTTATCTTGATGGCCTTATCATTTGCACTACCGTTGAAATATTTTTCTCTAAGTGGATTTTGTGCCCCTTTACACAAAGTCAAGGTAATTCAGATATGAAAAGATATGTGTAATATTTTGGTTTTGATAAAGACTATTAAACATTTTGTCGAGAGGTGAGAAAATTATGTATTGTGTTTTATATAGTTTTTTACAAAATTTCGTTAAATCAGTCCAATAAAATATGAAATTTTAATGACATATTTTTGCTTATGAAACTTAAAGGTAAGAACTTTTTAAGGCGGCTAGATATTAAGTGTTATTGTGGAAATATGGAAAATTTTAACCTGGCTGGACGCCAATTTTTTGTTTTTCTAAATGGGACCAGGTCTCAAAGAGGAGGGGAATAGTATTGATAAGCCAAATGAAGAAAGATGAGTGGATAGAGATTTTTTTTATGTGGCTATTTTAATCTCTTTGATGCCCTCCAAAAAAAGATTTGCAGGGTATATTCATTTTGTCATTCCATGTGTAATGCAGAGAAATATCCCTCTAAGACCCCATAAAGTATATATATTCTTGATCAGCTATGAAATCTAAGACGATTTAGCCACGACCGTCCATCTGTGGAAATCACGATTCAGTCCAAACGAAAAGAACCAGACCCTTGAAACTTGGTATAAATATAACTTGAAGGATAGCACAGGTTAAGTTCGGAGATGGGATAAATCGTGCAAGAGGGAAAAAAGTCCCCCTAAGAAGAACCAAACCAACCTCTAAAAAACAACATAATTTTTAAAGTTTTTTTTTATAATTTTGTTAAGCAAATTATATATTTTTAATTCAAATGCTTGAGACCTTAAGCATTGAACTCGAAGTAAGAAAATCATGTTCTAAAAGGAGAGTAACAGCACCCACCTCCGTCGGCCCTGTAGCAAAAATTAGCCGCCGAAGTAAAAGGTTGAAATAGCTACAAAAAAAAACTGTCTATCTTCTCATCTTTCCTAATCTGTCCCCTCAATACTATCCCCTCGTTTTCAGTTCCGGCGCAGTGCATTGCATATATAGGGGTCATCCCATGAGTGCTGGTCCAAGATAAAAATAAAAAAAAACACCGCCCCTTTAGTGGGCGCTGACGTAAGATGTTATTTGCAGTAAATGTATAAATATGTAAGAAATTGTATTCCTTAAGCCTACATTCCTTGAAAATTAATTTTTTAGTTTTTAACCTCCACCCACCTTTGCCCCTTAAATGACCCTATCAAAAAAAAAATATATATATTTTTCTACACATATGGCGTTTTCTTTTCTGGAAAACATGTAACATTGTTTCACTTTATTTCTTAAAATTTGCAGTTAGACGGAGTTTTAAGACATAAATTAATATTTGTAAGGGATGGCAGTTTATTTTCTAATAAATTCACTATTTTGAAGTTATATATTAGCGCCATTTTTCCATAAAAAGTGCACAAAATGTTGCACTCTTTTACAGAAAAGAAAACAACATTAATTACCCCAAAAATTTACTTATTAAGTTTTTTTAAGACAAAGCTGAGATGTCTTCCTCACGGCACTTCCCGGAATGACCCTGACAAAATAGAGTTTTAAAATTGGGCCCCACAGCCGTTCCCGGAGTCGAATTAGGGACTTTCAGCTTTATAGTCAAAATATAAAAATATTCACCGCTATCGTGAATAACAAGGGGAATTTTTGTTCACAGGAAATTTTTATTCAACTCAAAGGGAAAAATGGTATCGTGAATCTTCCGTGAGAAATTATTCCCGCTATCAGTTCTCAGTGAATGCAAAAAAAAAGAGAAGAAGCCGAAAACAACATGAAAATCAAAGAATTTGTGTTGCAAAATTTAAGTTTATGCAATAATTTAAAAATATTTAAAAAAAAGTATGGCTAAATATTTAATAGTCAAATAATTTGGATACATTTTGAAAACCAGACAAAACAAATTAAAAATATTCTTAATCTTTAGAATTGCAGCAACAAGTTTTACAAGGGCGCAGGCAATTGATTTGTTGCAAAAAATATAAGTTTGTGTCATATTAACGGTGGCAAACTCGAATATTCGAATTATAATAAAAAAATACTACATTTTCTACTCTATTCCCCACCAAAAACTAAATGAATAAATTAAAGGGAAAAGTGAAAAAATTCGCAGGAAAAAATCATTCACGATCAGGGGAATTTAAGTTTAGCGTAAAATCATTCACGGGGAATTTTTTCATGACTGCAATTTTAGGGAAAAGGGAAAAATTATTCATGTTAGGGGTGATTAATATCAGCTGATAATGGCAAATACAGCTGATATTATTCTGGACATTTTCTGTCTTCTTCAAAATTCAACAAATTAATTTATTAATATTTTATTTTTTTTTTTGTATAGAGATTTGAAAAGCAACCATGTAAACATTTACTTTTTCCAATTTATAAACATTCCCTGAATATTTTTATCTATAAATAATTTGTACAGCATTTTGTCATAATATGAGTGACCTTTCTTCCTACAGCAAATTTTGTCATTATTAAACCCATTTCTATATTCTATAGAAAAATTATGATTGTTTTAAAAAATATCGTTTCTTTTCTTTGTTATCCAAAATATCTTTCTTCTTTTGTTAACCAAAATTTATATTTACACGATGACCTAGTTGCCTAACGTATAGACAATTTTGTAATAATTTCATATTTTTATTTGATAGATTTTATAATACCACAAGAGACGATATCTTAGAATAGGACAAGTCGCCACCACACACACATTTATGTTTGTTTGTATATAAAAATAGATAGATTTATGACTATAAATTTTAGTTAATAGAAAAATAATAGATGCAATAGTAATAAAATAAAGAAAACATTTATTTGGAAATTAAAACTAAATTAACTGAAGCTGTTACTTCTTTTTTCGCAGCCCAAATTTAAAGCTGTCCCAAATTTAAATTCAATGTTACTTTTTTTTGTTTTGTTTCCATAAACTAAAAGTGTTTTATTTTATTTTCGCTCGTAATGGAAATTGCAGCAAAGTGTCATAATTTAAAATGAAATAAAATAGAAGAGTTCTTTTGAGCACAAGGCTGGTGAGCCAAACAAAGCGTACGTGTTGTGTAAAATAACAACAAAAAGATATACAATTTGATTTTTGTTTCTTTCCAAAGATGCCTTTAACAAAATCTTTTCCGTCTGAAAGACTCGTCGTGTTTTTAAGCTTTTTGCTTTTAGTTGCTTTTTAATTACTTGAACAAGTTCTTGTGCTAAATACTTTGAAAAGATGGTTAAAACTTTTTATGTGTTTGTTGTTTGTTTTCTGTTTTTTGTTTTATTTTTTTTGATGGCGTGCTAAAAAATTTTAAAACTTTAATTTACTAAAGCAGCAAAATATATATTTTTTCGTTATATAAATTTTTAGGTCGTACAGGGACTTGAGGAAAAAAATGTGAAATTGTTTTAAGGGTGTTTGTTATAGCCCGATACAGCTCACGACAGTAGCTGATAATCAGACACACATCCATATGTACATGTGTTTATGTAATGCTTTCTTCGAATTAAGTCTATTGGAATTTGAAAAATATAACTCTAAAATCTAATCAATTTATATTGATCAAGTTAAAACTCTTCCTTTCACAATATAAAAAGATGTTCCTTTTAAGGGTAAAATGTTGCCCATTGAGAGCAAAGATGCTGCCACTTTAAGGCAGAACAAGTAAAAACGTTATATTCGACCGGGTTGAATCTTAAATACCCTCCAAATATTTAGTAAGTAAATTTAAAATTTTTCCTTTCCTTTAAGACATTTCTGTGCCCAATTTTAAATCTCTATTTTGACATAGTCATTCCGGAAAGGGCCGTGGGAGAGATGTTTTACCTCTGCAAGATCAGAGAACATCTCAGCTTCTTATAGGCTTAAGGAATACAAATTGTTGAATATTTACACTATTTTTGCATATAATATCGTACGTCAACGCCCACTAAAGGGGGCGGGGTTCAAAAATAGACAATACCATGTTTTCCACAGACGAACGTATGGGCATTGCTAGACCGTCTTAGACTTCATCACTGATCAAGAATAAATATACTTTATGGGGTCCAATTCTTTTTGGAGGGTATTAAAACTGTATTTTGACGGGGTCGCTCTGGCAAGGGCTGTAGGGGAGACATTTCAGCTCTGTCATAAAACTCTAACAATAAATGCTTGGGATAATTATATAAACAATTTAAAAAAAAAGAAATTTTTTTTTTATAGGGTCATTTAGGGAGCAAAGGGGGAGGAGGGGATAGGGCAGAGTAGTACCAGGTTACGTCTCAGCTTCTTCATTAAATCTTAAAAATGTTACTTTTAAGGAATGTAGGCTTAAGTAAAACAATTTGCTAAATTTTTACACTATTAGTGCATATAATATCGCCGACTGAAAGGTGCGGGGTCCAACAATTATTTTTATTTTATTTTATGGCTCTAAGTTTAACGCGTTGGACCTTCTTTGACATAAAAATATATCAGTTGCTTAACAAAATTATAAAAAAAAACTTTAAAAATTATGTTGTTTTTTAGAGGTTGGTTTAGTTCTTCTTAGGGGAACTTTTTTCCCTCTTACCCGATTTAGCCCATCTCCGAACTTAACCTGTGCTATCCTTCAAGATATATTTATACCAAATATCAAGAGTATAGCTGTTTTCGTTTGGAATGAATTGTGATTTCCACAGACGGACGGACATGCTCAGATCGTCTTAGATTTCATCACTGATCAAGAATATATATATATATATATATATATATATATATATATATATATATATATATATATATATATATATACTTTATGAGGTCTCAGTTGTGAATATATCCTCCATGTTCCTTTTTTGGAGGGTATAAAAAGAACGGACTGCCTGGGCAAAAAAATCATACATCTACTCGAAATAATTTAAATTGAAATATGTATATAGACTTTAATTTTTGAGCAAACAGTTTGAAAATATCTTTTAAAATTTATCTCAAACTTAAAACAAAAATTTCATTTATAAAAATTGTCCAATGGCTGAAGATGTTTGCAGGCTTTTTTCGATTTTCAATCAAATGCAATTTAAAGTTAAATTATTTATGGACAACTAGTTCATCGAAATTTGTTATATTTCCCAAAACAAACTCTTTTTTAAATGAATTGTATGCTTTTAATGATTTTCAACTTGACCTTGTAATGAACCTCAATAAAGTTTTTTGGTTTTTAATAATTTTAGGTTTTTAAAAATGCATTCATTATCATACAAAATATAATATAAAACCCTCATAAAATTAGCATTTATTACAAGCAATGGAAAAATAAATATATATATATTTTTTTTTTGTAAAAATTCAAATGCGTCATCATTTTCAACCCATTACATGCAGCATTTTAATATATGAACGTGTTGGGCATACAGAAACTGCCACCCGACCGGTATGCAGAGTGCCGCGTTGCAATACAATGCATTTGAAATGAAATACATAATATTTTTATTTGATTTTATTTTTTACGCTTTTGCATAAAAATCAATGTAATAGTTGTTGTACTGAAACACACAACCAACAGCAGCAGCAGCAGCAACACAACTTAAAATGCAGCCAACAATTGTGAATATTTTTGAGTTCACAGTATTTTTTCCAAGAGTTTTCTTAACCGACTGTTTTCCTGTACTTTTAGACTCTTGTAAGTTTTTTTAATCATAAATTTATCAACCCATTGTGATTGTTTATTCATTCATCCATTCATTAATTCATTCAATAGTTTTGTTTGTAGCAACAACAACAACAAATTGCCAGTGATTTCTTGCTAAATATTAACATTCCGAGGTGTTTTTAAGCGCCGCTTAATGTTGTTTTCTAAGGCAATAAATCCATAAGATAATTTTTTCATTTCTGGCATTTTTTGAATTCAACAAAATAAACATATTTTTATGCAATTTTATGTTTACACATAATAGCTGGCTGCGAGTTATAATTTTTCATATATTAAAAGAAAAGGAAAGAAACAAATTTCAAGTAATTTATTTTTCAATCGCACGCCTTGACAAGAGCATGAATTGAATATTAACAAAATTAATCTTCAAGTGTTTATGGGGTTTTGGCAAAGAAAGTCTGCAGCAAAAAATTAAACTTGCAGCGGAATTGTTTAGCAAAATAACGGATAAAGAAGGCACAAATTTGAAGATGTAAAATTTTTATTAAATAAATGGTTAAATAAAACGAAAATTTTTTAATATTTTAAAGTGGCAACAATTTTCTACGAAAAGCTCTAGCCAAACATTTTCATTTAATGATTGGTTTTATACCCTACAAAAAAAGAATATGGGGGGGTATATTCACTTTGTCATTCTGTTTGTAACGCAGCGAAATATCCATCTGAGACCCCATAAAGTAGATATATTCTTGATCAATGATGAAATCTAAGACGATTTGAGCATGTCCATCCGGCTTGAGGAAAAAAATGTGAAATTGTTTTAAGGGTGTTTGTTATAGCCCGATACAGCTCACGACAGTAGCTGATAATCAGACACACATCCATATGTACATGTGTTTATGTAATGCTTTCTTCGAATTAAGTCTATTGGAATTTGAAAAATATAACTCTAAAATCTAATCAATTTATATTGATCAAGTTAAAACTGTTCCTTTCACAGTATAAAAAGGTGTACCTTTTAAGGGTAAAATGTTGCCCATTGAGAGCCACTTTAAGGCAAAACAAGTAAAAACGTTATATTCGACCGGGTCGGATCTTAAATACCCTCCAAATATTTAGTAAGTAAATTTAAAATGTTTAACTGGGTGGGACAGAATTCCTTTAAGACATTTCTGTGCCCAATTTTAAATCTCTATTTTGACAGAGTCATTCCGGGAAGGGCGGTGGTTAGACGTTTCACCGGCCAATTCAATTTCAATGTCCATCCGGCCATTCGTCTGTAGAAATCACGATTGAGTCCAAACGAAAAGAGCTAGACTCTTAAAATTTGGTATAAATATATATTGAAGGATAGTACAGGTTAAGTTCGGAAATGGGCTAAATCGGGCAAGAGGGGAAAAATTTCCACTAAGAAGAACTAAACTAACCTCTAAAAAAACAACATAATTTTTAAAGTTTTTTTTTTGTAATTTTGTTAAGCAACTGATATACTTTTATGTCACAGAAGGTCCAACGCGTTAAACTTGGATCCATAAAATAAAATAAAAATAATTTTTGGACCCCGCACTTTTCAGTGGGCGATATTATATGCAAAAATAGTGTAAAAAGTGCAATATAGTGCAAATTGTTTTACTTAAGCCTACATTCCTTAAAAGTAACATTTTTAAGCTTTAAGGAAGAAGCTGATACGTAACCTGGTACTGCTCTGCCCTACCCCCTCCTCCCCCTTTGCCACCTAAACGACCCTATCAAAAAATTTTTTTTTTTTAAATTGTGTATATAATTATCCCAAGCATTTATTTTTAGAGTTTTATGACAAAGGTGAAATGTTTCCCCCACGGCCCTTTCCAGAGCGACCCCGCTAAAATACAGTTTTAATACCCTCCAAAGAGAATTGGACCCCATAAAGTATATATATTCTTGATCAGTGATTAAGTCTAAGACGATCTAGCAGTGGCCATACGTTCGTCTGTGGAAAACATGATATAGTCTATTTTTGAACCCCGCCCCCTTTAGTGGGCGTTGACGTAAGATATTATATGTAAAAATAGTGTAAATATTGAACAATTTTTGTTCCTTAAGCCTATAAGAAGCTGAGATGTTCTCTGATCTTGCAGAGGTGAAATGTCTCCCCCACAGATCTTCCCGGAATGACTCTGTCAAAATAGATATTTAAAATTGGGTACAGAGATGTCTTAAAAAATTAAACATTTCAAATTTACTTACTAAATATTTGGAGGGTGTTTAAGATTCGACCCGGACGAATATAATTTTCTTACTTGTTATTATAAAAATTTTGACCAAAAATTGTTTTTGGCATATATTTTAAGTAAAATTGTATTTAAACATAAACATATTTTTAATAAGTGGTGACAAAATAAAATACACATGAGTACTGATGATGATGGTGTAGCGGCTGCCGAAAACAAATGTTCTGCTCTGCAGTGTAAGCTGCATATTTGGAATTGATAGTGAATTTCCCCTGTGCCATGGAATATTTTTGCCATATCTTTCTGAATTAAAAAAAAAACCACACATTTGCGAGCAATTAATTGAAAATGATTTTTGATTGAAAATTGCTTAAATCATAAAAATGATATCAATTTTAATTACATGAATTTTTTTTTATCTTGGACCAGCACTCAGGGGATGACCCCTATATATGCAATGCATTGCGGCGGAACTGAAAACGAGGGGATAGTATTGAGGGGACAGATTAGGAAAGATGAGAAGATAGACAGTTGTTTTTGTAGCTATTTCAACCTTTTACTTCGCCGGCTAATTTTTGCTACAGGGCCGACGAAGGTGGGTGCTGTTACTCTGCTTTTAGTACATGATCCTGTCAGTCGCTGCCAATTATGTTCAGTGATCAGTGACTATGCCTTCATCATTGAAACAGGCTGGCAAAAACTAACACAACCACGCACGAATGCTGATCAGAAGAATTCAACACAATATTTCATGACTCAGCGCGGGCTCGAACTCAGGACCCTCCGCTTCATAGTCCCGTGTTCTACTACTCGTACTTCAGCCAACAGCAGAAATCTAATTTTTTTCAAATATAAGAAATTTTCTAAACTCTTTTGATGCTAAATCAGCCATAAATTATATTGCAGAGCAAGTTTCCAAAAATAGTTATCGCCTGCAGGTTTGTGTATTGAACGTTACTTGCTAGTAGTTATGAATCATTAATAATATTAATGAATTCATTTCAACCAGATAATTGTATTCTGTTAGAAGAATGGTTTCAAATCAATTTCATGTAATTTTCACAATATTTTAATGGTTCTAAAAGGGATCCACATGCACATACTGATCAGGTTCATGAAAGAAGCCAGAAGTATTGGCAATATGAAAACTTTCAATTCCGATGAACAATTGTATATTTTTTATATCAATTTTTCTCCTTCCATTCTAATGACATTCAATTACAAAAAGAATAAAATATTTTGGAAACCATTAGTGCCACGTGTATAACAACTGTCCATTGGCAGTTACTGTAGGGCATTAGGAGTAGGTCACCCTTTTTGGATTAAAAAACAAAAAAATATGGCATTAAATTTCTTTGAAATTATTTTGCGGTCTTCTAACAGAATATTAATTCAACAAAATTATTAATGAGACATAACTGAAACAAGTAACGTTCAATACAAAAAAGTGCAGGAGAGAGCACACACAGACTTGCTACACAGTGAAGTTTCTATCTGATTTAGAATTCTTATGGCTTAAGCCACGCGTCAAGATGGCATCAAAATTTCTTTTCGGTATTTTTTTTTATTTTTTAAATCCATGCAATTTAAATTAATATGGTTTTTATAGTTTAAACAATTTTTATTAATAAATTATTTCCAGGGAAACCAAGATAGCAGCTACTGTATTCTCGGCTACACCCTTAAAAGAACTAAATAATTTTTGTTTTTATTCACGGCTGCATTAATTTGTAAGCCAGGCTTAAACAACTGGTGCCGTTTCCACGAAGGTTTTTTTTTGTATTTTCAACGCACATTCCATTAGAATTCGTCACGCATAAAGCCAAAAATTCAAAAAAAAATAAAGAAAACAATTCTTATAAAAAATGAATTTCTTTTGTTTAAGAAGTTACGAGTATGTGATGATTGCCGGTTGCCCAAGAAAATTCTATGAAGTCAACTAGCAAACGTTAGACAGCAGGAAAGGCAGACGAACGCACTAAACAACGAATGAATGAATAGATGAATGGTAGTCGATTTTGTATTGAGTATTTGTATAGAGTGTGTTTTACAGCGTGATGGCTATTTAAGTGTTGAATCCGCTCACCTTTTTGGAAATATTGAACAGACAAGTTAAAACGATGATAAAGAGTGTAGAACATATTTCGTTTTTCTTTTTTTTTTCTTTAAATACTCGTACGCCTTTACCGCTGGCATGGCAGGCAGGCAGGCAGTTTTGAATAGATTTTAATTCCCTTGTGCTTTAACATGTAGATCAATAATTTTTAAAAGTGAAATAAAAAACCATTTATATCACGATCAGTTTTAAACAAGTTAAAGTCTGTGGGCTGTGCCTGCCTGGCCACTAGGCACCATAACGGTGAATTTATTGAAAAGAATGGTGTGTGTGTGAGTGTGAGAGATATTTCTTGTTAAAAGTATGTTAATAAGCGACCGTTATAAAACCGCTATAAAACCCTAATGACGGTCGGTTTCACTGGCAATCAAATCAATTATATCATTGTTTTATTTTTTATATTTATTTTTTATTTATTTTTTATTTTTTTTTTTTTGTTTTGTTTAAACCAAATCAATTTTTTTCATTCTTCTGTTTCATCTACCAAACTGCAGCCAGTCCAGGCAGTCAGCCAGTCAGCCTGTGAGTTGTTGTTGGTGGTGGTTTTATTCTACCACACTTTTGTTTAGTTCTTGTATCGAAAGAAAATTTCATTTCAAAAAAAAAAAAAAAATGAAAATTATTTTCAGATTTATTTTCAAAGTTGTTTGACCTCTTAAAAATACTATCTGCTGTGTGTTAGATATTTCTTTCTTTTTATCTCGACCATCGCAGTTAAACGACATTGTTTAATTCGTTACGTGCTAGATTTTTTGATATTTGTTTAGTGATTAAATGATAAATAATTTTTTTTTTTATTTCGAAGATGGATGAGTTAGTTTTAAACGAAAACACTCCTGTTAAGAACACGATTTGAATATTAAAACAAACTTTCATTCCAAACTACTACTTAATATTTAATGGAAAATGATTAAGTGATTTTAATAGTCGAGCTAATGAATATTCGAAATAGAAAATAAAAAATAAATACATTTTCCTATAAAGTTCTAACTTTCTAGAAATCTAGGCTCCAAAATTGAATAATTGATTAAGAGATATACATATATATGTACATACATACATATGTAATCTAGTAATAAATTTTCCTATAATTTTTTAACTTCCTAGAAATCTGCTAATATTTAAAAACTGGTCGGCAAAATAAAATAATTTATATGTGATCTAGCAAAAGCTCGAACTGAGTAAGGAAATTATATGACACATTTTTAATTCAAATCCTGTTTAAGTAAAAATTATGCATAATATGGTGTTCAGACATGAATTTTTAATTGAGTCAATAATAAGTTAATTGAAAAGTGCTCACTCATACATACTCACAAAATTCAGCAAATTGCTTTCTTCGCAGTTAATAACTGAACTTGATGTGACGCACGTGACGTATGTTACTCGTTTGGCGCATTCCCATAAACAAAATTCAGCAAATTGATTTCTTTCTTCGCATTTAATAACTGAACTTGATGTGACGCACGTGACATATGTTACTCGTACCAGCTGTTGGTCCCTTCGTATGATTGAGAACCATGCGTTTATCTTTAATGCATCCATTCTGAAAATTCTTCAAGCCGATCAATGCAAATTAAAAGGATCGAGAGCATTTGTAATATGTGAGTGTATAGTTTTAAATAGGTCACGTGACTGAACAAATTGTTTTATTTTTTTGCAGTGTAATTTTTCAGTACCAATTTTGAAAATATTTCTTTTTGGACTTTTTGTTTTCGGAGTCGAGTTTTGATTTTCAAAATAATTATTTCCAAATATGCTGCGAAGAAATGTGTGTGTGTGTGTGTCTTTTACTGCAACTCCTGTTACAATTCTCATGCGTATAATTTTTGCTATAAAATAATAAATGAATTGATAACAGATTGCCGAGAATGTGGTGTAAAAGAATTCACTTAACTTAATTAGCTTTAACCCATTTCTTGCATCTGAACACATTTTCCCTTTTCCAAACAGTTCTAAACGCCTGGGAAAAAACTGTTACAACTTTATTCACTTGCATGCATTTATAACTGGCATTATTTGCTCTTTATTTCTATTCTTTTGTATTCTCATACCGAACAGCAGCTAAATTGCCAAAGTCTGTCTGCCTGTCTGTCGGCTTTAGTCAGGCTTTTAATGTCAACGTCATGAGACATTTTTGTACTAAATACAATAAATTAAAGAAAAGCCTTTTACGGACAGAGCAGCATATGAATAGTAGACGACGACGTTTGTAAGTGTTTAAGTGAAAATTGATGGCATTAGGGAAACCGACTGCGCGCGTGTGTGTGTGTGTGACAGTTTGAAAGAATGTCAACTCATTAGACAGGCATGCGAGGAGACTTCTTTTATGTCGTTGTCACACGTTAAAGTATTAAACTGAAGAATTAACTCCAGTCGCTGCAACTCTCAAGTTCTTTTATTTGAAATGTGAATAGAAAATGACCTGCAAACGGAAATATTAATGGGCATCATTTACTCGTATGTGTCTGTCTGTCTGTCTTCTATTGATGGGACAAATTGTAAACAGCTTAAAGTTTAGCAGTTTTAACATTTCCGTTTTGGAAACAAAAACAAAAAAAAAAAAGATATAAAATTTAATTTCGTTTTCAAAGATATTTTAACATGAAATTTCCATAAAAAATTTTCTGAAAATACTTTTCAATTGCAAATGAAACTTTTATTTGTATTCGCGGCAGTTAAAAAATGCTTCATTTTATGTCTAGCATCACACACACACACACACATTTTTTCATTCATCACATTTAATTATGATTTTGTTCCCAAGCTTTTTAACTGCTTCAACAAAACTGTCAATTAGTTTCGTGCCGCAATTATTTTGCCTAATTAATGTGCAACATGCTCGTATAATATGGAAGAGCAACAAATTATGCCACATTTTAATACAAAGCACGTAAATGTTGCAACATCACATCGCATCGCATTGCATTGCATTGCATTGGATTGTTGTAGGTGCATCTTTTGAAAAATCCCCTGCAACAGGCGGTTTGCTGCCGCTTTTGCATACAATAAAAAAAGTGAAAGTTTTTTTCTTCTCCTTCTGTTTGGTACCCTCTTGGCTTAAGTATTTTTCGGAAAATTTACAGCCATAATCATTTGTTTCTTTCTACTCCCGCAGACATGCACGTTTAATGTTTTTATTGTTGCCTGCTAATGCGCCGATTTGGATGAGCCCGAATTTAAAACTTTTGGGCAAAAAAAAAAAAAAAAAAAGTAACCCCCCCAAAAAATAATGACACGACTAATTTGAAGTCAACAAATCTTTTTTATATTCCTGATTGTTCGCTTTGGTATGAGTTTTACGCTTTATTTTGCATAAACAAATTGATTTCTTTGTTCGTAGTGGATGTCTGAAAATTTCCTAAATATTTTTCAAACGTGTTTTCTTTTTTAGTTTGTTTTTTGTGGCAACATAACAAAAAAAAAATAATAATAATGATATCAATAATGAGCAGCCGCAAATTGTTTTACACACTGTGCGGTGCCAAGGCAGTTTTCTAATAGTTTTTAACTGTTTAGGGCAGTTTTTAGAAACTGCCTTTGGAATTTAATAAAAATGATTAGTGTTTGATAATATGTTTTTCTTTTGATGATGAATATGGGAATGTGCCACTTTCTTTGCCATTGGCATTTGTGTTGTCAAATTTAATGTTTTAAGGCCGGCCGGCCGGCCGACATCCATCAGACTGATTGATTAATACGAGACGTGTAAATGAATAAAAAACGGAGTACTCAAAGAATCTGATTAATTAAATAACGATTTATCAAAATGCTAAAGAAACGCTAAACGTTTGGTTGTATTATACGAGGTGTGTTCAGAAAGCAGAGCAAAATGCATTTGCTTAGCATTTGCAAAAGTTACTAGTGTTTTGTATGTTCGCGAGTTTTTCTGCTGCCAAAAGAAATGGATTAAAGGATTTCCAAAAAAATTTTGGGTAAAAAATTGAATTAAAAGTACACGAAATATTGACAGCTGCAGACAGTGATTGTACTCTCAGACAATTTGTTAAACAATTTCATCAAGTTGTACAACCAATTGCAATGTCAGAGTTCTGCTGGGTAATTGGTTGAATAAAAAAATCAAAGATATTTAATTTTCATTCAACTTGTTTGATCAACTCGCTTGTACAACAAGTTGCAGCGTGTAGGGGGCCTCCTTATAAGATTTTCAAAGAAACGGCGACAGGTTGTTGTCCGTACTAATTTTGTGATTGCAGTCAAATTAAACTAATTTCTATTTTCATAGGCGACATTAAATAGATTAGTGCTGCCAATAAAATGAAGTCTTAAATAAATAAACGTTTAAAAATTTTTTTACTCTAGTCAAGAATATGAAAGATGTTGAATATAAAAAAATGGAATACCGCTTTAAAGATTAAAAAATATTTTTTATTAAATTTTTCTTATTTATTTATTTTTTTTTGCTTTCTCTCTCGGCTTTTATTTTTTAATTTTATTTATTTATTTACTATTATTTTTTTGTAATAACTCCTAGAATATAGGCCCCATATAAACGATATGGGTATCATTTCAAAGTACTCCATGTCTTTCTATTGTTAGACATATTTTTTAAATTTATTCATGTATTGGAAGTATTATTAAATTTTGAAATTTTGTATCTGACTTTTCAAGTAAAAATTCCATAATTTTGAATACTCTAATTTAGTATATATTTGATAGCCGTTATCGTTAAAAGACGTTAGTTATGACACAAATGAATTAACTCATAAACTCATTTTCATAGTGCCATAACAAAAAAAAGGACATCAAAATGTATTTATTACAAGTGCAAAAACAATAAAAAGCTGCTAAACAAATAAAGTGTTTTTATTATTAATTTTGTGTCGGTTTATAAATAGATTTAGAATAAGCGCTTTTTTATACATGAAAGTGGCACCACTAAAATGAGATGTTGACAATGTAGCTGCCGTCTCAAAAATAATTAAGTAGCTGACTACGAGGTGACGATTGTAGCCAACGGCTTTTGTAGTCGTGTGTTCGTGTAGCCTGTTGTCTCGAATGTGTTTAAAGCATTATTCATAAAAAATATTTTAGATTTAAAAGAGGTTTATAAAACAGATTTCCATATAAAATTTGTTTTATAGACCCTTTATAAAACAGAAATATTTTTTATGAATAAGGCAATCAATTTTTAGGAGTTAAATCTTTAGTTTTAATAAAATTTTTCTGAAAAAAAAAACTATGTCCTCTCGAAAACAATTTATATTCAAACTAAAAAAATTTACCAGTACAAAAATTTTGCAAAAAATATATATTTCGTTATCCAAAGTTCGCAATATTCAGAAAAAATTAAATAGGATCAATATACCAAGGAGTAATTTAATTATCTAAGATAAACAGTAGAACAAAAAAACCACGTTCTCGGAAGTCCTTACATTCCCATCATCAGTGCTCACGTATATGTAATAATTTTATGTTTACTTTTATTAATGTGGCAGTTTGTCTTTTTTGAAAATAACTGAATTCCTCCTATCAGTCAATTACATAAAAAACTAAGAGTTGTTAAAGATTTTACTTTATATTCTTTAATTAAAAACATGTAAGACAACGTAACACTTTCCATTAAAATCATAAATAGTTTTCTTGTCTTCTACATAAAAATACCAAAAAATGTCTTCCTCAAATCACTGTTTAGGAAAACAAAGTTGTATTTGATTATAATAACAATTATATTATTTATTATATACTCGTACGAGCACATGCAACAAATAATTAATAAATTTAAACACGTTTTACCAAAAATCAGTTTTGAAGTTGGTCCAATAATTTGTTAGTTTTATTTCGCTACTGGTTTATCGTCGTTGCTGACGCTTGAGTCATGTTTTGGTTTTAATTGAAATTAATAGTTTAATATTTTGAACATTTGTTTCATTAATTAGATTTTACATTTAAAAAAAATTGTTTTCAGTTTTTTTTGAAAACCAAAAGCCAAAGAAGGTTTTTTATTCAATTTAATTTGCTTAGTTTTTAGTTAAAGATTCCGGGTTTGGTATTGACTTTTAGTGAATGGAATTTATTAATTTGTATGCGTGAAAGTATATATTTTATTTACTTATATTTTGTTTTTTCAAGAAACCGGGTTCGTTCAATTTTCTCTTTATGAAATTCAAACACGTACTCCAACATTAAAAAATGTTAAATAAACTTTACTTCGATTTACTTCCTTTACAAGATGGACTCTGACTACTGAATGAATTTATTTTGTCGGTTTTTTATTTCTGTGAAGGAACAAACAAAGTCTTCTTGGTGGAAAAAGTCTTTTGTATAATAAGTTTATTTGTTCTAGTTCTTGGCAGCATTTTAATAAACAAATAAATAACTTTTTAGGCAACTTTAAATTAAAAAAAAAAGAATTTGTCTTAAAACTGTTTTTAAACTTCAAATTTTGTGAAACTTTTATTATTTCAAAATTATTATTTTTATTATTTTTCTTCTTTTGAATCTTCCAACTGTTTTATTGGAAATATAAGAAATCAACACCTGCCTTTATAACTTTTTTTATACCTGTCTGCTTTTTATTCCTTCTTTTAAGACTGAAATATTTATTCTTTTATTTTGCCATTTCTTAATTGGTTTATTTCCTTGGATGCATACTTCAGGCTCTTGAAAGAATGCAAACTAAAGTTCATTTAAATGAAGCAAACTTAAGCTATAAAATTAGTTCAAAATTAAGAACAAGAGACTAAAAATCGAACAAATCAATCATCGAACACTTCAAGCATAAAACATTTATATATCTGAAAAAAAATCTGCAAAAATGTAAATTTACTCCAAATATTCGAAAATTTCAATATTATTAACATCCAAAAATGCATTAAAAAAGTCTCAAATACATAAACCTAATGTTTACAGTTTCTCTAGAGAAACTCCCAAGTTATTCCGAAAACACAAGTTACTCCGAAAAAACTTAAAAATGCTTTCGGAAATACCGAAGACAGCAAATATTAAAAAAAAATTTATAAATTTTGCTAAAAAATAAAAATGTGGCTAAATTCAAAATTACTCTGACAATTTTTTAAATGTCCGAAAATATGTGAAAATTCATTAAAATAGTATCTCAATATACATATGTAAAAACCTAATATATCAAGTTTCTCTAAAGAAACTCCTGAAAACGCAAGTGAAATCCGAAAAATTATAAAATGCTTACGGAAATACTGAACCCAGCAAATGTTAACAAAAATCTATAAATTTTGCTAAAAAAAATAAAAATGTCGCTAAATTCAAAGTTACTCCGAAAATTTTTAAAATGTCCGAAATTATGTGAAAATGCATTTAAATAGACTCAAATATATAAACCTAATTTTGCAGTTTCTTTAAGTTACTCCGAAAAAACCAACTACTCCGAAAAATTCAAAACGGCTTTCGGAAATCGAACGCAGGAAATATTCAAAAATCTATAAATTAAAAATAAAAATCACGCTAAAATCAAAGTTACTCCGAAATTTTTAAAAATGTCCGAAAATATATGAATCAACTTGCATAACTACATATGGCAAATTTGCCTCTCATATTCATTTGAACCTCACAATTTTATTACAAAATTACCTAGATATTCGCCAAAAAGTTTCTCGGAACAAGTGGAAAGTTTTTCGAATTGCTCAAATTTACTATTCAGAAATAGACAGAAGATATAGTAAATCTAACAGCAGTGCATAATATCTGTAAAAAATGTACAACTTAGAAAAAAAATCTGGTTTCTAACTCAGGAAAAATTACTCCGAAAAGTTACTCCGAAAAATCAAACTTACTCCGAAAATTGTTAACTGCACAAAAACATTACAATATATATCAACATATTTGTCTCAAATCTATAAAATTTCATGATTTTTTCTAAAAATTGCTGCCACATAAAAAATTGAAGTTAAATTGAAAAAAATTTAATCTTAAAAAAGATATTACTTAATAAAATATAAAGTTTTTTGGTCGATCTATTTGTGCCTCAAAACTTCATTAGTTATTAAGTAGAAATCCTGTTTAATCATGATTTAAATGTAGGCTTGAGTTTGATTTGTAATTTAAAGGTTTGACGTCAATAGTATTCAATATCAAAAATGCTTGACAAGCATTGTAATCATCACTAGGCTGCTTAATATGTCTGTGCTTCTCTCATGAGCTTTTCCATTCTAAAAGCTGATCAATTTATTCTTTGCAATTTCTGTCATCTTTATTATGTATTTCCTTTATATCTACCTGTCTCCTTAGTGTCAGTTGCACAATGTGAATGCAGTCTCTTTTAGGTTGATTTTTATTTTCTTCTTGTCGACTTTTCTAACAACAACAAAAACCACTTATTAAATGTTTAAGGAATGAGTGTTTTTCTGTAATTTTCTGTGCATGTTGCCGTGCATAAAAGTTCAGCAGAAAAAACTTCAACTTTATTGTGGCAAAATTGGATTTCCTTTGTCCGTCCTTTTGACCATTCCATTTGTTTGTATTCTCATATTCTTCACTTACCCTCCGCTTACCGAATATTAAAACATTCCCACGCATTTCATAAATGAAGCCGAACAAAACAAAAGTAGTTAAAAAGGAAAGACCTGAAAAGACTTGCAACTTGCATACTTTTTTTTTTATTCCAAATTATTTTTTGTCGCTTGCAACAGCTGTTTCTTACTTGCAAGTTGTTTTATTGTTTTTTTGTCTGTTTCATTTATCGTCCATTTTACTTTGTTTAGCATTTTGGCCATTTTAGCAGGAAAGTACGACTAAAAACAAACATCAAAATATAATTTATTGCAATTAAAGTTCTTTTTTGTGCGTTTTGTTGTTGTTGCTTTTGTTCGTGATGAAATATAAAAACAGTTTTTAAAAGTATTTTTTTTTATATAATCTGTTACTTTATTGTTAAATTGTTATGGTTTTTGGAAAATTATAAACACAGCAGACATTTTGTTCCAAATTTTATTTTAATTGTCTTAAAGTTAACAGTCTGTTTCAATTTTATGCCGTTTTCTTCTTCGGTAACATCTTTGGCCATGATGATGCGGTTGCCAGGAATAAACACGCATGTCTTGGAATTATGAACTTCTTTCAGTGGAGTGGAAATATATGAAAGTGTGTTTTTAAAGCTTTTGTTAAAGGAACACTTCATAAGAATGCAGTGAAAAGTAATTTAAATACTTGAAATGAAATTATTTGCAAGAACGCAAGGGATTACGCAGGCTGTTAGCGCTGACATTCTATTTTTTGAAATTTGAAATTTACTCTCGTTTTAGAACGAAAGCAAAAAATATCGAAATCAGTCTATGCTATGTTTTAAAAAATATTATTCTGCCCTAAACAGCGCTAGAGATAATGACATGAGCGCCATCAATAACTCAAAATCGGCAAAATTGTACTTAAGTCGTTATTCGTGCAAACCGCTTGTATTTTTAAACTGTTTCTGTCTTTATGGTTATTTGCGGTTTACTTTGAATAGATTTGAAGGTTATGTTGCGGTTCAGTTCCTTTTTGTTGTTCTTGATTTTCAAATAAATATGCGAAGAATTAATAAAACAAAATAAGATAATTTCAAACAAAATAAAATTTTAAATTAAAATTTATTTATGACTTTTAAAACGAAAATTAAAATAGCGTGTATTTTTAATATACGTTTTTTGTGGTATTCAAATTTTATTTCTTTTTTAACAAATTTGTGACTGTACTAAAAAAAATTGGATTATATAGGAATAAAAAAACAATTTTTATAAAAAATAAAAAAATAAACTTTTTATAAAAAATAAAAAAATTAACTTTTTATAAAAGAAAAAGCATAATAAAATTTTTATAACTAAGAATTATTATCGCATTCAAGCAAGGCAACTGAAACGTTTTTTGTACAAGAAAACTTTAGCTTCACAAAATCGTTTCAATTTTCTTCTAAAATTTCTTTCAGTGCATAATAAATTTTGCAGCCAAATACAACTATTTATAAGCGATGAACAAAGCGCAACGAAGTCTGCAATCACATCCCATTTCTTTGCCTCTCTTAAAAATGGCAATAAACTTAGTAGATACCCCTGAGTACTGATGACGGGAATATAGCAAATTCCGAAAACTTCCTTTTTCTATTCTACAGTGTATTTTCGATAATTGATGTTAATTGTTACATTGATCCTTCTTAATTATTTCGAATATTACGTTGCGAACGTTAGCCTGATGATCTTTTTGGATATAAGGAATAACAATATTTTCATAAAAAAGTTTTATGTTGTTTCTTTTTCATATTTAATATCACTTTATAATATGTTCTTGATATCCAAAAATTTATATAAAAAAGTTCAAAAAAATATTTTTATATTAAATTGAAATATTGTAAATTCAGTGATATTTTTGCAAAAATTACCCGATTTTTGATTGGTGCTTTTTGGAATTTTAAAGAGAGAGGGAGACAAACGAAAAATGGTTCTTCTTTCTGGCTTAACCAAACGGAATTATTTTTTTTTATTACATTTCACATGTAAATACTCCAGACATATATTTGTGGTACACTTTTAAGCATCTTACTCTGCACCAATATTGACGAATCATATATGGTTTAAAACACTTTTTTGCATAGATATGCAGAATACAAATAATTTTATTAAAAATTTTACAGAACAAAAATTAAAGCCACCCACAAAATCTTTCTATGTCGTTTTGTACATTCAAAAGTCCGTTTATGTTTTTGCGGCTAGTGGTTGGTTTTTTCTTTATATTTTAGTAAAACTAATTTAAAAAAAAAGAATCGAAAACTCGACTGCGAAATTATTTTTTATTTAGGACAACCTTGGATGCTAATCGTATTTGGGATATAAGGCAATAATATTGACATGAATTTTTCTTTTTTTATTTTACACACAATAAAAATAATGGAAGCGATTCCCACATAATTTTTTTTTTTAAAGTTATTCATGCATTTTGGGGTCACCTAGAAAATGTGCATTTCGGCAAAAGAGAAGTTTGTTGCGGTCCACTAACAAACTTCCAACTATTTGTTACTCATAAATTCCTCAGTAAATATTTACCAACACAAATGCATTTCAAATTTTTGTTGATAAGTTTTACATTTATTTTACTCTTGCCAAAAGAGCAACCAACGGTAGTATCGTAAAATCGATCTGGGCCATATTTCAGTTTCTTTTCCCAAACAAATTACATAATATATGATAATTTTAGAAATTTATGTACAACAACGTGTTTGTTCGGTCATCAAAAATGAAATAATCGCCGTATTTATACGAGTATAGAAAAAAAAATCAATTTAAATGTGTGTGAAATATAAATAAATACTGTTTCTAGCGGTTAAATTTGTAAACTTTTAATGTGGACTACAAAGTGATTTGAAAAGAAAGAAAAAAAAAATAAAAATAAATCCGATACACACGCCCAGTTAAACGAGACATAATTTGCATTCATCACACATGATGTTGGCCGGTAATTTTATTTAGATTTTGTTTTTGCTTCAAAATTGTTATAATATTTCAGCTTAAAATTATTATACTTGCCCATTTATTATTTCGACGACTGCTATTGTCGTGAATGTTATTATAATGGCACATATTTGTGGTCTGAAGTTTGAAGCAAAGCAGCCAGCAATCGCTGCAAGAAGTCAATACGCTTTTTCTGTGTATGTATTTACATATAAGATTAAATAATATTTAATTCAATGCCAAGTGAAATTAACCTCCATAGACCAACAAGCATTTAAATGCAGGCAAGATAAATTTATAAATTGTACGGCAAGCATGACTTGTGGAGGCTCAGTATCATCGAGGAGACCTATTAATACTTGGGCGTATCAATAAGTCCATGACTTTTTAAATGAAACACGTTTTTTTTGCAAAACAAAAATTTATTTTTCAACATAATCTCCTTTTAGCTCAATACACTTAGTCCAACGTTTCTCCAGTTTTTGTATCCCTTCCTAAAAATAGTATTTTTCGAGGTCCTTAAAGTAGGCATTTGTTTGGTCAATAATTTCATCGGTGAAGCTACATCTCTTTCCACCGGTGCCATTTCTTTAGGTTTGGAAATAGGAAGTAGTGACTAGGGCCTAAAGCCGGAGAATATGGCGGATGAGATACCAATTCGTAGCCCAATTCATAGATTCCAAACAATCCTTTGAAGTTGTCGCACGTTTACGTTTATGGTCAATTGAGAGCAAACGCGGCACCCATCTTGCAGACAACTTTCTTAAACCCAGCTGATCATTTAAAATCGAAACCACACTGCCATATGAAATGCCTATAGCATTAAGCTCACGCACTTTCGATCGGCCAGCACCATATCGTGAATTTTTTCGACATTTTCGGGTGTACTGACCTCAATTGGCCAATCCAGAACGTTCAGCGTCATTTCAATTGTGCGACCACAACGAAAGTCAGTCACTTTTTACCATTGAAATCGATGGTGCAGAGGCCCTATACTATATATCGAGGTTTTCCTTGGTTTGATTTGATCGAAATTCACTTTTTTAAATTTTTAGAAAAATACACGAGGTTCTATGTTTTGAACTGCTCAAAATTTGACAGCAGTCTGTCTATTAGCAGGTGGTACTTGATGGAAACAGGGTTGCATTTCATATAACTATGAAAGAAGTTCGAAAAGTCACGGACTTGTTGATCCACCCTCAAGATACACTGCAAGTAAGAACGTTATATTCGATCGGATCGAATCTTAAATACCCTGCAAATATTTAGTTATATGCCCCCCAAATCTTTTTGAGGATATTAAAACTCTATTTTGTCGAGGTCGCTCCGGAAGGACCGTGGGAGAGACATATCACATATGCCATAAAACACTAAAAAGTAAATTTTTTTGGGGTTAAGTAAATGTAACATTTTTTTTATGGACTTACATATTTAGGTGACAAAGGGGGGGGGGGGGGGGGGGGTCTAGGCGTACATCAGGGGAAGATCAGGGAACATCTTACCTTTGCCGTAAAAGCCTAAAAATTTAATTTTTAAGAAATGTAGGCTTAAGTAATACAATTTATTCAATAATTACTCTATTATTGCATATAATGCATTAAACACATTCACGACAGCAGGCTACCGACTGCATGACTACAGATATAGAATACATTTGTTTATATGGGAATGCTATATAGTAGGTTGTTTTCCGCGCTACGTTTCCCATGTTAACAAATGTATTCTATTTCTGTAGTCGTGTAGTCGGTAGTCTGCTGTTGTGAATGTGTTTAAGGCATAATGTCTTACCTTAACGCCCACTATAGGGGGCTGGGCCCAAAAATAGATTTTTTTTGATTTTCTGGCTCGGGACTTTCTTTGACATAAAAATATATGATTTGCTTAATAAAATTTTTTTATTTTATTATTTTTTTATTTTTTATCTTGGACCAGCACTCAGGGGATGACCCCTATATATGCAATGCATTGCGCCGGAACTGAAAACGAGGGAATAGTATTGAGGGGACAGATTAGGAAAGATGAGAAGATAGACAGTTTTTTTGTAGCTTTTTCAACATTTTACTTCGCCGGCTAATTTTTGCTATAGGGCCGACGAAGGTGGGTGCTGTTACTCTGCTTTTTAGTACATGATCGTGTCAGTCGCTGCCAATTAAGTTCAGTGATCAGTGACTATGCCTTCCTCATTGAAACAGGCTGGCAACAACTAACACAATCCCGCACTAATGCTGTTCGCAGGAATTCAAAACAATATTTCATGACCCAGCGCGGGCTCGAACTCACGACCCTCCGCTTCATAGTCTCGTGTTCTACTACATCAGCCAACAGCACCCACAAAATTACAAAAAAGCTCTTCATAGGGCAACTTTTTTCCCACTGGCCCTATTCAGCCCATTTAAAAACTTAACATGTGCTATCGTTCGAAAATTATCCATAGGAAATTTCAAGGGTCTGACCCTTTTCGTTTGGACTATATCGTGATTTCCACTGAAGGACGGACGGACGTAGCTAGATCGTTTTAGATTTTATCACTGATCAATAATATATATACTTTATGGGGTCTTAGAGGGACATTTCGCTGCGTTACACAAGCAATGACTAAAGTGAATGGATCCTCCAATTCTTTTTTGGAGGAAATAATAATCAATTGCAGAATACGAAGAGTAAGTGTCCTATTGTTCAGATGGATATCGAATGACGCCGTGGGCCAGGCAGTAAATTTAATAAAATGGATATTTTATTTATTATTGCTCTTTCTGAATCGGCGATAATAATAGATCTCTACCAGTGAACCTCTTATTAGACATCTATAGAACATCGTCAATGAAGTACGCCGTATCTGAAAAGAAAAAGGCAACAGATCGGCTCACTAAGAGTCATTTTATTTGATTAGAAAACCAGTTCAGAAAATAATTTCCTGAAAGCTTTGATCTATTACAGGATTGTGACCATTAAGATTTATTTTCTGTTTTTTTTTTTTTTAATTTTTTTTTGTTATTATAATGAACAGCAAACGATTGGACTGAACTTGCTGCTGTCATGTAGGGTGAAAAAAAGTACAAGCCATGAAAGTATTAAAAACTAATAAAACGAAAATAAATCAAATACGATTTGTTTTCATTATTATAAGATTTTTTTTCCTTTTTTTTTGTAGTTAAAGTGATGCCAAGATGAATGCACTGGACAGACGGTCCTTGCAAGGTTGCTTTTATTGTTATTGTTATTATTTTTGTTTTAATAGCAGCCAACCCATCTGTTGCAAAAGAGGTGGTCACTTTATTTATTGTCTGTTTAATGGCCGGGGAGGAGTTGTTTGAAATATGTTTATTTTTACTTCTTTGTTTTTGAACTTAGACTCAATTAAGATTTAACGATTAAAGGCATATAATAGTTAACAAGCTTTCAGACAAACCTTAAACAAATCATAATTGTAGATTAAAGTTACACGAGTAGAAAATAAATACTTGAAAGAAAATAACAATTTGTAAATTTAAGAAAATAAAATCAATTTATAAAAGCTGGAGTTACGAGTATGTGTACAAATTCATAAAAAAATTAATCATTAATTATTTAAAAAAAAATTCCAACTTTTTTTTGGAATTTTTGGGATGACTTTTCTCCAAATATTTTTAATTTGGTAACAATTTAAAGGTTTTAAATTAAATACATTTTTTTTTGTAAACTAATCTAAACAATTGTTTATCTCTTCTTTTACAGTGTCTTATTTATTGCAAATAAATATATATATTTTTTCCAAAACCCACCCATAAAATAACAACAAACTTTGCAACGCAGTACCGATAAACAAATTTAACCATGTAATAATTTGTGTGTGCTAATCTTGAAAATAATGCCATAAAATCTTGAAGAAGAAATAAAATAATATAAATAGAAAAAAAACGCAATAAATGCAAAAATAATTTAGTTATTTATCTTCAATCTTAAATCGTTGTAATTTAAAGTCAAGAGCGATACGAGTACAAGGAATAATCAACAGAATTGCAGCAACTTGCGAAGCAGCAAAAAAAAACACTTGAAACTTTTTAAGTGTAAATGAGTGTGCGTGTGTGAGTCTGTGTTTTTTTTTTGTTTTTCTTTTTTGTTTTAACAATATGATTGTTAAAATGGATCCCGATGAATTGATTACGTTTCGGGTGCAGTATCTTGTCGATACTGATCCACTCGATTGTACATCAATGTATCCCATACCGACACGAGCACCAACGTATGCGTTCGCCGCCACCCTGCCATTGGCCACACAATTGGGCACGATTTTGCGTTTATTGAATGCACCTCAAAGGGTAAGATTAAATGAAAACTTTATTTATATTTGGTGATGGTTAAAGGAGATTATTGCAATACAAATTTAAAATAAAATAGTTTTATATAATTTTGTAAGGTTGTGTGCTCTGTAGTAACACTTAATCCAAGTCAGTTTTACTTTAAATATTTAAAAGGAAAATGTAAACATTTCCAATTAAATATCTAAAGAAAGAGAAGATGCAGGAAATTTGTAAAATTTTAGAAAACAAAAATTGTACCTGCGATTTGTAATATTTCAAGTATCAAGGGAAAATACGATAGTAATAGAATACACGACTTTATGAATTTCCCTCGCAGCCATTTTAAATCCAACACTGCGCAGTAACTTGAAATGCAACACTGCTGCTGTCAACCACCAACTATTAATAGGCTACTGTCGAATTTTGAGCAAGACGCTTCATTAAATTTTAATAAAAATGGAACAAAAGAATTTCGTGTTTTGATTAAGGATTATTATTATTATAATTTTTTTTTTATAAAAAATACCTTAACTGAAAACATGATAAATACTGTGGCAACTCTGTGCCATTTAATTCAAAGCTTAATCCGAGATTTACTAAACTCCGCCGTACGTTCGGGTCGCTAAGAAGAATTTATCACAACAGAAGTAAAATTGTAAAATTTATGCAATAATATTTTAGGTAGCTGAGGGCTGCAGGCACCTCTACTGAGCGAGTACGTCATATTTTACACGAATATTTAGATATGAAAAATCTATCCCCATCATGTGTATGCGACCAATTCAGAAATTCATAAAATTGGGCTACAAACAGAATATGCTACAGGTTTTTTTTTATATCTACCTTCCAAAAAAGAATTGGAGGGTATATTCAGTTTGTCATTCCGTGTGCGACATATTCCTGTGAGATCCCATAAAATACTCGTCTGTATATTCTCGATCAGTGATGAAATCTAAAACGATCTAGCCATGTCCGCCCGTCCGTCCGTCTGTCCGTGGAAATCACGATACAGTCCAAGCGAAAAGGACCAGAACCATGAAATTTGGTATAGTTAAATTTTGATAAAAAAGCACAGGTCCAGTTCGTAAATGGGCGGAATCGGGGCAGATAATTAATCAAATACCATTTGTTTTCATTATTATAGATGTTTTTTTTTTTTCAATTTTTTTTTTTTTTTTTTTTTTTTTTTTTTGTAGTTAAAGTGATGCCAAGATGAATGCACTGGACAGACGGTCCTTGCAAGTTTGCTTATATTATTATTGTTATTATTTTTGTTTTAATAGCAGCCAACCCATCTGTTGCAAAAGAGGTGGTCACTTTATTTATTGTCCGGGGAGGAGTTGATTGAAATATGTTTATTTTTATTTTTACACAATTAAGATTTAACGATTAAAGGCATATAATAGTTCGTAATTTTGTTGAGCAAATGATATATTTTATGCCAAAGAACTTGGAGCCAGAAAATCAGAAAAAATTTATTTTTGTACTCTGTTCCCTTTAATGGGCGCTGACGAAAGTAAATATATAATAAATTGTATTCCCTCAGTCCACATTTCTTAGAAATTAAAAATTTTAAACTTTCACGGCGAAACTGAGATGTTCTGTGATCTTCTCCCGTCCTACCCCACTTCTACACTTAAATTAAAAATTTACTTTTTAGTATTTTATGACCCTTTCGGCTTTTTTCTAAGTGGCAGAGTTTTAAAATTGGGCCTAGAAATGTCTTAAAGGAAGTCTGGTACATCAAATTAAAATTTTTTTTATCTATCTCCGCCCCCTTTTTACGCGCGTTGATACAAAATATTAACTGCAAAAGTAACGTAAATCACTTATTTGAGACATGATTTCAAATCACTAAGAAGGCGTTCTGTTCACAAAAAAATTAAATCACGTGATTTCAAACCGGTTGTCTGCTTCGTTTAGAGCTATTTAAGAAATTGCTGTAATTAAAAACTTGTTTATTTTATTGTATTAAAATAATCAGTTTCATAAAAAAAAAATACACTTTAAAATTAAATTTTTGAAGGCACTCTTTTATTTTACCAGAAATTTTTCGTTCTTCGGTAAACACTACCGTGATTTGTTATATTTGTTTGATAGCCAGCTATTTAGGATCTTCGAAATTATACATGGTGTTGCCAGATTTTCAAAATATTTATGCTTGACAAAAAACATACTAACTAATTTGTTTAATTAAAGCAACATAAAAGGCCAAAGTAAATTATTTTTAATTATTTAAGATTAAATCTTTCTTAATTATGCACACATTTGTAAAAATAAAATGGTAAAAAAAACAAAAAATTGTATGCAATTAGCATCAGTATAAATTGGGCAACCTTGGGAGACCTGCTGTCTCATGATTTCGAAAAAAATAAAACCGGGTGATTTTCAGAACAGCTGAAATTATTCACTCGTGTGATTTAAAAAGGGCACGTGATTTCAAATCACGCTGTTTGCAGAACAGACCTGTATGATGATGGAGAGGCGTGTCAGTAATGCTGTGCCTATTTGAAGAATATTTAAGATTCGATTCTGTCGAATTTAACATTCTTACTTGTTTGTAATACGATTGTCCGACAAAATTGCATTCACAATGAGCGAAGCTTTTATTGCTATATCAGTTCAATGAACAAAATGTGAAAACTTTTAGGCCGAGAACACATTGAGGCAACCGCTGACGATTCAATAAATTTGGATATTTTACTCAGATGAACGATTATGTGAGCCATAAAAATGAGCAAGATCTCTGTAACTGATTTTTAAAATAAATCGGCATAGGTACGCAATTGTTCGGACATTTCTTTTGGCATGATATCTTCTAATTAAGAAATTAAAAGCCCTGACAGAACTACTCCTATATTCGCTAGTCAAGGGTGGGAGTATTTATTATATCGTAACACGGATCAAATGCATATTTTATTTAAATTTCAAGTGATTTAAAATATTTCATTATTTTAACTCTTCCGTTTAAATTATGCATAAAATTTATTAATGATACTCTTGGCAAATTAACAAAAGAAATCAATTGAAATCACATAAAAGACACATATTTAAATGTTTTATGGCATTTATAACCGCCAGGCATGTTTGTTTTAAATTTTTTTTGGAACGTACAGCTGCTCTGTCAGAGCGGTTTTGAATAAAAAAAATCGTATTTAATATTTAAAAATTTCTCAAAATTCAGCAGTCAAATTAATTATCTTGTTTATATTGCGTTTGAAGAGATTTTTTTCGTTTGATTATCAGCGAAACTGGTTGATGATGATTGTCATTTATTTGATTAGCCATTTAGGAGGAGGAGGAGTTGGTGACCGGCATTAAATGAGTAGCATTAATGAATTTTGGCTTAAAATATGAATTTGAAGTGGGAAATGAATTCAAAATTAGAATCGAATTTTATGAACTTTAATCTATTCGTGTTGGTAAATATTTTAATAATATTCAATTCGCCATTTTTCTTTATACAAATTTTTTTATTCGTTGTAATTTATACTGATTCGTAATTAGAAATAATATAACAATGCAAAACACATTACATTCATTTCAGCTATAAAAATTTAATTAATAGCTTTTTTATAACTATTTTAGTGTAATTTTTATATCATGTCCAGACATGTAATTTAATTGAGGCAATTAAAACATATATTGAGTGAACGAATTTGGTATTTATATATGTATCTACATCCAGTGTAGCCTAGTTTCATTAAAATTTCAAAATTAAAAATATTATAATCCGTTTGTTCATAAAAACTTTATTTCACTGCGCTGTTATTTTTCTTTAGTTTTTGGGCAAAAAAAAAATCGTTATTTAAGATGAAATTTTGATTCGCCACAAAAAATCCCTTATCATGGTTTGGTAGCGCAGAGAATTCAAGGTGACGGCGTTTCCTTGCTCATTTTCGAACAAATACGTGCCGATGATGCCACCTAACCACAAACTGCACCATACGGCCACTTTCTTTGAATGTAATGGTTTTTCGAGGACAGTTTGTAGATTTTCTGTCTATAAAATATGCGACAATTTTGTTTGATTACAGAACCGTCGAAACGAAAATGGGCATCATCACTAAAGGTGATTTTGTTAAAAAATTCCTTGTTTTCGTTATAGTAAATTGTCACAATTTAAAAAAAAAAATTTAAGATTGTGACGTTCCATGCTCAAAATTTCCCCTACTTTTTACTAAATGAATGTCAAAGGATGACAGCTCAATTTTTGATATTTCATCATTTGACATCCAATTTACTTCCTAACCTCAAATTTGCCCACCCTGTATTTTTTTTGATTGTATTGTATAAAGATTTTTATATTAATATTGAAACGATCTTGGTAATATTTTCTATATACGACTTTTGGCAGGAATTGTTATCCATATTTGACTGTTCAAATTAACTACCAAAAATTTAAAAATTTAAGCTATAAATCTTAAGGTACGTTCACACTTGTCAAATATTTGCCCAAAAAAGCGTAACCACTAAACACTAATAAAAAATTTTTTAATTCAAAAAAGTATTCATTGAGTTAACTAGTCTCCAATAATATTGGATTCATTAATTTTGTATGAAATTGTTTTATTTAATAAGCACGTATCTGAACAAAAATATTTTTATGTAGTAAGAGTTTTAGCGAACATTTTATATTGCTATATTAAATTGAATTAAGATTCTATAGGCTAATTGTTCGAAATTTTAATTTTAAATCTCAGAAAGACATGATAAATATTCCAAGGCACAAAGGCAAGTCAACATCAGTTTTTGTTATTCAACTTACACAGCAGAGCAGAACTGCTGTTTTCGAAAGACGCAACCCTTTCATCATTAGTGCTCATGTGTATTGTGTTTGTCACCACTTATTAGGTGGCTTAGTTGAATGTGATAACAGTTCCTATTTACACAAATTTTATTGTGAAAAAGAATACGAGAACTGTATCAACCTGATGTTAACATGTTATTGTTATAATACCCGTGTTACCGTTTGATTATTTTTCTTCATGTCCCATTTTTCTGAATTTCTGCTCTGCTGTGTAAGTTGAATAACAAAAACTGATGTTGACTTGCCTTTGTGCCTTGGAATATTTATCATGTCTTTCTGAGATATAAAATAAAAATTTCGAACAATTAGCCTATAGAATCTTAAAAATATTTTTCGTTAGTATTTAGTGGTTACACATTTCGGGGCAAATATTTGACAAGTGTGAACGTGCCTTTAGTTTTCTTTTCCTTTTTTAAAAACTCTTCAACACTTTCAATAGGTTTTTACAAATTACTAAAAACTATTGTTTAAATATCAATCATTTCTGTAGATTCCGAAAATCTGTATTATTCTTTAAGATATATATTTATTTTTTGACGGCAAACAGCATGACAAACTTACTGCGCCGCCAAATTATTTCAAGTCTGTCGTTTATAAGAAGCATAAAACAACAATAGAAGTTTTAATGAAACAACTTTGTTGTTGTTAAACTAAAAATAAAGTTATAAAATAAACAAATGAAAAAAAAAAATATTATGGTTTTGATAAAATTCAAGTTTGACTAGATTTTAGTTTTTTACTGTCACTTCAGTTCCTAATTAAGAACTTCGAGCAAAAAATATTATATATAAAAAAACCTTAAGGCGTAATTAGAAAATGAGTACGAAAGAAGAAATTGATAATCCTATTGAATAAAATATAATTAAAGCTTGTTTACATACATAATTATTTGAAATCGGTAAATTTTAATGAACAGCTTTTGTGTTTATTTTTCCATGTGTCACAAGTATTTTATTATATATTTTTTACTTATTTTTTTTTTTTACTCGGACTAGCACTCAGGGGATGACCCCTACATGTGCAGTGCATTGGAACAAAACTAGAAAGGAGGGGGGGACAGTATTGAGAGGACAGATTAAGAAAGATGAGAACATAGAGAATTTATTGTAGCCATTAAAACCTTTTGCTTCGCCGGCTAATTTTTTACTACAGGCAAGAACTCAGGACCTTCCGCGTCATAGTCTTGTGTTCACTAGTTCAGCCAACAGAACCCTGATATTGATGTGATACCTCGAGGAACAATTCCCAGGAATATTCTTTTGTTTTTTTCTATAATATATTAAGAATTAAAAGTTACGAGTATATTGAGCTTTTTACCACGTTTTCTTTTGAAAATGTATTTCGGCTGACGCTTACCTTCTGGAGTTCTTTTTTGGCCATAAAAAAATCGTTAAATCTAAAAATATCTTTAAACATTGTTCTAAAACATTTATTATAATCATATTATTGTTTTATTTCTTGCTCTCTGTGTGTTAAAAGTTAATAGTACCCAGCAAACATTTTCTCGCACAGCATCAAGAAAGTGGAAGAATTTTATGATTTCTCTTTTGCATTCCGATTATAATAAATAGTTTATCGGAAAACATTCGCAATATAATCAAACAGTCTGCAGCAGCCTTGTCAGATCAGTAGAGAAAGTGCGTAATAACAATGAATCAAGTTTATGGCATCAGCATTTTGAGATCCTCTCCAAGCTATAGCCTCAAAATCAAAAATCTAATGAGAGTTTAATAAAACACGAACAAGTTTTCTAAAAAATCGCATTTTTCGTATATTTCGCTCACGATATCTTACGAACGCATCAACCGATTTTAAACCGGTTAGTGGCGATCGACTTGGTTTTTAATTTCAGGAGTTGATTCCGTTGTGGAATCGATCGGTAAAGCCGTTTAAAAGTAAAAAAAATTAAAAAAATTGAAAAAATAGTCTCTTAGTCTTTTTGAGATTTCTTGAAATTTACCGATCCGAATAGTTTAAGTCAAATAATTTGTTAAATTTTTGCACTATTTTTGCGTACATTAACGCCCACTTAAAAAAATTTTTTTTAATTTTATTTTATGGCTCCAAGTTTGACGTTTTGGACCTTCTTGAATATAAAAATTTATCATTTGCTTAACAAATTTACAAGAAAATATTAAAAATTGTGTTGTTTTTTTAGAGGTTGGTTTAGTTCTTCTTAAGGGAACTTTTTCCCCTCTTGCCCGATTCAGCCCATTTACGAGCTTGACGTGTGCTATCCTTCAAGATTTATTTATACCAAGTTTCAAGAGTCTGGCTCTTTTCGTTTGGACTTAATCGTGATTTCTACAGACGGATGGACGGACGTGCTCAGATCGTCTTAGTTTTCATCACTGATAAAGAATATATATATACCTTATGAGGTCTCAGACGGATATTTCGCTGCGTTACAAACGGAATGACAAAGTGAATATACCCTCCATACACTTTTTTGGAGGGTATAAAAAGAATTTGAAAGATAGTCTCTTATACTTTTTGAGATGTCTTGAAATTTACCGATCCGGATCGGTTCCAATTGGAGTATTCGGTCCATTCTTTTAACATTGTCAGCTGATTTCCATATTTAGCTTGGCAACACTCAATTTAGTGCGAACAACAACAATATTGTATGTTATAAAACCAAAATAGCCGTTTTGTAAAAACGTGTATTCAACAATATTTCACTTAGTCACCGTTTACAGTTGCAATTTTGGTTGTAGCAACTCTTGAGTATTTAGTGAGGAAGAGCGAGAAAGGATTACAAATAGTATATATTCCTATTTCAGCACTCTCACACAAAATAAGAATTGCTGCAACAAAAGTTTCATAATGTAAACCGGGACATATTTGGAAAGGGGAAAAATTCACCATATTGAATTGTAAATTTTTTTTCTTATACTTCAAACTTGTCGTTCAAGAAATGTTCGTTGGGAATTTGTATAGTTTTATAACTTCTTTGGAAACAAATTTACTTAAAAATGCAAAGAAAACAAAAAGGAAAAAATAATTTAAAACTTGATTTTCTACTTGTAACATAAATTTTACTTTACGAACAAAACCACAAATTATAAAAACAAACGGACAGACAATAAGAGCAGTTAAATTTTATAAAGTAATTTCGACTGGGAAGCACTATAATCCACACCATTTAAATTTTAGACTTATTAATGATAAATAGCAGGACTCTAATGATCAGATATCATTAAGTGATCATTTAAAAGTCGTGGGTTGCTTTCCTAACAAAAAGAAGACGTGCAAAAAATCAGTTGTCTGTGGAAAACAGCCACGTGTTTGTTTTGACGGGAATCGAACCCATTACCTATGAACTAATGGTTGTAACGTTGCTATCAATCAGGAGCAGCAAAACAAACTAAGAAGAGTTAAGAGTTTCCCTATAATAGCTTTTTATGGTTTTAGTATTAAAATCATAAACGTGTGATTTTGCGTTCACACTGCAAGTTAAAATTTTATTTTTTTTTGTGAAACATTAAGAAATTCTCAAATGCGCTCTCAAAATAGAAATTATTTCAAATTTTGCAAATGAATATTTTAAGAATATGGCAACACTGATACCAGGATTATGTGCTGGAAAATCACATAAAATAAAAATTGTAAAGATTCTCAAAGAAAACATGAGGGTGTGGTGAAGTTTCTTGTGTATTATCAGCTGTTTTCCAATATATAACTTGGCAACACCACACTTAGCACAGACAAAAACAAGGTTGCATTTTATAAAAACCACACCAATTCAAAAATACGGTTTTAATACGGTGTTCAGACATGCATTTTTAATTGAATCAATATTCTTCACTTTATTGCCATAATTATCTTCCTCTTCACACATGCAAAACATAGTCAATTCAATTAACGTATGACAATTAAAAGTAAAATTTTTTTAATATTCCTAAGGATCCCAGAATCCTAGATCTTTTTTTTTTTGAATTTTCTAATTTATAATAAATTTAATATCAATTACTTAACTTCAACATGGCTTGACATATTTTGTTTGTGGTGTTTTCCACCTTTCCCACAATTTAGGTGCTAAGTCTCGACTAAAATTTGTTCAGTGAATTGTGCTTTGCTCACTCAACACACTTTTTAGCAGAGCTGCATTTTGTAATTTTACCCCCTTATTCATAAAAATTATAAGAGGCTTATAAGAGTATAATAGAGCAAATTTCATATGAAATTTTGTTTTATTACGCTGTTATTAGACTCTCATAACTTGTATGAATAAAGGGGTTACTCTACATTATAACAATTAAGCGTTAATTGAGCAATCATTTAATTAAAATTTTGTAATTGAGCTCAATATATTAATTGCGATAAGGTCAGTTAATAAATTGTTTTTAACAAAAACATTTTGTATGATAAAACCAGTGGCCAATTTAACCCCTTCGATATCGCTCAAAATGTCAATACAATTTAAATGGAAATTTCGACCGATTTCGAATGTTTTTATTAAAACCATGTCAATATGAAAACACTATAAAATTGTCAAATTGTAATATGAAGGGTCTAACAAATTCGTGTTGTATTTGCTGCTCAATATTTTAAACAATTTTTTAAACAAATTTTAATAATTTGATTTCTATTATTGTTTTATTTTTATCTACTTTGTGTGTGTGTGTGTGTGTGTGTGTGTGCATAATAAAAATGCGGTTAAACGAAATATTCATTTTTTATGATTATGGCCAAAGTCGAGCTGAGATATTTTTTTGTGGTTGAGTTATAAAATACGTTGGATTATTCCATGTTAACTTTGATTTTCGCATTTATTTTTAAATGAAAATATATAGACACTACAGACATTTCATGTTTCTTTTTATTTTTTTCGTCGATACAAATAAACCGTTAGAAAGACATGATGCTGTTATAAATTCATTTTATGATACGGGCTGGCTGTAAGATTAAGTGGGTGATTTAAAACAGATTTAATAAATAACAACAATAAAAATAATAATAATTTTAGGTGGTAAAATTGGAATCTTGTTTTTTAGGTATTCATCCTTACATACGTAAATACTATAGTAAGTCTGTGGCAATACGTAATAAGTCAACTTAGGAAAAATTTTCTTAATCACTATTTTATTCCTTAAATAAAGGGTGGGCAAATTTGAGGTTAAGAAGTAAATTGACTGTCAAATGATGAAATGTCAAAAATTGAGCTGACATCCTTTGACATTTCGCTAGTAAAAAATTGGAAAATTTTAACCATGGAACGCCAACCGGCCATGACTTGCGTCAAAGTTTGTGAATTGGCTGTTTGAAAAACTGAACAAAAATAACGAATTTTTCAGCAAAATTATCTTTAGTGATGGTTCCCATTTTAAATTAGGCGATTATGAAAACAATCAAAATTGTCGCATATGGGGCTCGCAAAATCCACAAACAGTCCTTGAAAAACCATTACAGCCAAAGAAAGTGGCCGTATGGTGCAGTTTGTGGTCAGGTGGCATCATCGACCTGTATTTTTTCGAGAATGGGAACGTCACCGTGACTTCTCCGCGCTACCAAACCATAATAACAGATTTTTTGTCACCACAATTTGCTAATGTTGACATCAGCAACCTTTGGTTTCAGCAAAACGGTGCCACAAGCCACACAGACGGCCAAAAAATTCAGTTATAGCATGAGAAATTTCCCGGTCGCGTGATTTCTCGATTTGACGATGTCAATTGGCCGCCTCGTTCTTGTGGTTTAACGCCGCTGGATTATTTTCTCTGGGGCCATTTGAAAGATCGGGTTTACTTGAACAAACCACGAACAACTGGCACTCTGGAAGATGAAATTCAGCGCTGCAGTGACGAGATAAGCGAAGCTTTTTTGCAAAATGTGGTTCAAAATTTTGTGAAAAAAAGCGGACGTCTGCCGACGTGCCGACGAGATGACCAGTTGCCCGACATCATATTCCATTACTAATTCCCATATTTCTACTTTACACTGGCATTAATAAAACTGAATTTGTAAAAAAATGGGGTTTTGAGCCAATTTACTTCCTAACCTCAAATTTGCCAACCCTTTATTTTAATCTTTTACTTCGCCGTCTTATTTTTTTGCTACGGAGCCTACGAAGAATTGTACACGATAGTGTCAGTCGTTGCCAATTATTGTTCAGAGGCCAGTCACTGAAGCAACCAGGCACTAATGCCGATCACAAGAATTGGACATTATATTCATGACTGAGCGCGAGAATCTAGTTACTTTGGGCTTCACAGTCTCGTGCTAACTACTTCAGCCAGCAGTGAGAATCCTCAGGCCTCGCTTCAAGCCTAATAAAACTAGAAATCTTATGGACTTCAGAAGGAGGGACTTGCGAAGTCTAGCAGTTCACTGGCCGCTGCAGTTATGGAAACCATGATAAACAGGATCTCCTTAAAAATAACTACTGCCTCAGTTGACGTGGAGGAAAGTATTGCACATCTCCCCTGCCTCTATCGCGCTGTAGAGAACATCGTTCAGAAGTACATCAAGGTTATCAGAAATGAGACTCAAGAGCTTGATTCTCTATAAGTATTTTCAAGGACTCGAAGCACACTTTTAGGCGTGTTTGCACGAACCATTTTCTCTCACTTTCAATCTTGTTGAAATTATTCAATTTCGGTCTGGCCCCATCCTTCTCTCCCTTTTTACCCAGATGGGTAAAATAAAAAAGCAAAATTTAGCCAACAAACTGCTAACATAACCCAAACATCTTAGAACACACAAAGTAATTATTTAAATATTTTATCTAAAATTAATATCCTCCTAATACTACGCTGCTCGATGCAACTGCGCAATTTCCGGCAATTTATTCGCTTAATCGCAAAAAAATGTCCGTAATTAATATCACCTGTTTATCGTCGTAATTGTCACAAAATATCTATTCCATATGAAAATGTCAATGAAAATATTAAATTTATTTTGCAATCAATTGCATTTTTGTGGTTTATGGCAAATATTAAATTTTTATTCTTAATATTTATACTAAAATCTATTGTTCAGCATTTCTCTTGTTTTCAAAATCAATTTGTGGTAATTAAGTTGTAACTACAGACGTAAATAAACGCTATAATCACTACAGATACAATCCACCACAACACATACAATCATCACAGCAGATACTGGCGTTAATTTTCTTTGTTAAAAAAATTGGCTATTAATTTAACGGTACATTGCGTTTGTTTGCTTTTCAAAACTAATTGTTTAAAATCACATTCACAATTTTAATATCACCATTTCAGGCACGCACTTTTTGCTAAAGCAACAGAAATAAATAAAACAAAATAATTCAAAGTGTTTGTTGAATATTTAATTAAACGATTTATGACTAATTCTGCTATCTGCAAACATAGTTTTTTTCTAACATGAGTGTGTTTAAAGTGTTGGAAGCAAAACACACCCTAAAGTGCGAAACTATTTTTCATTCTCATTCGTTGAATGGCCGAAAGTGAAAAACAAACTTGATTTTGTCCAACCATTATGATTGTTAATTTCTTTATATGTAACTGGAAATTTTAAATTAAAAATTTTTAAAAAAGTTTTGCGGCTTTAAATTTTATTTTAAAAATTACATTTTAATCATTCTTTCCTATTTCTCGCTTAGAAAATAAAAGTTCTTTCTTCCTCGGAAAATAAAAGTTATCTATTTCATGACTTTTATTTATTCTTGAGAAAATAAATTATTTTCTATCGATATCAAATCGCTAAGATCAATCAATTAATCAAGAAATAACTTATATTTTTTTAAAAATAATAATTAAATCAAGAAATGACTTTTATTTTCTGAGGAATAAATAAAAATCAAGAAATAACTTTTATTTTCTGAAAAATAAATAAAAGTCAAGAAATAACTTTTATTTTCTGAAAAATAAATAAAAATCAAAAAATAACTCCTATGTTCTGAAAAATCAAGAAATAACTTTTATTTCCTGAAAAATAAATAAAAATCAAGAAATAACTTTTTTTTTTTGAAAAATAAATAAAAATCAAGAAATAACTTTTATTTTCTGAAAAATAAATAAAAATCACGAAATAACTTTTATTTTCTGAGGAATAAATAAAAATCAAGAAATTACTTTCATATTCTAAAAATTAATAAGAATCATGAAATAACTTTTATTTTCAGAATAATAAATAAAAATCAAGAAATAACTTTTATTTTTGGAAAAATAAATAAAAATCAAGAATTAACTTTTATTTCCTGAAAAATAAATAAAAATCAAGAAATAACTTTTATTTTCTGAAAAATAAATAAAAATCAAGAAATAACTTTTATTTTTGGAAAAATAAATAAAAGTCAAGAAATAACTTTTATTTTCTGAAAAATAAATAAAAATCAAAAAATAACTCTTATGTTCTGAAAAATCAAGAAATAACTTTTATTTCCTGAAAAATAAATAAAAATCAAGAAATAACTTTTTTTTTTTTGGAAAAATAAATAAAAATCAAGAAATAACTTTTATTTTCTGAAAAATAAATAAAAATCACGAAATAACTTTTATTTTCTGAGGAATAAATAAAAATCAAGAAATTACTTTCATATTCTAAAAATTAATAAGAATAATGAAATAACTTTTATTTTCAGAATAATAAATAAAAATCAAGAAATAACTTTTATTTTTGGAAAAATAAATAAAAATCAAGAATTAACTTTTATTTCCTGAAAAATAAATAAAAATCAAGAAATAACTTTTATTTTCTGAAAAATAAATAAAAATCAAGAAATAACTTTTATTTTTGGAAAAATAAATAAAAGTCAAGAAATAACTTTTATTTTCTGAAAAATAAATAAAAATCAAAAAATAACTCCTATGTTCTGAAAAATCAAGAAATAACTTTTATTTCCTGAAAAATATATAAAAATCAAGAAATAACTTTTTTTTTTGAAAAATAAATAAAAATCAAGAAATAACTTTTATTTTCTGAAAAATAAATAAAAATCACGAAATAACTTTTATTTTCTGAGGAATAAATAAAAATCAAGAAATTACTTTCATATTCTAAAAATTAATAAGAATCATGAAATAACTTTTATTTTCAGAATAAAAATAAAAATCAAGAAATAACTTTTATTTTTGGAAAAATAAATAAAAATCAAGAATTAACTTTTATTTCCTGAAAAATAAATAAAAATCAAGAAATAACTTTTATTTTCTGAAAAATAAATAAAAATCAAGAAATAACTTTTATTTTTGGAAAAATAAATAAAAATCAAGAAATAACTTTTATTTTTGGAAAAATAAATAAAAGTCAAGAAATAACTTTTATTTGCTGAAAAATAAAGAAAAATCATAAAATAACTCCTATTTTCTGAAAAATCAAGAAATAACTTTTATTTCCTGAAAAATAAATAAAAATCAAGAAATAACTTTTATTTTCTGAAAAATAAATAAAAATCAAGAAATAACTCTTATTTTTTGAAAAATAAATAAAAATCAAGAAATAACTTTTATTTTCTGAAAAATAAATAAAAATCAAGAAATAACTCTTATTTTCTGAAAAATAAATAAAAATCAAGAAATAGCTCTTATTTTCTGAAAAATAAATAAAAATCAAGAAATAACTTCTATTTTCTAAATAATAAATAAAAATCAAGAAATAACTTTTATTTTTTGAAAAATAAATAAAAATCGAGAAATAACTTTTATTTTCTGAATAATAAATACAAATTAAGAAATGACTTTTATTTTCTGAAAAATAAATAAAAATCAAGAAATAACTTTTATTTTTTGAAAAATAAATAAAAATCAAGAAATAACTTTTATTTTCTGAATAATAAATACAAATTAAGAAATGACTTTTATTTTCTGAAAAATAAATAAAAATCAAGAAATAACTTTTATTTTATAAGAAATAAATTTTATTTTTTGAAAAATAAATAAAAATCAAGAAATAACTTTTATTTTTGGAAAAATAAATAAAAATCAAGAAATAACTTTTATTTTCTGAAAAATCACGAAATAAACCTCAAAAAACAAATAAAAATTAACGCATCTAAAGGAAGTCCATGTAACAAGAATTGTGCACGCAGTACTTCTCTTTCAGATCGAGTTTTTTAGTTTAAATTTTAAAAATAATTGTTATTTGCGGTCCCTGGTTGAAAAGTTTTAATTGCAGATATTCACAAGGTCGCATTAAAGTCATATGGCTTGTCTAATCGTCTTTACTATTATTATTGTTATTATTATTAAATTTTTATTATTTTGTTTTTAACTTCGCGCTACGAAAATTTTCAATTAAAAAAAATAGCAAAGTTACGAGTTTTACCACCACCTTTTGAAACATTTCAAACACTGAACTTTGGCCGAACTCCAATACCTTAACCAAACATTCGGTGGGACAGCAAAAAAAAATTAAATTGAAATAAAATCCAGCAATTTCCAAGTTTGTCTCATAAATCACATTTCGATTAATTGCCCGTATGGATTTCTTTTATTATTATGATTTCAGTTAAAATTCTCTTTCAAACCCTTTTTTTTATTCACATATATTTTTCCAAATTAGTTTCCAGCTGCTTAACAATTTCCTGTATTATTTTCTTTTACTTTCAAACTTTTTAATGTTGGTATTGCATCTGCTTTTTATACATTTGCATGTGTCTAATGCAAATGATCACGATTCATTTAAAATTTATGGCAACTTTATAAAGATTTACGCATCCTTTAAGGCAGCCATTTGTCTTTCAAATACAATTCTATCTGCAATACCACTAACACTGTCTCTCTATTCTTTTCTTTTTATTCTTCTTTATAAAAAAAAAGTTCTGAAAGCTGCATTTGATGCAACACATGCAGTTTGTCCAGTTGAAGGAATGATGCATCTTTCAACCAGGAAATGAGCAAAAAAAAATATTCCATATAATAAAATCAAAAGGGATATTTTCAAATTTCACAACATTCGTTTTTTTTGCTGTCATCGATTGTTGTTATTTTATGATGGTCTGGGGTGTACAACATTTACCCCCATATTCATAAAAAAATAAAATTAATTTGAAATCAATTTTAAGAAATTTTTTTATGCACAACTTTGACTAAAATACGTTTCAAAACCGTTTTAAATTTTATGAATAGGGGCGCTAAAATTTTATGTCGGTAGAGTAGTCAACTCGTTGACTAGAAAGATCAAGATCGTGGGTTCGATACCGTGGTCAGTCAAGGCAAGGCAATGTAAGAATGAATTTTTTTTTTTGAACTGCACTAGTGCGCTGTTTTTTAATTCTTGCGGATCTGTTTAAATGATGAAGGGATAGAATTGAGGGGCTGCGTTCCATATCCATCGAAATTTCAATATAATTTATAAAGAAAATTTGATCGATATCGCATGTCATAATTTTCACCCCGGGATATTTGCCGTTATCCCATGTAAAGTTTTGTCGAGAAATTAAAGCCATTTGTATACACTCCCGAAAAGAATTGGAGCATATATTCAGTTTGTAACACCGTATGTAACGCAGCGAAATATCCCTCTAAGACCCCATAAAGTATATATATTCTCGATTAGTAATGAAATCTGAGACGATGTAGGCATGTCCGTCCGTTCGTCTGAGGAAATCACGATTCAGTCCAAACGAAAAGAGCCACACCCTTGAAGCTTGCTATAAATATATCTTGAAGAATAGCACAGGTCAGGTTCGTAAATGGACTAAATCGGGCCAGAGGGAAAAGAGTTCCCCTAAGAAGAACTAAAGCAACCTCTAGAAAGCAACATAGTTTTTAAACATTTTTTTTTGTAATTTTGTTAAGCAAATGATATGTTTTTATGTCAAAGAAGGTCCACTGAATTTGGAGCCAGAAAATCAGAAAAATCAATTTTTTAACCCCACCCTCTTTAGTGGGCGTTGAAGTAAAAGAGTGTAAATATTTAACAAATTGTATAATTTAAGCCTACATTCCTAAAAATTAAAGTTTAAAGTTTTTATGGCGAAGTTGAGATGTTCTCTCATCTTCTTCGGCCCTAACCTCCCCCCACCTTTGGACACTAAATAAAAATAAAGAAACATTTTTACACTTAATAACCCCAAAAATTTACTTTTTAGTGTTTTATCGCAAAGGTGCGATGTCTCCCCCGCGGCTCCGCCCGGTGTAACTACTACAAAATAAAGTTTTTATTTACTAAATATTTGGAGGGTATTAAATATTCGACCTGGTTCTTACTTGTTTTACTTCCCGCTGAGAAAATTTTAAATTTAAAAAAAAAAATCCGGAAGTTGTTAGTTTTATACCGTTTTAAAAAGAATCAAAGTTTCACTAGATCTCGATATTCTTAGTTCCTTGGAAGCTCCCAGGAAGAAGAAAAAGAGCAACTCAAAGTCCGCAAGATAAAAGCAATTGACTGGATTTTCTAGAGTCGGCGTAACCAGACTAGACTTTGAACAAACTCGTTCATTAGTATTCAGCACACGGCAAACTTAAATATTTCGCCCTCTCCCCATTTGAAGCTTATGCCGATCCACATGCCACGTGGCATGTCTAAGCATGTTTGGAAATACAAAGAAAATATTTTGTTGTACAATTTTCCCGACAAAATATTCCAAAGTGTAAAATCACAAAAAACTTTTGTGTATGAAAAGGTTTTCCTTTGCTGACTGCCACATATTATAAATATTTTTCTTATATATTTATTTTTTTATTTTTTTGCTGTTTGGTTGCAAATTAGTCAACATTGCGCAAATAGTTTAACAACCACCATCATCATTCTTTAAATGAAATCCAAACAGAAATTCAACAAAATGAAACCTGCAAAAACAAACAAAGAAAGGAACGTATTGCACCCATACATGAAGCACCCATACATGAAGCACCCATACATGTGCCTGCCCCAAAGCACAACAAATATTTTGAGGCAGTAGAAAAAAAATCTTAATTTACTGCACAATCGAACCGAATAAACGAACGAACAACAACACAAACACTTGCAAAATAAAGGTAACTTTTTCTCTTAATAGATACAATTCTTAGATAAATTAGAATTTTCGTTGAATAAATAAAGAAAAGATATAAAAACCGGCTCGTTTCTGAAGAAAATCTGCAAGTTCTTCTTAGTCACTGGTTTCTAGTTGCCACGAGGGGGAGAGTAATAACAAGAATTGTGGCAGGAGGTTAACGAATTGAAAAGGTTGTATTCGAAAATCCCAAACTTGCATGTATAAAATTTTTTAAATAAATTCCAGATCAATTCCATTCAATTCGATTTTTATGCCAGTGTTCAGTTGTTAGTTATAATCAATAAAATTATCATTGTTGTTAATTACACCTCCAAAATAAATTTAATTTAAATTAGATGCGCATGATTTTGTTTAATGAATTCTTTTTTAAAACGGGCACGACTTGCTAATTTTGTGTGAATATTTTATAATTATTTTAAGGTGTTACTGACACACTGTCTAGAGTTAAAGATCTACACTCCTTTGACGGCTTTTGTGCTAGTGTTTAAAGAAAATGCTTAGAGACAAAAATTAAGCCATGCCACCGTGTTCAGTGTTCATTGTATTCTTGAAAAATTAGAAAATCCCATATTTTTTATATATCATTTTCTTTTTGCACTTTTTGTTATTGTGTAATACATCATTTACGCAGTTAAAAAAAACTGTTGCACTTATTTATTTCAAAGTCTCGGTTTACACTATGCAATTTTTGTCGCAGCAATTCGTGATATTTAGTGAGAAAGAGCGAGAAAGGAATACAAATGGTATATATTCCTATTTCAGGACTCCCACACAAAATGAGAACTGCTGCAACAAAAGTTGCATAGTGTAAACCGGGACAAACTTATACATATTATTGTACTTAAGCGGCCAGCTTAAAAAGTATGAGAACTTTTTTACAAAATATTTTTGGTAGACTTTTAATCAAAAAATTTTATTGATAATTTATAATTTAAAGACTAATAATTAAAATATTGCGACTGATTCAAATGATTGCTGAAGCCATTAAAATGATTCATACGAATTATTTAAACTAAAGCAAATTATTCGAATGATTCAGACAACATTTTATGCTATAGAAACGACTCAAATGAATTATTTAAAATAAATCAAATAATTTGAAGGATTTTAGGGACTGAATCAGATCACTTCAAAATATTCCAAAAAATTGTTGTATCCAAATCAAATGATTCGAATGAGTCAGATTATAAGATCTGATTACTTCAAATGATTCAAATGAATTATATAAAGTAAATCGAATGATTAAGGTCATAGTACCAGATCATATGGCACAAAATAAATCATGTTATACTAATGATTCAATTCATTGGAGCAGATCCCATGACACAAAAATACTTCAAAAAATTTAAATGAATTATTTTAAATAAATCAAATGATTCAAACATATTATATAAAATAATTCAAATGATACGAATGATACAATTCACCGGAACAGGTCGCATAGCCTAAACACACTTTAAATGATTCAAATTTGTTGCTTAAAATAAATCAAGTGATTCAATTGAGTCGAATAGATCACATGGATCAAAAACACTTCAAATGATTCAAATGAATGAATGATGCAAAAAATAGTTCCAATGATACAAGTGATTCAATTCAAATGTATTATTAAAACATTAAAACACTTCAAGTAAAGAAAATTATTCAAATTAATCATATAAAATAATTTAAATGATACGAATGATTCGATTCATCGGAAGAGCTCCAAAACATAAATCATTCAAATGAATTATTTCAAATATATCAAATGATTCAAACAAATTATATAAAATGATACGTACGTATTATTTAAATTAAATCAAATGACTAGATTGATTCGAATAGATGAAATGCCGCAACAAAATTTCAAACGATTCAAACGAATTAAATAAAATAATTCAACTGATACGAATCGTGCAATTTATCCGAACAGGTCGCGTAGCTTAAACACACTTCAAATGATTCAAATTTATTGCTTAAAATAAATCAAATTATTCAATTGATTCGAATAGATCACATGGGTCAAAATCACTTCAAATGATACGAACGAATTGTTTAAAATAAATCAATTCATTTAAATTATTCCAGTGATTGGAACAGATTATTTGAGTTAGAAATACTTCAAATCATTCAAACGAATTATATAAAAGAAATCAAATTATAAAAAGTGCTTGAGCAGATCAGGTGTAGCAAAAATACTTCAAATGATTCAAACGAGTTATATAAAATAAATCAAACTGCTGGAATAATTCAAATAATTTGAACGGGTTACATGATTCAAAAACATTTCAAATGATTCAAAATATTCAAAATAAATCAAATGATTCGAATGAATAATATTACTCAAAAATACTACAAATGGCTTTAATGAATTATTTCATATGAATCAAGTGGCTGGAATGATTCAAGTTCAAGCAGGACACAAACTATTCAAATGAATCAACTGATTCATATAGAATGTAGGTATAAAAACTAATCGCATGCGATAAGTATTTCTTAATATTAAAATTCATATTTCTATTGAATGTCTTTAAATATTTTCTGAGATCAAATGAATAATGTCCTTTAGGTGCAGGACAGTCTATGCTAAATATTTTAAATTTTCTACAAATACCGAACACCACGAAAATTGCATGATCTACAGTAAACGGCTGCTTAATTGATCATGATTATAATAAATAGTTTTGTATGCACTAGAGGATCCTTTACGCTTGTAAACACTCTTACAAAAGGCATGGTTTTCGTAAAGGAAGAAATGCATTTCCTTATTATTTTTTATGGTTACATACATTGTGACAAATTTTAAATTTCAGGATATTTTAAATGAATACAAAAATTATTTCAGTGTAACTTTCGTTGTTGCTGTAGTCATTTTCTGTGTCGATTCTTTACAATTTCGATCTTTTATTTTGTGTTAACAACAATCAAAACACGATTTTTTTTGTATCTTAAACATTCTTGTGTATCTTAATATGGAAAATCAAAATCCCCATTGAACCAGTCTGCCCATTGTTACATAAATTCAACAAAATGTTTAACACAAATAAAGCGAAGCATTCAAAAGCCCAGACAATAAAAAAGCCACGTTAGTGGCATTTAACGTGAATAATATAAACCTGAACCTACCTCAAAATTTCGCTTTTACGATTCACTGCTGCTGCATTTTATAGCCAATTTTTTTATTTTATTTTGGCAAGTTTCAGTAGAATTGTTTGCGTTATTTACAAACACTCACTCGCTGGTGAGGTTTCATAATCAGCAAATTATTTTAGCTGCAAAGGAGGAAGAAAGATTCCTTTGTTTTTTTTTTTTTTTATTTTGAAAATTTGTTTTCTATAACCAAAAAGCTTTTAATTTAAAAGCGAAATTTTTACAAAGGTTCTCTTTAATATTCGAGGGAAATCTGAGAGCGCTATGAATTTCCAATTACAAATTTTAGTGCTGCCCTGGGCTGATGACAATCCCGATCTAGTACCCAAGTAATAACTTTGTGTTGCAACGGGCAATAAATTTTTATAATACAGTTTAAGCTTGAATTTTAAAAGCATTTTGCGTTCAACACTTTTCCATAAAATCAATTTGAATAAAATTTTATTTAAATAAAGGTGTCTTCTGTCTGTCTGTCATCTTCGCCCGTTCGTACTCGTTTGTTATTTAGTTTTATGTGCCATTTTCTGCTTGTTTCCTAACCAATTTAAAGTATTCCATTACATGTCAGGGAAGCATCAATAACTGACACACCACACGCGATGTTTTGTTTATTTATTTTATTTTTTTTTTTAGCCAGCCACACTGACGTTACCATTCAACGCCAAGACTTGAAGGTGTGACGAGTTAAATAAGATTTTATTCAATATCGTTTTTGTTAAAACATTTTCTTTCTTTTTTTTTTTTTTTGCTTGGGAAATGAGGTGTTTTTCTTTTTAGTCCAAGAAGGTTTAGAATTACATGTAAGAAGATTGAAATAAAATAAATTGTATAGCAAAGAAACCTGCTGAAATAATAAAGTTTTTTAGGTGTGACTGTTAACAACAAAAAAAAAAAGCGTTTTATAGTCAAAAGGATTTGTTTATAACACGATTCGGTGATATACTATTATTACTTGTTTTTTGGAAAAGGTATTAATCTATTTTTTGCAACAATTTGTGCAAAGATAAATAATTCAGACAAAGCAGTTTAATGCAGGGAACGCAATAAAACGATTATGTTCCACATTAAAAAAAAAAAAAATCAAACTAAACGAGAAGTGCTACGTGTACAAGTAATATACCAAAGTAATCCTTGTTACATTGGCTACCTTTAGATGCATCAATTTTTATTTGCTTACATTTTATTGGAAAAAAAACTCAAAATTACTGATTATTTCCCGAGTTTTATAGAGAAATTTAAACTAAAAAAATTTAAATAAATTAAAAACTTAAATATAGAAGATTTTGATAAAAAAAAGAGTTTAGTAAATATTTCTTATATACAAATAAAATTTGACTAAACAACTTTTGATAACAGGCAATTATTTAATGTTTACAAAATATAAACATGTTTATGCATGCACAGATTTAATCTCTATTTTCTCACATACCCATACATATTGTATGTGATAAGGTGTCTCAGATAATGCATTTTAATTGCAAATCTGTTATGAAAATCAACTTCAGCAATACTCAGCATTTAGTAAATTGCAACAGTTTATTATTATCTTGCAATAGATTTAGTCAACAGCCTGTCAAATTGTTAATTAAAGCTGTTGGCAACATGTTGTTTGTGCTTCATTTCTGCCTCTTGAATGAAAAGTCAAAATTACATAAACTCATTAAAATAATTCTTTCTCTTCTATTTTTTTGCATATGCACAGCATGACTGATATTAAATTTACACTGGCGGGCAAAAATAAATTGTGTGGTTGCATATTCTTTTATTTGTTTTCATGCTAAAAGAGTGTATAAAAAAAATGTTGCATCATTTCAAAAGTTAAACAGAGAGTAGAGAAGAAGGTGTTTATGATTTTCCATCAACTATTTTCAACCACAATTCATTTTTGTTCAGGAGTGTAGCTCCAGCACAACACAGACACTGTGATTTTTGGTTTAATGTCAGTCTTAGATCTTTTTAAGAGCAGCGATTATGGTTTTATGTGCCAAATAAAAGAAAAAGATTGACAGATGTGTAAATTAAAAACAACTGTAGCAAAAAGCATACGTAATGCTATTTAGTTTTCAACGTTTACATTCGAGGGTTGTGCCGGTAGTTAAGCTTTAGACATACAAAATATTATATTTAAATATTTTGTGTGCTGTTGTATACTTCCTTAGCATTCACGGGTTTTATTTGAATCTAAATATTGCACCCTGCAGAAGTTTTATTAAAAAAAAAAGACGAAGAAAAATTCGTTATCAAAGTTGGGATTGTAGATAGGGCAGCAACGACTTTTCGTCGTCGGCATTGGGGACTGCAACCAGGGGGAGTCACTGCGCAATTTCATTCGAAAGAAAATGCTTTCGAATTGCAATGCTAATAGCATATAAATTTGGGCAGTTTTCTTTTCGAATGGAATTAAAGGGTACCCTCTCAGAACTTGCATCGAAAAACCACTGACAAGATTCCTCTTCAACTCAAAACGTTGCAATATTAAGGGCCATTATTACAACTTGCCTTTAATGCAGCTGATAGTAAAAGGTAAGCTTAGCTAAAGTAGGGAATAAAGTGAACTTCAAAATTTTTCATTATCACAACTTCCTTATAAATTAAAATTAATCTTTTCAAATATATGGCAGTACCACAGAAAAAACCGACTACTTTTGACAAGTTGACATTAAATAGTGGCATCATTAAGTACATAGTGGCGACGAATGTCTTGTTTGTTTATGTATTTGAATGGTGAAGAGAAAATATGGCAGCTTCAAATTCATAAACCTTACGTTAAAAATTAAAGTTCAAATCAGGTTCACTTTAGCTTATTAGCCACTTTTAACTTAAAGTGTACTAATGATAATGAAAAACGAATTATCTGTCCGATAACACCTTCACTTTAGCTATTGGCAAGATGTATTAATGGCCCTAAATTGAATTAAGATTTATAGGCTAATTGTTGGAATTTTTTTTTTTTTAATTCAGAAAGATATGATAAATATTCCAAGGCACAAAGGAATTGAATTAAGATTTATCAACATCAGTTTTTAGTTATTCAACTTATACAGCAGAGCAGAACAGCTGTTTTCGAAAGCCGCAACACTGTCATCATCAGTGCTCATGTGTATTGTGTTTGTCACCACTTATTAGGTGGCTTAGTTGAATACGATAACACTTCTTATTTAAAGAAATTTTATTAGGAAATTGCATACGAGAAATATATTAATCTGATGTTAACACATTTTTGTTTTAATACCCGTGTTACCGTTTGATTATTTTCTTCGTGTCCCATTTTTCGGAAATTTTTGCTCCATCATACCTAAAAATTTTCACTTTTGCAAGAAAACGATATATCGGTTACTTTTTAAGGTTCATGAGAACTATCGTTTAACAGCTGAAAATGTCAAAATATGTTGACATTACTGTTCAGTGAGGATTCGCAGGTCATAATCAATTGTTATATTATTTTGTGCAATAAATAAAGGCTGGGCAAATTTGAGGTTAGGAAGTAAATTGGCTTGAAGACACAGAACTTTTTTTTGACAAAGTCAGTTTTATTGATGGCTCAATGTAAAGTAGAAATATGGGAATTAATAATGAAATATAAAATGTCAGCTAAATATCTACCTCCTGCACTTGGGCAGTTGTCTGCTCTTTTCAAAAAATTTTGAGCCCACATTTTGCAACAAAGTTTCGCTTATATCGTCAATGCAGTGCCGAATTTCATCTTCCAGAGCGTCAGTTGATTGTGGTTTGTTCACTTGAACCCGTTCTTTCAAATGGTAACCAGAGAAAATAATCCAGCGGCTTTAAATAATTAGAAAGAGGCGGCCAGTTGACATCGCCAAATCAAGAAATTACGCGACTGGGAAATTTCTCATGTAAAGAACGGAATTCTTTGTTCGGCTGTGTGGCTTGTGGCGCCGTCTTGCTGAAACCAAAGGCCACAAAAAATCCGTCATCATGATTTGATATCACAAAGAATTCACGGTGACGGCGTTTTCTTGCTCATTTTCGAAGAAATACGCGCCGATGATGCCACCTGACCACAAACTGCACCATACGGTCACTTTGTTTGAGTGTAACGGTTTTCCAAGGACTGTTTGTGGATTTTGTGAGCTCCATATGTGACAGTTTTCTTTGTTTAAATAACCGCCTAATCGAAAATGGGCCTCATCACTAAAGAGGATTTTGTTGAAAAATATGTTGCTTATTTTATAGTAAATTTTCACAATTAAAAGTCTTTGTTCAAGAATGGAGAGTTACACGGTTGAAATTCCCCAATTTTTTATTAAATAAATGTCAAACGATGACAGCTTAATTCTTGACATTTCATCATTTGACAGCCAATTTAGTTCCTAACCTCAAATTTGCCCACTCTTTACATCCTATAATTGATGACAATTTTTCATAGAATTCTTGTCACAGTTTTGATGACAGAACGTCATTAAACCAAGCAAATGTGTATATATTTTTTTAATATAGTCCCGGTTTACACTATGCAACTTTTGTTGCAACAATTCTTATTTTGTGTGAGAGTCCTGAAATAGGAATATATACCAATTGTATTCCTTTCTCGCTCTCTTCCTCGCTAAATCTCAAGAATTGCTGCGACAAAAATTGCATAGTGTAAACCGCGACATAGAGGATACTTCTTTCTAATTTGCGAATTTTCTATTAATTTTCACTTTCCATTTAATCCATTCGCTATTTAATTACATTCATTTAGACAAATCTGTCATCGTTTTTAGTGTTATTAACTATTTGTTTATTGGCTTGCAATATCATTCGTTCGCTATCTGCTGTTGGACAATAAATCGAGCATTTGCGTTGCACGTAAATTGAATGAGAAAATAAAAAAATTAAATGCAACCTCATGCATCAATCAACAGTAAATGAATGTAATTATAGTATTTATTTGTTGCTGTTGCTGATGTTGATGCTGATGTTGCTGTTGCTGTTGCTGTTGCTGTTGCTGCATCTTAATGTGGCAGTAATGAAATGTTGTTTTAGTTTCTATTCTTTATGCCGGTCGCTGATAGTAAAATGTCCGTTGGCAATTATGACTGTCGTCGTTTAGTTTTATTGTTTGGAAATTCTACTTAAAGTTTGTTAAAATATAGACAGATTTCACTCAATCATTTCAAGTGTGCGAGTGTGTGTGTGTTTATGTGTGTAAGTGTGTTTGTGTGTGCGTAACATTCTCCTGTCTGTCTGTTTTAGCTTTGCTTTCATAAGAATTAAGAAAAATAATAAAAGAAACATTTTTATCGTTTTGAAATGTAAAAATTGAAACCAGAAAGTTGCACTTTTGTTGCAAACAACATCATTGGCCTATTGCAACAAGTGGCCTATGTGTGTTTTTCAAATTGATATTGTTGTTGTCGTTGTTGTTGTAGCATTTATAGTTATTAGTGTTGTTTTTACATTTGCCTCATCAATTGTTGTTATTGTTAACGTGCGAAGTCAGCAGTTGTTCGTTCTTTCTTTTCACTTCTCAATAATTTTGCTTTTCTTTCAATCGTTTGTTGTTGCATGTAATCCGGGTAGAAAAATTATGATGTTTTATGGATTTATTGTATGTGTGTGTATGTGTGTGTGTGTGTTTCTTTGCCTTCTAGACTTTCAATAAATACTTAGTTATTTTTTATGGTTATTTGACTTTTAGTAAGAATAATTGCCAGCATTTAGAAAAAAATGTTGTGCGGTGATGAGATTATAAGCGAAAGCTAAATGGCTTTGGAAATGCCTTTGTAAGCGAGCAAAAGTATTTCTTTTACAAATATTTTAATAATAGAAAGAAAGAAAAAAAAAAAGAAAACAAGCAACTTAAAAGTCCATAAATAATGATTTGAAAGCATTTAAAGAAATTCATCAAACTTTAGTGCGTCCCAGCCAAAAAAAGGTTAAAAGCTTAAAGCGATTTAAAAATTTTCATATCAAAGAAATCGATTAATTTCTTATATATGGAACTCAATGGAAAACTTTCTTCTCTTTCGATTTTTTTTTTTTTTGTAATTGGAATTTTTTAAAAATACGAGTATAAATCATATTCCGTCTGATTGTGTTAGACGTTGACGTTTATGACGACGGCGTTTTTTGTTCAAGATTAAAGAAAAAACCGTTTTTTTTAATCAACTACGAAAAACGCCTGGCGCGTAAACGCCAACGACTTACAGAATAAGGGGGAATATAACAAAATGTTTGTGTGAGATTCTCATTTTGAGCATTTTGATTGTTTTGGAATTTATGCTGTGGCTTTTGTAATATTCAACGGTCCTAAAAGTTTCCTAGTTTCCTATTCTAGTATATGTTCTTCCAGCAGAGACTTCCGAAATTTGCCAGCTGATAACGGCCATCTTGTTGAAGCCACATCTGTGAAATTACTTGTCAGTTCATTCAGTCTGTTTTACCGCACTATCACGTGCAATAATACATGCAAGTGATAAAATTGTTTTTATCAAAATGAGTGTCCTGTTCGGGCAACGTACCGCTTCATCATCGAAAATCAATCGTCAGTGATGAGGTCCATTTCTGAATTAAGTTGTATGTAAAAAAAAAATTGTCAACTTTTAGACAACATCAATCCACATGAGATCCAGGAGTATGCAAGTGCATGACGAAAAGGTCACTGTTTGTGGATATTCGGCTGGCGATATTGTCGGTCCATATTTGCCAGATCACAGTGGACGGATTAACATGCACCCATATGTGAAAATAATAAAAAAAAATTTTTTTTATCAAAATAAGTGTTCTGTTCGGGCAACGTATCCCGCGATCTTTCACCAAAAAATCATCGTCAGGACGACATTCATCCACATGAAATCCAAGAGCTTACACATGAAGGTGATGTGAATGGGGTAGCGCGATCGTACAATTTGGCACCGTTAGACTTTTTCTTGTGGAGCTTTCGTAAGTCGCAGGTATATGTGATTACGTCACAAACAATAGCGTGGCTCAAGGTCAACATCGGTTAAATTCAGCCTGGGGCCAAATTATCGCATTCGATATCGATCGAAATTTCTATACAATTTAAATACAAATTTCGATCGATATCGAATGCCGTAATTTGCCCCCTGATTTATGCCAAAGAGACATGAAAAAATTAAATATTTCAATGTAAAAGATTTGCTTCTATTGAACACCCACAGTAAATTTAGTGAGCGTCATTATTGTTGTTGTAAAGATATGAATTGATCCGTGTATAAAAGGTCCCACTGTGCAAAAAAAAATTAGTGAAACTTACACCGTGCCGTGGCGGACACATATAACAGCATTAATGAGACTTTCAAACTAATAACAATTTTTGATGATATCTCACACACACTTTCTATTATTTAGGCCCTGATTTTGTAAATCACTTTATATTAAGGAAAATTTTATATGTACACAAAAACAAAATTTTAAATATTTTTACTCTCTTTGCTTCTATTTTTCATACAAATTTTAAACATTTTGAAAGGCAAAGCAAATGCTGAATTTCTGTGCATTGGTTCGGTAAACAATTTCGGTAAGAAAAAAATTGTAAGCCACCTAATAAGTGGTGATAAACACAATACACATGAGTACTGATAATGAAAGCGTTGCGGCTTTCGAAAACAGCTGTTCTTCTGCTCTGCTGTGTAAGTTGAATAACTTACCTTTGTGCCTTGGAATATTTATCATGTCTTTCTGAATTAAAAAAAAAATATTTCGAACAATTAGCCTATAATTCCCAGTTTACATTGTGCGATTTTTGTCGCAGCGATTCTTATTTTGTGTGAGTGTCTGAAATAGGAATATATATCATTTGTATTCCTTTCTCGCTCTTCCTCACTAAATTTCAAGAATTGCTGCGTTAAAAATTGCATAGTGTAAACCGGGACTATCTTAATCTTAATTCGATTTAATATACAAATTTTTTAATTTTTCAAAACTTTGTTTTTGCTTTCCTATAAATTTCGAAAACGCGTATTGATTTATAAAATTATTGCCTTAAATTTTTAAAGACCCTATAGTTCTGCATATATTGGAAAATTAATAACTATTTTGTGTCCTCTGTCCTCTCCCATACCTCCAAGTTATTATTACAACTAAAAGTTGCCCACATAAAATATAAACAGCGTTTCTAAAATATTTGCGGAAAATTAATAATTTTTTCGTATGAAGGGCAATTGTCTTCCTCCTGCTATACCGCCAAGATTTTGTTAAAACTTGCAATTTATTCTATTGAACACCCACAGTAAATTTCGCGAGTGTCACTATTGTTATTGTAAAGATACGAATTGATCCGCGTATAAAAGAGCTTTTGGTCCCACTGTGCACTCACTGCTGGTAAAAGAGCTTAACTGCCGATTTCACAATGGCGACAAAGTTTTTTCTTTCGTATAAATACACATTTGAAACAAATTATACAATTTTTTAAATTTTATAATGACAAATTTTTTTCATTTTTATATTTTTTAAATTGTTTTTAAACCCAATTTTCATGTTGTATTTCAAATCGTAATTGTTCACAGAAATTGTCTTTTAAAAGTTATTTAATCAGGCTAGAGTGTTTGAGTAGAATGATAATTCAAATTGGAGTGGAAAAGCAGGCCATTTTCTTAGGGCCGCATAACCCATTCATTGCTGATCAAGTATTTTTCTCTTCTAGTTCTTAGCCGATTGCCAGTTATTGCACGTATTGAGTAATTAATGGGAAAAAAGGCTAAATAAAATTTTTTTTTATGTTGTTTTATTCAGATTGCAATTATATCATCTAGAAAATATTATTGATTAATTTTTTTCCTTATTGATTTCTTGCAGATCGACGATGCCGCCATTCAGGTTTATAAAGATGGTGATTATGGATCATATTTGGATTTGGAATCATCACTGGCTGAACAGTCAGAAGAAATTGAAGGTCTTAATTCTAGGTAAGTGAAACCAGTACGTTATTATCCATCTTTTTTGCTATAAAAAGTCTTTAAGCACTTTCTAAAACTTGCACTCCATAGGAAAAAAATTAAATTGTAAAATGCCAGAATTCGCCGTCTGTCTAAATCATTTTGAAAGCGCTTTTTGAATTTATGTTTTAATATATTATTGTGGTGTAAGTTTCACTTATTTTTATTGTGTCGGACAAATTTTAAAACTTGATGCAATTTACCTTGAACCCCACATTGTAAATAAGAGCTGGCCATCAGCAGCAAGAAGCTGAAATCTATTTTGCTGCTTCAATACAGAACCGAATGAAGTTACCCGTAAAAGTAGTGACTTTTTTTTAAATTCCTTTTTTTTTTTGTAATTGACTTTAAAATTATGTTTTTTTCCCTCTACATAAATTTTCTTTATTTTCTTTACATTCATACTCGTATGCCAAAATATTTAACAGGACGATATTTTTTTTTTGTAGTATTTGTTTCTTTGGGCCACGATCACCTCATCCGTCGTTTACAAGTTTATCGAGTTGCAACTGTAAATAAGTTTTCTTTACATTTTTGCCTTCAGCATTTCATGTCAAATAAAATTATAGCAGCAGAGATCAATTTCTTTGTGTTTAAGATATTATTTTTAGCCAGGATGTGCTCACTTTGTGTCAGATATTTTAAATTTTCCCTGAAAAGTGACGAAAAAAAAAATTATTTCTTTGCAAATATTTTAATACCAAAATAATTGGGAAACTAATTTTTCTCTTTTTAAATATTTTAACACCAATACAAAAAATGTTTATTTTTATACATATTATAAAAATTTACTTACGAATTTTTTTTTTCTTTTCACCAAAACAAAAAGTTAATTAAATATAAAAATTTCTTTGCAAATATTTTAAAATCAAAATAATATTTTTTTTTTAATTTTATAAAAAAAAAATACGACAATGATGTTTCTTTTCAAATGCTATATATATTTTAACGCCAAAACAAACAAAATATTTTTAAATTTATAAAAATAATAATTAGGAAAAAACTATTTTTTAAATACATATATATTTTAACACCAAAACAAAAACAAATTTTTAAGTGTATAAAAAACAATAATTACGAAAAAAAATTTTTTTTATATTAAAACCAATACAAAAATTTGTTTTGTTAATTAAAACAAAATAATTAAAAAAAAATTAACAAAAAAAATATTTCAAATATTTTATCACTAAAAAATGTTTATTTTATAAAAAAAAATTACAAAAATTTTTTTTTTTTCAAATATTTATTTTAATTTTATAAAAAAATTAAAAAAAATTGTTTTGGTTTTCAAATACTATATATTTTAACACCAAAACAAACAAAACATTTTTAAATTCATAAAAATAATAATTACGAAAAAAAACACTTTTTTGTTAATATTTAACAACAAAAAATTGTTTATAAAAAAAAATTATTACGAAAAAAAATTTTATTTTCAAATAAACAAAAAACAAAAAATTGTAAAAAAATAATTACAAAAAAAATGTTTTTTTGCAAATATTTTACCACAAAAATTTTTTTTTTATATTATAAATTTTTATTTTACCTCCAAAAAAAAAAATTTAATTTATAAAAAAAGTTACAAAAAACCTTTTTTTTTCAAATATGTATTTTAATATCAAAACAAACAAACCATTTTTAAATTCATAAAAATAATAATTACGAAAAAAAACTTTTTTTTTTAATATTTTAACACCAAAACAAAAAAGTATAAAAAAATATTACGGAAAACATTTATATTTAATATTTCAACACCAAAACAAAAAAGTATAAAAAATATTACGGAAAACATTTATTTTTAATATTTTAACACCAAAACAAAAAATGTTTTCGTTTTTTTTTTGTTAATTAAAAAAAAATAATAATTAAGAAAAAATATATATATTTTTTAAATATATTCATACTAAAACAAAAAATTTTATAAAAAAAAATAATTACTAAAAAATTTTTTTTAAATATTTCAACACCAAAATTTTTTTTATTTTACAAAAAAAAATAATTCCTAAAAAAATATTTTTTTTTCAAATAAAATATTTCTTTGCAAATATTTTAACACCAAAACATAAAATTTTTTTTATATCAATTTATTATAATAAAAAAACAATAATTCAATAAAAAATATTCATTATATTTTAAATTAGTTTCTTAAAAAGACAAATCCATGAATTTAAAAATTTCGGAGACTACGTGCATGCGACTAGCGTTTTTTAAAAGTAGCTACAGTCTCGAACAAGTGCGCAGGTTCAGCCATTTAGCAGGAAAAAAGAAAAGTTGCGGAAATTGTCGTCACATCAGTCACTCAAAGAATAAATTGTGCCAGATGAAATAGGTACGGGGGCAAGCAAATACGTTTTGCTTTGCCTGGAGTCTAATTACGGAACCCCAAATCCATTTTGATTTCGGCATGAAGGTCTGAAAATAATTTATCGCATGCGGATAACGTATTTTGTGTAATTGTGGCCCACTAAAAAATAAAAGATTGGTTCATGTGGAATCCTTAAACCTAAAAAGTGGACATTGTGTGTGTGTGTGTGTGTGTGCGAGTGCATAAATTTTGTGGGTTGACAATTGATGTGGGCATTATTTGACTGGGTTTCTGGGCCACCAAAAATAAACAAACTAACGAAAACAAGTAACCCAGCCATAACAACAAAAACAATTTCTTTCCACATTCTCTGTGTTTTTTTCTCTGTCAGTTTTTTTTTCATCTTACAATCATGTTTGTTCATGTTTTCCTGCTTGATGCCTGTTTTGTTAACTGGACTGGAGGTTTAAATGTTTAGCGTAATTTCTTTATTTTTTGTTTTTAATGCATATCCAAAGTCGAACATTTGTGACTTTGCAGTTTCAGTTTCTTTTACATGTATTTTGCTGGTATTTAATATGTGGGAGTCAATTTCGCTGCATCCCGGCAACGAGAGACTTGTTACAGTCGTTCGCACAACAACAACAACAAAAAATGAGAGTGAGACTGGGAGAGCGAAAAAAAATTAAATGAACGTTCAAAAATAACAAGTTGCAAAATGCCTTTCACTTGATAATTTATTAACGATGATTATGTTACAGCAAGTCGCATGAAAAGGAAATTGAAAACGGACAAACTGGACGGGAGGTAGGAGCTTTCGTCCGCATGCATTCATTTAAGTCACCATTTTTTGTTTCTATATGCAGTTTCAGTTAAAGAGAAGAGCCAGATTTTTATATATTTTTTTCTTTCAAAATATATATATATATATATTTTTTTGTTTCTTTAGTCTTAATTTCGATTTCAAGTCATGCAAAAAATTTAAGGAAAAAAATATCTGAAAACCAAAACAAAATAATAAAAGCAAAAAAAAAATCAGTATAAAAATGACACTGAAATAAAACGTTCAATATCAATGTTTTTATGCAGTTTTGCCATATAATTTTTCGCTGTTGCATAAAATTCAATGCAACTCTTCGTTTATTGCCTTGCAATGCGAAATGATAAAATAAAATAATGATGGCATGTTCGTTTGCATATTTAAATCATGTTTTGTATGCACATAAAGTTATTTAATTTGCATTTAATCTGCTTTTATGTTGACCATCTGCAAATTATAAAATACATTCTTCATGCATGCAGCGTTTTGCATTCTCTTGTGGCTGTCATAAATGTTGGGAGAAGAAAAACATTTTTTCTTCAAAGGGTTTCTGTGTCTGTATGAACGTATTCTAATTAACCCATTTACTACCAAGTGTTTGCTGTCATGAAACATCGCAGAATATGACTATGCAGAATACGATATTGAGAAATCATTAAAAGATAGTGAATTCGGTAGAAAAATTTTATTGGAAAGTGGGAGAGAGTAATTTTGAAAAATATATAGAAATCGGTTTGACGTAAATATCTGAAATGGAACATTAACTGCATGAGGTCATATTGCCACAGAATTTCAATATGTTTGAGAAGTTTCATAGTAATCAGTTCCTAGTTTTAAGTAACTACTCTGTATAGGCGTGGCCCTGCCCTCTTTTGTTATCATAAAATAGTATTGTCATAGCACTCAATTGTGAAATTGCAAATCAAATACAGGGTGTCTGATGGCAAATTTATATTTTTAAATACGATTATTTCAAAAAGTGATAAAAGGTTGGGGTGGGAGGGTGTCGCCGTTGGAATTGTCGATCGTGCGGATTTGTCAGTCACGATGTCGCAGTGGTCGACTGAGCATCGCGCTTTCGCTGTGGAGACTTTTTTTAAGAATAATGATTCTTATGTAATTGCTCGTCGACAATTTTGTTCAAAGTTCGGTATTCGGCGAATAAGTGATGGACCGAGTATAAATTTAATTCGTTCGTGGTTGCAGAGATTCCGCGCAACTGCTTTTGCCATGAATGTCTTACGGCCAGGAGCCAGTCGATCTTCATGGGCTCCAGAAAACCTTCAACTGGTTGAAAGCAGTCTATGTGAAAATCCGCGACTTTCAATAGGGAGAAGAGCAGCCTCACTGGGACTTTCAAGAGCGATTATTCATGAAATTTTAAAAAAGGATCTGAAGTTCCATCCTTTTAAAATTCAAATCGATCAAGAACTGAAAGAAAGTGATTTTGATTTACGCAAAAATTTTTATGAAATTGTGTTGCAGCGTTTTCGCACTGTAAATACCATTTCTTGGAGCGACGAGGCTAATTTTCACTTAAACGGCCACGTCAATAAGTAAAACTGCCGTTAATTGTCTCCAAGAACCTTGCAACCCTCGATTGAAACATTGCCCCAGGGTAACTGTTTGATGTGCCTTATCCACGCATGAGATAATTGGACCATTCCTTTTTTTTTTGTCGAAAATTCTCGAGGCCAGGCGACGAATGTCAACGGTGAAAATTATCGATGCATAGTTACGGAATTCTTTTTGCCAAACCTGCGAGCTGATCCATCGTACTCTTCACACACGTGCTTTCAACAGGATGGGGCGACTGCACACACAGCCAGAGCTTCGATGAATTTGCTTCGGGAAAATTTCCCCCAAAAACTGATCAGTCGCTTTGGGGACATCCCAAGGCCACCGAGGTCGCCCGATCTAACTTCCATGGAGTTTTTTTAGGTTGATACCTCAAAGAGAGGGTTTATATTGACAAACCCCAATCTCTTGTGGCTTTAAAGGAAAATATTCGTCGAGAAATCAGCTCAATTGAAACAAGTTTAATGCAGGGTGTGGCGCAGAACACAAGGCTCCGTTTTGAACAGTGTATTCAACTCGACGGAAGACATCTGGATGACATACTCTTTAAAAAATAAAATCCACATTTCGATTCTATCGTTCAATGCTCTTAAAAAACGTTGTGTCAATTATTACGTTTTTTTATTTAAGTTTGGAAACATAAATCTACTACGAGACACCCTGTAGAATGAGTATTTGCTCTTCATAAGCATGTCAGTAGCCAGAAAATTATATTGTCAAGTGCATGCGGAGCTCCAGAATAACACAAAGAAAATAGGAAGAAGTTAAATACAACCATTTAAAAATAAATTTTTAAAATCTTGCCTCTATAAATGTCGCTATGACTCATTTAAAGTGTTTACCATAATTTTTAACTACTATCGACTGATTTTTTAGAACCTTTCATATTGGCAACGCTGTTTTTTGGCAGCTCAGCTGTTTTCGCTTAACATGTTACTGTTAAACATGTCCAGTTTGGTTTATAATTTAACCCTACAAACGAACCAATTTTGCAGATTATTGAATTTTATTATCAAAATTCATACTTCGTGCTCATTTCTAGCCGAGTGTTTAGTGTGAAGAGCAGCCAAAAGCATTGCAAGAACTGGTAATGCAATCCCGTAAATTGTACTGTTTTTGGTGCAGATTATGGGCCAGTGGCATCATTTTTCGAAGATGATGAAGGCAAGAATGTTATTGTGCATGGGAAGCGCTACCATGTGATGATTATAATTTTTTTCCACTGCAAAATTGAAAAGCTGTACTTGGCTGAGCACGTGCCACACAGCACGCACAAGAAAACGCCCAACTAACTCCTTGACTGAAGTAGTAGAACACGGGACTATGAAGCGGAGGGTCGTGAGTTCGAGCCCGCGCTGAGTCATGAAATATTGTGTTGAATTCTTCTGATCAGCATTAGTGCGTGGTTGTGTTAGTTGTTGTCAGCCTGTTTCAGTGATGAAGGCATAGCGCACTGGTCACTGAACATAATTCTCGGCGACTGACACTATCATGTACTAAAAAGCAGAGTAACAGCACCCACCTTCGTCGGCCCTGTAGCAAAAATTAGCCGGCGAAGTAAAAAGTTGAAATAGCTACAAAAACAACTGTCTATCTTCTCATCTGTCCCCTTAATACTATCCCCTCGTTTTCAGTTCTGGCGCAATGCATTGCCTACGTAGGGGTCATCCCCTGAGTGCTGGTCCTACTCCTAAAAAAAAAAAAAAAAAAAAAAAACTGAGTTCGGTGAACAGTTCATTTCATATTTGGAACAGGTCCGTTGGCCACTTAGATCATGCGATTTAATGCCTTTCGACTATTTGTGTTGGGGGGGGCAATATTGAAGAATTTAGTCTTGCCAAAATTGAACTCAGAATATGATCCATTTGAGTCGTGGCAGCGGTCAACATCTACATGAAATCTTCTTTACACATTGAATTATATGGATCGTTCTATCGACTCTTTCTTCTTGGGTAGAGGTTAAGCGAACTGGCCAGTGTGGTTGCGTGATTTGACATCGGTAGATATAGATTTTTTTTTGGGTCTTCCCATAAGTCGCTAGTATTTGCTAATAAGCCAAAGCAGCCCTCAATGTCAACATAATCCATACCATCGATTAAATTCAGCCCGATTCATGCTCAAAAGTCATGGAAAATTCCGATGCGATCCACCCAGAGAAGCTGTGGAAGACATTTGGCATATATTCCACACATAATGGTATCTTTTAAGTCTTTCAAACGAATAAAAAAATATGATGATGTCTCACTCACACACACACACTTTGTTTTATATAAATTTAAAGATAGGAAGCACTTAATGCAATACCCTTTATTTAACACTCACGCCTGATTAAAATAACTGAAAGCAGAAGACACAGTACAACCTGAAATACTGATTTTATATTAAATGTTTTGGTAAAATGTGTAACCAAATTGCTTATTTTTTTCACGAATAGAATTTTTGTTAGAAAAGAACCAAAATTAAATTGAGCTGGATATATTTTTCTCAAAGTGTACTTTTAAAATATACTCGTATCTGTGCCTTGGAAGTTTGCCTTTTATATCCTTTTCTTAATTTGTTGTCTACCTAAAGTTGAATTACTATTCATGACATCACGTTTCATTTGCAGTTTTTGTTTTCCATTATTTATTGTTGTTGCTGCTGCTGCTATACTATTGTTGCTGTTGTAACTAAATACAATTATTGTAACTGAATAGTAACAACAATGTAAGAATTTAATTTGTTTTCGAAACAAAAGATAAAAGAAATTTACACAAAAGATGATCGCAATAGAGGTGTTCAACCTTAAATGTGATGATCAGCATCGTACAGCGAAGAGTTAAAAAAAATAGGAAATTAAAATTTTTATATTCAATTGATAATATTTATTAAGCTCACAGTTTCATACAAAATTTTCTTAAAATAGATTTCAAATACGTTTTATTTTTGATGAATTAAGAGGTTAACGTTCGACTAATTTTTAATCAATTTTATGGTTGTTCAGCAACTATGTAATAATTTAGATTTTTTATCTAATTATGGCCTTCTCACAAATGATTCTTGTAGAGGAAACAAAAAATATGAAAAATACAGGTGCGCTGGCGTTTAGCAGGATAATGTGATCCGAGGGACAAAAAAAGACGCATACAAATTGTTCCAGAAAAATGTTTCTGTTATTGATTTACACCAAAAAGCTGAGTACGGTTGATGCCTAAACGTAAGACTTACGAAATGTTGTTCTATGTCGTGTACTATTTGTGAAAAAATATGAAAATAGCGCTAAATGTGACCATTGGAAAAATTTCTGACGTAAAAATCTAAAATAAGCTTCCAGAGCTGGAAAATGTAACTTATTTTAGGTATATAAAAGTAACTAGCGAAAACTTATTTTAATTTTTTTCTAATTAGATTCATTCAGTCGATGATTGAAGTAACGAAACAGAAGGAAAAAAAATAATTAGATCCATTTCATACTTCAGAAAGGACTAAATTGGTACTAAAATTCAAAAGACTAGTCCAGGGTTGGACAATTGAAACTTTTTTTTTTGTAACCAATTGAAGCAAATCTTTTCTTTTTCTTACAAATTAAATATATTTGATGTTTTTGGAAGAGATTCATTATTATTAGAAACCAAAAGACACCTCCAGAGCTGGAAAATTTTAAATTTTGTTCTGCAATATTAAAGTAACTAAATAAATATTTTTTTTTTGTTTTTTCCTTTTTGATAATCAAACGTATTTTATATTTTAGAAAGAAATAAATTAATACTGAAAATCAGGAAGATCAAAAAGATAGTTCCAGGTTTGGAATGCCCGAATAATTCTATAGCCCAGTTCACAATCTCGAGCAAGTAGTCTAGCATCGTAGCATGAGCAAAATAATTGTACTCTACACCAACAAAATACATTGAAAATGCTCTCAAATACTCTCTCAATTTGCAAATGCTATAATGCAAGACCATTTGCACAGGATTGTGAATTGGGCTTATGTGCTTCATTTCGGCTTTCTTTTTAAAGTCTTCACCAAAAATAATAAATGTCTGTTGTTCTGTGTACAATTTTCACAAATTTAATATGCGACTTCTTAAGTTTGTGCGAGTATATTCTGGCTCCTTATGAATAGGGAAATGAAATCGGTTTTCCGAAGCCATCAGAAAAGCTGGAGACTTCGGTTTTGCATTGATGTATTGGAAATAGTTTGAAATGGATTGCAAATATAGTGCGACATCATCCAAATCCCAAATTAAATTCCAGAGCTGGAAAATTTAAGCTTATTTTTGGTATATAAAAGTAACCAGCGAAAATAAATTTTTGTTTTTTGTTAATTATTATATATTATTATATAGTATATTAATAAACTATTTTATACTTCAGAAAGAATGAAATTAATGTGAGAAAAATCAAACAAAATCAAAAATACGATTCCAGGGTTGGACAGTTGAAACTTTTTTTTAGTCTTTAAAAATTATCAACTTAAAGAAGTTTTTTTTTTTTCTTTTTCTTTATAAATTAAACATATTTGATGTTTTTGAAAGAAATTCATTGGTATTTATTTTTCGAACTTTATTAATTTATTATTAAGATAAGAATTTTTATTCAGACTCAAGTCCAAATCTGCAATCTGCAAATTTGTTTTTTAAGAATTTTCAAGTTATTTTTATTAAGAGTGGAATATATATAGAATATTCTATATATTGCACCCTTAATAAAAGTAACTTTGATTTAATGAAGAATTAAAAATATAAATAAATTACAGATTTGAACTTAAGTCTGAATAAAAATTATTATCTTGATAGAAAAATAAAATTTCAGTATTTGTTTTTTATTTAAATGATAGAAAGAAATTGATATATTTAAATCAATAAGTTTTCTTAAATCAATGTCACACACTCTACTGAATTAAGCAATTTTCACACTTTAATATAAAATATTTCACCCTATAAAGATCAAACAAATCATTGGTTGATCAAACAAATCATACATAATTATTTTCATTTGTAAAAAAATAATTGCTAGAAATTTTAACAAAATCTTCTTGTTCTCTCTCGTTTCAGTCGCAAAAATTCTCTAGTTGTTCGCACCCAGTTGAGCGTCAGAGTACATGCCATTATTGGTAAGTAATTATTCTTAAGAACAAAAGCCGAACCACGCCAAATAAAAAATAGCGTTTTGTTTTATTAAATTGTGTTTAAAAAGAAACAAAATTTTTTTTCAAAGTTTGTTGCCTTTTCATCTATACCAAAATTGAAAACCTAAAAAACCGATCCATATTCACAATAATTTTATGTTTTTTTTAAACCGTTTTTTTTATAATATTTTTTGTTATTATAAATAGAAAAAAAACTAGAATTAATTTAATAATAATACAAACGTTTTAATTTAATTGCTGCAAAAATCATTCATCTATAACATGATATGAATGATTGTTTAAATATTTCATATATTTCGTTTAAAATTTAAAAACAAAAAAATGGGTTTGCAACGATTTCTATGAAAATGTTCAAAGAATGTTTCGTTTCTTAATTGTATACAATTTTTCACTATTTTAAGTGTTATAAAATATTTTTAGATTTCACAAATATTTTGAATGGAAAAAATCAAAACAAATACTTAAGTTATGAAATTAGTAGTCAATTAATGAAGGATATTAATTCGACTATTTAATCAATTCTGGTACGTTACACATGTGCACCATTGAAGCGCTCATTCCATAAATTACATATCGTCACAGCAAATGCAAAACTCCCTATAAAATATTTCAAAAATTTTACAGAAGCAAAGATCTTGTTTAAATGAGAAATATATTGTTAATTATCACAAAATTGTGCAATATAGGGAAAACAAAAGCATATGAATTTATTGATCTGCTGAAAAATAATTGAAAACTTGTTACTAAGATAAGAATTTTTTATTCCGACTCTTATGTGTATTTTTATTTTTCGCCACTTATCACTTGTCTTAGTTCAATGCGATAATAGTTTTTTATATATACAAATTTATTTGGAAATTCCATACGAGAATTATATTTTTATTTTGATGTGGAATGTACAATTATCTTTAACTATAAAAGATTTGTGTACCTTTTATTATGCTAATTACGACGAAACAATTTTTGAAGCTTATTTAGCAGAACCGAAAATTAAAATTTAAAATTGGCTAATAGATAAGACGGTTATAAGCCACATTTCCGTCCCTGGTTCAACAATATGCTTCATAATACATGAAGCCAAACATTGAGCTCGCCAAGGAAATCCTTCCTTTTATTTCACATCATTCTTAAACTTCAAAAATAGAAAAATCTTCTCAATTGCTGAGAACTCCTCAATTTTTTCCCCTCCAAACTTAACCATTTATAAAGATTCTGGAAGTATTAGTTTTAAGTTTTTTTTTTTTTTTTTTTTTTTTTTTTTTTTTTTTGTAAAAAAATATAATATTGAGATTGATGTTTTTTTTTTAACACAAAACAAAAATGTTAATTTGGTTTTTATTTTAAATGTTATACGGTGTTCAGACATTAATTTTGAATTGAGTCAATTTTTACTTTATTGCCATAATTATCTTGGTGTTCACAGATACAAAATTTAGTCAATTCAATTAACTCATGACAAGTAAAAATTTTTCATATTCATGAGGACCTCAAATTCAAATATGGGATCTGTTTTTTGTTTGTTTATACACTCCAAAAAAGAATTGGAGGGTATATTCACTTTGTCATTCCGTTTGTAACGCAGCGAAATATCCATCTCAGGCCCCATAAAGTATATATATGTATTCTTGATCACTGATGAAATCTAAGACGATGTAGCCCATGTCCGTCTATGGAAATCACGATTCAGTCCAAGGCAATAGAGCCAGACCCTTGAAATTTGATACAGATAAATTTTGATGGATAGCACAGGTTAAGTTCGTAAATGTGTTGAATCGGGCCAGAGGGAAATAGGTTCCTCTAAGAAGTACTGACATAACCTCCAAAAAACAACATAATTTTTAATTTTGTTAAGCAAATGATATATTTTTATGGCAAAGTAGGCCTAAAGCGCTGAACTTGCAGCCAGAAAATCATAAAAAACCATTTTTGGACCCTGCCCTCTTTAGTGGGCGTTGAAATAACATACTACATGGAAACATAGTGTAAATATTTAACAAATTGTGTAATTTAAGGCTAGATTCCTTAAAAGTTAAAGTTTCAAGCTTTTAAGACAAAGCTGAGATGTTCCGTCCTATGCTCCACCCACCTTTGCCCCCTAAATGACCCATAAAAAAAAATTTTTTTACAGTAAACAACTACAAAAATTTACTTTTTGAAGTTTTATGGTGAGATGTCTATTCCATGGCCCATCCCGGAGTGACCCACACAAAGTAGTTTTTATTTACTATTTGGAGGGTGTTTAAGATTCGACCCGGTCGAATATAACGTTCTTACTTGTTTTTTATTTAAGTTTTTAATAAATTGAATGCCAATAATATAACTTCAATATGGCTCAACATATTTTGTTTATGGGTTTTTTCACTTCCACAATTTAGGTGCTAAGCAGCGTTACCATATTTTTTTTTCAAAAAACTTGGCATTCCAGAAAAAAAAACTTTTTTTTATAAAAAAAACTTTTTCTTTAAATAAGCCAAAATAATAAACGAAAATACAAAATTAGATTTCATTTTTATTAAAAATATTTTATTAACAAAAAAACGTATTTTTCTAACGAATACAAAACATAAAAAACATTGCATACATAATATGTACCTATTCATACATATGTATATTAAACGTTATATACATAAATAATAATAAAAAATAAAATTATATTCACTGATGATGAAGGCATTGCGGCTTTCGAAAACAGCTGTTCTGCTCTGCTGTGTAAGTTGAATAACTAAAAACTGATGTTGACTTTGCTTTGTTCCTTGGAATATCTATCATATCTTTCTGAATTCACAACGAAGTAAGTTGCAAACTTTCAATTTAAAATAATTACAGCGTCATTGTTTTTGGTGGGAGTAAAAACAAATCAACATTTTTTTATAAAAAGGGATTGAAAAATATAAGGTCGTTTCATTGTATAATGTGCATTATATCGTCAATCCATATATTCATAAAATTAATTCCAAACTTTAAGTTATTAAAAATAAACTTGAAAAAAACTGCATATAATTTAAAAACTTTTTTGCATCTCAAAAAACTTGCAAAAAAAGGAAAAACTTGGCAAATGGCAACGCTGGTGCTGTCTCTACAAACTTTGTTCAGTGAGTTGAGTTTTTCCCATTAAACACACTTTTCAGCAGTGCTGCATTTGTAATCTCACTTAATATTATAACAATTTCATATATATTGAACAATAATTAATTGAAATTTTAAATGGATAATTAAACTCAATAAGTCTGAATTAAATATCAATTTAATTGTGAATAGTGAAAAAGATATATAGAGGACTTCGAAATATTGAACATTGATCATTTAATATATTTTTGAGGACTTGGAAATTTTATTTATATACAATTAGTTGGCTTTATATATATTTTTTTTTATTGGATCTCCTCCGGCCGTCTTTTATGGCTCACTTTTTTCCAAGAACTATTCTAATAAAATATTTTAAATCAATTGCATTTTTTTTAGCATTGCATGCAGGTGAATTTAGCACATGCATTTCGCATTTTATTATTATTTAATTTTTTTAATTTAATTTTCTTATTTCGTTTGCCTTTTGTTTATTGTTTTTCCTTTGTAATTTTTCCTTTAGAAAAACTGCTATCTGCTGAAGGGAGTGACTTAAGACGCGCCTTATTTTCGCTTAAACAAGTCTTTCAAGAGGATAAAGATCTTGTGCATGCTTTTGTGGCATTAGGAGGACTCAACTGTTTGGTGCGTGTTGGTAATGGAGCTGATCAAAACTATCAAAATTATATATTGCGTGCATTGGGTCAGGTAAGGGCAATCGAAATCTTTATTTAACTACAAAAAAGTATATTATTGTCTTGGAAATTTATGTAAGCAAAAAAAAAATCAGAAAAACTATCAAACAATTGCGTGTTGTGCTATTAATTTAGCCAACATTTAAAAACGTCTGCTTCATAACAACTTTTTCCTCACTCCTTTATATCAATGAACTCTTCTGGTAAAATTGTTTAATTTATTTTAAACCATTCAATCTTTTTCACACAACATTTCTGCTAGACATAAATTCATCATTTATAATTAATAAGATGTTGAATTTATGACGCAAAAAAGAAAAAAAAAGATACAAACAAACCAAATTTGCAATATACAATAATTATTGTTATTTCATTTAATTCCATTCATTCATTTATTGTTAATATTATTTCTCTTAACGTATAAAACCAGTAACAGAAACAAACAAAAAATGTTTATACACTCACAGGTGATGCTGTATGTGGATGGCATGAATGGCGTTATGAAACATGAGCCCACAATGCAGTGGCTCTACTCATTAATCGCCTCCAATTATCGTTCAGTGGTTAAGACTGCATTGAAATTGTTGCTGGTATTTGTTGAATATGCTGAATCCAATTGCCACGTCTTGGTTAATGCCATACATGCGGTGGACAAACAACAAGGCACACTGCCATGGTCAAATATTATGAGGTGTGTACTAATGAATATGTGTATGTGCGTATGTATGTATGTGTGTGTGTGTATGCATGTTTAAGGAGTCTTGCTAATTTTGTATAATTATTTTAATTAATCATATTTTGGCTTTTGCATTTATAAATGGCTGATGTCGGCTAAATTTGTTAGATATGCATTTCGATATTTAACAATTGTAAAATGTTAAAAGGTTAGGAATTGTGATTGCTAAATGTGTTGCCGTGCTTTAAGCATAAATAGGTAAATTTTGTAAGCTAAAGCATAGTTTTAGGCGTTAGATCTCACATTTAATTCCCCTTATTCTGTAACTGTTGTCGACGTCACGTCAAGACAATACCAAAACTAAGACATCTGCATATACCCTTTTATCAGCATTTAATTGCTTTTAATAGCCTCTTATTACTTTTTAGCCCTTATCAAATAGTCAGAAGCTGTCTGCAGTAATCTTTTGTTACCGACAACCATAAATTAACTACCCTATTTTTGATATTGCCTCGACAAATAGTTACAGAATAAGGGGGAATATATTTATAATTGGCTGCCTCGTTCTTGTGATTTAACTCCGCTGGATTATTTTTTTAGGACGGCCATTTGAAAGATCGGGTTTACGTGAACAAACCACAAACAACTGATGCTAGGAACACAACTGGGACGAACGACGAATTTCGTTTACTACGACGAATTCGTTGATGAAAATTCGCTCTATAAATTCGTCGTATGAAACACAGTAACGACGAATAAATTAAAATAATAAGCAAACAAATTTTTAATATTTGTTTTTTAAATCATTGTAATCCTCTGATGCCAGCCAGATTGTTTAGACACTCAATAATTATCCCGGTGTTGTCCATTTTTCTTTTTCAGAACAAATTCCTTTTTGTAATTATTTTCTGAAAAATTGTTTGTCTGTAAATAAACTATTATTTTCATTTAACAGCTGATGGGGTGACCATATGAAAAAGTGAGAAATAGAAAGAAAAACTTTATTATAAAAAGTGTTCAAAATTAATAAAAAGTCGTCCGAATGATACATTTGTGTGAATTGCTGAATGCATTTTTAGTATGTACTGAAAATTTTAATGCTACGTGCAACAGTAGTGAACTATGTTTTTCCACAAAAAACCAGTTTGAGTATATGAAACCTGGTCACTTTATATTGATTTGTTCGTCGTTCGTTGACGAAACAATTAGAAATAAATCTATTTCAACTTTCGCTGAGTATAACGAATTGTGTGCATTTTCATATACGCCAATGTGTTTTATTTTTGGCGACGAATATTCGCGATCAAAAATTCGTCATTCGTCGCAGTTGTGTTCCTAGCATGACGCTCTGAAAGATGAAATTCGGCATTTTTGTAAAATGTGATTAAAAATTTTGTGAAAATAGCTGACGTCTGCTGAAGTGCTAGAGATGGACACTTGCCCGACATTATATTCCGTTATTAATTTCCATATTTCTACTTTACGTTCGAGTCAATAAAACTGAATCTGTACAAAAAGGTGTATTTTTAAACCAATTTACTTCCTAACCTCAAATTTGCCCAATTTTTATTTGCCTCCATTAAATCATAATGAATATGATTGCTTTCATTTAGAAAAGCCTTAACTACCATAATTTTAAATTTAGTAAAAACTGCTATTATATGATAAAGTTACTTAGGCATGCATTATTTAATTTTTAAACTATTGCATTACACACACACATATAAGACGAGTAGTATTTTTGTGGAATGTATTGGAATCAATCAATAAGAAACAAAAATTTAAAAAAAGTCATGTAGAAAGTCTCTATTTCTGCATGATGTGTGTTTTTGTATGTGGTTGCAAAAAATTATATAAAACTATTTAAATTACAAAATTTAGCTTTTTACATGATTTATATATTTTTCTATACCATGAATTAAATTTTAACTATGCAAAAATATTCATTTATAATCCAGAATTTTAAAAGACTATGACAATGCGGATGCCGAATTGGTGATTTATGCTGCTTCCTTAATTAATAAAACCCTAGAGGGCTTGAATGATCAAGATAGCTTTTACGATGAAAGTGATTTGTTGGAACAACAAGGCATGGAATCTGTGATACAACATTATATGTCCAAGAATGGTACGGACATGGACTTGTTAAATCAATTACAACTTTATGAAGCAGTATTGAAGTAGGTTAAACACAAAATAAAAATATTATGGCAACTAATTAATATTTTATTTAAAAACAGATTTGAAGATGGCGAATCGGATGCCACCCGGCTGCCAGACAACACTTTACGTAAAACTCAACGTTTTCGCAGTTCCACCGATACGGCTGAACGAAGAAAATCCAGACGCCATAGCACGGGTACTAGTCCCGGTAATATTAATAAAGTTTTGCCAACCCATTTACGTTTAACGCCCACCCAAACGGCTTTGGATGAGGATAGTTCGAGCTCAACAAATTCGGCGGAATTTAGCGGTGGACTTTTTGGCGAAAAGAAACGTGAGTAGGGAAAGTCGTTAAAAAAATGTTTATAAATACATATTCTGATTTCTCTTGTTTAGCACGTGATGCTGCGGGCGTAACACCAGGTCTTAGGCGCCGCCGTGAAAGGGCCGAAAGGCACAGAAGTTTCCTTAAAGAGCAACAAGAGGTTGCCGCTGCAGTGGCTGCCAACGGCTTTATGATTCCCACTGATAAAAGAGAGGATATGGGTATGTTTTCTTTACCTAAACATTTCAGTTTTAGTGTTTTCACTTTTTGTGTAACATTTTCTGTTTTATGAAATTATCATTCTAATTTTGGTCTGTTGAAAATAAAAATCAACATCAATTAACTCCTGTTCTCCTCTTCGCCCTATATATCATCCATGTGTAATTATACTTCATTTATTTTTTTTTTCTTTTTTTTTCTTGTTTTCGTTTCCGTTGTCGTTCTTGTTTCCCTTTTTTCTTATAAATCATTATAAAACATATATTGTAAATTGGCTCGCTTGTCGGAAATATCATGTGAATGCTAAAATAAAACATAAAAACTAAAGGACAACTTGTTACCGCCATACCAGTGACCTTGAAAAATGGCGACAGTCCTCCAGAATCATTAAATATCATAAACGAGAATAATTGCAACTACAATAATAATAATAATAATCATATCACCAATACCACCAACAATACCCACAGCCACAACCACAACCAAAATAAAAATCTTAAGCATTCTTATCAAATCAATAATAATTGTATTAATCATTCTAATGTTAATGCCAATTTAAATGTCGTTGTCAATGCAACTGCTCCTGCAAATGCTACTAACAATAATAATAACAATGCTCTTGTTACCAATAATCACCACAACATCATAACCAATTCCAATACAACAATACAAAACAACAACAACAACAATAACAACAACAACCACATCAATCTATTGAGTCCTTCGAAACCATTATTGGGTATCAATACCATCTCAATTATCAACAACTCCTTTGATAAATCCAATACAAATAAATTGCAACACCATCATCACCATCATCCACATCACCAACAACATCAACACCACCATCATGTCAATGGTTCCACAACTGCCTCAGCCACCTCCGAATTCTACAATAAGAAAAATATCTTTATGGAACGCAATGCTACAGTTATAAAAGGCCTTAAGAAAAACATACAACGTCACAATGGCACGACAGAAGTGAATCAGCTCGAGGGCGGCCTGACCGCAGGAAATCCACATCAAAATAATTGTGATAACGTTGCAAATTATAAGAAATTTGAAAATGATGCCAATCGTCTGAATAGCTATTACAATCAAATCAACAATAGTACACCAAAGAATCACCAACACCAACAACAACAGCAACAACAATCAATACAGTCACCCAACACATCGCCTATGAAACACAATATGTCCTCCCTCAATTCAAGTCCAAAGAAATCCTTTAATTCTACCACATCTACTGTAACAACAACAACTAATCTGCCCGCAGCTGCTGCAGGCTTTGAATTTATACCACAAACCTCTACACCCAATAATTCGCCAGTTAAAATGGCCTCGAAACGTACAACCATAATGGAGGATATGAGAGCAACAACAACACCAACATGTAGTACACCCACAACTCCGCAGCGTGTAATATCGCCACCAATTTCATATCCCGTTCAAAATGCTTTTAGTAACACTTTAATCAACAACACATCGGCAGTGGCACCACCGCCTCCACCTCCGCCACCACCACCACCAGATTTATGGGGTTTTGCAAATAATACGCGTATACCTGCACCACAACCACCACCACCACCTCCACCACCACCGCCTTATTACTACAACAGCAACAACAACATTATGAGCTACAATCAAAATAATACTAATAATTATCCAAATTCCAATCAAGCCAATAATAACGTGGTAAATACTAATAACAATCTTAACAGCAACAGTGATCCTGTTGATCTATTACAAATCAATGGTAAGTTTTACAATCTTATTTCCATCACGGAAATACTTTTTTGTGTATTAGGAAGACAGAACATAATTGCAATGGATAGGACAATTTCCGCCATATCTTTAGAAATCAACTGCTGCGTTGTCGAAGTGATTCACTCTATTGTCATTAAATGGTCTTAGCAATTCAATATTTATGGTGTACAGTTTTATAAGAACCCACCAAAAAATAAATGCAGTACTCAATTTACTTATTGTCAATTGGAAATATATTCATATTTCCAATATATTTTTATTTCTCCAATTACAAATCACATCTAATTGCGGGATTTCTATTGCAAGTAAGAAGTGAACGCTAATATAAAAATTTATTTTTTTCTGCTCAGTAGTTACTGAGAATTGCTTAATTAGAAGCAATAGAAAATCAGGAATTGTAAATAACGATTATTTTCTAAATGTAAACTAAAAAAATCAAACTAAACGAGAAGTGCTACATGCACAAGCCCTGCACCAAAGTAATCCTTGTTACATGGACTACCTTTAGATGCATTACTTTTTGTTTGTTTAAGTTTTATTAAAAAAACTTAACATTAACGATTATTTTCAGAGTTTTATTTATTCCTTAAAAAGGTTATTTCTTGATTTTTATTTGTGCCTAGGAAAATAAATGTTCTTTCTTGATTTTTATTAATTTACAATAAAAGTTATTTCTTAGACTTTATTTACTCTCACAAAATAAAAGTTATTTTTTGTTATTTAAGTTATTTCTCACAAAATAAAAGTTATTTCTTGAATTTTATTCATTCCTCAGAAAATTGAAGTTATTTCTTGATTTTTATTTGTGCCTCAGAAAATAAAAGTTCTTCCTTAAGTTTTATTAATTCCTCAGAAAATTAAAGTTACTTTAATTTTTATTTATTCCTCGGAAAATAAAAGTTATATCTTGAATTTTATTAACTCTCACAAAATAAAAGTTATTTTTTGATATATATTTATTCCTCAGAAAATAAAAGTTATTTCTTGATTTTTATTTCTTCCTCAGCAAATAAAAGTTATTTTTTTTTTTCAATTAATTTCGTGTATTTTATTCGACCTTATTTTTAACTAGAATTCTTATTTTAATTATTCTTCAGATTTTAGGTCTTAGAATTGAAAATAAAACTCTTTTTATGTTTTATTTCGGTATATATTTTATTTCGAAGACCTTCGGTGCTCTTCAGGAAAAATTTTGATTCGTTCACTTTGAAAGAGGGTGAAATGTTTACTAAACAATTTTGTTTTTATTTTTATTTATTCCCCAGAAAATAAAAGTTATTTTTTTTTTGATTTTTATTATTCCTCACAAAATATAAGTTATTTTTATTTATTCTTCAGAAAATAAAAGTTATTTATTAAATACATATTTTTAAATTGCATATATGCCATCGAAGGAAAGTTTGTGACATCATTAAGCGGGCAGTTAGTTGCAATAGAATTTTCTGCAGGAAACTTTCCTCTGATTAGCTATTAAATTTTTTATAAAAATATCGTAAAATTCAATATTAGATGTGATGGCATTTTTAATACAAAAAGTTGAATGCTCCGCAGAATATATTTAATTTAGAAAGCGACTCAAATCTCTTTAAACTGAACAGCAATTGAATTTTATAAAGGCCATTTTTATTTCTATATCGATCACATTGATCGAAAGCTGAGAAATGGCCTGATACTCACGCCTATATAAATATCCTTATACATATTAATATTGTTTTATTTTGTCTAAATGCTTGCGTTGCATGCACGAAATCATCAGCAGCTAAATTTTTTTTTACATCCCTCAACCTTATAGCTTGTGCAGCAATTTTCAAAAATAATTCAATAATTACCTAAGAAAATGCATATTTCAAAAAAAATAGTGCAACAAATGAAACAATATTAATATAAAAATATATCGATGAAATTTTATTAAATATAATAATTTTCTACTAAAATTTATTATTGGCAAATATTGTTTAAAACTTAACTTTAATTTAATTGTGCTGAGTTTCTCAAGTTAATTTTAGAAATACCAAAATTAAAACCAGAGCCAAATGACAAAGTAAGAAAATAAAAAGGTGTGCGATTGTGGTAGCTCTTGTGTTAAATTTTGATATATTTTAAGCTTCTTAATCACTTGGTTTAAAATAATACCCCTTATTCTGCAACTATTTGTCAACGTCACGTCCAGACAGTATCAAAAATAGGACACGACTGCATTTCTTTACCTCAGCAATTTATAATTTTTAAAAGCCTCTTGCCATACTGAAGGCCTTAGAGGCTAGTCGCAGAAAATGTTAATTGTTGTCCGCAACGAGTAGGTAATTGTCCGGCTTTTGATATTGCCTTGACGTGACGTCGACAAATAATTGCAAAATACGGGATATTATCTCTAAATTTGAATACTAGCTAAAAACTTCTAAAATTATTACTTTAATTTTCTTAAAATGATTAATTTGGTAAAAGCAGCACAATTAAATTAAGGAGCTAATTTTGTAAATCACTGTGCGTTAATAAAATTTATAGGTAAACAAAAATAAATTTCTAAAAAAAAAACATCAGCTGCAAATTAAATAATTAATTTCCTGAAGAAGTCACACAAACGAGTGACGAAATATTGAAATTAAAAATTAAATTAAAATAAAGAGACCTTAGGCTTAAAAATATCAGAATATAATCATTTTAAAAATCTGTATTCGTTTCGTACACATGCGTTACGTTGCTTTTCAAAATTTTTATGAAAAAATAGAAGAGTAAAATATTTGAAATTTTGTTTTTGTATACCTAATACATTATATTTATTTAAGGGAAATGTCAATTATTTTTTATAAAAAATTTTGTTTGTTCCAATATTTCGCCACTTCTCTGTGTGGCTTCTTCAGGCATATATGTATGTATGTATAAAATTATTGTATACATATAAATTTCACTAACGCAAAGTGATTTACAAAATTTACTGTGCTAATAAGTTTTCTTAAAAATAATTAAATGCCTGTTTTTGTAAATATATAAAAAAAAATCAAATTTGTTTTTGTTTCAATATAAAATCTCAAACGATTATTTTATTGGAACGAAGTTCCTTATGGGACGATGTGAAGGGGTGCCCTAACCGGGAAGAAACGTCCGTATCGTAAGATTTTTTCTTTCGAAATCAATGTTTAAGACGTATGAGTAATACGATTCCATACAAACAAATATTAATCATACGCAGCCGTGCCGTGACAGAATTCAATTTCGTTTGGGAACAAAATTGATCCTGTATTTTCGTTGGTCGGCGAAAAAAAATATCATAATAAAAAATGAATACCCGAATAATTATTTTCTTTACGCCTCGAATAGAACTTAAAATTAATATTTTTATAAAAATATTTATTCATATTAAATAAAATAATTAATTTCCTGAAGAAGTCGCACAAAGGAGTGACGAAATATTGAAATTTTTATTTTAATATCAGAATACAATAATAATATTTTTCTAATAAGGAACTTCATTCCTATCCGGTGTCCCACGACACCACACCACACATCTCGTTTTATTTACAAAAACAGGCCCTCATTTTAATAATTTGAAACAATATAATTTTTTCTTATATATCTGACACCTGGCCGTTGCAATTATATTACGTCTTCTTAAAAATTGTGTAAAAAAATTTAATTCATTCATGTCCATGTGTTTTTATTAAATTGCGGCTTTTGCAATTAATTAAACATCGCCTTAAATGTTTTTAATATATTTTTATTTTTTTATATATTTTCCTTTCTAAAAATAGTCTTGTGCAAAATTACTTTATTTATTTCTATCTCTTATATATATATTTTCTTTTACACGATCAGAATCCGATAATGAGGATAAAAAACTTTTACTACAACTGAAACGTGATCACACTGTCAAAGATTTAACGCAAAAATTGTGCAATTTACCCACCAGTCCCACACAAGATGATAAACTACAAAATCGTATTGTTGGCGATATGTCGGGCTTAATATCGAAGGCGAAAGAGGGTTTGGCCAAGAGCAAAAGTAAAGGCGAAATGTCTAGGTGAGTGTAGTTTCGAAAAGTTTTACAAAAATTTAATTTAAGTAAATTAAATTTTTTTTTATTTGTTTCACACAATTTTGAACAATAATAAATTAAAAGCACTTTAATACTCCAATTAAAATTTAAGCATATTGCGGAGCATATTTTTCATAGGCCGCAATATAAGCCGTCTTGGCTGCAGCTTGGCTCATGCCTTTATGCGTATTCCAGGCTTCCCATTTGGCCTTGTTTTTCAAATCCAAAACTCCGGGTTTGTCAATGTTACAGTCGCCCATGGTGGCTTGTTTGTACAGGCCGTAGAACTCCAAGAATACATTATCGGGTGGAGTCTTGGTGAAAGACTTGGCTTTTTGGGTGGCTGTAGCAAACTTTATAAGACATTTTTTTATATCAATTGCTATTTGCTTTATGTAAATTTTTCGATTTTATTTAACTTACATCCATTTTTTAAGAAATCGAATTTTAACAGTCCTAGCAGATTAAAAAATAAAATAAAATAATTTTAAAATACAAATTATTCTTAAATGTGACTTAACTTGATATCAACGTCTGACTAACTGTTTGAAATTTTATTAAAATTATTTCATTTATGTATTTGGCTTATCAGGCATACATACGTGGTTTTTTATAATCTGTGATGTTTGAAGCGATAAGTTTAAAAAAAAAAATTTTTTTTGTTTTTTTTTTTAATCGCGGTCTGCTGTATGAATATGCACTGCAGTGGACACATTAATCCATTAAAATTATCGATTATGACTGCAAAAACTTCTGATTTAAAAGATTTCCTCATGTGACCAATTTTATGGGAAAAATTTTAAATATGATTTGTTTCTTATAACAAATTCACTCTAAAGTCTTTTCCAAGCAAAATTTCTAATCAAAAGTGTATTATACATTTTCAATAATTTTGCAAACTCTTATCAAAAATTGTACAACATGAAGCACCTACATACTATTTCCAGCTAAAATGCAAGTTAACGCTCATACATACAAACTTTGCTCTTTCATTGGTCTCTTTTATTCGTTTTCTTTCATGATAAACAAGCAATAAAGATTATTTGTATTTTATTTAACTAATAAAAGCTTAAACTACATTCACATCTATCAAAAATTTGACGAAATAAGGGTAACCAATGATTTCTGGTTTTATTTTGAAATATTTTTCAAATCATCAAGTAAAACATTCAATACAAAATCAGTATTTCGTCTTACCGTTTCATTTGTCAGGCAAACACACGAAATATTAAAGAAACTTTATAAAATAAAAATTGTGGTTACGCTTATTTCGCCAAATATTTGAAAGGTGGGACTCAGTTGTCAATATGACAACAGTTATTTTATTTGTAGCAACTTTTTATTAGAAAATTGCATACGAGAACTGTATCAAACCGGTGCTAAAATAATTTTTTTTATTTAATACCTGTGTTGCCGTTTGACTTTATTCTTCACAAAACATTTTTCTAAATTTTTTGTTCCATTATTGTAACAATATATGTAAAATCTTTGTTAAGATCTCCTCTACCGATTGCTTGAGATCTATTTCAAAATTCGACTATTTCACATTTACATATAAAATCATTATTATTGCACTTATGTGTTAATGTATGATATATGCAATTCTATGCTATTCTAAAATTAAAAAGAAAAATGGTTTTCACATTCCCTTTCTACCAGTAAATAAAAATTATTAAGACAAGACATTTTATTCAGACCCAAATTCAAATCTGCAAAAAATTATTTTTTAAGAATTTTTATTAAATTCAAATTATTTTATTAGAATACAATATTTAGAATATTTTTATAATCAAATTGGAAGAAGTAATTTCGAGGCCGCTATGTCTTCTAATCAGCTTCCTTTGTTCAACTTTTTCCACTTTTACGGTGGCACTAGTCACGAAATAGAAAATGGCAAATTTCTTATATTCATTTTTAATTTAACTCACTTTTGGTTAGTACGAAGTTCGCCAATTATTATCATCAGTACTGATCCGTTCTGCTAGATAGATGATTATAAAAATATTATAAATATTCCACTCTAATATAAATACTTTGTATTTAATAAAAATTCTTTAAAAAAACCCCCAACAATTTGTAGATTTGAATTTAAGAAGTTGGAAAAATAAAAATGTTCATTCATATTTAGCCAATAAAAATGTTATACGTTTGTATATGTGTTTGCAAGTACACAACAAAAATAAAATAAAAAGAATTTTGTTATTATTTTTCAAGCAAATTTTAAACAATTGTTAACGAAGTTTATGTCAAGAATTTAGAGAAATTAATAATATTATGCATATCTGCATAAAAATACCTTTCAAACCATATATGATTCATCAATATTGGAAAACGATAAGATCGTTAAAAGTGTACCACAAAATAGTGGGGCATATTTATATATAAGAAATATGAAATTTATAATTTACTTGTTATTTGATTGCCGATGCTTTAACCTTTAGATCTTCAATTATATGTTTTATTAACAAGCTTTAGGTAATTTTTTTATAAAAAAGAAATTGAAGAATTTTCTATTTTCCAATATTTCGAAATCCCATGGATATCTTCTTCAGGGCAGTAATTATAATTAAAATCAATTTAACAGTATTTTTAAAATTTTAACAGAAAACATTATTGTTTACTTTCATATGAAAATGTAACAAATAAAATAAAAGCAATTCAAAATAATATATTTTCTTTCCTGTCTTATGCATTAAACACATGCGCGACAGCAGGCTGCTGACTACACGACTACAAAAATAGAATACTTGTGTTTAAATGGGAATGATTATTTGCACGGCTACACGGCAGGTTGTTGTCCGTGCTACGTTTCCCATATAAACACATACATATATTCTATAGCCCAATTCACAATCCTGTGCAAATGGTCTTGCATTATAGCATTTGCAAATTGAGAGAGTATTTGAGAGCATTTTCAATGTATTTTGTTGGTGTAGAGTACAATTATTTTGCTCATGCTACGATGCTAGACTACTTGCTCGAGATTGTGAACTGGGCTTATTTCTGTAGTCATGTAGCCGGTAGCCTGCTGTCGTGAATGTGTTCAATGCATTATTTTGAGGAAATCGAAATATTTGAAAATAAAGAATTTAATTTATATTTAATAAAAAAAAGTGACCTAAAGCTTCTTAATAAAACATATTTTCGAATCATGTAATGCCTCTGATAAATAGAAAATGACTCTTTATCAGTTAAAGCTATTAATATCCCTAGCTTTCAATTTCATTTCGCAAATTGGATAAGTTTCCATAAAACGTCTATATGATAGAAGTAACTTTTTTTATAAAATCAATTTACTTTTTTTTCCCCCTTTTCAGATCATCCAGCGTTGATCAGGAAATTAAAAAACCTGAACCAAAAAAGTCTGAAAATGAATTGCAATGGGAAGAGGTGGTGCGCAATATGACGAGACCTTTGAATTTATGCGATCTCGACTTTACCGATCTTAATTCCGAAGATGAAAAAGATATATTAGCGCCAAGAGGTATTGGCCATGGTATACCACCGCCGCCACCTCCGTTTGGTGGTGTGGCGCTACCACCACCCATGATGCCAACACATCTAGTATGCCCACCTCCCATGAATCATCCCACCATGTCCATGTCAAATACCAGTAATGGCAGTGGTGCTCTTATACCGCCACCCATGTTCAGTTACAGTGGCTACGGCAATACAAGTCTCACGAATAGCGTTAACAGTTCCATGAATGGTTCCGTTAATAGCGACATGAGCAGCATGAATACGATTAAGAAAAATAAGAAAACGGTGAGATATTTTAAGAAAGAAGTAACTAGAAATGATTAATTAATTTATTATGCGATTTCAGGTGAAACTGTTTTGGAAGGAAGTCAGAGAAGATCTAATACCCATGACAGTGGGCAAAACCATATGGGATGAATTGCCCGCCGCCAATGTGGATACGCAAAAATTGGAACACTTATTCGAGTCCAGGGCCAAAGATATAATGTCAAAGGTAAGCTTTACAAATATGTATGTAGGCAATACAAAAAATCGAATTAATTAAGGGGGCTGTGCGAAAGATGCCAGAAAGTGTTTTAGAGATAAACAGATTTGGCCACATCACACTAATAAGTGAAGCCGCGGTCGGACCCCTGGCCAGCCATCAGTTGAAGTATTAATTATCATATTAAATTTTAGTTTGAAATTTACGCCAGTTTAAATACACATTTAAAGGTGTTGAGAAATCGTTGCGGCCTCCCAAAATTACTTTGTTGTGTTCTGCTGTGCACGTCAACGATAATTGTTTCTTTGTTCTTTCGAATACCGTTTTATATACAATTCTCTTTGAACAAAACTTTCGAAGCTAAAAAAAATCACATTTCAAACATAATAACAGCGTTATTCATAAAAAAAAATATTTTATGTTTATTAAATGATTTATTTATTTGGAAAAAAATGCTTTGCAAAATAACTGGGCACACAAGCCCACAGTGACTAGACCCTTTAGCACGCCATGTTTCTCAGAAGAACGGTAAATCTATACAGTTATCGGAGATGTAGAAATTAACTAGTGCGAGTAGGACACGTAAGAGAGTAAACGAACAGTTTTCTTAGTGCACCCAGCTTTGCCAAAGAGGCTTGATGTTCACTGACTTGGAGCTGCTTTGCGACTGTTTTTAAATTTTATATAGATCTTTCAAATGTATCAAATAAGTCGACTGAGTAGCAGATTTTTTTATACCCCCCAAAAAAGAATTGGAGTGTACATTCACTTTGTCATTCCGTATGTAACGCAACGAAATATCCTTCTACCACCCCATAAAATATATATATTCTTGATCATTGATGAAATCTAAGACGATCTAGCCAAAAATTTTTTTACTTAAATGCATGCCATGTAAGCTTTTTCGAAAGCTTCTTCGCATATCAAACTCCTTTCAATAAGCATTTATTAGAAATAAACAAGTTTTGGGTAAAATTGTGCTTCTGCAAAAAAATTATTTTTTCCAAAAAATTTGGTAAAATTTTTTTTTCTTAAATGCATGCAATGTAAGCTTTTTCGAAAGCTTTTTCGCGTTTGAAACTCCTTTCAATAAGCATTTATTAGAAATAAACAAGTTTTGGGTAAAATTGTGTTTCAGCCAAAAAATTTATTTTTTCCAAAAAATTTGTAAAAAATTTTTTTTGCTTAAATGCATGCCATGTAAGCTTTTTCGAAAGCTTCTTCGCATTTGAAACTCTTTTCAATAAGCATTTATTAGAAATAAACAAGCTTTGGGTAAAATTGTGTTTCAGCCAAAAAATAGATTTTTTCCAAAAAATTTGGTCAAAAATTTTTTTTGCTTAAATGCATGCGATGTAAGCTTTTTCGTCTGCGGAAATCACGATCCAGTCCAAACGAAAAGAGCCAGACCGTCGAAATTTGGTATAAATACATCTTGAAGGATAACACACGGCTTCAGTTCATAAATGGACTGAATCGGACTAGGGGGGAAGAAGTACTAAACCAACCTCTAAAAAAACTTAATTTTTAATGTTTTTTATTTTAATTTTGTTAAGCAAATGATATATTTTTCTTGTCAAAGAAGATCCAAAGCGTTGAATTTGCAGCCAGAAAAACTGGAAAAACAATTTTTGCACCACGCTCCCTTGGGTGGGCGCTGAAGTAGCATATTACATTGACAAATAATGTAAATATTTAATTGTATAATTTAATTATACATGCCTTAAAAATTGAATTTTTAAGCTTTATGCCGACACTAAGATGTTCTTTACCCCCTAAATGACCCTATCCAAAAAAAATTACACTTACTAATTCCAAAAATTGCCTTTTTAATGTTTTATGACAAAGTTGAGATGTCTCACCCGCGGCTCCTCCCTGAGTGACCCCTTCAAAATAGAGTTTATATTTACTAAATATTTGAAGGGTATTTAAGTTTCGACCCAGTCGAATATAACGTTCTTACTTGCTTTCATTTATATTTCAAAATTAATTTGCAAAAGTTCTCTTGTTCTTTTCTTTTCTTAATCAGAAATTTATATCTGTGTGAATGCGTTTTGTTTTGTAAATTGTTACTCATAAATGTGGTTAAATCGGCAAACAAATGTCAAGCTCCGAATCTTTGATCTGGCATTAAACGATGCACTATATGACTTGACAAACTTTGTTGTCGAACGGAAATGTCACAGTTTGACAGTTTGACATGCCCATCTGTCAAGCCATAGTTATGGACATAAACAGCTCTGAGGCTGCTAAGAAACCGCCAACGACATTTTTTGACATTTGTAATGGCACATCCTTGTGCTTATATTTCAAGCACAAATAAAACAAGATTTCAAGCAGATATGGAAAACGAAATATTAGAATATATTGAGAGCTGAAACATCGCGAATATTGTGACCGCATTGTAACAGAAATAAGAAACTTAAGAAAATGTTTACGTACATAGAAGCGTCTTATATCGCACAGCCTTATTTTATGTCCGCTTTATACGAAACGAAATTACCTATTCATTATATTTTTGTTTTTGTAATGAAATTTGGCCCATGGTTTTAGTTAAAGAAAATCTATTGCATGCCCAGCAAAATTTTATGTTTGAATTAAAAAGAAATTTCCTAAAGAAAAATGTTTGCTGTGATATATATTACACAATGATTTCATAAATAAGGTCAGTTTTTATACAAAATTATTAAATTATTATTTTATTTTCCAATATTTCGTCACACATTGTGTAATTTCTTCAGGGAAATAATATAAATGAATAAATTAATAAAATTGTTAACAAAACTGTCATAAAAGCAAACAAAAAATATTATTTCCATACAAAAAAGTACAGTATGACTATCGAAACGTCAATATTTCATTAAATAAAACAAAAGTAATATTAAACATAAAATTTTGCTGGCTATTTTCAATATAATTAATCTAAATTTATTGCTGTGAATTTTGTTTCCGAAATCTAAATGTTTTCGCTCTTTTCTGTATATTTTTATATAAATTTTTGTTTTATTTATGCCTACCAAAACGGAATGTTGTTGTGTTATCTATTTAATGATTTAATATTTAAAAATTTATCTTCAAACGAATACAACTTTTAATATTAATTTTGTTAAATGTTTTTTTTTTCTAAAAACTCCTTTAGGAGGTGAGTGCATTTTTAAATTAAAGGAAAAAAATATATTATAAATTCATTATCTGTTTCATAAATGTTTAATGTTGATTTATTTTGTTTTGCTGGTGTTGGTTTTTCGTTTTTAATTTTCTTGGCACTTTTTTTGTTTTTTTTTTGTAAATAAACATTTTTTTACACACAACATATTTTGCACATTCCCAGAGCAAACGAGAGAGTTTGGTTTTAAAATTGAGAACATTTTTTACACACAACATATTTTGCACATTCCCAGAGCAAACGAGAGAGTTTGATTTTAAAATTGAGAACAATTTGGTATTAAGCTCTTATCTAATTATGAAACACTTGACCATGATTTGCAAACAGTTTGTGAAAAATCTAGTTGTCATAATAAAATTGGAAATTGGAAGTCCATTTGTCTTGTCTGTAAAACTCTCAGTTAGTGAGCAGCAATCGAATTAGCGATGACCAGGTCAATAGTATACCTCACTTATTGTTCCGGGATAGAGGAATGGCGGAATTTAATTTTCTCTCACTCCCTCTCTCGCTTTATCTATCTTTATATTTCTCTCCCTCTCTCAAGGTTTGACAGGAGTTTAAAGCGGCATGGCCACACATCAAACTGACGCTTCAAACTCTGCTTTTCTTTGATAGTGTTAGTGAAAAAAACTCACACGTATGGTTCGATGTGAGTTTAAAGAATTTCAAAAACAATTTAAATTTTCACTCTCAAACAGAATTTTACCAACACATACACAAGTTTGAAGCATTAGTTTGATGTGTGGCCATGCCGCTTAAGAATGACATTTCATACTAACTGCCTGTTTTCCAATGTCGAAAGCTATCGTTCGATCAAATAAATAACATTTAAAACAAAAACAATTTTTTTAAATTTCGACATCGGCGAACAGGCAGTAAATGATAAAATTAGAATATCATACATCTGAATTGCGAATGGTTGAATATCCCATTTTGGTCTGAAATTGGTTCTTCGTAGTATCAAAAAAGACACAAGAATCGTTTAAAATTTATTAAAAATCCTAGTTAACTTTTCTTTAGGACCCTACTTAAAATTCGAGAAATTCCTGATATTTTTTTAATGAAATTATTAAAATATATAAAATTGTCTTATAAAATTTTTAATTAAAAATTGATACCAAATTTAACTGTTCCATCTATTACGTGATGATAGACAAAAGTAAACTTGAGTACTGTTGAAAGTGTAGCGATTCCCGAAAGCGATGCTGTTCTGTTCTGTTGTGTTTTTGGAATATAAAAATAAAACTTTAGATTACCAATATTAGTTTTGAAAAAGTTGCTTGAAAAAACACCAAATAAATTGGAGAAGATAAATCAGTGATGCAGTTTCTTTTTAAATCCAAAATTTTATTAATTTCAATTATAGGTTTCCTTCCTTATTTTTAATGTTCTTGTTGCACAGTGTTATTATATGATCAATATTTAACTTTTTTATAGAAATGATCTTGAGTAATAAATACAAAACTTGAATAATTACTTTAAATCTAGAATAGTTTTTTCCCTGTGAAATATTATCAGCCCACAACTCTTTGTTTTTCAATGAATTTCAATCTTGCTGACATTTCCACCCCGTTTGTAATAAAACCTATTTTAATGCCTGAATACCTACAACAACCTGGAGATCACTTCATGATTAAAGTTTAATGTAACAAAAATCATTTGTGTACATCATTTAGTCTCTCGAAATTGCAAATCGATTCTTTTTACAAAAACTTTACAATCACATGTTCACATTTTTTCGTTTGTTTTTTTAATTTATTTTTTTCTTGTTTGTTATCCATTCCATATCATTTAAACTCACTGAAGAAAAAAAATTAAACTTACATAAAAATTAATTATTCCTTTTAATAGAAACAACAGGAAATGAATAAGAGCAAAGAAGTCATTGTGCTCGATCACAAAAGATCGAATGCCATTAACATTGCAATGACAAAACTGCCGCCACCAAGAGCCATCAAGGCAGCCATTTTAAAAATGGATGCCACCGTTGTGACACGCGAGGGTATTGACAAATTGCTGAATATGTTACCTACCGATGAGGAGAAGGGCAAAATTCAAGAGGCTCAGGTAAGTGCATATATTTCAAATATTCGTATTGTTGCGGCCATACTCGTATAACTGCGATAATCAGTCTGATTGTGTAGGATGGGGGCGTTTACGCAGAAGATTTTTTTTTTTTTTTTTGTTACAAGATTAAGCAGTTTTCTTTAAACAACTGCGAAAAAGTACTGAGGCGTAAACGCAATCGGATTACACGATCATGGGAATATCTGAAATAAATTTAATTAAATATTTTTAAAATGTATTTACGATTTTTAGATGGCTAATCCGGAATTACCTCTGGGCAGTGCTGAACAATTTTTACTAACTTTAGCCTCAATATCTGAGCTGGCGGCTAGATTGAGATTGTGGGCATTTCGCATAGATTTTGATTTCAGTGAGGTAAGTCTTGATTTTTTTTAATTCCCCTTTCCAAAAAATTTGGTAAACTAATTTTTTTGCTTAAATGCATGCGATGTAAGCTTTTTCGAAAGCTTCTTCGCATTTGAAACTCCTTTCAATAAGCATTTATTAGAAATAAACAAGTTTTGGGTAAAATTGTGCTTCTGCAAAAAATTAAGTTTTTGCAAAGAGGTACTCCGTTCCAAAAAAATTTGGTAAATATTTTTTTTTGCTTAAATGCATGTGATGTAAGCTTTTTCGAAAGCTTCTTCGCATTTGAAACTACTTTCAATAAGTATTTATTAGAAATAAACAAGTTTTGGGTAAAATTGTGTTTCAGCCAAAAATTTGATTTTTTGCAAAGAGGTACCCCTTTACAAAAAATTTGGTCAAAAATTTGTTTTGCTTAAATGCATGCGATTTAAGCTTTTTAGAAAGCTTCTTCGCATTTCAAACTCCTTTCAATAAGCACTTATTAGAAATAAACAAGTTTTGGGTAAAATTGTGGCTCTGCAAAAAAATTTCTTTTTTGCAAAGAGGTACCCCTTTCCAAAAAATTTGGTAAAAAAATTTTTTTGCTTAAATGCATGCGATGTAAGCTTTTTCGAAAGCTTCTTCGCATATGAAACTCCTTTCAATAAGCATTTATTAGAAATAAACAAGTTTTGGGTAAAATTGTGCTTCTGCAAAAAAATTTATTTTTTGCAAAGAGGTACCCCTTTCCAAAAAATTTGGTAAAAAAATTTTTTTTGCTTAAATGCATGCGATGTAAGCTTTTTCGAAAGCTTCTTCGCATATGAAACTCCTTTCAATAAGCATTTATTAGAAATAAACAAGTTTTGGTAAAATTGTGCTTCTGCAAAAAAATTGATTTTTTGCAAAGAGGTACCCCTTTCCAAAAAATTTGGCAAAAAATTTTTTTTGCTTAAATGCATGCGATGTAAGCTTTTTCGAAACCTTCTTCGCATATGAAACTCCTTTCAATAAGCATTTATTAGAAATAAACAAGTTTTGGGTAAAATTGTGCTTCTGCAAAAAAATTAAAATTGCGTTACAAAAAAAAAAAATTTTTTTCTAAAAAAAAATTTTTATATTATAAACATATCGAATGCCGTTGTCTGCTATTTTTTTTTTTACTTTTCAGAAAGAAATTGCTGAACCTTTGATGGACTTGAAACAGGGCATTGAAATTTTAAAACACAATCGTACATTCAAATGTATTTTGTCCACTTTGTTGTCGGTGGGAATTTTTCTAAATGGTGCTCCCGTCAAAGGCTTCCAGATTGAGTATTTGTCCAAGGTAATGAATCATATTGATGTGCCACATTAAAATGAATTTGCCTTTAAACGGAAAATATTATTTTTCAGGTGCCCGAAGTCAAAGATACAGTCCATAAACATTCTTTGTTGCATCATCTGTGCCACATGGTCATGGAGTCCGGTAACGAAACCACCGATTTATATTCCGAAATTGGTCCTATTACCAGAGCCTCAAAAGCTGACTTTAATGATTTGGCCCATAATCTGGCACAATTGGAACACGAGTGCAAATCATCATGGGACCGCTTAAAGCTGATAGCAAAACACGACTGTCCGCCACAATTAAAACAAAAACTTGTAGACTTCTTGGCCGATTGTGCTGAACGCATTATTATTTTGCAAATTGTGCATCGCCGCGTTATGAATAGGCAAGCAGAAATTAAAGCAAAATGCGTTAAAAAAATCGTTTCGTTTATATATTAAATAATTTTTACAGATACCGCAAGTTCTTGCTGTGGCTGGGTGTGCCACAGCACAGTGTGGCCGAATCACGGCCGAATGAATTCTGCCGTATTGTTTCGGAATTCGCTTTGGAATATCGCACCACCAGGGAACGAGTACAACAGCAAATCGAAAAGAAGGCCAATCATCGAGAAAGAAATAAGACTAGAGGCAAATTAATTGTGGATATTGCCAAATTCAAAACCAAAGAAGACAAACAAGATGCTGAATTGAAGTAAATAAAAGAAAAATATTTTTTTTTTTATAAAATACACATTTCGTTTGATATTTTTTATTTTTTTCTAGATCACTTTTGGGCACACCCACCGCTGATACACCCGATGGTACTCTGACCTGGCGTCGTCGCCGTGCCGAAAATTTACGTTCACCCATTTTACGTCAAAGCGAGGAGAATTTTACAGATGGTGATGATGAAATACTAGAATCTCTAGTTAAAACCGCCACTAAGGCTCCCGGCAATAGAACTACACCCAGAGAACGTAAACGTACGCGTCATGCAGACCGAAAATCATGTAAGTCATAATCTTTTATTGCAGCATTCTTGAAGATTTCCCAAATATTATTAATAATTTTACAAATATTATTATCTCAGGTTTTGGTTTTTAATAATATTTTATAATTTTTTTATACAATTTTTTCCATCTCACTTTTAGGTTTTGAGTTTTTTAATAATCGACTCTCGGAAAATTAGTTGTTTTTGAAACTAAATTATTGAGCCCCTCATTCATAAAAAAGTAAAATGCCCTATTCAATAAAATGTTTTTGAAATCTATTTCAAGCAGATTTCATACCAAAAAAATTTGAATGAAATATGTTCCAAAATCATTTTAAATTTTATGAATGGAGCGAAATGTTTTACCATTTAAAACAGCAAGTCTGAAAATGTTCCACCCAACACAATCTTTTCAAAAGTAATTTTTTGTGTGCGTGTATTTTTTTTAAGTTTTTTTTTTTCATTGTTAAATCACAGCAAGAAAAACTACAAAATTTTGTATCAAAGTGATAAAATCATTCGTGTTGTAATTTATAATCCCCCTTATTTTCTAACTATTTGTGAACGTCACGTCGACACAATATTAAGAATGGGAGACTTACGTACGTCCTTGTGGCCAACAATTAACAACATCTGACAGACTCTGACTTTTCCCTATGGGATTGAATACAGCAAGCGGTTGTTAGAAATTGATCATTTTTGAAAAGAATGATTACGGAAGCGTTCTAATTTTGATATTCACCGCAATTGTGTTTGGCGTTTTACGCCTGCAAATTCGCCAAATTGTAATAGCTAAAAGACAAAAAGCAAAAATTTTCTTTAATCTATTACAAAATGTCGAATCTGAAGGCGAAAAACTCCAAACGCGATAAGGGTGATTATCTTGACGTGACGTTGAAAGCTCAATTACAGAATAAAGGGGAATATATGGGTGGTTGAAAAAACCGCCTTTTTTCTGAAAGCGTAAATACTTTTTTTTTGTTTCTGATATAACGATTTTACTAGACGTTATTGTACAGTCCTAAACGAAGAAAATTGTTTAGTTTTAAAAGAGCACTAACTCGTTGAAAAGCTACAAAAAATGTTTTTTACACACCAATTTTAATTAAAAATAAAATATATAATAAAATAAATCAATCGCATTCAATCAGGGACCATATTTTAATCACTATATCCAGAGTTTTAGTTTTCGCCTAGAAAATAAAAGTTATTTTCGGATTTTTATTTATTACTCAGAAACTAGAAGTCATTTTTTAGTTTCTATTTGTTCCTCAAAAAAATATAAGTTATTTCTTGATTAATCTTTTGAATTCGTCGAGTCATTCATTCATCATCGAGCTCTTCATTTTCGGGAATAAATAAAAACAAGATATAACTGTTATTTTCTGAGTAATAAACAAAAATCAAAAAGGAACTGTTACTTTCTGGGTTCATAAATAAAAATCAAGAAATAACTTATTTTCCGAGGAAGAAATAAAAATAAAAAGAATAATTTTAATTTTCTGAAGAATAAATAAACATCAAGAAATAATTTTTATTCTCTGAGGGCAAAATAAAAAAATAATTCTTATTTTCTGAGGAACAAATAAAAAGCGAGAAATAATTGTTATTATTTGAGGTATAAATAAAAATCAAGAAATAACTCTGTTTTCCCGGGGAACATATAAAAATCAACAAATAGCTTTTATTTTCTGAAGAATAAATAAAATAAAAATAAATAAAATTAAAAAATAGCCTTTTTCCGAGGAATAAATAAAAATCAAGAAATAACTTTTATTTTCCGAGGAACAAATAAAAAATCAAAAAATTATTTTTATTTTCTGAAGAATAAATAAACATCAAGAATTAACTTTTATTCTCTGAGGATTAAATAAAAAATGATAAAAAAATAATTGTTATTTTCTGAGGAACAAATAAAAACCGAGAAATAATTGTTATTATTTGAGAAATAAATAAAAATCATGAAATATAGTTTATTTTTCGAGGAACAAATAAAAATCAAGAAATAACTTTTATATTCCGGTGAACGAATAAAAATCAAGAAATAACTTTTATTTTCTGAAGAATAAATATAAATCAAGAAATAACTTTTTTTCCGGGGAATATATAAAAATCAACAAATAGCATTTATTTTCTGAAGAATAAATAATAATAAAAAATAGCTTATTTTCCGGGGAATAAATAAAAATCAAGAAATAACTTTTATTTTCTGATTAATAAACAAAAATAAGAAATAACTTTTATTTTGTGAGGAATAAATAAAAATCAAGAAATAATTTTTATTTTCTGAAGAATAAATAAAAATCAGAAATATAACTTTTATTTTCCGATGCCTAAATAAAAATAAAAAAAAATAATTATTAATTTCTGAGCAATAAATGAAAATCAAAAAAATAATTGTTATTTTCTGAGGAATAAATAAAAATCAAGAAATAACTTTTTTTTCTACAAATTAAATAAAAATCAAGAAATAACTTTTATTTTCGGAAGACTAAATAAAAATCAAAAAATAATTATTATTTTCTGAGCAATAAATAAAAATCAAGAAATAACTTTTATTTTCAGAGAGACAAAGAAAGAACTTATTTTCTGTAGAATAAAAAAAATCAAAAATTAACTATTTATGTTGTTAAGAAAAAAAAATCAAAAAATAAGTTATTGTCGAGTACAAGAAATAATCTATAATCTACGGCAGTTATTATTTTTTTTATTAATTTTAATTTACGCCTGAATGGCAAATATCTGAAAATGACCAAAAATTTTTTTAAATTTCAATACGAATATTCATTCATCACTCATGTTATTATCCGTATTTTCCTGCTGTGATGAATCCCTTTTTAACAAATAAAATAAATTAATTTTAAATTTTGAAAAATACAAATTAAGTATTTTTTTCAGTGTAACCGTAATGTTAAAAAAAATAATGTTTTCTTTTTTTATTTTCATTTTTCGTCATTGGCTTCAATATATCCATTGGTATAACTGATTTCTGTTCGATCTTCCTCTCATCCCCTAACTTTGTCATAATATGAAAATGTTATTGGCCAATTTCATTTTGTTTATAACAAAAATTTTTCAAAATTAATATCGAAACCATTTGTCATTAATCACTCATAATTCTAAACTCCTAAAATCCTCCCCCTTGTGTTTAATAAATAAAAACCAATTGGAATATTCATTTCAATGAAGTGAAGCGTTCACGTACCCGCGAAGGATTTACAGTTGAAAGAGTTCCATCGCCATAGACTTTCGTTTATACTATTTATAAAACGATTTAGTTTTTTAATTTTTTTAATGGTTAGTGAACTTTAATTTTTATGTATTTCTTTAAGTTAATTTTTATTTGATTTTTGTTGACTTACTGTTTTTTGCATTCGGTATTTTATTTTTTTTTTTAATAGATTTTATAAAACCAACTGCATGATAATCCTTGAACTTTAAAAACTAAATACTGGCCAACAGATATTTATTGTTTATGGCCAAAGTCCAGTGTGTGTGTGTGTGTTTTTGGTATTGTTTATGTTATTTTCTGTCCATCGAATGTACGTATTAAAAACAAATTAGGAAAATCTGCTTGTAAATGTTAAGGATACTTACTTTTGTTTTTTAATGCATTGCATGATGCTGCTACATAAAATATCTCCTTTTTCAAATATTGTTTAAAAAAAATTAATATTTAGCTTCTTGTAAAAAAACACCTTTTTAAAATGGTATATTTAACAATTTTTCAAAAGCCACACACAAACTAACCTAATCCTTTTGACGCACACTTTATTATGGAATGATATTCTAATCTTATTTTCGTAAGCCCTAAAATCATATGTGCAACTAAACCTAAAATAAACAAAACAGCTGTCAATGCTTCTTTTATTCCCCAGAACTATAAATCAGTTGCATAAATATTTTTAAATTTTTTAATAAAACACTTTAAATTAATTTTTCTCCTTATATACATACATTTATTTTTACAGTACGTCGTACTCTTAAAAATGGTTTGACCGAAGAGGAAAAACTACAGGTAGCAGCTTTAATAAAAACCTATTAAAACTTCGAATTTAAATATGATCAGACTGATTAATAAAACTTTACTAAATAACTATTGAAAAAGAAAGGAAGAAACACAAAATTATTATGATACAGAAGAAGAATACAACCCCAACATAGCAAGGATCTCAAAGTAAAGGATTTAAATGAATAACAATTAGGACAAACAAATTGTAAAACAAAGTGGTGGACTCGGGAATCGAAATAAAAATTTGCAAGTCAAACAATAACCAGTTAAAAATTGTTATTACAAAAAAAAAACACGATTAAAATGTGAAATTTTATACACAACGACTATTAGAAGAAACTACTTTTTCAGATTTAAATAGATATAAATATTGAAAAAGTAAAAAAAGAACTATTTAAGTATTTTTTTAAAATAAGTATTCCTTGAGATTTTAAAATTAAATTTTTATATTTGGTTTGTTTGCTATTTTATTTGTTTTAAATTATTTAAGTATTTTAATTATTAAGTTAGTAAGTTTGTTAAAAAATCAATCATTTAAAATATAAATTTATTGTTAACTTTATTAATCAATATTGTTGTTTGCTTTTTTTTAATTTTGTATATTTATTTTAATTTCTTTTAAACCAAAAATATAAAAAAAAATCGTATCTACCATTAAGGAAAAAGTTATTTATACGCATGTATATGAAAAAATTAAAATAATATATCTCAAAGTATACACATATTATAAAAAAAACTAAAATATCTTACTAAATATGTATAAAAAATTTATAGTAATTTAACAAAAACTTATACATAATTATTTAAATAAATATAAATTAAAAAAAAAAAGTTGTATAAAAATGTTTATTTTATTTCTAGAAAACTCCCTTTATATCCTAGAAACCATTTGTGCAAGGCTGTTGCACATAATCCAGACAAAAACCTCTATTATCGATATCGGTGGGCGCTTCAATTCCATCTGTATGAAAATACAAGCGGAATGGTCGAACACTGGCTGTAAGTAGAAAAAAACACATTCAACCAAAAGGTTTCAAATTTACATTCAAATACATCAAAAAATAATTGAATGTAACTAAAAGTGTCCAAAATTTGACTTAAAGTACACTAAGTTGAGTATTTTTCTAAAATATTTTAAATACGTGCTTTGCACTCTTTAGCACATTCCACTTTTCATAAAATATATCAAATGTAAAGATAAATTACATTTCCTTTGATTTTATTACGTAAAAATTAATTAAACATCGTCAAAATGTGTGATAAATGTGCATGGAATGCTCCCCATTACACACATTACTCATGCGCATGTGTGTGTGACCACAACTTTTAGTTACAAATTTGTGCACATGACGAAATACCAGGCGCTGAGAATTTTCAGCAAGCAAACATTTTGTAAAGATAAATTCAATTAAGCCTCAAAGTATGCTTCAATTTTCCGAAATGCAGGTTAATTTCACAGGCTGCCTCAAGTAATTTGCAAAAAACTGTGATGACGTCATGCTGTGCGGAATGCACGTGTGTGCTTGAATGTGCGTGCATAGACTCTGTTAGCAATATTGCCAGAGCTGAAAATGTTCGTAAACACAATGTTAAGAAAATTTAACCAAATAAAACGCAATAGACAAGTTGTTTATGATTTAAAAATAAACTTTTCAACATTTTTATTTTAGTTACATTAATTTATAATGGAATAATTGCAAAATATGTAACATAAATCGACATCTGAAGCATACAAACTGCAAACCTTAACAATATGAAATTTTACACTTTTTACAGCATTTATTCAATTCATCAAAGAGAGATTTAGGTCTTAAATTTCATACTTTCTTCCGGTTAACATATTTAGTTCTAAGCAATTTTTCCACATGTATGAACGAACGACTCGACCTGTTTTCTATGAATTTGGAATTTTCGTCATAATTTGCTTGATTTGCGACTTTTAAGAATTTATATATTTGCTGCGGCATTTTCTTCGCTCTTTTCAATTTTAACACATTTTGATTTACAAAAGTTGTGTAGTCGTTGACATCGTAGAGTAATATGCCGTTTGAATAATCCCCGACAATATGGTAGGAAAATTTGCTGCTTATGTGGCGATTTGTTCAACAAACTTCTTCCACTATTTTCGATTGTCTTTTTGATATTCAACCTTTCCAAACTCAATGTTCCACCGTGTGTATCGATGATTACTGCTTATTGCGTTATTTTGCTGACAGTTTCATTGAATGCGGTGCTTTAGCAATTCTTACTCGCCAAATAAATTAAAAGATAGGAGAAAATGGAGGTAATCGAATATAAAGTAAATAATTAAGAAATTATTTTTTTAATCTTAAGGGGTTTATTTTATATATAAATTATATTTAATATATATTGAAGATAAAAGCTGAGAAAATTTATATACATACAAAAAACGACCTTAATCTCAAAAAGAGGTCGAAAAACTAGAAAATAATATATTTTAGATAGGCATACAAATACCTACGGGAATTGCGGACATAGAATCTGATAGCTATAAAACTAAAGCCAAAATAAATACACTGAACAAAAAAAAACTTAAAATGAACTGAACAAAAAAAAACTTAAAAAAAATCTTAAAATATGAACTTTTCGTTTTAGTTTGCAAAATGCTGCATTTTTTTTATATATGAAATATTCAAATAAGAAGGTTTTTTTTATTATAAAAGCCTAATTTATACAAAAATTTTCTGTTTTATAACTGGTTGCAAGGGAAAATTTTTGGACAAAAAAAGTCACTTATTAATAATTTTTTTTTTTACAAATTAGGCTATCATATGAAATTGTAATTTTTATATCAAAGCATTTTTGAAACTAATATCTAAGCTTTTAATTCAAAAGTAATTTTTTTTTATTTAAAAAAATAATTATTTTTGTTTTAAAATAATTTTAATGGTAAAAATACTACTAAAAATTTTAAAATAGCCATAAAACAAACTTGGTTTTATTTTAATATATTGAAATTTATGCATATTCGAGGGCACACAAATTATGTTTTTGGTAAAATTGTGGTAAATCAAAATTTTTTTCTTTAAATGCAGTCGATTTAGGCTTTTTCGAAAGCTTTTTTACTTTTGAAACTGCTTTCAATACATATTTATTAGAAATAACCCCGTTTGAGGTAAAATTGTATTACAACAAAATAAATTATTTTTGCGGAGATACTTACCCCATTCAAAAAAAAAAAATAAAATAAAATATTTTTTCTTTCGTGCGATTTAGGCTTTTTCGAAAGTTTCTTCACTTTTAAAACCGTCTGCATTCAAAATTAAACCTTTTGTCGTCTTATGTGAGAGCAATATTAAAGCCATGGCCAAGTGGGACACATCTAATTACATAAATTTGGTAAATTGTACATACAATATGCCAGCTGGCATTTAAGAGTAATTCAATTTTTCCCCTGTTCTCCATTTTATTTCAAAATATGTTTTAGTTGCGCGTGAGGGCTTTTTAAATCACTTTTCAATACTATTCTTCAAGTTTGTGAGGTTTTTTTAAGAGCTTATTTGTTTTTACCCTTAATACGAAAAAAAAAATTAAATATTTATTTCTAGCTCACTGAAAACGTTCAATTGAACTAGCTGAGTGACACAACTCTAGTAAGGAATACAGATAAAGAATCACATTGATTAGACATTGCGTGAGTCATTTACTGTGAGCTATAAATAATGGCACATAACAATAACTTCAATTCCTCAAATTAACCCGGTGATTAGTTTGTTACTCGTATATAGTAAACAGACGTCAGTGAGAATAATGGGCTAAGTAAATATTAAAACATACATTTTCACATAAAAATTGTATAGAAATGCTAAATTTGATCGACTTCAACAGAACATAATAAAACATATTATTTGCCTTCTAATGACGCAAAGCCAAAGAACTACACGTGTTCGCAAACAAATTTATTTATTTTGTCTTCTAGGGAAAACTTTCCATCAAAAGTGTTGCCGGCAAGTAGACGGCAATTTTATTCGATTTTTTCTTAAATATTGATTTTATAAACTTTGGATTCGGATAAAGAGAAAATAAGTTCAGGCAGAGTTCGAAACTCCAATATAAATTACTAATAAAATGGAATTTTTCTTTATACTCTTTTATTGGCAATTTAACAGGGGGTCGTTGGAGTTGAAATAGACATACGATTTGTTACACAATTTCCGATCATCTTTTGAAAACCCTTTACACTCACGATTCCTATAAGAGTGTAATAGAGAAAATTTAATATGAAATTTTGTTTTATTACGCTGTTATTATACTCTCATAATTTTTATGAATAAGGGTGTAACAGCAGTATTCACAAAAACTAAAGTAGACTTGATCAACACTTTAAAATAAATTTTCTATGAAATTCTTACTTTAAAGCACACTTGAAGTACACATTAATTTTTGTGAATACAGCAGTAAGTCTTTTAATTGCTCTCGTTACAAAAATCAAAATTTTCAATTTGAGTGATATTAAGGAAAATAAATGTCGCAGTTTGAATTTGATAAATTTTCTTTCCAACGTTAATGCAAAATCCATTCAGTTTGATTTTTTATCTATATCTCTGGTGATGCTTTTAATAAATGTTAGATAACTGAAGATTTTCAATAGGTTTTGATTTAAATAGATTTTGATTCAGTATTCTGAAGATTTTTCAAAATATATAAAATAATAAAACAAATTTGTTTCAAAGTGGTAATTGTTAGCTTTTGTTTTCCGCCCTGGCAACACATCTGCAATTCAAATAAAAACGTATTCATAACCACGTGTGTGTACATATTTGCACGAGTAAATAGTTATATTCATAAGATAAAAAAATCGGTCGCTATAAAAGAGCACTCTGGGTCTGTTATTGATCAGAGTCGGCAGTTCAGCTTACACAAAACTACAAGCGCTATTGAGATAACATGGAAAGCTTCTTGATATTCTTTTCTATTGTAGCAGCAGTCGCTGCCACAGGTTTAAACAACTACTGTGATTTGAATTGCAATATTGATGGCACGGTAATAGAACATATTGCTTGTGGGGACAAAACCGTAAGTTTTTCACTCTTCAAACTTCGGTTTTGTAAAGACATTTTGTATTTTGTAGAAATTTAGTCCTGACTGCCCGGAAAATATTGAAATCTTAAATATGGACGAGTATTTCCAATGGCTTATTGTAAGCAAGTACAATGAGATACGAAACTTTGTAGCTGGCGGCGCGAATTCCTCATACGCGTACAGTCCCGCTTGTCGCATGGCCACCATACAATGGGACTCAGAATTGGCTAAACTTGCTGATTTCAAAGTTAAACGATGCTCGGCAGAGAAGGATTTGTGTCACGGTACTGTGGCATTTCCCAAATCAGGCCAAACTGTTTTTAGAGAAAAGGTTGTTCACTCGCACCGTCCTACAGGTCTAGTTTTAGAAGAATTCGTTTCGGAATTGTTCGACGATATTAAGTAAATAAGTTTGAAAACTTATTTTAAATGTTCAAAAAATTACATTTTTTTTTTTTTTGTAATTTACTTAGTGAGACATCGCACTTTGGTGACATGCTGACTGATAGCAACGTCCGTTTAGGCTGCGCCGCGACTCGTTTGGAGCACGACAACAGTACTAAAACATACGGACTTACCTGCAATTACGCTACCGAAATCCATGACCGCGAATCCATGTACGCTACATGCAAATCGGCTGGAGAAGATTGCCGAACTGGTAAAAATCCTGCATACACAAACTTGTGTTCCATAGGCGAAAAGTACGAGCAGTAGCCGAAAAACGCAAACCAATCGCGTTCTTGTGAAATAAACATTTCACATTTTTGATCGCTTTTATTAAAGTGACAGAATCTTAAATATTTGTATCAGTAATGAAAAAAAAAATCTTTTAAAATAATTTTGTAACCAATATTCTTTTCCAATAAAATATGATTGTTTAAATAAATTGTTCTTTTAAAAATTCATTTACGCGCTTTTGAGCTCACAAATTTGTTATATCGATATATTATCGTATTTTGGAATGTAAGAAGTGGAAAATCTCAAATATGAGCATAGGCGACGATGTGTGTGCCATTTCCTTTTTTGGTTGGATTTCGATTTTATTTACGACAATGTTTCGCAAAAGTTTTTGTAGGGAAAGCGTTAACGCTTCTATCATACAAAAGAAGAATTTAGGAAGAGTGTGAAGTTGAAGTCGTGAGTTGACAATGTTCCACACAAATTTAATAATTATAATTTTTTTAAGTAAAAACCAAAAAATATATATACTTGTATATATGAATATTTTTTTTAATAAATTTTTAAATAAAATATGTTGAATATGTATTTAAAAGAAAAAGATTCGAAAATACTATGTCAGTTTTATAGCTGTACCACTCTATATACGACCTACGTGGTGCTGATCTAAGAAAGCGCTTGGACAGTACAATCGCGTCCTAAAATTGTTTCTTAGGTAATACATATAAAGCGAAATTCAAATTTTCGAATTGTGTTAGTTTTAAAAGGAATTACACGATAGAGCAAATATCGAGTAACATCGTGGGCCAGACAGAACACTTTATTATGTACTGAATATGTTTATTTTGGTTGGAAAAGAATTGTTTACAAATATTAGTAGCATTTATTGACAATGAAATTGTATAAAACACCAACTCCCAATAATGTATTTTTTCAATTGTACTATAATAAAGCATATTTTTAAGAAACAAATAAAATTGAATGCATGTCAATTGTTTCATAAATTATCAATGTTTATCAACATTTTTCACAAAATCATTGGGCTTTAATAAACAAAATAAGTTTCTATGTAGTAAGTATTTTAACGAACATTTATATTGCTATATTAAATTGTATTAAGATTTATAGGCTAATTATTCGAAATTTGTTTTGAATCTCAGAGAGACATCATATATTTAGCCTTGGAATATTTTTATTTTTAGCAGATAATTTCCCGGAAACTCTAGTATACTTGAACTAAAATCCACATCGGTTATTCAAATGTATTTATAAGTAATTGAAAGTACAGTGAAAACTTGATAATCCGGACCCCGCTAATCCGGATTATTCGGTAATCCGGACGTCGTTGTTCATTATATTGCGTACTCTATAATCAGGATTGATTGCAAATTTCCGAATTGTACACAAAATATTGAGTAGTTTAACCTCTATTAAATGTTGCTCCAAAAAACATATTTTATCTTAAATTGTTTTTACTTTTCTTGTGTTTTTCTTTTGAAGTTCAATGTTTGTACAAAATGACTTCAGTTTTTTTGTTCCTTTTAAATTAGTTATTTATTTAAATGATTAACAAATATGTCAGTCGATATACATATGTTTTGAAAGCATTTTTAATGCAAAAAAATATTTCTAAATTGTAATTCGGCAATACGGATAATTTGATAATCCTTATCATGGCCTGCAACCAATTATCCGGATTGACAAGTTTTCACTGTATTTTTTTTAATTAATACTGTGTATCTCTTAATATTTATGACAACGAGGATAATGGTACATATTATATGTTGTCAATGCAAATGCATTTTTCACAATTTCAACATCTTCCACTCATTGCTCTTAAATGTTAGCAATATAAACGAAGATTGAAAATAACGAGCGCACGCGGTGCCCAAGGGATGTTTTATGTGTGTAAAAATCTCCAACACTATTGTATGTATTCGGTAGATTTCACACTCTATACTCGAAAAGTGGAAACTACACTTACAGAATAGCGTTCTTCTTTGTGGATTTCCAACACAAATACTGTTATCGTTTATATATTTTAATAAAGCAAATTATATGCGATATTTTTTCGAACAATAGTTATGCTGGAATTCGTATTGAACTCACATAAAATCTGATACTAGAATCTTTTCAATTTTAAGTTCAAATTGAACTGAAAATTGTAAACATAAACCGAAAGTTACATTATAACTTAAATACGTAGTTCTCTGATAATGGTATTATGAACCAAAGTTTACTTATTGGGCCTTATTACGGTTCTCGATTCGACTCGAAAGAATGTAATAGATTAAAGATAAATACAGGATTTTTCTTTAATCTATTACAAACGCTCGAGTCGATTCGAGAATGGTAATAAGGCAGATTGTTTGTGTTTATGTATATACATACGTACAATTTTAGATGCTCTTTACCGTGCCAAGGGATGTGCCAGTCATGCAATATTGAGCCTTTTAGGATAGCTATAGTGTCCAGTTTGTGACATATCAACGATTGTGTGAAAAAGAAACTGTTCACTAAGTGTGTGTGACATTTCTTCCGTACAGTTAAAGTACCAGTTCTCCTAACTAAACGTGGAGCGCATGGTTCTAAAACAATAGTTGTAACAGCTCTGTGGAGCGCTGTGGTAGACATATTTTGGCGTTGCTAATATTATACTCCATCACCATCAATAACAGAAAAAAAATACCAAATCCACAACCCCACCGGCAGACGAGCTGTAGTTCTTCATGTAAATACATAAAAGGAGCACTCAGTATTAATAATTCAACCAAGACCAAATATGTATTACTGTTTGCACATGATCATCATTCGAGGTTCGTTATACAATATTAATTTATATGCAACTGGACCCTTGCATTTGATTTCCACCACTTCATATATTTGTTGCCGGAATGTGATAATCGGACTTCTTTAATTTGATCCTTTGAATAATTAGTTGATACATCGTAAATATAGGAGATAACTATCAGAATCTTCTAGAATCTTGACTGTCGATACATGTTTGTGGTAGATATATATTTACACGTAATTATACGTACGTGCGAATTCTAATAACCGCAATTTTTAAATTGTTAGATGTCCATTAAGTAATAAAATAATAAATATATATAGGCACAATCTAATTCAAATTTAAATACAATATGTCTGTCTGTAAATTCTTGTGCACTAGCGCCAATTAAAATGAACTGTATAAAAGCTATACCCGTGAACTTAACAAACTCTTTAACAAACTTTTTTTTCCATTCCTCTTTGATCCCCATTCCGCTCAGTGAGAGCTGAAAAAATCCTCTCTTGAGCACAAATAAATGAGTATTTCTGTGAATGCTGCCAAGTTAATGAATGCGATTGGTTGCTTATTTAAGGAAGATTTCATAAATTGGTTGGTTATTTAAGGAATTATTTACGAATATGACTCATCAACAAAGAATCAAAAACAAAATTTCAACAAACTTTTTGCTTAGTTGTAAACAATTGAACATCCAACAAACTATTTGGTTAGTTTTTTTTTAAATAAAAGTTAAACCAAAAAAATTTAATAAAAAAATGTTCTACAAAGTGAAAGGTGGTCTAAAATAACATAAGTGACTATCATTGTTTTTTCTCAAAAAGTTGTTTTTTCATATAAAATTTTTAATAAAGTTTTTTTAAAAAACACTTTTTGACCTTTAACTTTGATATCTGACTTTGAGCCAAAAATTGAATTATACCATCTTAAAGGCCATGAAAAGGGCTACAATTTGGCATCATTAGATTTTTGATTTACAGTTACTACTTCGAACAAATTTTTCAAAAAACTGTACACTAACATGAATTTTTTTTAGTTTTTCACCTATAACTCCCATACCTGACTTTGAGCCAAAAATTCCAATATACCATCTTAAAGGCCATGAAAAGGGCTACAATTTGGCATCATTAGATTTTTGGTTTACAGTTACTACTTCGAACAAATTTTTCAAAAAACTGTTTTTACTAACATTCTCTAACATTAATTTTTTGAGTTTTTCACCTATAACTCCCATACCTGACTTTGAGCCAAAAATTCCAATATACCATCTTAAAGGCCATGAAAAGGGCTACAATTTGGCATCATTAGATTTCTGGTTTACAGTTACTACTTCGAACAAATTTTTCAAAAAACTGTTTTTACTAACATTCTCACTAACATGAATTTTTTTAGTTTTTCACCTATAACTCCCATACCTGACTTTGAGCCAAAAATTCCAATATACCATCTTAAAGGCCATGAAAAGGGCTACAATTTGGCATCATTAGATTTTTGATTTACAGTTACTACTTCGAACAAATTTTTCAAAAAACTGTTTTTACTAACATTCTCTAACATGAATTTTTTTTGAGTTTTTCACCTATAACTCCCATACCTGACTTTGAGCCAAAAATTCCAATATACCATCTTAAAGGCCATGAAAAGGGCTACAATTTGGCATCATTAGATTTTTGATTTACAGTTACTACTTCGAACAAATTTTTCAAAAAACTGTTTTTACTAACATTCTCACTAACATGAATTTTTTGAGTTTTTCACCTATAACTCCCATACCTGACTTTGAGCCAAAAATTCCAATATACCATCTTAAAGGCCATGAAAAGGGCTACAATTTGGCATCATTAGATTTTTGGTTTACAGTTACTACTTCCAACAAATTTTTCAAAAAACTGTTTTTACTAACATTCTCTAACATGAATTTTTTTGAGTTTTTCACCTATAACTCCCATACCTGACTTTGAGTCAAAAATTCCAATATACCATCTTAAAGGCCATGAAAAGGGCTACAATTTGGCATCAGTAGATTTTTGATATACAGTTACTACTTCGAACAAATTTTTCAAAAAACTGTTTTTACTAACATTCTCACTAACATGAATTTTTTGAGTTTTTCACCTATAACTCCCATACCTGACTTTGAGCCAAAAATTTCAATATACCATCTTAAAGGGCATGAAAAGGGCTACAATTTGGCATCATTAGATTTTTGATTTACAGTTACTACTTCGAACAAATTTTTCAAAAAACTGTTCACTAACATGAATTTTTTTGAGTTTTTCACCTATAACTCCCATACCTGACTTTGAGCCAAAAATTCCAATATACCATCTTAAAGGCCATGAAAAGGGCTACAATTTGGCATCATTAGGGAGTATGGGAGTTATAGGTGAAAAACTCAAAAAATTCATGTTAGTGAGAATGTTAGTAAAAACAGTTTTTTGAAAAATTTGTTTGAAGTAGTAACTGTAAACTAAAAATCTAATGATGCCAAATTGTAGCCCTTTTCATGGCCTTTAAGATGGTATATTGGAATTTTTGGCTCAAAGTCAGGTATGGGAGTTATAGGTGAAAAACTCAAAAAATTCATGTTAGTGAGAATGTTAGTAAAAACAGTTTTTTGAAAAATTTGTTCGAAGTAGTAACTGTAAATCAAAAATCTAATGATGCCAAATTGTAGCCCTTTTCATGGCCTTTAAGATGGTATATTGGAATTTTTGGCTCAAAGTCAGGTATGGGAGTTATAGGTGAAAAACTCAAAAAAATTCATGTTAGAGAATGTTAGTAAAAAGAGTTTTTTGAAAAATTTGTTCGAAGTAGTAACTGTAAACCAAAAATCTAATGATGCCAAATTGTAGCCCTTTTCATGGCCTTTAAGATGGTATATTGGAATTTTTGGCTCAAAGTCAGGTATGGGAGTTATAGTTCAAAAAGTGTTTTTTGAAAAAATTTGATTCAAAATTTTGACCAAAAAATATACTGTCGGAGAAAAACTAATGTTGGCCGATTATGTAATTTTAGCTAATCTTTCAGATTGTTTAATATTTGTTTTTTGTATTTTGCCTGGTTTTAGTGTTATTGCTCAAAAACTAAGCAAAAAGTTTGTTGAAAATGCAAAAAGTTTGTTGAAGTGCTAAAATTCTACCAAAATGTGCCTTTAGTAATCAACCAAGTAATTTTGTTGCCGTATTCCTTTGATTTATTGTGCATGCAATATTTGGCATCACTTTTATGTTTTATCTGCATAACATAACATATATGTTTCGTGGTAATTGTGTAAAAGTGTTGAATAATAACAATATATATATATATATATATATATATATATATATATATATATATATATATATATAAATAATTGAAAGAAATACTTATTATATGAACATTTTTAAAAGATAGATAATTAGTTTAGAAAATATTACAAAAAATATGTTGATCACTTCAACGCTAATATAAAAGTAGTTAAGTGCTGCCATTTTACATATATTTGAGTCTGGCAACTCACTTTCTCAAACTCAAGAGAGCGCAACTCTGTTTTTAAAAATAACTCACTCAATTTGCATTCTGGGAAAAAAGTTTGTTGAAAAGTTTGTTATCTTCTCGCGGGTATAAAAGCTTTGCATTTAAAGGTATCAGACGCGCAAAATCCAAGGCAGATTTACCAGGTACTCTTACTAGTACAACAATGAAACAACACCAAAAACCACACGTATTTTGTTGGTAGAAAATGTAGAGCTAATGTCAAAATCAAGGAAGAAGAAGCATCATTAACAAGGAGGATTTAAGAAAAAAAAACATTTTATGTGGCTTGTATATAAACTTTTGACAGTAGCTCAACAAATTTCAATATACAGCTGCGGTACTCAGAGTACCTGGTAAATCTGCCTTGGCAAAATCATGCTTGCCATCAGTGTTGCCAGAGCTTTTAAGAATAAAATGTAATATACTGAGTGAAATCACAAGCAATCAACTTTGAATGTATTCAAACAACATATAAATAAAAGTTTTACATATATTATTCAAATTAATTAACAAATAATTATTAAATAAACGTATGAAAGCGTGTGGGTAGAGGTTATAATTTGTTTAGTTGAATAAAACATACGTGTTGGGAATATATATGAATGACAGCTCATGTTACGAATATATATATCAAGGCGAATTCAATATTCAAGATTGAATTCGCCTTGATATATATTTATATATAGTATATATATTCATTTAATTACCCAAAATATTGATGTCAATTGGATGCCAAGAAGACATATAGACATAATTGACCACATAACAAACAAAAAGCACTATATTATATATATATATATATATATATATATATATATATATATATATATATATATATATATATATATATTTGTGTATTGTGTTATGTTTTTAGTCGTTAATGTGTTTTTATGTTATTTAAGAAATCGTCAATATTTCATGTGGCAACTATGTTCCCATATATACACCAATACCTAACTTTGCGTCGTGGTTACGTTCCAGAAAACGCTATATTCTATAGCAAACCATGTAAAGATCGAAGGAAGATTCCAGGGTTACGAAAATATTACTTTTTGAAAAGATAATTGAACAAAGTAAGCATTTAAAACATAAAATGAATATAAAATTTTATTATTCAATTAATTTATATAAAACAAAATAGAAATTAATCATTGTCTGATGAGTCCATAGTGGCTGTTGTCGTAAGCTTTCTTTTACAAAAAATTGCTCCAATGTATGCTGAACAGCTTATTTTCAACGTAAAAACATTTCCCTGTAGAAATTGATATTCGTATCAAAAGCACAATACACTAATTGAAACGTTACAGAATTCACAACACAGTAATTAAACCTGAACTCTAAAATTTGCAAAACAAAGTGAACATAAAAAAGAAATCCACTAATTTTGATGAAATGCGCAATTATTTAAAAACAAAAGTCGTTGCCATCTTTTAGAAAACAAAAGCAAATTAAAAATATATGTATATAAATAAATAAACTCTCGAACCCAAAACAACGCAACTTCGAAAATCTAACGACGCACAGCGAAAATTAGTACTAATTCAGCAGCGACGCAACTTCGTAAAATCGCAAAACGAAACGACGTAAAGCGAGGTAGTGGTATATAAATATATGCTAATCTACTCATTACATTTTACTAGTGTTATTATGTACAGGGCCAATTGGATTATCCACCTGCATTTTACTACTATCTCAAAAAGGCGCCATAATATGCAACTGCGTGTGCAAATTATTAGGAGAGTTATTCGCGCTTTTATTAATGTCGGTTGTATTAAGAATCAGTGCATGTAATTTTATTAATTAAATTTGGGAAAAGTTGTTAAACCGTAGTGAAAAGTGAGTGAAATTGTAAATAAATTGTGCCAAGTGGTGAATATCTAGAAGGTTTCTTAATTTGCAATGATATAAAGAAGAAATATGCATGTAAAGTTTGGCCTAAAATCTGTAGAGGACTGTGAAAGTAAGAATTTGCTGCTTTGGGAAGTAATATGAAACAATAATTATATATGCATGCTGCATTTTAGTATGCATAAGTAAATATTGTCTTTCTGTAGTTATTAAATAAGATATTGAAACATTTGCATTTTGCACTCTGGAACATAAGAAATGTTGAGTCTTGCAGAAGTATTGCTATCATTTGTCGCAGTCTCTACCTATACATTTGAAACGATGATTTCGTTTTAGTGTATGTGTGTATCGTTGAAAAGTGTGCGGTTTTAACTGCCTTTAGCAATTTTTTAAAATAATAAAATAATTTTTCTGCAGATTGTGCGGACTTGGCAGTTATTATATCTACCATGTTTTTATTTTGCTGCCAACTTTCTTGTTTTAATTTCTATTTCGGTGGCTCCATATAAAGCTATTTGGTTTAATAGTGGAAATGTGTCTATTTCTTTGTAAGAAGTGATTATCACATGCCATTTTTACATCATTAATAAACATAAAGCAAACTAAAAGATATACGTTTGATACGTGCTTTGGTGCGATAAGTTGTGATATCTCCAAAATGATCTGAAAAGCATTTTTGTTGCATTTAGTGGTGTGTGTTTTGTTATGTATGAGTTGTTGATGCACACTTGACAAATTTTCCAATATACATATCTACATATGTAGGTATTTAAATGAATTTGTAATTAAAAAACAAAAGGGCAAGACTTAGTCATCTTTCCAATCTTCATTACTAAAATTGAGAATACTCAGGGATAAAATGCGTTAAATATGCGCAATATAATGCTTTCACTAAATGATCGGTTTGTAGGTCTTTGAAAAATATCTAAATTTTATTAAAAATAAATAGTGTTCTAAAGTGGTGAAATAAATAAAAAAATATATAAAAAAATCATAAACAAAATAATTAGAAGCTTAATAATAAAATTATAAATAATTTAAAATAAAATATATTTAAATATACCATCGCTTACACAAGGTGTTGTGTTTGGGTAAGTCTTGTTATAAATATGTTTTTTGCTAATTTTTCGATCTATTTTTTATATGTATAATAATACAATATTTTTTAAGCTCAAGGTCTTTATGATATGTATATATATATATATATATATATATATATACATATGTACATATATATATATACATATATATATATATATATATATATATATATATATATATATATATATATATGTATATATGTATATATGTATATACATATATATATATATATATACATATATATGTATATATATATATATATATACATATACATATATATATATATATATATATATATATACGTATATATATATATATATATATATATATATATATATATATATATATATATGTATATATATATATATATATATATATATATATATATATATATATATGTATATATATATATATATATATATATATATATATGTATATATATATATATATATATATATATATATATATATATGTATATATATTTATTTTTCAATATTTCGTTAACCTTTGGTTAACTTCTTCAGCAAATTGTTATTATATTTTATGTTTTCTTTCATTTCATTGATCCGAAATAGCGGGGTGCGAACTATCAAGTTTTCACTGTAATTTCAATTACTTATAAATACATTAGAATAACCGATGTTGATTTTAGTTTAAATATAAATATAGAGTTTCCGGGAAATTATCTGCTAATAGAAACTTATTTTGTTTATTAAAGCCCAATACTCTGTCGAGTTTGTGTAAAATGTTGATAAACATTGATTTTATTTTAAACATATCACATGCATTAAATTTTATGTATCTCCTAAAAGTATGCTTCATTATAGTACAATTGAAAAAATGCAATATGTTTTGTTGGTGTTGTATACAATTTCATTGTCAATAAATGCTACTAATAAATATTTGTAAACAATTCTTTTCCAACCAAAATAAACATATTCAGTACATAATAAAGTGTTCTGTCTGGCCCACGATGTTATTCGATATTTGCTCTATCGTGTAATTCCTTTTAAAACTAACACAATTCGAAAATTTGAATTTCGCTTTATATGTATTACCTAAGAAACAATTTTAGGACGCGATTGTACTGTCCAAGCGCTTTCTTAGATCAGCACCACGTAGGTCGTATATAGAGTGGTACAGCTATAAAACTGACAGTATTTTCGAATCTTTTTCTTTTAAATACATATTCAACATATTTTATTTAAAAATTTATTAAAAAAAATATTCATATATACAAGTATATATATTTTTTGGTTTTTTTTTTAAAAATTATAATTATTAAATTTGTGTGGAACATTGTCAACTCACGACTTCAACTTCTATTTAGAAGCGTTAACGCTTCTAAATAGAAGCGTTAACGCTTTCCCTACAAAAACTTTTGCGAAACATTGTCGTAAATAAAATCGAAATCCAACCAAAAAAGGAAATGGCACACATCGTCGTCTATGCACATATTTGAGATTTTCAACTTCTTACATTCCAAAATACGATAATATATCGATACAACAAATTTGTGAGCTCAAAAGTGCGTAAATGAATTTTTAAAAGAACAATTTATTTAAACAATCATATTTTATTGGAAAAGAATATTGGTTACAAAATTAAATTAAAAGATTTTTTTTTCATTACTGATACAAATATTTAAGATTCTGTCACTTTAATAAAAGCGATCAAAAATGTGAAATGTTTATTTCACAAGAACGCGATTGGTTTGCGTTTTTCGGCTACTGCTCGTACTTTTCGCCTATGGAACACAAGTTTGTGTATGCGGGATTTTTACCAGTTCGGCAATCTTCTCCAGCCGATTTGCATGTAGCGTACATGGATTCGCGGTCATGGATTTCGGTAGCGTAATTGCAGGTAAGTCCGTATGTTTTAGTACTGTTGTCGTGCTCCAAACGAGTCGCGGCGCAGCCTAAACGGACGTTGCTATCAGTCAGCATGTCACCAAAGTGCGATGTCTCACTAAGTAAATTACAAAAAAAAAAAAAATTTAATTTTTTGAACATTTAAAATAAGTTTTCAAACTTATTTACTTAATATCGTCGAACAATTCCGAAACGAATTCTTCTAAAACTAGACCTGTAGGACGGTGCGAGTGAACAACCTTTTCTCTAAAAACAGTTTGGCCTGATTTGGGAAATGCCACAGTACCGTGACACAAATCCTTCTCTGCCGAGCATCGTTTAACTTTGAAATCAGCAAGTTTAGCCAATTCTGAGTCCCATTGTATGGTGGCCATGCGACAAGCGGGACTGTACGCGTATGAGGAATTCGCGCCGCCAGCAACAAAGTTTCGTATCTCATTGTACTTGCTTACAATAAGCCATTGGAAATACTCGTCCATATTTAAGATTTCAATATTTTCCGGGCAGTCAGGACTAAATTTCTACAAAATACAAAATGTCTTTACAAAACCGAAGTTTGAAGAGTGAAAAACTTACGGTTTTGTCCCCACAAGCAATATGTTCTATTACCGTGCCATCAATATTGCAATTCAAATCACAGTAGTTGTTTAAACCTGTGGCAGCGACTGCTGCTACAATAGAAAATAATATCAAGAAGCTTTCCATGTTATCTCAATAGCGCTTGTAGTTTTGTGTAAGCTGAACTGCCGACTCTGATCTATAACAGACCCAGAGTGCTCTTTTATAGCGACCAATTTTTTATCTTATGAATATAATATTTACTCGTGCAAATATGTACACACACGTGGTTATGAATACGTTTTTATTTGAATTGCAGATGTGTTGCCAGGGCGGAAAACAAAAGCTAACAATTACCACTTTGAAACAAATTTGTTTTATTACTTTATATATTTTGAAAAATCTTCAGAATACTGAATCAAAATCTATTTAAATCAAAACCTATTGAAAATCTTCAGTTATCTAACATTTATTAAAAGCATCACCAGAGATATAGATAAAAAATCAAACTGAATGGATTTTGCATTAACGTTGGAAAGAAAATTTATCAAATTCAAACTGCGACATTTATTTTCTTTGGTATCGCTCAAATTGAAAATTTTGATTTTTGTAACGAGAGCAATTAAAAAGACTTACTGCTGTATTCACAAAAATTAATGTGTACATCAAGTGTGCTTTAAAGTAAAAATTTCATAGAAAATTTATTTTAAAGTGTTGATCAAGCCTACTTTAGTTTTTGTGAATACTGCTGTTACACTCTTATTCATAAAAATTATGAGAGTCTAATAACAGCGTAATAAAACAAAATTTCATATTAAATTTTCTCTATTACACTCTTATAAGCCTCTCATAATTTTCATGAATAAGGGGGTTAGAGTTTTAAAATACATTCATTTTGTGGTCAATCTATATATAGGAATCGTGAGTGTAAAGGTTTTTCAAAAGATGCTCGGAAATTGTTTAACAAATCGTATGTCTATTTCAACTCCTGTTAAACATAAAAGAGTGTAAAGAAAAATTCCATTTCTTTTGGAGTTTCGAACTCTTTGCCTAAACTTATTTACTCTTTATCCGATTCCAAAGTTTATAAAATCAATATTTAAGAAAAAATCAAATAAAAATGTCATCCACTTGTCGGCAACACTTTTGATGGATGAAGTTTTCCCTAGAAGACAAAATAAATAAATTTGTTTGCGAACACGTGTAGTTCGTATATAAATAAAGCTAAATAACAATTATTATTGTATTTATATATCCGTTTCCTTTGATTTGCGTCATTAAAAGGCAAATAAGATTTGGTATGTTTTCTTATATTCTGTTGAAGTCGAACAAATCTACGAGTAGCATTTCTATACAATTTTTATGTGAAAATGTATGTTTTAATATTAACTTAGCCCATTATTCTCACTGACGTCTGTTTACTATATACGAGTAACAAACTAATCACCGGGTTTATTTGAGGAATTGAAGTTATTGTTATGTGCCATTATTTATAGCGCGCGGTAAATGACTCACGCAATGTCTAATCAATGTGAATCTTTATCTGCATTCCTGACAGTTTCAAAAGAAAAATACAAAAAGCAATTCGGAATTCCCTAGTGATATTACACCGAAATAGGGCTTAACTTTAAATACCAGTTTGCATATTATTAGTAAATAGCCTAGCGAATAGGGTTAACTTTAATTCTCATAAGACGCAGTGCTGCGTGCTTACGCATAGGTGGTTGGTAGAAGGTTCTGCGCCATCCGTGCTTATGGATGGTATAGGTATTGGGGAATCAGAACGCTCTTGATGTCCTTGGTATGAAAATACAGTGTGACGTTCGATGGACTGATCACATTTTTCATATATATTCAAGTGCATCGGCTTTTTAAGACGGTGTAAGACATACTTCACCCCATCTGTTCTCCTCAATATATATACCACCTACATCCGACCTAAGATGGATTACAACTCTCATGTATGGGCCGGTGCTTCAAAGTCTATTTTGAAGTTACTTGACCGCGTGAAAGAGAGACAGAGAGAGAGAGAGAGAGAGAGAGAGAAGAAGCTCATCAGCGACAGTAGGGTAGCCAACTCTTTTGACTCACTGGAGCATCGACGCAACGTGGGGTATGTTTCACTCTTCTACCGATACTACAACGGAATGTGTTCTGGTGAGATAAGGGAGCTTGTGTCCGAAAACCGTTTATTTTTGCGAGCTACCCACTGCTCACATAGGGCTCATCCTTTTGTGGTTGAGTTGCCAGTGAACCGCACCACGCATTACAGAGAGAATTCGTTCTTTGGCCGAACGGTTCGTATGTGGAACAAACTTCCAGGAGAGGTCTTTCCTGCCAATTTTAACTTGGGGAGGTTCAAATCGAACGTCCACAAACACTACTCCCTCTATCCTCCTTCCCACAATCAATTTTTCTAGCACAATGCATCGCATATGTAGGGATCATATCGTGAGTGCTAGGCCAAGAAAAAAAAAGGATCATCGCACACAAGAGTATTTCACCCAAAAAGCTGAAAACTGAATTTAAAGAAATCTTAAGAACTAAGTACGCTGCTCGATAGACAACAATATATTACATTATATTGTAAATTTTGAAGACTTTTAGTTGCGATTTGTAGCTCTGAGACCCTGCTAAAGTCAGGAAAGTGAAGAAAATTATATGAGATTTAAATGTTTTTTTCGGTTTCTAGATGTCTATATGATGTTTTTTGCGGCTAAACAAATAAAGGTTTAATAATGACCAAAAGCTATTTAAAAAAAAAAGTTTAAATATGTTGAATATTCATGTTGAAACTATTCGTTCAAAAGCTAAAGAAATTATACACATTTTTTGCAAAAAAAAAAAAAAGAAATTTTAAAAGTGAGGCTAGCATCTCTACGAATTATGTTTAATACCACAATAAAATTTGGAATCTCTAATTTTAGAAACAAAAAAAAAGTGTGCGCAAGTTTGCGCCATTATTTTTAGCGATTTTTTTAAATTTTCATATTTCTTCTATTTTTCCTCACCAGGGCCTTTTTCTTATGCATTTATATCGTCATAAAATTTTATGTATTTTGAATTATTGATTTCAACTGTTATTCACATCACTTTTAACACGTTTATACCACGATTTATACCGTCTTTTATTCCTTAGGAATGTGGCTTTTAGAAAAATTAAAAAATTTCGACTTTTTGGTTCTTTTATTTATTTTTATTGCATTTTGAAAACAAAAAATTTGACGAATTTTGCAGGAAATTTTTTTTTCGCCATTACATTTTTAATAACTCCGAAATAGTAATAGATAGAAAATAAATGTGTTTGGCCAGTTTAAGCAGAATTTTCCGGTGCATCTTCTGATCCTCCTCCTATTAAAATTGGAGAACCCAATTTCAAGTTATGACAAAATATATTAGGCAACCCAACGATTTAGGGGGTGAAATATGCCACGCCTTTGAAAGAAAATCTTTACGTACTAGAGAAAAACGGAAAACAGATTTGAATTAAGGGCATCAAAATCCATATAGTCCTCATGACTTTTATTTTTAGAGTAGACAAAAAATTTTTTTGTTGCTCAGTGTAATTTTTTCAAAATCTGCCACTAGGCTTTTTATATCATACTACACTTAAGACTTTCAAAAAACTAAAACTTTTAATTCAAAACCCACGTTTAATAATTTTGAACAGCTTTTCAGGCCAAATACTCCTCTCTGCGTCGGCCAGTTTTAAGTTTTTAAGAAAGGAACAAACATTTTTCCAAAAAAATATTTCTGGTGTTGCATTTTATAAAAAAAAGCTGAAAACATATTATACGCAAACGTAAGAGCTATAAGATTTGCAATGCCGAGAACTAATTGTAATGCTTATGGAATTAAGCGGTAAACAAAATTTATGTTTTCAACGATTTCTGACGTGCCTACTTGTTGTCTACAGTAAAATTTTATGGCCTAAATGTTTGTACAGTTTTTTATCTTTGGCTATTTTAGAGCTGTTTTTTACGATTTGTTAAACAGACAAAACATGCTAAGTAAATATTAAAATATACATTTTTGACATAAAAAAAGGTGTGTGGAGTTACATTTCGAAATTTATAATTCCAGACCCAAAACAAGTACGTTAACAGAACTCTGTTAGCATGTTAACATAGCTCTGTTAATCATGAAAAGTCCGAGTGTTTGTATTCCAAATGGAATACTGGCCACATTTCTGGACCAACGTCGAAACAAATAAACTTTCATAATATATTAATACTTTGGTAAAGCTATGCTGATAAGCTTTGATTTTTTGTACACAAAAATTGTAAAATTCTAGAGAAGATAAGCCAGAATCTTGGGAAAACGGGAATATGAATATTGCATGAGTCATTTACTGCGCGCTATAAATAATGGCACATAACAATAACTTCAATTCCTCAAATAAACCCGGTGATTAGGTTGTTACTCGTATATAGTAAACAGACGTCAGTGAGAATAATGGGCTAAGTAAATATTAAAACATACATTTTCACATAAAAATTGTATAGAAATGTTAGTCGTAGATTTGTTCGATTTAGACAGAATATAAGAAAACATCTTATTTGCCTTTTAATGACACAAAGTAAAGGAAACGGATATATGAATTTAATAATAATTGTTATTTACCTTTATTTATATAAGAACTACACGTGTTCGTAAACAAATTTATTTATTTTGTCTTCTAGGGAATACTTTCCATCAAAAGTGTTGCCGACAAGTGGATGACATTTTTATTTGATTTTTTCTTAAATATAGATTTTATAAACTTTGGATTCGGATAAAGAGTAAGTTCAGGCAAAGAGTTCGAAACTCCAATATAAATTGCTAAAGAAATGGAATTTTTCTTTTTACTCTTTTATTGGGAGTTTAACAGGAGGGTCGTTGGAGTTCAAATAGACATACGATTTGTTACACAATTTCCGATCATCTTTTAAAAAACCTTTACACTCACGATTCCTATATATAGATTGACCACAAAATGAATTTATTTTAACTCTTAAGTCTTTTAATTGCTCTCGTTACAAAAATCGAAATTTTCAATTTGAGCGATATTAAGGAAAATAAATGTCGCAGTTTGAATTTGACAAATTTTCTTTCCAACGTTAATGCAAAATCCATTCAGATCGATTTTTTATCTATATCTCTGGTGATGCTTTTAATGAATGTTAGCCAACTGTAGATTTTCAATAGGTTTTGATTTAATTACATATTGATTCAGTATCCTGAGGATTTTTCAAAATATATTAAATAACTAGAACAGCGGCCCGCTGTTTCACCCGCGTAAGTCTTCATCCCGTGGGAATATCGGGTTAAAAGTAGGATATGTGTTGAGAGATATATTGTCTCTAGCTAGAAATACGTATGCGTATAGCCATTAACCAATTACGATTTCACATTCACATTCAAATATATTATTTGATTAGGATTGAATTGGTGGTTAAACAAAAGTTATAGGTAGCTATTGCAATGTACTCCTATAAACTATATTAAACGATTTTTTTCGCTCAGCATAAATGTGCAGATTTTGTGCTTTAGAAACCCGTGTGTAACTTCAACGATATTTGCGGCGCACGCCAAAACATGTCGCCGATTGTAGAATGTTTTCCTACTCACTTGACACTTATCGTTATATTTTGGACAATTTACACAATATCTTTATAAATTATATCCTATGTGTTATTCTGATGTATAAGCTAAATTATTGTAAAGTTTCATTAAAATCCATTCAGTAGTTTTAGCGTGAAAGAGGAACAAAGATCCACACATCCCCACTCACAAACATTCGGCTTTATAATATTAAGTAGGATAAAACGAATTTGTTTCAAAGTGGTAATTGTTAGCTTTTGTTTTCCGCCCTGGCAACACATCTGCAATTCAAATAAAAACGTATTCATAACCACATGTGTGTACATATTTGCACGAGTAAATAGTTATATTCATAAGATAAAAAATCCGTAGCTATAAAAGAGCACTCTGGGTCTGTTATTGATCAGAGTCGGCAGTTCAGCTTACACAAAACTACAAGCGCTATTGAGATAACATGGAAAGCTTCTTGATATTCTTTTCTATTGTAGCAGCAGTCGCTGCCACAGGTTTAAACAACTACTGTGATTTGAATTGCAATATTGATGGCACGGTAATAGAACATATTGCTTGTGGGGACAAAACCGTAAGTTTTTCACTCTTCAAACTTCGCTTTTGTAAAGACATTTTGTATTTTGTAGAAATTTAGTCCTGACTGCCCGGAAAATATTGAAATCTTAAATATGGACGAGTACTTCCAATGGCTTATTGTAAGCAAGTACAATGAGATACGAAACTTTGTTGCTGGCGGTGCGAATTCCTCATACGCGTACAGTCCCGCTTGTCGCATGGCCACCATACAATGGGACTCAGAATTGGCTAAACTTGCTGATTTCAAAGTTAAACGATGCTCGGCAGAGAAGGATTTGTGTCACGGTACTGTGGCATTTCCCAAATCAGGCCAAACTGTTTTTAGAGAAAAGGTTGTTCACTCGCACCATCCTGCAGGTCTAGTTTTAGAAGAATTCGTTTCGGAATTGTTCGACGATATTAAGTAAATAAGTTTGAAAACTTATTTTAAATGTTCAAAAAATTACATTTTTTTTGTAATTTACTTAGTGAGACATCGCACTTTGGTGACATGCTGACTGATAGCAACGTCCGTTTAGGCTGCGCCGCGACTCGTTTGGAGCACGACAACAGTACTAAAACATACGGACTTACCTGCAATTACGCTACCGAGATCGATGACCGCGAATCCATGTACGCTACATGCAAATCGGCTGGAGAAGATTGCCGGACTGGTAAAAATCCTGCATACACAAACTTGTGTTCCATAGGCGAAAAGTACGAGCAGTAGCCGAAAAACGCAAACCAATCGCGTTCTTGTGAAATAAACATTTCACATTTTTGATCTCTGTTATTAAAGTGACAGAATCTTAAATATTTGTATCAGTAATGAAAAAAAAAATCTTTTAAAATAATTTTGTAACCAATATTCTTTTCCAATAAAATATGATTGTTTAAATAAATTGTTCTTTTAAAAATTCATTTACGCGCTTTTGAGCTCACAAATTTGTTGTGTCGTTGCATTATCGTATTTTGGAATGTAACAAGTGGAAAATGTTAAATGTGAGCCGAGACGACGATGTGTGTGTCATTTCCTTTTTTTTTCGGGTCTGTAGCAAAAATTCATCAGCGAAGTAAGAGGTTAAAACAGCGACGTAAAATGTAAAAATTCTCTATTTTCTCATCTTTCTTCATCTGTCTCCTCTATACTATCCCTCACTTTCGAGTTCCAGCACAGTGCACTACTCAGATGTCATGTCCTTAGTACTGATCCTACTTAAAACAAAATGCCATGGAATAAGGTTTTAGATCAATAGTGTGTGTTTTACTGGAGAAATCAGATTTTCCCCACAATTGATTTGTTGTCACACTTGCGTGTGAATTTACCATAGATATTTTTTTAGGTTTGTTTGTGTACAAAATACGTACTAATTCGGAGTTGTTTTCGTTATAAAAATTTTCTGGATTTGTAAGGATAATCCAAAAAGCGCAAATTCACATAAAATATTCAAACAGAATACTTACTTTGAACTGTTTTTTGCACCATACCAACTTCAGCGCTAAATGTGCCGCCACAAACACGATCTTCACAAGCACTCAGCGGTGGTATACGATCAGCTGAACGCATGCAACCAATCAAAAGCCAATCTTGTATGCAAGTATTTTGAGTAACTTGTGTGCCGCCGCCAACCATAGTTCCAACTGGATTATTTGTGTTACCCGATATGGTAAATGATCTCGAACGATTATTTTCTAAGGAAAGAAACAAAAAGTCATTAGTTAGTCTTATGTTCATCTTTCTATCACACCTTTTGGATGTGAAGATAAAACAAGTGCAGTTTCAAAATGTAGGCGAAAATTTCTTTAACACAAACTCTTCATATTCCTTAATCTCTCTTTCCCCAAATTATAGAAAAAAAAATTACTTTTAAAAACACAAAATTTGCATCACACCAAGAGTTGAGGTGCGTTCGCACTTGTCCTCTCTAGTTGAGCCCTACATACGGACCGCATATGTAAATGTCATGCTCTGAGTGGTGGTCCTATTGTAAAAAAATGTGAGACGATACCAATTCACATGAGATCCAAGAGCGTCCAATACATCCCAAAAAAGTGACACTTTGGTTTTGACTTTTCTCTGGCGACATTATCGGACCATATTTCTTTGAGAACAAGGTTGGCCAGGCTGTCAATGGCGAGCGCTATAGGTCGATAATTTTTTTTTTTGTAGCTCGAACCAGCACTCAGGGGATGAGCCCTATATATACAGTGCATTGCACCGGAACTAGAAAGGAGGGGCTAGTATTGAGAGGACAGATGAAGAAAGATGAGAAGACAGAGACTTTTTTGTAGTTATTTCAACCTTTTACATCATCGGCTAATTTTTTGCTACGGGGCCGACGAATGAGGGTGCTTTTCCTCTGCTCTTTAGTACACGACAGTATCAATCGCTAGCAGTAATTGTTCAGTGACCATTGACTAGGCCTTCGTCACTAATACAACCATTCACTAATTCTGATCAGAAGAATTCGACTCAATATTTATGACTGAGTGCAGAGTCGAACTCAGGACCTTCCGCTTCATAGTCTCGTGTTAACTACTACAGGCAACAGCACCCACGCAATTTCTTTTGGCCTGAATTGGACACCAAAGACAAGATCGTTACGGAAGATTTTCCACGTAGTCGAAGAAAAAAAGGACAATAATTTAATCACCATGACGAATTGGCATTTCTCCAGAAAAAGGACAATTTGAACACCATGACGAATTGGCATTTCGCCATCTTCTTCAATTCGTCGCGCTACGGCAGTAACATTCTCTTCGATATGGAAATTTATTTGCCTTTTTGGTGGTTTTGAATCGAGAAGAGAAAAATTTGTGTGAAAAAGAGGAATATTTGCACGAACTACTTGTTCACTAGGTCAATTATGCTGACCTAGAAATTAACGAAGAACTCTATGAACTCCGTCCATAGATTTATTTTTTGGAAACTAATAGACTTGTGTCCAACTAGCTCATTCGCTTAGTTTTGACAAGAACCTTTAATCAAACCTATGTCATTTAAATGGCTTTGATTAGAGGTTCTTGTCAAAACTGAGCGAATGAGCTAGTTGGACACAAGTCTAGAAACTAAAGCATTAAACACATTCAAGACAGCAGGCTACCGACTACAACCTGTCAAAACTAGAATAAATGTGTTTATATGGGAGTGAATATTTTCACGACAACACGACAGGTTGTTGTCCGTGCTACTTTTGAGGTTGTAGTCAAATTCAACTAATTTCTATTTTCATAGGCGACAATAAACAGATTAGTGCTGCCAATACAATGAATTCTTAAATAAATAAACGTTTAAACAATTTTTTAATCTAGTCAAGAATATTTTGACTAGTTGTCGAAAATAAAAAATGCAAAAAATTTATTGTTGAATATAAAAAATGTAATAGCCCTTTCAAGAATAAAAATTATTTTGTAATTTTTATTTATTTATTTTTTTTTGCGTTCTCTCGGCTTTTATTTTGTAATTTTATTTCTTTAATTTTTTGGTAATAGCTCCTAGAATATAGGCCCCATATAAACGATATGGGTATCATTTCAAAGTACTCCAAAATGTCCTTCTATTGTTAGACATATTTTTAAATTTATTCACCTATTATTATTAGTATTATTAAATTTTGAAAATTTGTATCTGACTTTTCAATTAAAAATTCCATTATTTTGAATACTCTAATTTTGTATATATTTGATAGTCGTTATCGTTAAAAGACGTTAGTTAGGTCACAAATGAATTAACTCATAAACTCATTTTCATAGTGCCATAACAAAAAAAGAACATCAAAATGTATTTATTGCAAATGCAAAAAAAAAAAAATAAAGAGCTGCTAAACAAATAAAGTGTTTTTATTATTAATTTTGTTTCGGTCTATAAATAGATTTAGAATAAGCGCTTTTATTTTTATGTGTGAAAGTGGCACCACTAAAATGAGGTGTTGACAATGTAGCTGCCGTCTCAAAAATAATTAAGTAGCTGACTACGAGGTGATGATTGTAGCCAACGGCTTTTGTAGTCGTGTGTTCGTGTAGCCTGCTGTCTCGAATGTGTTTAAAGCATAAATTTCCACAATTTCGAAATGCTGCTTGCGGTTCCCAGTTCACAAGCTGTAGTTATTGAAATCGATAATTCCCAAATGATAAAAAATACCCTATAATTATTCATACCACTAAAATCAAGCAGATTTTTAGTTTGAAAAAAAAGCAGCGATAAAGTCAAAGCCAATTCGAGTCAAGGCCGGTCTTGATAAATGCAGGATGCCTTAATAAATGCAAATTCACTGTCTACTGCACTCAGTCTTGCCTATATAATCCAATAAGTGTGCCGCCTGTGTATAGCCATTGGCATTCACAGTAAGTCTGATAATTAACTCACCCAAGTCGGGACACGCATTATATTGAATGCCACAAAAGTTTCTTTCCGTCCTTATGCAAACGCTGTAATCCTGATTTGACAACTGCCTGCCCGACACGGTATTGAAATTAAAACTACGCACACGGCCACTGATGCCACTATAATACTGCAAGCAGCCCTGATCGGCGCGACTTATGCTTCCGCAGTGTATTTGCGAGACTCTTATGCGCCAAATACGGGGAAATGTGTTGCTGGTGATAACGGAAATAACAATAGGATTACTTTGACCCAAACCGGCATCGATGTACACTGAAATATATGGCTCTCTTCAAACAAAATTTTTTTCTTTTTTTATTAACACAAATTTGACTACGTACTATGATCACCTGAAGAAGTTCCGCAGATATTGGGAACCGGACTGCTGCCAGATATCAGCAATTGATCCTGATTGCACAAATGATTTGCTGGTTCGGGTGGGGCTATAGAAAACATTTCCAAGTCCAATCTATATATCAAATTTTTTCCTTAATCCTTAAATTATGCTTATTAACAATTATTAAACTCACCTCAATTGGCAAATATCGGGATGAATTTTGTACACGGTTACTTGACAGCTGCCAGTGCCATCGTAGATATCCGGATGATTCGGATTTACAAAATATGTATTATTTTGTCTGATCATGCCACCACATGTTTGTAAAACTATTTAATTAATCATATAATACGAATAAATAATATAATGGCATATGGCTGAAAATTCTTACACACACAACATATTCCATAACCACCGCCACAGGGACCGGCCGGTATTCCTCCCCGTAAGAGGCAATCTTTGTTTGGCAAACAATTTCCTATTTCGCCTGAAGGTGCTGCACATTGAGTTGGTCCGATTGGAACCAAATTGAATATATGCAGGACTATAAAAGAAAGTAAATACTTGAACCGATTGAATATAAACAAAATAACTTGATTGGAAAGGACTCAAATGAAAATAATCTTTCGCTTTCAGTTTCAGATAAGAGTTTCATAGTTTTCATTGGAATATGGGGCAATAATATATTTTTGGGTTTTTATTAAATTTTGAATTCATGCTTTAAAATTTTAAAGCTTTCTTAATAGCGTATCTAATACATAAAAAGGTTACACATTTTTTTGTGGTACACTTTTAATCATATTATCGTCCTTTACTATTTATAGCATTTGCAGAATTTAAGAGGTATTTTAATGCAGATGTGCACAATATAAATATTTTTTCTATATTTGTAGCATAAAAGTGATAAAAAAGCGTTTAAAACTCGCTTGAATTCCGTTCCGTTCAAAGACCTTTGTTGGCATTTTTTATTTAATTGTTATAAAGAAAGTATTTTTTATGAAAAAAAGAATAGGATAGCACAGGTTAAGTTCGTAAATTGGCCGATTCGGGCCAGAGGGAAAGAAATTCCCCTAAGAAGAACTTAACCCACCTCTAAAAAACATAATTTTTAAATTTTTTTTTGTAATACTGTTAAGCAAATGATATATTTTTATGTCAAAGATGGTCCAACGCGTTAAACTTGGAGCCATAAAATAAAAAAAAATATTTTTGGACCCCGCCCCCTTTAGTGGGCGTTTTTATATGCAAAAATAGTGTAAAAATTTAACAAATTGTATTACTTAAGCCTACACTCCTTAAAAATAAAATGTTTAAGCTTTTATGACGAAGTTGAGTCGTAACCAGATCTTTCTCTACCCTACCCCCTCCTCCCCTTTGCCCCCAAATGATCCTGTCAAAAGAAAAAAAAATACGCTTAATTATCTCAAAAATTTATTGTTAGTGTTTTATGGCAAAGGTGAAATATCTCTTCCATGGCCCTTGCCAGACCGACCCCGACAAAATGCAGTTTTAATACCCTCCAAAAAGAATTGGACCCCATGAAGTACATATACGAGGGCGGATTGATAAAAATACCATTTTTATCAATTTTTTTATAAAAAAACATTTCTTTTTTCAAAAACCATTTGTTTCTCAACTCAGTCTCCTTTTAGCTCAATACACTTACTAAGACGATATTCCAACTTTTTTATGCCATCTGAATAATACGATTTTTGGAACCCCTCAAAATACGCGTTAGTTTCAATAATCACTTCTTCGTTTATGATGAATCTTTTTCCTCCGAGCCATTTTTTTAAGTTTGCAAACAGAAAAAAGTCACTAGCAGCTAAATCTGGACTAAAAGGTGGATGATCAACCAATGCGAAGTGTATTTCACGTAATTTTAGCATCGTATCTAATCCTGTGTGAACCGGGTGCGTTGTCTTGAAGAAAGAGCACTTTGTTCTTTTTTAAATTGGGTAGTTTTTTCTTGATTGCATCAACCATTTGATCCAATAATGCACGATAGTACTTTCCTGTGATTGTGGATCCTTTTTCAAGATAATCGATGAGCAATATTCCGTGTGCATCCCAAAATACAGCGGCCATAACCTTGTCAGCCGATTTCACTGTCTTCGCCTTCTTCGGAGCACTTCCACCAGCTTCCATTGTTTCGATTGATTTTTGATTTCAGGTGTGTAGTGGTGGGTGCACCCGCATTTCATCAACAGTTATTAATCGGCGCCAAAAATCAACAGGATTACGTTTTATCATGTCCAAACACCGCTGTGAAGTGGTCTGTCGAACTCGTCTTTGTTCGACACTGAGCAAACGCGGCACCCATCTTGCCGATAGCTTTTTCATATGCAAATGTTCATGCAAAATGTTGACCACACGTTCATATGATACTCGTATGTTTCCCATTTCAACAATCTCACGTAACTTGACTCGGCGATCATTCATAACGATATCGAGGATTTTCTTGATATTTTCATCAGTAACCGCCTCTTTTGGCCTTCCTGCTGATGGTATTGTTGCTATGTCTGTTCGGCCTCGTTTAAATTCAGCAATCCAATATTTTACCATTCAATCTGACGGAGCAGACTCACCGTAATATATATCGAGCTTTTCTTTTGCCTCTTTCTCCGTTTTCCCTTTCAAATAATAGCGTTTAATCACTGCAGGAAATTCACTTTTTTCCATTTTTCAAGAAACACAAAATTTGCTTACTTCAAACGACTACAACAAATAAACTAATCAATGAATTTAGGTGAAATTTTAACACCGGACGTTTGACAGATCGCAATTTCTAAAAAAAGTTCTTGTGTTTGTGCTGCCATCTAGCGCTAGGTAGCTTCAATATCAATCCGCCCTCGTATATTTTTACATTTTTGGTCAGTGATGAAGTCTACGACGATCTGGTAACACCCATACGTCCGTCTGTGAAAAACACGATATAGTCTAATTTTGGACTCCCGCCCTCTTTAGTGGGCGTTGAAGTTAGATATGATATGAAGATATATTGCAATTATTTAACAAATTGTATTCCTTAAGCTTACACTCCTTAAAAATTTAATTTATAAGCTTTTACGACGAAGGTAATATGTTCTCTGATCTTCCCCTGATCTACTACTCTATCCCCCTTTGCCGCCTAAATGACTTTATCAAAAAAAAACCTTTTTACCACACTTAACTACCCCGAAAATTTAATTTAATTTATTTATTTATTTAGTTTATGGATTAATTCCTTACAAACTATATTATTACAATAAACCAGAAATCTGGTATTAAAATTTAGTTATTTAAAAATAGTATTATATTCATTTTAATAGTATATATATCTAATGAAAAATCGATAAAATTATACATTTCATTAAAGCAACAACATAATCTTCTTAGTGGATCAGACATAGCAAAGTTGGTACGAAAAGTTCTAACAAATAATGGTTGAAATGATCGTAATGAGCGTTGTGGAATGTTAAACGTGACATTGCTCAATAAAAACTCGGAGCAGATTCTACCATTTATTAAGTTATAAGAAAAAGCTACATTGAGCATTATTCTCCGGCTTCTTAAAGTAGGCAGGTTAATTACAGCTAATCTTGTTGAATACGGCGGAAGTTGAGTTAGGTCATGGTAAATGTTTCTTAAGCAGAAAATAAGAAACTGTTTTTGAACAGACTCAATGCGATCAATATGTATTTGGTAGTAAGGATCCCAAATGATGGAACCATACTCTAGAATTGGCCTTACGAGTGATATGTATAGTTGTCTTGTTATGAAAGTATCGTTGAATTCCTTCGACCATCGTTTCACAAAAGCTAAAATGCTACGCGCTTTGTTCACAGACATCGTTATATGTTGCACAAAACTTAGTTTTGAGTCTAACAATATGCCCAAATCCATAAATGTTTCAACAGTGTCTAAGTAGTACAAATCGAACTTGTAAGCAAATACAGAACCACGAACTCTTGAAAAATTTAGATGTTTACATTTTTTTAAATTTAACTCCATTAAATTAATTTTACACCATTTGTAAAAATTATCCAGGTCATTCTGTAGAAGAAGATGATCAGCTGGCTGTTTAATACTTAAAAATATCTTAACGTCGTCAGCATACATCAATACGTTGCAGTGTTTAATTGCCTCCGGTAGATCATTTATAAAAAGTAAAAATAGAATTGGGCCAAGGTGACTACCTTGTGGCACACCAGATTTAACTTGAATACTTCTTGAGACTGCATTATTAAATTTAACAGATTGCGTTCTGCATACAAGATATGACTTTATCCACGAGATGAAAATATTACTAAAACCCAATAAATCCAATTTTTTTAATAAAAGAATATGATTTACTTTGTCAAAAGCTTTACTAAAATCGGTGTATATTGCGTCAGTATGGTAGCCATTATTGAATGCTTGGTTTACTAATGTTGTAAGCTGGAGAATATTGGTTGCAGTGGAACATCCTTTACGAAAACCATGTTGTAATGGGGATAAAATAGGATAAACTTGATGGGTTATACAATCAATCATACATTTTTCGAACAGCTTGGGTAAATCACTCAGTTTTGCAATACCTCTGTAATTGCTGATATCAGACTTGTTTCCAGACTTAAACAAGGGAATAATAAACGATTTTTTCCATATTTTAGGAAAGTAACCGCATTTTAATGATGTATTAAAAATTATGGACAAAGGCATTGCTAGAGCTGAAGCGCAGTTTTTTAGAACACAACTAGGAATCCCGTCGGGGCCGCTAATCTTGGATGACTTAGTTTTATTTAAACAATTAAAGATGTGACTGGTAGTTATTACAGGTGGCGAAATAGTAAAATTATCAACGATTTTTAATTTTTAAGTTTTTACGTGAAATGTCTCCCCCACTGACGTTCTCGGAGTGACCCTGTATAGAGTTTTTAAATTGGGCACAGAAATGTCTTAAAGGAACTGTGACCCAGCAGGTTAAAATTTTTTAGCTTATCTCAGTCCTTTTTATGCACGTTGATATAAAATATGAATACATAAGTTTTTATTCTGACGGAAAGGTGTCTCAGATATGCCCCTCCCAACACATTGGAAACGACCATATGAAAACAAATTTTTTTCTTGTTTACTTAAGCCAAATACCATTTAAATTTAAATTTTAATAAGAATAAAAATAGAGTTTTTATTTACTAATATTTGGAGAGTATTTAAGACTCGACCCGGTTGCAAAAAAAAAATTTTAGTTGTTTTTAATTCCATTCCCTGCAGAAGGATAAGCGTTAATTGTCTTTTATCTACTGGTACAATTACTAGTATAGCAAGCACTAGTTCAAAAGTGATTGAACATATACAGAAAAGTATACTAGTACTAGTACTTCAAGTAGTTCATTTGTAGATTGATTTGACTTGTACAATTTCATATTACTTTTTGATAATGTTTTAACGCGAATTGTTGTTACAATTTTTAGGTAACTAAAATTTTTTAAACGTTTTTTTTTTGTTAATATTGATGTTCATATGTAAAATCAGGGCTCTTTTTTAAAATAATAAAAACTGACATATGTATGTAATCTATGTTCATTAGTGTTTGGTGTACGGTGGAGTACCAAACGTAACTCAAGTTGTTCAAAAGTGCTGGTGGAAGGAGTGTGCCGTGAAGGAACCTTTAAATTTCCTCTTATAAACTAAGAATTGATGAACCGAAAATTATTTGTGAAGACAAAGACTTAACAAATTTCATTGGGTTTAAAAAACCAATAAATTTAGGGATTTTTTATATATAAACCAGTTCTTAATGCAGAACTGATTGTACTAGTATCCGACTAGAAGAAATTATACTAGTACTCATCTAGCACTAATAGTACTAGTATCCGCCTAGTTTCCATCTAGTACCAATGGTACTACAGGGTGTTTTTTTAAAGGTATAGAACTTCGAATTGAAATAAAACACAAGAAAATCGTTTTAATGTCCATCAATTTGGCTTTATTGGAAGGATAATTTTATGCCATTAATGTTTAAATATGATTTCGGGCATGTGGCCGCCGCGGCTGGCTCGAATAAAGCCAATTCTACAGGTCCAATTTTCAACCACTTTTTCGAGCATATGGGGCCGTATGTTGGCAATAGCGCCACGAATGTTGGCTTCCAAGTCCCCTAACGTTTCTGGTTTGTTGGCGTAGACGAGCGACTTCACATATCCCCAAAGAAAATAATCCAATGGTGTCAAATCACACGATCTTGGTGGCCAATTGACAGGTCCGTTCCGCGAAATTATGCGCTCATCGAATGTTTCCTTCAATAAATCGATTGTGACGTGCGCTGTGTGGCATGTAGCGCCGTCTTGTTGGAACCACAACTCATCCACATTCATGCCATCCAAAATCTTCCATAAAGTTGATGGACAAAGCTCCAATTGCTGTGCACGATGGCGAATCGATTCATTCGGGTCCTCTTCAACACTTTGCTCTACAGCGGCAATTGTTTCTTCGGTGCGCACTGTTCGACGTCTCTGCGGATGCGTATTATCACATGGAGTAAACGTAGTGCGAAAACGATCCATGGTTAACCGAATTAATTGCTCTGATGGACGATTATGTCGACCATAAAATGGACGGAGCTTGCGGTAAACTTCGCGAACTGAACCATTACTTACGAAATAAATTTGCACGATTTGCAACCGTTGTTCTTTTGTCAACCTGTTCATGATGAAATGGCAAACCAAACTAAATATGAATCACTTGACAGCTGACAAAATGGCGGCCAGTTAAAAAAGTGATGCCAACTTAAAGTTCTATACCTCAATAAAAAACACCCAATAGTAATTTTCCAAACACACTCAATGTTAATTTGAGCATTAACATGGTATAGGCAATTTCACAGTTTTAAACTAGTACTGGTGATTTTTGTACTAGTGCAATACTAGTTCGATCTCCTGCAGGGTTGCTACAAAAATTTTATTTAAATGTATTTGAATTTGTTTTGTAGTTCCGGTTAAAATTTAAAATATTTACTAATTCATTTATTGTCTTTATTAAAAATTAAATGTAGTTCGTTTTGTGCAAAACGTTTAATCCATTTTAATAAAAAAAATAACTTTTTCCTTTGGCTGTACTATTACGGCCCACTATACTCGTGTTCATTTTAATCTTTTATAATATAAAAGCCACAATCCACAATTGTTTGGCTCTTGTGCTTTTTAAAACATACATCTACTCTCACGGCCTGATACCGGTGCTATTGATGGCATTTTCCATTTTTCCATAGAACCAAATAAAAAATCCTTCCACGAATTATTTTCCACTTTTGAAGCCACAACAGTGGCTATTAAAATCACTGTATATTTAAACGCATTGTCACATTTCAATAATGATGAAAACATCCTATGAAGGATATTCATAATGATTATATACACGATCTTGTTTATTCGCTTTGATGATCGCTGTTAATGGTTTTAGTTGACGCGAAGAACTGTCAAGCTTGCGCATTTCAACACTTCATTTATACTGAATAGAAAAACCTAAAAAGTTTAATGACCGTATGGTAACAATTGAGACAACAACTTTTGTTTTTCACAAAATTTCAAATGAATTCTGTACAGTTTTCGCTTTTCATACATCGTGACTGTTTAGATTCGTAACTATTGCTGATGGATAATACACGTTTGCAGCAATTAGTTGAGCCAGCAACTGCAACAATTAAATGCGTGAAATGTGTTGGCGTTTTCTCACTCTAGAAATTTTTCAAATAAAAAGTTTTTTTTTGTTGCTATTTTTGCCTTCTTTTTGCTTTTCTCTCATATAAACGGTGTGATTTTTAAGTGCGACAGTGCAGAGTCATGCGCGACAAGTGTTAAGTTGAGTTTTAGCATTGGTAGTGACATTTATTAAGTTAATTTTGAAAATGTTGCTGCAATATTTTTTAAAAACTAAATATATCATTCATTGTGTTCATATGAATATGAAAATAGTTTTGGTTATTTCAAAATGCATTGGAGTTACATTAATTTCTATTTTTTTAAAATGCTTCTTTTATGTGTGTGTTGTTTTGTGTGACAACTTCCGGGTGTAAATTAATTTAAGAGATTTAAAAAAGTGCATAATATTTTTATTTGTTTAATTTGAATTTAAGCAGAGTATTGAAAAAAAGTATAAAACTTCGTCGGGCAAAATATTTATGTTGTAGTTCATATTTTGATCAGACTGCAGTTTTGTTTTTCATTTGTTGAAATTGAGGTTGTAAGACAAAGGAAAATTGTTGAATAAATTAAATATAGTGCTTTTTGTTTGTTATGTGGTCAAGTATGTCTATATGGCTGCATTTCATTGGTTCTTACACCAAATCATCAGTCGACTTTAATCTAATTTCAAAATAATATATATCATTCATTGTACTGATGATTTGGCGTAAGAACCAATGAAATGCTGGCATATAGACATTATTTATTTATTTAAATGATATGAACCTTATATAAATATAAGACTAATATATATACATATTATATACTAAGTATATACATGTAGCACACAGCAGAGCAGAACAGCTGTTTTCGAAAGCCGCAACACCTTCATCATCAGTGCTCATGTGTATTGCGTTTATCACCACTTATCACATTCAACTAACCCACCTAATAAGTGGTGATAAACACAATACACATGAGCACTGATGATGAATGTGTTAAATAAAACACATGCCAAATTATGAAATGGCCAAAAAAAATTTGTTTATTTGGTAGATAATTTCTTGTCATTTAACATTTAAATATAATTTCGGGCACATGGCCAACACGACTATTTTGCACAAAGGTCATTCTGGAGGTCCAATTTTCGACCACCTTTTCAAGTATTTGAGGGCGTATTTCAGCAATGGCACGTTGAATACTGGTTTCCAAAGCGTCAATCGTTGCTGGTTTATCCACGTAAACCAATGATTTCAGGTATCCCCACAAAAAATAATCGAGTGGCGTCAAATCACACGAACGCGGAGGCCAATTCACCGGTCCATTTCTCGAAATAATGTTGTCGTTGAAATGTTCTTGCAATAAGTCCATTGTTTCGCCCGCAGTATGACAAGTGGCACCATCCTGTTGAAACCACATTTCGTTTACATCCATATCTTGAAGTTTTGGCACCAAAAATTCATTGATCATGATTCTGTATCGTTTTCCATTCACGGTAACGCGTCGTCTTTCCTCATTTCATGAGCACTGATGATGAAAGGGTTGCGTCTTTCGAAAACAGCTGTTCTGCTCTGCTGTGTAAGTTGAATAACAAAAACTGATGTTGACTTGCCTTTGTGCCTTGGAATATTTATCATGTCTTTCTGAGATTTAAATTAAAAATTTCGAACAATTAGCCTATAGAATCTTAATTCAATTTAATATACTAATGTGTTGTTTTCTTATCAGCTGATCGATGTTTGAAATAGCATTTTAAGTTATGACGGGTTGTTCACACTAGTCATATATTTCGTGCTTTTATTTTATGACTTATGACTTTATGACTACCGTGTGAATCCCCCAATTCTTGTTTAGTATGTGGGCGACTAAAAATTGTTTTATTTTGTAGCTCTTGTGGTCCTCTATCACGTCCAATGGTCATAACCCTTAAGTGTTCGATTTTCAATAGAACAAATTTGAATTTTAGTGAAATTTCATATTTGGAATTTCTCTTAAGCATGAATTTCTTTGAAATGGGAATATTTTACCATATAATGCCTATAATCTGCAAAAGTTCATATTTTCCTACGAAATATGATTTTCTCTATAGTTTTTTCGTTTTACTGTAGACTGATGATGAATTTGCTAGAGCAAATTGGAAAACAAAATCCTTATTGCACATCTTGAATCAAGCTTGTGGATTTGAAGTGATTTTTTTATGAGCATATGAATTAATTAAGGCGAGTCTGTATTTGTGTTGCTCTTGTTAAAAAAAAAATGAACTTGTTATACAATAATATAAAATACTAAAAAGAAATAGGATTTAGAAAAAGTTGCGTTAGAAAGTTAATAAATATGTAAACAAAATGTTGCTATAGTTACTTTTTTGTTAAAAAAAATATTATAATGATAAAAACTACATGATCATTAAACTCTATCATAGTAAAATGAGTTTAAAATGTTATAAAACTCATTAAAAAATAAATAAATTGACACAAATTAGCATGATTATGATTACAAAATCATATAAATTTGTGTTAAATATGTGGGTGAAGGCTGATAATAACCATAACAGCAGCTGGTGAGATACCAAAAACGTGTTTCACATAATCATTAATAAATATTTCACTTAGTGAAAAGTGTGTGCATGCGTGACTGTTTAAGTGGCTTAAGAAAAAAAAAAAATATATATATACATATATATATATATATATATATATATATATATATATATATATATATATATTGTTTTGTATTTGTATTAAAACTACAGTTTAAGTATCATTAAACACGAATTTATGATATATATATCTTTTTAATTTCTTTTCAATTTATAAATTTAAATATATGTATAACGTACAAGATTTGTTCTACTTATTGAATCGGTGAAACAAAAATAGTTATTTGCTTAGCATCGGCATCTCTGTATTTATAGCAAAATTATTAGCCCAATTCACAATCCTGTGCAAATGGTCTTGCATTATAGCATTTGCAAATTGAGAGAGTATTTGAGAGCATTTTCAATGTATTTTGTTGGTGTAGAGTACAATTATTTTGCTCATGCTACGATGCTAGACTACTTGCTCGAGATTGTGAACTGGGCTATTGTGAATTATTCCAATGGGCAAAAGCGCCGAATAGCTTGTAAACTTTTGTAATTATAATTTTAAGACATTCTATCAACAACCTCCAAAAGGAAAATAGCTTCCAAACGGCGATTCACTAAAATTCTTAAAATAAAAATGTAAGTTGTGTTCTGAACTGGTCTGATTGTATTTTCTTTCCTAGTCAGATCCAAATTCCTAAGGTTAAGTAGCTAAATCACTCCTTTGCTTCAATAAAAGATTGCCTAGCGAATCGAAGAACACAAATAATTGTTTAACTCATGGTTTGTAATCCCCACAAACCAAAGAAAACCTTCTTATTTTTCCTGATTGGTATATTCTATCCCCGTGGTATTAATTCTCTACTATATTCCAAATTTGATTTATTTAAATTCAAAATAAATATCATATTTGTTCATGGTCCTTCGAGCCGGAATCGGGTCATTTTTTAAGAATAATGATTCTTACGTAACTGCTCATCGACAATGTTGTTCAAAGATTGGTATTCGGCGAATAAGTGATGGACCGAGTGTAAATTTAATTTGTTCGTGGGTGCAGAGATTCCGCGCGACTGCTTCGGCTATAACTCTCCCGCGCCCAGTCGACCTTCAAGGACCGAAAACATTGAACAGGCTGAAAGCAGTTTACGTGAAAATCCGCGATTTTCAATAGGGAGAAGAGCAGCCTCACTGGGACTTCCAAGAGGGATTATTCATGAAATTTTAAAAAAGTCCTTTTAAAATTCAAATCGTTCAAGAACTGAAAGAAAGTGACTTTGATTTACGGAAAAATTTTTGTGAAACGGTGTTGGAGAATTTTCGTACTGTAAATCCAATTTTTGGAGTGGCGAGGTTCATTTTCATTTAAACAGCCACGTTAACGAGCAAAACTGCCGTTACTGGTCTCCAACAGCCCGCAACCCTCGATTGAAACATCAAAAACCATTGCATTGCCCCAGGGTAACTGTTGGGTGTGTGTGCCTTATCCACGCATGAGGTAATTGGACCATTTTATTTCGAAAATTCTCGAGGTGAGGGGGTTATGTAATTCGATTCAAATCGGAAATTTAACATATGCTTTTAACATGAATCTTCGAAAGATTTTTCTTTCGAATCGAATTAACGGTGAAAATTATCGACGCATGATTACGGAATTCTTTTTGCCAAACCTGCGATTTCATCCATCGTACTCTTCACACACGTGGTTTCAACAGCATGGGGCGACTGCACATACAGGCAGAGTTTCGATGAATTTGCTTCGGGAAAGTTTCCCCCAAAAACTGATCAGTCGCTTTGGGGACATCCCATGGCCATCGATCTAACCTCCATGGATTTTTTTAGGGGGCTACCACAAAGACAGGGTTTATAATGACAATCCACAATCTCTTGTGGCTTTAAAGGAAAATGTTCACCGGGGAATCAGCTCAATTGAACCAAGTTTACTGCAGCGTGTGGCGCAGAACGCAAGGCTCCGTTTTGAACAGTGTGTTCAACTCGACGGAAGAACTCTGGATGACATACCCTTTAAAAAATAAAATCCGTATTTCCATTCTATCGTTCAATGCTCTTAATAAAAGTCTGTGTCAATTATTACGTTTTTATACCCTCCAAAATTGGAGGGTATATTCATTTTGTCATTCCATTTGTAACGCAGCGAAATATCCAACTGAGACTGCATAAAGTATTGTTACAAAGTTCAAAAGTAGATTTAAATATAACGACAATGTGGCTATATGTACTTGGCAGCACTGTCAAACCATCTCTAGTTGTCAAAATGTTACAACCCTGGTCAACAACATTCAGATAATATTTGAATTAACGGAAATGGAATATTCCGGATACATCGTTGAGAATATACAAGATCATTCGAGGCTGTGCAATAATAAGTGTAAATAACAATAACGAAAAACCTAGCAACATCAATGCTAAGAGATGATGATGTTATTCTTAATGATCTTGTACGCAAGTATTCGCTGCTAATAAAAACTAAACATGTACATCAATATACACAGCAACATACACACAAATATACACAGCAACATGCCCACATAGCACAAGAAGAAACAAAACTACACAACACACAGAACACTCATACATACAACCACACATAGTTACAATAAACAAGACAGCATTGTCATATATACAAACACACGTATATAGCTACATGTTAAGTAAAGCACAACCAACAACAACCATGACCAGATGCTTCGCGAAGTTACCAGACGATGTCATTTTGCTATATAAAGTCGCTGCCAGTGAACAGCGGGGATCAGTGTGATTTTAAATCTAGACGTGTTTACATCGCTAAGTGTTTAGTAGTACAAATACTCGTGTTAATAAAGTAGTAAATAAAGTGTTGCCGCATTATAATTCTAAAATTTAATTGTCTGTGTTTTAATTTGATGCAATTAAACGAATCCTTGAAGGTTAGATAAAAAGCGTTTTTACGAAAAGGTCTAAAAACGTAACAATTGGTGTCAGAAGTGGGATTGCAAAAATAATTAAAAAGGACATTGCAATTTAAGGAAAAAAAAAGGACATTAAAAAAAATAATTATGAAATTTGATGAGCTAAAAGTTGAACAGCTAAAAAAGGAGCTTAGTAAGCGGGAATTGCCAACAGCAGGTAACAAGGCTGAATTGCAGAAGAGGCTGATAGATGAGTTTAAGAATCGCGGCATGGACATCGGGACATACGAGTTTGAGGACAAAGACGATGTAGAGGTATGTCCTCCTGCCACGACCAGCAGCATGGACATAAATTCAATGTTCGCTGCTATGATGATCCAGATAAAACAGAACTCTCAGCAGATGCAGGAAGCATCAAGGATCAGCAGTGAAAAGCTTGTAGCCGAAATAACTGAAATAAAACAGAACTCTCAGCAGATGCAGGAAGCATCAAGGATCAGCAGTGAAAAGCTTGTAGCCGAAATAACTGAAATTAAACAGAACTCTCAGCAGATGCATGAAGCATCAAGGATCAGCACTGAAAAGCTTGTAGCAGAAATACAGGAGTCAAATAGAGCCACGAACGAGACTCTGGTAGAGGTTTCTGAAGCCATTAATAGGAGGGTGGATTCTATTGAGAACAAATTCTCAGAGCTGGCAGAGAGAGTTCATCATCTAGAAAGCGGTGGCCTAGAACAGCATGCAAAAGAGTTCGAAGAAAAATTTCATGCTCTAGAGGACAAAGTGCATAACCTCGAGCGTAGTGGCGGGCCAGTACGAGCAGTTGCGGAGGTTTCTGCGCGAATAAAAGCGCCATGCTTTGACGGCAGCGTACCATTGAGCATCTTTAGATTCCAGTTCGAGACGGTTGCTAGCAGAAATGGATGGGATGCTGAAGAAAAGGCCATAGAGTTAATTTTGTCCTTAAAGGGTACAGCCGCAGAGGTACTTGAGACCGTGCCAGTGAGCAGCAGAAACAACTATAATGAAATAATGGCCGCATTGCAGCGCAAGTATGGTGGTGAGCACAAGCGCGATTTATACAGAATGGAATTGCGATGTAGAGTTCAGAAGCCTAACGAGTCTCTACAAGATTTCGCAATGGAAATCGAGCGTTTAGTGCAGCTCACATATCCAGGCGAGAGTCACCCGTTCCTGGACCACTTTAAAACTGAGGTGTTCGTTAACGGCATTCGCGACTCTGATGTTAAACTGGCTGTGTTCGCAACGCAGAAATCCACTTTCGCTGAGACTGTTTCATTTGCGCTGGCACAAGAGACTGCAAGGATGGTTTTCAAGCCACAGATATGTAAGGTGCGGAATGTGGATGTTTTGTCCGAGAATGATAATAACCTAGTCGCTAGTGTTAAGGAGGCAATGCGACAACTGTTGGCGGAAAGTGCTACCAAAGAAAAGCCTAAGTGCTTTAACTGCGGAAAAATCGGTCATTTTCAGCGCAGCTGCAAAGCACGAAGAAAAAGAGGTAGATCTGTTTCGCCACCAAGAAACAGCAAACGAGTGAACTTAGAACCACAGCAGCAACATCATAAGAATCATCAAAATAAGTCTAACCATGGCGGTGGTGGTCAATCGTGCGATGCTGGTCGTAAGCGGCAGAACCATCCAAATCAACGTGGAGACAATCAGCAACGCAACAGCGGTAATTATTGTTCCAGTCGTATGATGGAAAATTATAGCATGAATCATTACAACCAACGCAATTATCAGGGCGGTAACCCTAATCGGCGCAATTGGAATACAAGTCGTGGCAACAATATGAGCAATTATGGAATGGGACCACGTTCTAATATGCGTAACATAATGGCCTATAGATCAGCTAATGGTCCCAGTGTGAGTCAGAAGCCTTTAGGTAATCCCATTAAGTTTGAGCAAGATTTCGGCTGTGAACAAGCAAATACTAAGTTCGAAGAACTTCGGTCACGAATACCAAAACATAAGGTGAGCGATGAACCAAAATCAGAACAGATGAATGGCGAAACTGATAATAAGGATGAGTCCGGCAATGAAACTGGAGCTGGTGAACATGAACCAAGAGAAAAAGAAATTACTGTAGGCTACGATAATTACAAAACATTCTTTGATAATATTTCCGGTAGAACTACACGAGTTCGTACAAAGAATAAGAATTATGATTGGCGCCAGGAACGGATATTGAATGGTGAAACATTTGGTGTGTCATCTACAAGGCGCGGAGTTTATAGAGGACGCGGCAACTACAATAATCGTAATATAAGCAATTACAGTGGTGACAGTTACAACAATCGTGGTTATTATGGCAATAATTATCGTAATCGCAGCAACAATCTGAGTAAGATGCATAACAGAATCCAGATGGTCAGTGACAACATGAAGGCTAGACAATTGGTTCTACTTTATAAAACCCAACGGAAGAAAGGATTGTCCCCAAAATTACAGACTCACTGGGATGGCCCGTATAAAGTGATTAAGAGAGGGAATGACGTCGTGTACCGGAAACAGAAATGCTATAACCCAAGGTCGAAAATGAAGATGGTACATCTCGAACGATTGGCGCACTATGGAAGAGGTGATTGTATGCCTATTCGGGTCGAACAGGCTTAAGTGGGCGGCAGTGTTACAAAGTTCAAAAGTAGATTTAAATATAACGACAATGTGGCTATATGTACTTGGCAGCACTGTCAAACCATCTCTAGTTGTCAAAATGTTACAACCCTGGTCAACAACATTCAGATAATATTTGAATTAACGGAAATGGAATATTCCGGATACATCGTTGAGAATATACAAGATCATTCGAGGCTGTGCAATAATAAGTGTAAATAACAATAACGAAAAACCTAGCAACATCAATGCTAAGAGATGATGATGTTATTCTTAATGATCTTGTACGCAAGTATTCGCTGCTAATAAAAACTAAACATGTACATCAATATACACAGCAACATACACACAAATATACACAGCAACATGCCCACATAGCACAAGAAGAAACAAAACTACACAACACACAGAACACTCATACATACAACCACACATAGTTACAATAAACAAGACAGCATTGTCATATATACAAACACACGTATATAGCTACATGTTAAGTAAAGCACAACCAACAACAACCATGACCAGATGCTTCGCGAAGTTACCAGACGATGTCATTTTGCTATATAAAGTCGCTGCCAGTGAACAGCGGGGATCAGTGTGATTTTAAATCTAGACGTGTTTACATCGCTAAGTGTTTAGTAGTACAAATACTCGTGTTAATAAAGTAGTAAATAAAGTGTTGCCGCATTATAATTCTAAAATTTAATTGTCTGTGTTTTAATTTGATGCAATTAAACGAATCCTTGAAGGTTAGATAAAAAGCGTTTTTACGAAAAGGTCTAAAAACGTAACAGTATATATATTCCTGTTCAGCGATGAAATCTAAGACGATCTGGCCATGTCCGTCCGTCTGTGGAAATCACGATTCAGTCCAAACAAGAATAGCCAGACTTGAAATTTGGTATAAATATATCTTAAAGAATAGCACAGGTCAAGTTCGTAAATGGGCTGAATCGGGTCAGAGGGAAAAAAGTTCCCCTAAGAACAACTAAACCAACCCATAAAAAACAACATATTTTTTAAAGTTTTTTTTGTTGTAATTTTGTTAAGCAACTGATATATTTTTATGTCAGAGAAAATCCAACGCGTTAAACTTGGAGCCGTAAAATCAAAAAAACTAATTTTTGAACCCCGCCCCCTTTAGTGGGCGTTATTAAATACAAAAATACTGTAAAAATTTAACAAATTGTTCTACTTAAGCCTACGTTCCTTAAAAATAAAATGTTTAGACTTTAGTGACGAAAATGAGACAAAACCTGGCACTACTCTGCCCTACCCCCTCCTCCCCCTTTGCCCGCTAAATGAGCATATTGTTGTGAAGCATTATCGAACATCCCTCCTACATAGACATTGCACTAATTTGTTAGCGCAGCAGTAATGTACGTTCAACCTAAATACTGTTTGCGTTAACGAATGGTGCAATACTGTTGTATTATTTAGGTCAATAGAAAATAGCTTAATCGCAATATATTTTATAGTTAATTTTAAGAAAGTATAAATAGATAGTTCTAAGTTAGTTAAGACACAGTTTTAGTAAACCAAGTTTCAATAAAGAACTTGCGAATCCCACGGGACCCTCCAGGTAAAAGGAAGTAACTATTGCCTTTTAAAACTACACTACAACAATATAAAAAAATTTAACCCCGCCCCCTTTTGAACCCCGCCCCCTTCAGTGGGCGTTGACGTACGGTATTATATAAAGGAACTCTGTCCCACCCAGTTAAACATTTTAATTTTCTAATTAAATATTTGGAGAGCATTCAAGATTCGACCCGGTCGAATATAACGTTTTTACTTGTTTTATTTAATTTTGGAAATATAAATCTGCTACCAGACATCGTGTATTTCTTTTGTCACTAATTAAGAAGTAAAAATAAAGAAAAACAAAATTCCATTCAAAGGAGTTTACAATGTTGCATCCACATCGCATTCGAGAATTTCGGGTCTATTGCATTCGCTTTTACATATTTCCCCACTTTGGCTGTCACACACCAAACCGTCCGGACACGTGCCCGAGTTATTCGTCAATATTTTGCCATTGCATTGAGCAAAAGTTGTGCGACTTGTGCAGGCAAACATTTTATTTTCATCACACAAACCACATCCTTTCCTGGCCTCACAGGCTGGCGATACATTCTCATTTGCATCCTCACACTTTAAATTTGTATCCGTGCAGATTTTATTGGAAGGACATGTGAAAACCTTTTCAGTTCTTGGTTTACTGCCAGCGCAAAAGTTGAATGAAGTTTCATTAATGCAGGCAATACCGTGATCACTGCACAAATTGCAGGTGGCCTCAATGTGGTTGGGTACAATAACGAAAACAGCAGCACTGAAAGTTGCCTTGATTTAAAGTTTCTAATTATATTCAAATGGTTGGTATAGAAAAGCCATTGAATACATACCAGCATTAAAATCATATATTGTGACATTTTGTAATCTTCTATTTTATTTTATTTTATTTTATTTTTTTAATTTGGTTTAATGGAATTTCGGTGTTTGTGCACTTTAACTGATGCTTTTTTTAATACTAAATAAGTGTTTAAGTTAAAGTTTGATTTTATGTACAAATTATATATTTTATTGTGTTGCTTGCAAGGGAAATATTTGTGAAATCAGAGTTTATCTCTTTGAAAGATAAGACGTTTTCACAGCACGTTAATTATGTTGTAAAAATATTTTTTTTAATGAGTTGTCTTTAAGTAATTGACATCTTTTGTTAATTAAAAAAAATATATCTATTTAAATCCTTGAACCTGAAGTCTGCACTCGTTGTGGACACTCGAAGAAATAAGAGGCTAAAATTCAGGAAGTATTCACATGCTAGTCTTTGTTCTTTTCTTTTCTCGCAAAGACAAATTACCCAAATTTTTTAAATTAAAAATGGCTGGTTTGATGATTATTGAAAATATTCTTAATATTCCAATCTTAATATAAAAAATAATAAATAGAATTTGAACAAATTCATTTATTAATAAAATAATAAAAAATCATTTGCAGTCATGCAGATTCGAACTTAAGCCCGTTGAAAAAATTAACAAATTGAAAAAGAATTTTCGCTCTGGTAGATGGTTTCCATTTCGCATACCTTTTCCTAGATTAAGTACAAATTATCGCAGATATAAATTAATTTTTGTATTTTTTAATTTTCTTTTCAGATTGCCGTTTTGAAACAACGTGCATTAATTATAGTTCAGCGTAAGTTGTTTAAAATTTCATTTATTACAAAAAGTAGTTCTTCTAAATTTGTAAACAATGCGTATAAATTAAACTTCTTTGACAACATTTGAGGACTTCAGTTTGTATGTTACCCATTTGCGGATTTGCCAAATTAAGGTACATATTTTTAAGTTTCTTATCGTTTTTTTGAAAAACGAAAATATAAGCTATATTTTCCCGAAGAAGTTACCCAAAGAAATGGCGAAATATTGCAAAAATATAAATTTTAAAATTTTTTTTTATATAAAAAGACCTCTAGTCTAAAGAATTATTATTAAAATTAAAGTTCGAGTTCATAAAAAATATTTCATGCTTATAATCTTCTTAGCTTCAGCGTTGTCAACTTTGAAATTTTGAAAAGCACTAAAGTCGGCAAAAAACGCGTAATTTTAAAAAAAAAAAACTCTAAATATAAATATTTTTTTATTTTAATTGCCTTTTATTTAAAATACATATGTTCTTTTTTATTTTTTTTCTATTTTACACATTTATTAACAAAAAATTTATCAAATAAGAGATCATTTATTACTATAGTATTCTATTATTTTGAAGCTTAAGGTCTCTTTATTTTTATTTAAAATATTTTATTTTTTCAATATTTCGTCACTCCTTTGTGTGATTTTTTCAGGAAATGAATTATTTTTAAATAATTAATTTCCAATAAAAATAAAGAGACCTTAAGCTTAAAAATAATAGAGGACAACAATAATTATTAAGAAATCAAAAAAACCAGAAGAATTTTAGATCATTTATTACCATTTTTAATAATTAATATATTACACTAAAAAATTACCCAACATATTGTAAATGTCGCCATAGAAAATGCAATAAATTTTACATTGTTTTTTATTTTCCTGTAAACTTTTAAAGTGATGCACTTTCTCTGCCATATTTTATTTCTTTTAAGGTAACAAAAGTAAAATAACGTTTCAAATAACAAAATATATTCATATAATAACGAATGAATTTCAATTTGTATTTGTTAAAGGTCAATATCAAAGTCCCTGAGTTCCTCATCACGGTCATCTGCCCATAACAAAATTTCTATTTCATATTCCACCGTTTTATAAATCATGTTTGTATTAATATGAATATTGACCTCATCTGGAATTGCGTACGTTTCGCAACAAGAATTTTCCCTTTTAAGTCCGTTTTTGATTTGTAAAAGCGCATTAACCGAATGCAGCGACATTCGGTTCTAATTTCTCTTTTTAAAAGATTCATTGAGGTAAAAACTCGTTCTATTTCAGCATTGGAATTTGGTAAAGATAAAAGTTTAATAGCAAAATTTTTTATTGTCTGGTGCAACCGAATAAAAAATAAAGCACCAAAAAAAGCACTAAAAACCAAAAAGCACTGAAGCCAAAATTTTTCGCGTAATAAGTTTTAAAAAGCACTAAAAACAGTGCTAAAAGCACTGAGTTGACAACGCTGCTTATAATCTTCTTAGGTTAGATTAGGTTGAGAGAGAGAGAGAGAGCGCGTAAGCAAGAGCTGTCCCAATCAGTGCAGCATTACATCTAGGCCTCATAGGCCTGTTGTGCGCTCTATTATAGGGAGCCTCCATTAAAACCACAGAAACCTTTGAGTTTGATTATGTTAAGAACCTAGTTTCTTCAATGTATCTTCTTAAGTCTCTCCAATTAGAACCTCTAAGAAATTCCATATCTTATGTAATTTCCTGATTAAATGTTTGTCTCCTGACTTGACTCAAAGCTGAAAGTGAGTGCTGTTGGCTGAAGTAGTAGAACACGAGACTATGAAGCGGAGGGTCGTGAGTTCGAGCCCGCGCTGAGTCATGAAATATTGTGTTCAATTTCTTCTGATCAGCATTAGTGCGTGGTTGTGTTAGTTGTTGCCAGCTTGTTTCAATGATGAAGTCATAGTCACTGGTTACTGAACATAATTGGCAGCGACTGACACTATCATGTAGTAAAAAGCAGAGTAACAGCACCACCCACCTTCGTCGGCCCTGTAGCAAAAATTAGCCGGCGAAGTAAAAGGTTGAAATAGCTACAAAAACAACTGTCTGTCTATCTTCTCATCTTTCCTAATCTGTCCCCTCAATACTATCCCCTCGTTTTCTGTTCCGGCGCAATGCATTGCAGATATAGGGGTCATCCCCTGAGTGCTGCTCCAAGATAAAAAAAAATATCGTCAACAATACCCATGCGAGCCAGGTGATTCCTTAACTCTGTATGTCACGTTATTAAATTAACCAGTCTCCTTAGTGCTGGCCTACTTAATCTTAGGATATCCTTTGTCTTGTTACCATATGGGTCTCCCCATAGAATTCTAGTCACCCTGCCTACGGTAGAGTGCTGCCAATCCCCTGTGGGCAATTCTGTAGCTCCATGGCTTCAGTTCGTCCTTAAAAACCTGAAATGGCTTAGGATTTTCTAGTGTGATGTTTGCAATTAATGCTCCCATTTTTGCTAGCTTATCTGCCTCAATACTTCCAGGTATTCCTTGATGTCCTGGAATCCATATTATCTCAATGCTTCCACAATGCGTGTATGAGTTAATCTCATCTTTGCATTTTAATACACACCGAGATTGAACCGCATAATTTCTTAGGGCCTCGATGACTTTCCTACTCTCCGTGAATATACGAACTGATAGTCTGTTATCAATTTCCTTTAACCATTTTATCCTTTCCGCAATAGACCCGATTTCAGTCTGACAAACTGTATTGTGATCTGACAGGCGGAAGTATTTACGAAAGTTACGACCTATGTCAGAGAATCCTACACCCGATCGGTTAACAATCTTTGAGCCGTCTGTGTACAGGATAGTAATGGGATTCGTTGTAATTGCATCCTCCCATTCCATACCTTCTGATATTATGGTAGTGCAGTTTGACTGTAGATATCTAATTAGGATTCTATCGCACGTAACCGTGCGAGCGTTGTTCCTGGGTAAGACATAAATATATTATACTTTGATGTTTGGTTATGTGTTCTCTTGTCAACCATTCACCCGTTACCATCAATCCTGTAGCAGCCAGAGCTGCTTCGTATTTAACTTGTATATCAATAGGTAGTATTGATAGAATAGTTTCCATCGCCTTAGTTGATGTGGTTCTTATTGCGCCACAGATGCCGATACAGCACAGTCTTTGTATATTTTGAAGGTTTTTAATATTAACCTTCTTGGTTAAGGATGTCCATCATACTAACGACGCGTACGTTACTATTGGTCTTACCACACTCGTATAGAGCCAGTGTGACATGTCTGGGCTCATTCCCTATTTTTACCCGATTGCTCTGCTGCAAATGATCCAGACTCTTCGGGCCTTGATTTCCCTACTTTCTATATGATCTTTCCAGGATAATCTTCTTATTTGACAACTTTCTCTACAAACAATTTTAAATAATGAGTTTAAAACATAAAATATTTTTTCATGAATTATGCCTTAAATATTAAGATTTTGTTGTTACAACAAACGTAATTTTACCACTTTTATGCCAAGAAATTAGGATACATATTTATATTGTGAATATCTACACAAGGATTCCTTTCAGACTATAAATCTTTTATTAATATTGGCGAACGATTGGACACTACAAAATGTACCACAAAAAAATAGAACTTCTATTTATATGTGATATTGTTATTTATTCCATTTTAATTGCTATGAGATGCATTGACCTTGAACAAAATTATTACATTCTGATGTATTTAAGGCTCAATATATTATTTCATTGCGACTTCGTCCCACCCTTGTAGTCTCAGCTTTACTTGATCTTCTGCAGATGTTGGCGAGCCTTCCTGCTCCGCGGCTTAAAATTATTGGCATACAATCAGCTGGTGTAATATGTCTAACAAATCTTCTAGAAGAAGTTTATGTTCGTCTTGGGGAATTTGGGCTATAAATACTTGAATATTTATAGTTTTGGGTTTAAAATTTCTTACGGTGCATTAAAACAAATTAAACAAATACGCTCAACGACTTAATGTGTTTATCAAGAATTAACATATAACGTGGTTAACAGAAAATTTCATAATTTTATCTTAAATAATATTTACCAGATAATTGTCTAAGCAAAATATATTTTATGTCTCATTACCTTTAGATTAAGCAATTACAAGGTCTGACTATGCAACAAATTAATTTGAATGGGTGATAATAAAATTCATAAAAATTCTTAATCTTATAAAAACACACACTTTTTTTAAAGAAAAATCATTGCAACTAAGTATTTTAAAGTGAAAAGTTTGAGATTAAAGTGTTAAGAAATAAAAAAATACAAAATATAAAAAATATAAATAAAAAAATATAAAAAATATAAATAAAAAAATATAAATAAAAAAATATAAATAAAAAAATATAAATAAAAAAATATAAATAAAAAAATATAAATAAAAAAATATAAATAAAAAAATATAAATAAAAAAATATAAAAAATATAAATAAAAAAATATCAAAAATATAAAAAATATAAATAAAAAAATATAAATAAAAAAATATAAATAAAAAAATATAAAAAATATAAATAAAAAAATATAAATAAAAAAATATAAAAAATAAAAAATAAAAATATATAAAAAAAAATAAAAAAATAAAAAATATATGGGTATATAAAATATAAAAAAAAAATATAAAACAAAAAATATATAAAATATAAAAATAATATAAAATATAAAAAAAATAAATAAAATTAAAAAAATAAAAAGTAAAAATGTTCAAATTAGCGGTAAGTAATAAAATAAGTTTTAAATTTCCCCACATTTTTAAAATTACAATTCATCAATAGTTGATTTTAGTGTGCCAACTTACAATCATACGACACGCAAGTACAGTTTGCAATGTTTGCAACGACAACGGCATGGCTTGCATTAGCGAAACAGAGTTCCATCCCTGCATGAATGGTAACTAATTTGTATACAAATGGAGTGGACAATTGAAATTGTTTTATTACAGGCGCAACCAATACTTCAATGAAGTTTTCATGTTTGGGAGAAAATGAAATTTGTACCAAAAATGCTCGTGTTTGTATGAATAGAACAGAAGAAACGGCTTCAGCCGCCTGCGGTAATACTTTGAATTGTGGAAAGTGCGAAGGCGCAGAGAACGATGGTAAATATACATGCACGAGCCGTACAACTTTTACCATGTGTTTTGACGGCGTATTGAGCGACATACGCGATACTTGTGCGAAAAATCAATTGTGTGATGTCGGTCTGGCTAAACAAGGCCAGCATCCGTGTGTACCGAATTGCAAGGAGTCACAAATCGAATATTGCGATTTGTATGATGCGATTGATGTGCTGCCAGTAACAGAAACTCCAACAACCGACAAAATTACGGCCAGCACAAACGCCACTACAAATACAACAACTACAGTAAATGCTGCTGCTACGCCACCAACCCCAACGAATTCAACAACAAATTCGACAGAAGCTGTTTGCTCACAACAGTCAGCGGCAGGACGTTATCCTTATCCTGGTGATGCCACATGCAAAAAGTAAGTATTTCGCAAAAAAAGTTCATAGACTTACTAGTGAAATTTATGCCCAGATATTTCAGATTTGCACAATAATTACTTAAAATTTATTTATGTCAGTTGCTTGGCAACACAAGTATATACTTAAAAGTGGATTTGTGTGTGAATATAAAGAGTAGGCAAATTTGAGGTTAGGAAGTAATTGACTTTGTTTTTTTTTGACAAATTTAGTTTTATTGATGTCATTGTAAAGTAGAAATATGGGAATTAATAATGGACTATGATGTAGGGCAAATATCCATCTCCAGCCAATGAAGCGCCGAATTCTATCTTTTTTTTTTTTTTTTTTTTTTTTTTGAGTAGGACCAGCACTCAGGGGATGACCCCTATATATGCAATGCATTGCGCCGGAACTGAAAACGAGGGTATAGTATTGAGGGGACAGATTAGGAAAGATGAGAAGATAGACAGTTTTTTTGTAGCTATTTCAACCTTTTACTTCGCCGGCTAATTTTTGCTACAGGGCCGACGAAGGTGGGTGCTGTTACTCTGCTTTTAGTACATGACAGTGTCAGTCGCTGCCAATTATGTTCAGTGATCAGTGACTATGCCTTCATCATTGAAACAGGCTGGCAACAACGAACACAACCACGCACTAATGCTGATCAGAAGAATTCAACACAATATTTCATGACTCAGCGCGGGCTTGAACTCACGACCCTCCGCTTCATAGTCTCGTGTTCTACTAGTTCAGCCAACAGCACCCACCAATATGATGATTAAAATAATAACTAAAAGAAAATTGAATATCAATTTGGAGTCAAGAGTGTGAATTTTTTAAATTTATTTTCTCATTTTGCAGCTACATTTACTGCTACCGCAGGAAGGGCGCTATGCAGACGACAATTTCAAAATGCCCCGGTCAACTTTATTTCAACCCATCGATCAGAATGTGTGACCGTGTCAAACCGAATGATTGTGTTTAAATGTTATTTTATAAGGAATCCATGAGAAACATTGAAGAAAATAAAAATAATAAAAATTAAAGTAAATAAAATTAAAAGAAAAAAATAATTCCAGTTAATTTATAAAGAGTTTTTTGATTGCAATAAATATAAATTTCTATTAGCGCTATTTTTCCAAATTAATATTCCAGGCAGTTTAATTTCGCTCCGTTCACAAGAACTTGGGCTTTCGTGGACCCCAAATAGGCGAATTTTGCGTTGTGTCGACTACAAAATTCAATTGAGCCAGGAAGTGACGGCAAACTACCATTTTCTTTAAAAACGGCGCGTCGTTGGCCAGGCGACGGGAGCTGTTTTTCATTTTTTGTTAAGTTTACCGCGAGTTCAAATTCAATCCCATTTTCAATCTTATGATTAATATTTATTTTATATACTAATAAATCTTTTACACTATAATAATTTTTGGGTGTAGCCCTGACGATGCTATTCCAGTTATTACGAAGATCATGGGTTCAATTCCCACTAATGCAGCTGGATATTTGTGACGTCTTCAGACAACAAAATGCCACCTACCGCGTTTCAAGTGGGTTCGTTAACCAAAACTTCCAGCCTGTACAACTCTACATTGTGGGAGGCTACTGGTTTTTAAAAAACGAGCTTTCGCCAGATTTCAGCGTTTTGAGTTCTTAGGAAGGTTTCCTAATTATTTCTGAGAAGTTGTTACTACCCTGAAGGAAACGTGGGGTTAAGCGTATCCATGTCAATATTTTTGTCAACAATTATGGTGTCTTTTTGGTGACACTGTCAACAAATTGCTTTTTTTTCTTTTGTTTTTGATAGCCAGAGAAAATTGTTGACAGTTAAAACAAATCATCGAGCTGATGGGCTCAAAATCGGTGGGTAGCCGACGGCAACTGCTGTTATTGACATCGGTGATATCGTCAATAGTAAGTCAGTACAGTGTTACTATGGACATTTTCGCCATTATGGTCCCGTAAGAACTACCTAGTCAGTACTGACTCAGTCTACTGGTAGATTTCGTAGGACAAGCCTGTGTTAAATGTCAAAAGTAGATTTCATTAGTTGGGGTATAATATGTCAGTAGTACTGGTGACATCGTCAAGAGATAATCAGTATAATTTTACTATTGATATTTCCTGCGGGGTATTTTTTTTTTTTTGTATAGAACCGGAGGTGGTAATCTTCAAAAGTTACTTTTGTTCCATCATAAGCATGCACGATTCACCATGACTGGTGCCTACGTACTAAACCCACCCCCTGTTTCCTTCGACCATTCTCCCTCCGCGGGACTGCCGCTAGGTATTACTTCGCGGAGGGCTGGTTAGCGATTTCGCTTCTTATGTACGCTCGTTCGATCTCTGTCTTTCCAGCCTCCGTAGTTCCTGCATAACTACAGATATATGGGGGTATACCCTGCAGGGTATGTCTTTGTCTGTGCGTGTGTGTGTTTGGGTGTGTGTGTGTGTAAGTATGTGACCCGCTACCTTCGTCGTTAAATCTTATAAGTTAAATTTTCAAGGAATGTAGGCTTGAGGAATACAATTTCTTAAATAAAACACCATTTGTTCATATAGTATATAACTTCAACGCCCACTAAAAGGGGCGGGGTCGAAACATTGACTATATCGTGTTATCCACAGACGGACGAATGGGCATTGCTGGATCGTCTTAGACTTCATCACTGATCAAGAATATATATTCTTTATGGGATCCAATTCTTTTTGGAGGGTATTAAAACTGTATTTTGTCGGGGCCGTTCTGGCTAGATCCGTGGCGGAGACATTTCACCTTTGCTATAAAACACTTAAAATAAATTTTTAGGGTAATTAAGCTTAAAAAAAGATGTTTATATTTTTATAGGGTTAATTGGGGGCAGAAGGGGAGGAGGGAGGGTAGGGTAGAGTAGCATCAGATTACGTCTCAGCTTCATCATAAAAGCTTAAAAAAGTTATTTTTAAGGAATGTAGACTTAAAACAATTTTGTTAAATTTTTACACTATTTTTGCATATAATAACGCCCACTAAAGAGGGCGAGGTCCAAAAATAATTTTTTTTTTATTTTATGGCTCCAAGTTTAACGCATCGGACCTTCTCGGACATAAAAATATATAATTTGCTTAATAAAAATACAAAAAAACTTTAAAAAGTATGTTGTTTTTTAGAGGTTGGTTTAGTTCTTCTTAGGGCAATTTTTTTCCCTCTGGCCCGATTCAGCCTATTTACGAAGTTGACCTATGCTATCCTTTACAATATATTTTTACCAAAATAAGAGTCGAGCTCATTTCGTTTGGACTGTATCGTGATTTCCACAGATAGACGGACGGACAAACATGGCTAGATCGTCTTAGATTTCATCACTGATCAAGAATATATACATATACTTTATGGGGCCTCAGATGGATATTGCACCGCTTTACACACGGAATGACAAAGTGTATATACCCTCCAGAGGGTTTTTCAAAAGTACTTTTTTTACAAAAATTTCTAAACGTCTTTATTTTTATCTTGGACCAGCACTCAGGGGATGACCCCTATATATGCAATGCATTGCGCCGGAACTGAAAACGAGGGGATAGTGTTCAGCGGACAGATTAGGAAAGATGAGAAGATAGATAGTTTTTTTGTAGCTTTTTCAAACTTTTTTACTTCGCCGGCTAACTTTTGCTACTGCGCCGACGAATGTGGCTGCTGTTACTCTGCTTTTAGTACATGATAGTGTCAGTCGCTGCCAACTATGTTCAGTGATCTTTACCGATTGATTCCAGAAACTAATCAGCTCTTCACATTCAAAAACCATGTTGAGCGCCACCAACCGGCTCAAAATTGGCTCAAGTGTTCGTTAGATATCGTGAACGACAAATTTCGAAAAAAGTGATTTTTTAGAAAAAGCTTTGCAATTATATATCTCATCAATTTGAGTTCGAACCAAGCTAGTTGGAAAATTAGTTGTTTTTAGAATAAATTTTAGGCAGCCTTGCCGATTGAAACTAATCAGCTCTTGAGATCCACAAACCACATCAGTCGCCACAAACAGGGATGAAATAGGTTCTCGCGTTCGTTAGATATCGTGAACGAAAAGGTCGGAAAAAGTGAATTTTTTAAAAAACTCCGAAATTATATATGTAATCAATTAGCGTTTCCGATCTTTTTTGTAGTACTCGAAGAATTACATCAGTCACCGCTTTTCACATGGGAATCAGCGATCCATTCAAAACTTATAGCAGCTTGAAGATTAAAAATATAGCATTTTTTTTGCCGTTAAAATTTAGCGGGAAGTAAGTGTGGAATCGAACTCGGTATTTTCAGCTTCTTTTCTTCAAATTCAATATCCTTTATCCTCCTTCCCACAAACCGATTTTCCTAGTTCCAGCACAATGTACGCATAAGGAGGGGTCATCCCCTGAGTGCCGGTCCTAATAAAAATAAAAAAAAAGTGTCGGTATTCCTATCGCCAGCATATCTTTTGAGTATTCGTTGTGGATATCGTATCGGCAAATGGACGTATTGCTAGTAACGATACGCAACATCCCTAATTTGAAACTATTTATTTATTTATACAGTTCTAACGTGGAAGAAAGTTAAGTAAAATGAAAATAAAAAAATCAAATTAACACCATTAAGAAATTTGAATTGTCAATAAGTAGAGAAACTGCTGCAGAAGAAATTTTGTTTACAATTGGCTTTAGAAATAAATACAATCGTTAACTCGAATAGTTCTCTGCAAACCGTGCGAACGTGAGGAATGTTATTCATCGTTTCATTTTAATATTTTTTTTTTGGGTAAATAAAAAATGTCTAGATATCAATTAGAAAAGTTAAAAAAGTTATTCATGTGGCAAGTAAGTGTTATAAATTAAAAAAACAAATATTTAGTTTATTTTCTTAACTTCTTTACGAAAAATAATGAAATAAAAAAAAAATTCAAGAACATTTTTCTAGTGCTTGCCTTCATCAATTATTCGTCAGCCGAGTGTAATGTTTGCCAGGCAAATAATGTGGCCTGCATGAATTCTTCCTCATTCTATTTATGTTTTGGAGGTAAATCTCTTATTCTATTGAAAGCTGACTAAATTCAAAATTTTCCTTCCACCGAAGATGCAGAGCCGCATACAGAGTTCATGTATCATTGCAAGCCAGGTTTTGATTGCACCGACTTGAATGTTATTTGTATTCAAAGTTCATCCCAACGATCGCCCAGCTGTGGCGACACTTCACTTTGTGGCATGTGTGCTGCTCATCGTAATTATTTATTTGCCTGCCTAAGTCGTACAACGTTTCAGATGTGCTACGGTGCTGTGCGGCCCAAAGGACAAATTGGCTATTGTCCAGCTGGTTTTGTTTGTGATGCTGGCAGCGATGATGTTTGTGTTTCAGAGGCATCTATCTCTAATGTTACCTGCGATATTGTAGATGATGGCGGTGGCGTGACGCCAGCACCGCCCACAGCAGTTAATGAAATCTTGACAGCGAACGAGATGTGTAAACAGCAGCGTTCGACTGGTTTGTATCCAACGGCACCAAACGACCCCTATTGCCAAAGGTAATTTTATAGTTTGGGATGTTGCTGAATTATTTTAGATAATTTTGGTGAAGGATTTGTCATTCCGTGTGTAATTTTCATAAAATCAATATGCGATTCCATAAAGTTTATGGATGCTGGGTCCTCATGAAGAGGGAAGTCGAAAAGGTTTTCCAAAGTTCCCAATAAATATAGAGATTTTGGTCTTGGAGTGATGTATTGGCAATAGTCCTAATTAGATTGAAATTGAAAATCAGTAAAAATCCAGGGCTGGAAAATTCAAAATTATTTTTGGCATTTAAAAGAAATACCCTTTTGCTATTAAAAAGCTATTTTATACTTCGCGAATAATTAAATTGGCATTAAAAATCAAAAATACGATTTCAGGGTAGGATAACTGAAACTTTTTTTTGTGCTACATAAAAGTCACCCATTAAACAAATATTTTCTCTTTGGTTTTTTAAATTAAACATATTTACGGTTTTTGAAAAAAAAAAATCATGGGTATTAGAAATCAAAAAAAAATCCAACAGACAGCTCCAGAGCTGGAAATTTCGAACTTATTTTTGGTATAAAGAAGTAATTAGCGGAAATAGATTTTTGTTTTGGTTAATTAAATAAATTTTATAGTTCAGCAAGAATTAATTATCAAAAATGAAACAAAATCTAAAAGACTATTCCAGGGTTGGATAATTGAAGCTTTTTTTTTTGGTACATAAAAATAACCAACCAAAACAAATATTTTCGTTTTTCTTTACATATGAAACATATTTGATGTTTTTGGAAGAAATTCATTGGCATTAGAAATCAGAAAAGCCAAAAAGACAGCTCCAGAGCTGGAAAACTAGAACTTTTTTTAAAATATTAAAGTAACTAAATAAATAGAAGTTTTTTCTTTGGTATGCAAATATATTTTATGTTTTAAAAAGAAATAAATTAGTACTGAAAATCAGAAAAGTCAAAAATATGGTCCCAGGGTATACTTCAAGCGTACGTGGGTGAAGGGTATACAAAATTCGGCATAGCAGAATGTAACAATTTTATATGTTGTTGTAAAGGGGTAGTTGTTTGTTAATTTGGATTTTAAACAATCATCTGACGCGGAATGAAATACCGCTGATAACGAATCGGGAGTTCATACACCCACCAAAATTTCGAGTAAAATGTATAAAAAATAGAAAATTGATAAGACTTTTTTATGCAGACTCAAGTTCAAATCTACAATCCGTAAACTAGTTTCTTACGAATTTTTTTATTAAATTCAAGTTAAGAATGGAATATTTTGATTTTTTTTATAATCATTATGTTCATAAAATAACTTGAATTTAGTAAAAAATAATTTGCAGATTGCGGATTTGAACCTGAGTCTGCATAGAAAATTCTTATCTAATTAATTTTTAACAATTTTTAATTTTTTTTATACTTTGCACGAAATTTTGAGGGTGTATAAATTCCGGATTGCGGATTTGAACTTGAGTCTGAATAAAAAATTCGTATCTTAATAGTAAAATTAAAAACTTCGAAAAATATAAATTGTTAAAAATCACAATAACCGCAGACTTTAAACATTTTGCTCAATATTTCGAGGTCGTTTAGGCCAAGTTGCCTCTAGTCCAAAAGATTTTTAGTTGTTTGAAATATATATTTTTATTTTGAAACCAAATATATTTGATAGGAATTTATTATATTTCAATATATACATTTTGTTAATTAAGCTATTTTTCAAAACCAGCACACCAGTAAAAAGTTATCGAAGTTAGAAGAAAACTTAAAATTAATTGAGCGGTACTCGGTGTTCGGGGCACACGGTCTTGCGCAAGTGCAAATTGAGAGAATAATTGGGTACAAATATTTTACAACTGCACCTGCGCAAGACCTTTAGCATCGAACACTGAATACTGGTATTATTATTATTATAGTTTTATTTCTTAGCATAATTTATGTTTTTTGTTTATCAATTCTATTATTGAAATATCCTTCTAGATACGTTCATTGTTATAAGTCAAATGGTATTGTGGAAGGTCGCGAACACACCTGCTTATCGGGATCATACTTTCACATACAACAGAAAAAATGTGTCTTCAATAAACCCACATACTGCATGCCATCGCATTCCTAGAATATGTTTTTGCTCAATTCACAAACCATGTTAATTGGTAAATTGATAAAGGGTGTCTTAGAAAGAATGCACTTTTTAATTTCGAATGAGTTGCTATTTTTTTTGTTGGATTGTAAAAAAGACTTGTTCCGTTTAAGTATGAAAAAAAAATATCTGTCAAATGGCACTCGCAGATCTGTGAAATTTTCCATGACCCGTTGGATAATAGATTCGACTTCAGTAACTGTTTCGGGGTTCCTTGCATAAACCCGTGATTTTACAAATTAAAAAAAAAAATAAATAAATAGCACGGGCTTAAATCGCAAGATCTTGTTGGCCAGTTGATATGAGAATGTCCTGATATAATTTTTTCTGCAAATTTTTGCTGCAATAAACCTATGGTTTCATGCCCGGTGCAGGGGGAGGTGTCGTCTTATTGAAATCACATGCGCTTCAGTTGAGGTCACAAGAACTCAATTTCGGCCTAAATTGCAAAAAAAAGTAAACACGTCATAAATTTAAGCGGCATGGCCACACATCAAACTGACGCTTCAAACTCTGCTTTTCTTTGATAGTGTTAGTGAAAAAACCTCACACGTATGGTTTGATGTGAGTTTGAAGAATATCAAAACAATTTAGATTTTCACTGCCAAACCAACACATACCCAAGTTTGAAGCATTAGTTTGATGTGTGTGGCCATGCCGTTTTAAAGATCTTTTGCCAAAATTCTCTGAGTTGTGCTCCATAAAATTTAAAGTTATTGACATGAATGGCGAATTCATGTTTTCCGGTTTTAGGCGACACCCTCGTTTACTGCAGCAATTTTTACAAGAGGCCGACATGTATGTTGACGCACAGTAGTCTGATTGACCATAACCGACTCAATTTCTCGAACTTTTTTTTTTTATTATTTTTCGAATGGTTGCCATATTAATTGCAGTTTCTCTACTGAAATTTCTTCAAAGTTTGCGAGCCGTTTCAGAGTAATTTTCCAAATTTTTGTAATCCGTTTTCATCAGGGACTGTTATGACTTTTATCAAAAAAATCAAGATATAAGAGTTATTTTTGATTTTTATAATTTTAGATAGAGAATAAGAGTTATTTTTGATATTTATTATTTTAAATGAACAATAAAAGTTATTTTTGATTTTTATATTTTTAAATGAAAAATAAAAGTTATTTTTGATTTTTATATTTTTAAATGAAAAATTAATGTTATTTTCGATTTTTATATTTTTATATCAATAATAAAAATCAATTCAAAATTCGTGACATAGGTAATATGTTTGTGTTTCCATGGCTTCGAAAATTAGCTTTAATTGTTCATTCTGTACCTGCCACTCAAGTCAGTGTAGAAAGGTCATTTTCAGCACTCAGATTAATATTGTGAGATTTGATATATAATTTATCTGAGGAACATTTAAAATCAATTATGATGGTAAAATTGAACACCTGAAAACGACCTCTTAACACTAACTTGAATGACAGCCAAAACTTATAAGCTATTTCTATGCATTCATGTTTTTATAGCTGATAATGGATAAGTCACATAATATATTATATTCATATAGAAATTTGAATGAAGCAGCATATTATAATACATACGGCATCAACAAATAAATAAGAGTTTTGAATTGATTTTTATTATTGATATAAAAATCAAAAATAACTTTTAAATTATGTATGAATTTTTGTTAGTCGAACTTTTTCTTTATGTAAATTGTTAATTTTTCAACGGGCTTAAGTTCGAATCTGCATGACTGCAAATTATTTTTTTGTTATTTTTATTAATAAATGAATTTGTTTTTAAATTCTATTTATTATTTTATATTAAGATTGGAATATTAAGAATATTTTTCATTAATCATCAAACCAGCAGAACGGATCAGTACTGATTTCGAGGCCGCTACGCGCACTTGTTCAAAGTAAATTGACAACTAAATTCAATTACTTGAACATAAATAACAAAGAAGCTTTACCTATCAGCAGCCGATGGCTCTGGAAAAAGCAAAAGAGATATTGGAATATTGGGAATATTAATCGTCAGGGTTGGGGAATTTCGTACTAACCAAAATGTAATAACTTAATAATATGAATGTGATAACTTCTCATATTCAATTTTCGTTAAAATATTGGTTAAATAGTTGATATTCCTACTGACTAGCACCACTTGCAAAAGTGGAAAAATTGAACAAAGAACGCTGATGAGATGGCGTAGCGGCCTCGAAATCAGTACTGATCCGTTCTGCTGGTTTGATGATTAATGAAAAATATTCTTAATATTCCAATCTTAATATAAAATAATAAATAGAATTTAAAAACAAATTCATTTATTAATAAAAATAACAAAAAAATAATTTGCAGTCATGCAGATTCGAACTTAAGCCCGTTGAAAAATTAACAAAAATAACTTTTATTTTTCATTTAAAAATATAAAAAATCAAAAATAACTTTTATTTTTCATTTAAAAAAATAAAAATCAAAAATAACTCTTACTTTTGATTGTTAAAATAAAAATCAAAAATTTAAAAATCATGCAATATGTTGGATGTATTTCGCCTAAAACTCATGATGGTGTAATTAAAAGTTTTCTACAATGTTCATTTATGTATGATTTATTTCTTCAAAAATTGAAGAATTTATTTCCGGTCCCTGGTTTTCATAATAATAACGACTAGTTTTTGTTCGTAAAACACAGAATTTTTATTAATAGGAATAGAAGCTGTGACACAGCTGTCAAATTTCAGAGTTGCCACTCGCACAAAAAAAAAAAAAATATTAACAATCAATGAAAAAAGTGCAATCTTACTGGGATACCCTCTATATGAAAAGACAATTTAAAACCAAATTTCTTGAAACAAAAAGTAATTACTTGTATATGTAAAATATTATTATATTATATATTTGTGGTTCTAAAATTGCCTTTCCAAATACAACGATACGATAAGGCTTGTGAATAGAGCAATTATAGTATTAAGCAAATATAAAAAAAATTGTGTGTATATAAACTTGCCTTTTATTTGATCTCTGGCTTTTATCAACTCAACAATTTGAAGGTCTAGTGGCAACACAATTAAGCGACAATGGATCGAAATAAGTTGAACCAACACATTGATAAATTTGGCCAGACCAAGTGCCAGCTGTGGTGCGAAAGCAGTAAATGTACCTAAAAGTATTTTACATATTTTTTTTAAATTAATTAAATCTATGTCCTTAAAAATATAAAAATATATTCTTTTCAATTAGATTTTTGCAATTATTATATAATAAAAATTCAAAAACAAAATTGTAATCAAAAGTCACCTTCTGCATGAGTTATCAAAATCCGTGGGCACTTGAAATCTTCTATTGGCCCGCGCAATGGAGCAAAAGTATTGGGCATAAGTTGGTACAGTTGCGGTTGTTGTCGGTGTCGAAACGGTTGATGTCGTGGTAACGGTGCCGCCCGTAGGACAAGTTGCTGTAGACTAGAGATTACAAAATGTTTAACAATTAAAAAAGTATTTCCTCTTTAATTTATTTAAAATCCTACCGTTGTTGAGCTCACACAAATTTCCTGGGAATCAATGTTGCAAACTTGATTGACAGCACAAGTGCCGGTCACTGTGGTCGATGGTGTTATTTGACCCAAACACAGGGCATACGTTCTGACACCCGTGCAAGCAAACACCAAATTCGTATCACATTTATTACAATCACTGCAAGCAGCAACCACTCCTGCTGTATTCGGCTGGCAAATAACAGGTGTCGTTGTCGAACAGACGTAGCCCGAGGGACATGTGTTGATTGCACCACTCGGCACACTGTTTATACAGAATTGATATCTTGTCTCTGACACACAAGCCATTTGATTGTCATTCAAACATTGATTACATTGCGCCCCCAAATGTCGCACATTAACCAAAATTATTGATAAAATCTACAGATGCAAAAGAACAGATGTGCTCAAGTAGATTATTGTTATTACGATTTGTGTTTATACGAGCTTAAGATTATTAATTCATTTCTTATTTACCAACCAAAACGCCAACGCAATTTTCGCCACCATGTTGCGTTTTACTTTTAAGATTTCGAACTAAAGTGTTTGGATCACGTAGCCATTTTATAGAATGAAATCGTATGCATTTCTGATCTCAGTTTTTTATCTAATCTTTAGACAGAAACTAAATAAAACTATTTGTGAAATTTTTAATGATAAAACTTTAGAATGTTTGTTATTATATAGCGAAAAATAACATTTTATTGTTTATGGTGGAAATAAAGATGGTAAATAAATAAGGAGAATTTCAGATTGCGATGTTATGTAATAAATGGGCACCCTACGGCAAAGGGCTGTACATTTGCGAAACACTTCAGTTATTTTTTATGTCTTAATATCTCGTGGTAATAAGTAATAAGCTTTTAAGTCTAGTAAACATTTATAAAAATTCTTAAGCTTTTATTGCAACAGATATTTACAGAATATTTATCTTGTACAATACGCCAATGATTTACGTCAGTACCTGCCATACGGCTTAAACTGACGGTGCTCTTAACACCGGGTGAAAAAATAAGTGTTATCAGCACCCCTCTTAGAACCCAAGATCCACACGAAGGCGACCTCGGGTCGCCCAGGTGGCAATTTCTAGACATGATTTGGTAAGTCCCATGATCTAACACCTTGCTAAAGTGCCGATCCTATCTAGATGATCTTAATTCTATTAACTACAAAAAGTCGCCCAATAGAATTTTATTTGTTGATTCACAACAATACATAGGTTTTGCTACTATCAGCCAGACCGAAGTCCAACCCTGGGGTTGAAACATCAATCCTTATCTGACAAACCTTCCACCAAGTTGGTTACCACACCCACCACGTGTACTCCCGAGGGAGACCTCACCAATATCCAGCCGCAGTAAACTGCGGGGCTTGTACTGGATCCCGTGGTACCAGTTGTAACTACCGGTAAAGTCTCGAAAGTCAAACCAGTGTAGGTTCTATAAACTTTCTATCGACTTTAGTTTATTTTCTACCCAAACTCAGGTGTCACTTCACCTGCCAATTCTTACTCAGGCTCGTAGGCGAACCTACTTCTTTTAGATTCTTATATGCACATCCGTTCCACTGTTTAAGAGATTGGGCAGTAACAAATAAGTTTTACTTGGCTACCTGCAAAAGTTATGCCTGAAAAAACAGAATAACCCCTCGAAAGCCAACCATTATAGGTTTTAACTTTCTATTGACTTTTGAACTCTTAATTAGTTCGAGGCGTCCTTAGACCTCCTTTCTTATTTTCCCCGGATCTGTGCTGGAGCGAGGCCCGACATCATAGCCAAGCTCCCCAACGGCACCCCCGGGGGAATTTATCTTCTACAGTAATTTTTCGTTTCATAAATTCGACTTCTGTCCAGAAAATAAAAGGTGAATTTTGACTGTGAGATATGGTGATTGTAGTCTGAGTCAGAAAAATATTTACAAGAAGGTTGCAAAAACACGTCCAGTACACCCCAGCACTTCCACAACAGTTGGAAATATTGGGACAGTTCGCCCCTTTTGGTTAAAGAACATCGTAGAATCAGTATTAGAAAAGATGACGAGAATGTCAGTATAGCGATTGGATGATGCCATGCAATTTTTTCCTCTTATTTCGGGCATGATGCGCGAGACAGCGAGGTTCGTTCCGAAATTGCTGAATGTTTACCAAAAAAAAATGTTCACTCTTCTCGCTTCAAAACCAACAACAGGACAGAGAAATATGAATCACAATCCATCATGGAACGCAACTTAATGGCTGTTGTCCTTTGGCAACGTGGAAAATTTTGAGTAAGGATCTTGGCTATCGTGCCTATTAGAGTTGTCAATTATTCGTCTTTCAACTGTGTTCGAATAATTCAGATATATAATTGTTTTGTTCATTTTGTGGTCCTCATTTCTATCAAAATGGACAATGAGCTGCCTTTACGGTTAATGACAAGCGCTATTAAGCCATAATGACTGAATGTTGATGTTTCCAAAAATTAATCAGCTAAACATCAAAGACATTTCGTTGCAGCAAGATGGAAACTGTGCGCTTAACAGTCGATTTATTTTAAAATCAATTCAGTGGCAACTTTATTTTCAGAAGTGGTTCTATTTACCGGCCGCGCAACTCTTGACGCATTGGAAGCTAATACTCAAGCCACCATTAACGCCATACGTTCGGAATTATTGGAAAAAGTTGGAAAAAAACTGGGCTGGGCGTATGGAGATCGTATATAAAAAATAATTCTCAGAAACTTTTTACGATATTATAATTAAAAACCTGTATTCCAACAATATATCTGTCTTGAAATATCATTTTAATTTCTCATGCAGCTAAAACAATAACACTATCGTGTGTAAACAAATATTACGTTCAATTAATTTAATATATTTTTAATGCGGTGCTTTTTTGGGCGAAATTTCTCGCTTGATTTTTTTTTGTAATTTTTAAAAACTTTGCAAAACTATTTACATCTTGCATATATACATAAAAAACCCTTTTGAATCGTATGAGCTACAACAATTTTGGCAAACGATAAGATACCTAAAAGTGTACCACAAAAAAAGGATGCATGCGGTATTCACATGTAAGATCTTGAAGCTGACCTTAATTATGGTGCAACTTTAACAATTTCCTAAAAACTTTTTGTGTCAATAAATAAAATCATCAAAATGTGTAACTTCAATTTTCCTGCAACAAAAAATTCCATCTCAAAAGAAAATTATTTTAAATTATGTATGAATTTTTGTTAGTCGAACTTTTTCTTTATGTAAATTGTTAATTTTTCAACGGGCTTAAGTTCGAATCTGCATGACTGCAAATTATTTTTTGTTATGTTTTTTATTAATAAATGAATTTGTTTTTAAATTCTATTTATTATTTTATATTAAAATTGGAATATTAAGAATATTTTCATTAATCATCAAACCAGCAGAACGGATCAGTACTGACTTCGAGGCCGCTACGCCATCTCATCAGCGTTCTTTGTTCAATTTTTCCACTTTTGCAAGTGGTGCTAGTCAGTAGGAATATCAACTATTTAACCAATATTTTAACGAAAATTGAATATGAGAAGTTCCAACATTCATATTTTCAAGTTACTACTTTTTGGTTAGTACGAAATTCCCCAACCCTGACGATTAATATTCCCAATATTCCAATATCTCTTTTGCTTTTTCGAGAGCCATCGGCTGCTGATAGGTAAAGCTTCTTTGTTATTTATGTTCAAGTAATTGAATTTAGTTGTCAATTTACTTTGAACAAGTGCGCGTGCCCCCGCACGCTGGTTTGATGATTAATGAAAATATTCTTAATATTCCAATTTTAATATAAAATAATAAATAGAATTTAAAAACAAATTCATTTATTAATAGAAAATTATTTTATTGAATTCATTTAAGATTGATAGGCTAATTGTTCGAAAATGTATTTTAAATTCGGAAAGGCACTATAAATATTCTAAGGCACTAGGGAAAGTCAACATTAGTTTTCATTATCTAACAGCAGAGCAGAACAGCAGTTTTCGAAAGCCGCCACATTTTCATCATCAGTAAGCACGTGCAATTTTTTGCATATCACCACTTATTAGGGGCCTTAGGTGAATATGATAACAGTTTTGATTTATGAAAATTTTACTAGGAAATTACATACTAGAATTGTATGAAAACAAAAACCTTGACTTAATATATGATGCTTTAAACACAATTAACAACAGCAGGCTACACGAACACCGACTACAAAAGTCGTTGGCTACAATCGCCGCCTCGTAGCCAGCTTCTCAATTATTTTTGAGACGGCAGCTACATTGTCAACATCTCATTTTAGTGGTGCCACTTTCATGTATAAAAAAGCGCTTCTACTAAATCTATTTATAAACCGACACAAAATTAATAATAAAAACACTTTATTTGCTTAGCAGCTCTTTATTGTTTTTGCATTTGTAATAACTACATTTTGATGTCCTTTTTTTGTTATGGCACTATGAAAATGAATTTATGAGTTAATTCATTTCACGTCTTTTATCGATAACGGCTATCAAGTGTATACAAAATTAGAGTTCAAATGTCGTTGCATTGACCTTTTTTCAAAATAATTGAATTTTTACTTGAAAAGTCAGTTCAAAAATTTAAAAATTTAGTAGCACTTGCAATAAATGATTAAATTTGAAAAATATGTCTAACAATAAAAAGACATTTTGGAGTACTTTGAAATGATACCCATATCGTTTATATGCGTCCTATATTCTAGCAGTTATAATCAAAAAAATAAATAAAAAAATAAATAAAAAATAAAAGCCGAGAGATCGCAAAAAAACTAAAAATTACAAAATAATTGTTATTCTTAAAAAGGCACATATGTTTTATTTTTAACAATTTTCATATGCTTAACCAGTTTGAAAATATTTTTAAAAGCTTATTTATTTAAGATGTTTCACTGTGTTGGCAGCACTAATTTATTTTTTGTCGCCTACGAAAATAGAAATTAGTTTAATTTGACTACAACCACAAAAGTAGCACGGACAACCACCTGCCGTGTAGCCATGGAAATATTCATTCCCATATAAACACATGTATTCTATTTTTGACAGGTTGTAGTCGGTAGCCTGCTGTCTTGAATGTGTTTAATACATGAGTCATGATATAAGCGCCACATATTCTCAATAACACCCAGGGTTGTAATAATCTCAATCTCTCTCTCCCTCTCTCTCTCAAATTTTATTTATTTATTTCTATCACACATAATTCTCATCCCTTGTTTTAACTGTAATTTGTAGTGTATCTTTAAGTTGGTTACTATTTAATGTTTAATTTTAATATAAATACCACTCAAATTGTGATAAAAAGCATTTATCTGTTAAACTTTCAAACAGAATATAGCAATGCAGCGCTCTTTATATCTCTATTACGTAAGTAAAAAAATATATATATTCTTTAAAAACAATTCAAATTAACAAGATCTTATGAAATTTGCAGTTTTCCATAGTAACAATTCTATGCAATCAATCCCTTCTCGTACATTCGGAATGTAACATTTGCAATGCTGCCACAAGTACAGCCTGCATTTCGACAACTGAATTTCAACAGTGTGAAAATAATGAACCATTCGGCAATGTGTACAGCTGTAATCGGGGCTACTATTGTTCCCTGCTGGGCAAATGTACGTTGATGGAAGAGTTAAGCGATTGTAAAGATTGCAAAAAATGTGATCCAAATAAAACGTTTGCATGTACGGGTACAAAAACTTTTTCATTATGTTTGGGCGGAGATACACCAACTGCAATCAGCGGCCTGTGTACCGGGGATTTAACTTGTAATGTAAACAATCCCAATATATGCGGTAATGTAAGTTGTAAAAGACGACAGTGTGCTGAGCAAACAATTATGTAAATTGTGATTTTTATTTTTTTAATTGTGTAAACTGTAGGGTACCTCCACTTGCTCTTATCGTGACGATCCCGCACCAACAACTACCACTGAAAGTACCACGACTACAACTACCACTACAACAACGCCATCGCCCGCTCAAAATCCCAACGCCTTCTGTCAACAGTACCAAAAGGAAGGTCGATATCCCGTTGGCACAAATCCCCAAACAACTTGTAGGCAGTAAGTAAAATCGGGGAGGCAAATTAACTTATTCCCTTTTTTTTAATTTTCCCGCCCCATGTCCTTTTTATTGTTGTGTTAAACCTAATTTTTCCTTAACAGATACATCAGCTGTATTAAGGCCGGCTCAAATTGGTATGGCCCCATTTATAATTGCCCGGGCGAAACATATTTTGATAGTTCGAAAAATCGATGTACCGTGGAAAAGCCAAGCACGTGTGTCGGTACAGTTGGTCGATTATTTTACCAAAATATTCTGCTGGAGTAGTCGGTGGTAATTGGAATGTGAATTAGGCCGACTTCCCAAATGTAAGTTGCAATGCATAATTTGAAAAAAAAAAAACATATGCAATGCTAAACATGTCTTAAATGCAACCTTGCGTTGCAGAGATATTTTTTGCATTTTATGGGCATTTAGAAACGTCGCTATACTTACTCACCCATTACAGATCAAATGTAATGGGTGATGCAATTTTGGCAGCTGATACTCATTAAAATGAGTTGCCAAACGATTAGAAACGTTAGACGTTGCCAGAAAGTTTACATATGCTTTTACGAAGTGTATGTGTTAGACTTGTGTCCCACCAGCTCATTCGCTCAGTTTTGACAAGAACCTTTAAATAAACCTATGTAATTTAAATGGGTTTGATCAGAGGTTTTTGTCAAAACTGAGCGAATGAGCTAGTTGGACACAAGTCTAGTATGTGTAGTAAATATGCATTGCAACTTGCGTTTAGGAAGTCGGCCTTATTTCGGAGTATTAAGTAATCAAATTGTATGAATAAATTATATTTCGGATAACAATAAATTTGGGCGAATAAATCACTTCTCTAGGAATTTATTTGCTAAGGGAAAAATTTGCCTGTGGGGATGGGAAACAAATTCGTTCATTTACAAACTCCGTGGCTTAGAACAACTTGAAGAGGGAAAGTTATAAGTCACCTGTTTTGATTTTATTGACATTGAACTTTTACACTTGCGTTCGTGCAAATTATTTAATATATAAATGAAAATTCAATTAAACAGACGTCTTCTGGCACGCGCATGCTGTGTGTAATCTGTGATTAACAACTTGTGTGTCGCAAATAGAAGAAAATATCTAGAATAAACTAATCTTTAGCGTGACAACCAGATGATAAACAACTTATTTCAAATCTCTTATCATTTACTGTCAACATCAAAGAAAAAAGTGTAAACTAATTACATTCCATTGAAACAATTGTATAATTTCCTAAGCAGTTCTGACGTAACAAACTTAGAACGATGATAACAGTTCATGCGAAGATAAATCACTTCAAGTACAATGCGAGCGTTCGAATGAATTGGTGAATAAATCTGTCTTTTGCTTAAAATCATGGCAACAAAAAATATGTCCTATTTTCTGTTTTCATTTTAAAAACTGTGCCTACTTCTGCCAAGGCTCGCTTTTGCCACAATAATTGATAATCCATTGAAGCAAATTTTTTATAACCATTTTTTTTAAATTGATATTAAATTTTTTTTTAAATTGATTTAAAATTATTTCATACATAAGAATTTTACTGTTCTGTAAAGGGCTTCCTGGCATACATATTATGTTTTCGAGTCCATTGTGCCACAATGGCCACTCATCTCTCCACAAAAAAATTGTTTTTTCCAACGAATTTTTCAATTTTCACTACATCCCGTAATTATATTTTCGTTAAGTATCTCTTGGGTTCTAATTTCTATACAATTTCTTGAGTTCTAATTTCTTTTTTGACTTCAATACCTAAATTTTGGTCCACAAATGAATTTAGCAAAATTTTACTCCAGCTGTTAAGTGATTATCAGCACACTTGTGTCCTACTAGCTCATTCGCTCAGTTTTGACAAGAACCTTTAATAAAACCTATGTAATTTAAATGGGTTTGATCAGAGGTTCTTGTCAAAACTGAGCGAATGAGCTAGTTGGACACAAGTCTAATTAACAGAGCTCTTTATGTTTGGTTCAATTTTCGGTTTGTGTCTCCGCTACTCAAATTAACATATAAGTAGCGACATAACCAACTTTCCTAGTTCTGTCACAATGCATCGCTTATGTAGGGGCCATCGCCTGAATTCTGATTCAAGGCAAAAAAATTAAAAATTATTTTTAGTAACATCTGATTTTAATATGTGTATTCACTTATATGCGAAAGTTGGCTTAAATATATTGTAATTTAAGCTGATGCTTATTTATACCCTCCAAAAACAAAAAAATTTGAGGGTACATTCACTTTGCCATTCCGTGTGTAACGCAGCGAAATATCCATCTGAGACCCCATAAAGTATATACATATATTCATGTGAGTGAGGGATAAATATGCCCACTTAACTATGTTACACGTTAATATTTTATGGTAAAAAAAAAATCTTGAAACTCCAGTGCAACCCACTGTGCGTATGCCAGTTCAACAGTCAGTTAACATCAGCAGTGCAGCAAAGTACTATTAAACTACATTCGCCTTGCGAAAACTATTCAAATAAAATCGAGTTTTATTTAAATATTTTGCATTTTGAAAACAAACTGCTTGATTTGTGCAAATCTTTCATGACGTTCCTAACGACCTTCTCATTATGTTGTGTGCCGGCTATTTTGTTGCTATTCTCTTTAGCTTCAAAACAAATTCAGATCATATAAAAACCCACAGATGCCGCTAATAAAACATCAGCCAATTGTTAACGTAGACACACGAATAACCAAACAATTCAAACAAAATGAAATTCTTCATTGTTTTTGCTGCCCTCTTTGCCGTTGCCTTGGCTGCTCATGCCGGTGATCACCATGAAGCCGAAATTGTTAAACAAGAATCTGATGTCCATCCCGAAGGCTACCATTTCGTTTCCGAGACTTCAGATGGCACCCACAGAGAGGAAGAAGGTAAATTGAAGGATATCGGCACTGAACACGAAGCCATTGTCGTGCACGGTTCGTACTCGTATGTGGATGAGAAAAGCGGCCAAAAATTCGATGTCTCATATACCGCCGATGAAAACGGTTTCCAACCACAAGGCGATCATTTGCCTCAACCCAACTACTAAGACGACTTCGTTCGATCAAGTGAATAATTGTTATATTGTTGTTTTAAAAGAATTATTTTCCCAAAAATGTTGAAATAAATGCAAACGAATTAAAAGTGAACAAATTTTTTTAGTTTCTATTACAAAAAAAAAAAAAATAAATAAAAACAAGTAAAAACGTTTTATTCGACCGGGTCGGATCTTAAATACTCTCCAAATATTTAATAAGTATAATTAAAATGTTTAACTGGGTGGGACAGAGTTCCTTTATATAATATCGTACGTCAACGTCCACTGAAGAGGGCGTGGTCCAAAAGTAGAATGCATCATGTTTTCCACAGATGGGCGTATGGGCATTGCTAGACCGTCTTAGACTTCATCACTGATCAAGAATATGTGTACTTTATGGGGTCCAATTCATTTTTGAGCATTAAATCTGTATTTTTTGGGGTCCCTCTGGCAAGGACCGTGGGGGAGACAATTTACCTTTGCTATAAGACTGTAAAACTAAATATTTCGGATAATTAAATGTAAAATTGATTATGTGAGTGAAGATAGATATGCCGAGTTAAACATGTTTTGACGTAAGCAGTTACGAAACAACGTATTTAGCTGTAAAGTTAAATATGTTATGACGTAACGAAATGGCAAACACTGAAGTTTTTTTTTATGAAAATCCATATTTAATAAATTTTTTGAGTATTTTGTGAAAATATTTACAGGTCATGGAAGGTCAATTTACAAGCCCTGAGAGTGTATGTGGTCTGGGAGGGATTTCGGCCCAAGTGGCCAAATAGGCCATGTTGGCATGCATTGGCAGTATATACAAAACGATGTATGGGATAGAAGACACTACCATAATCATTTTGTATATAAATATGTATTTTAATACATAAAACTTCAATGATTGCCCTTTCGTTACGTCATAACATATTTAACCTCACTTCGTAACTGCTTACGTCAAAACATATTTAACTTGGCATATTTAACTTCACACACTTTATATATTCTTCATCAGAGATGAAATTTTTTTTTTATCTTGGACCAGCACTCAGGGGATGACCCCTATATATGCAATGCATTGCGCCGGAACTGAAAACGAGGGGATAGTATTGAGGGGACAGATTAGGAAAGATGAGAAGATAGACAGTTTTTTTGCAGCTATTTCAACTTTTTAAGGCGATCTAGCAATGCCCATACGTCTGTCTGTGGAAAATACGACATAGTTTATTTTTAGACCCCGCCAGAACCAATGGCTCTGGAAAAAGCGAAAGAGATACATGGAATATTGGGAATATTAATCGTCAGGGTTGGGGAATTTCGTACTAACCAAAAATGTAATAACTTAAAAATATGAATGTGGGAACTTCTCATATTCAATTTTCGTTAAAATATTGGTTAAATAGTTGATATTCCTACTAACTAGCACCACTTGCAAAAGTGGAAAAATTAAACAAAGAACGCTGATGAGATGGCGTAGCGGCCTCGAAATCAGTACTGATCTGTTCTGCTGGTTTGATGATTATTGAAAATATTCTTAATATTCCAATCTTAATATAAAAAAATAATAAATAGAATTTGACCAAATTCATTTATTAATAATGATTTGCAGTCTTGCAGATTTGAACTTGAGCCCGTTGAAAAAAATTAACAATTTACATAAGAAAGTTCGACTAATAAAAATTCATACATAATTTAAGAAAAATATATAATTTTGCGACGAAGGTAATAAGTTCTCTGATTTTCCCCTGCCCTACTACTCCACTCCCTTTGACCCCTAAATGACCTTATCAAAAAAAAATATTTTTCTACACCCAACTACCCCGAAAATATAGCTTCTTTAATTTTTTTTCGATGTCTCTCCCACGGCCTTTCTCGGATTGATCCTGTATAGGGTTTTGAAACTGGGCACAGAAATGTCTTAAAGGAACTGTGAACCAGCAGGTTAAAAATTTTGAACTTATCTCAGTCCCTGTTTTTCACTTTGATATAAAATATTAATATGTGAATTGATTTTATGCTGACGGAAAGGTGTTTGTCGGTAATGCTCCTCCCAACACATTGGAAACGACCGTATTAAAATAAATTTTTTTCTTTGTTTACTTAAACCGAATACCATAAACATTTACATTTTAATAAGAATAAAAATAGGGTTTTTATTTATTAAATATTTGTAGGGTATTTAAGATGCGACCTGGTCGAATATAACGCTTTTACTTGTTATAGATTATCTGCCTGTTTTTGTAAAATGAATAAAATTTTTCTTTTGGGTATTTATATTGCAGCAACAATAAAAAAACTCAAAGTTTGTTTTTGTTTCAATATAAATACCCAAACGAAAATTATTATTATTTTTACAAAAACCGGCAGTATTAAAAAAAATTAAGTCTTCTACAAAGTCTGTTTAAATTCAATTTAAATTTTTCATGCTGCCATACGTTTACATTCTGCAACTTCGAAATTAAAAAAAAAACCTGGATGAGAAGTTAGATTTATTGCAAAAATTGTCAGTAATATTCTTGCCATTTAATTGTGTTACCATACTTTTAGCACAGTTAAATACTAAATGTAATTTTAAACCTGAAATTGTATTTAAATACATTTTCAAATTTTATGAAAATTAGATCAAAATTTAATTAAACATTCAGTGATTTATTGGACATTAAACCAGCAAAAATGTATATAGACTCATTTCTTTTACAACGCCTGTTTCAGGCATGTATGATGTTTGATGCCCCACTACAACGGGGGCATCAAACTAGTTTGCTTAAAAACTTGAATGAATGAAAACAATTTTCTTCTCCTATTATTAGGAAAAGCTTACCAGCAAATAAAAATTAATAATTTTTTATAATTTGCTAATTTATGAGGTTTACTGCCGTTGTTGTAAATAACTTTGCTTTCAGTTAAAAGGAACAAAGTTAAAACTTTTGTTTTCTTAAAAAGAAGAGATTGTTCAAATAGAAATTTCTTATTGTACACGCGCTTGCTGCTGTTTTACTTCTTATGTGACTTTCAGTTGTAGTGAACAATTATTTTATTTGCCGCCTGTAGAAATAGAAACTTAACTCTGAGCAGCAAAAATAGAATCATAAACCAAGAAAACCTTGAAACTTGATAAATAAAATTTGTGGTGGAATATTCTAGTCATATGAAAAATAAATGTAAAACATTGTTATTCTCATATATCCTCAATATATCGCATGTTGTTTTTCGTAAACACAATATGCAATAAAAATATTTATATACTAGTGATGCCCAAATGTTCGCATTCATATTCGGATTGCCGAATATTCATATAGTTGCCATCTATACGAATATTTTAAAAACGAAGTATGTATGTATATGTATTTCGAATATTGTACAAAGAAAATATATTTGTAACAAATGAGTTCAAAAAAAACATTTTTTTTTTAAAATTATTTAATTTCAATTCAAAATGGGGTCTGCTGGTAACTCAAGTAGTTAACACTAGGCTATGAACTCGTAAGTCCCGAGTTCGACTCCGCGCTCAGTTAGGAATGTCGTGTCGAATTTTTCTGATCAGCACTAGTGCCTGGTTGCATTTGTAGTTGACAGCCAGTTTCACACTATCATTTCCAAAAAGAGCAGAGTAACAACACTCTCTTTCGTTGAAGCAAAAGCTTAAAATTTTTCTCTCTAGTTATCATTCTTCATCTGTCCTCTTTAATACTATCGCCTCCGCAATACTCTATCTATTTAAGAGGCCATCCACCGAGTGCTGATCCTATTTAAAAAATGTTTTTTTTTGTTGCTTTTAATGCATTAAACACATTCACGACAGCAGGCTACCGACTACAACCTGTCAGAAATAGAATACATGTGTTTATGTGGGAATGAATATTTTCATGGCTACACGGCAGGTTGTTGTCCGTGCTACTTTTGTGGTTGTAGTCAAATTAAACTAATTTCTATTTTCATAGGCGACAATAAATAAATTAGTGCTGCCAACACAATGAAACATCTTAAAGAAATAAGCGTTTAAAAGTATTTTCAAACTGGTTAAGAATATCAAAATTGTTAAAAATGAAAAATGTAATAGACCTTTCAAGAATAAAAATTATTTTGTAAGTTTTATTTATTAATTTTTTTGCGTTCTCTCTCGGGTTTAATTAATTAATTATTTTTTATTAATTTAATTTTTTTGTAATAACTCCTAGAATATATAGAATATACGTTATGGGTATCATTTCAAAGTACTCCAAAATGTCTTTCTATTGTTAGACATATTTTTCAAATTTATTCACCTATTGCGAGTATTATTAAATATTGAAAATTTTTATCTCACTTTTCAATTAAACATTCCATTATTTTGAATACTCTAATTTTGTATACACTTGATAGCCGTTATCGATAAAAGACGTTAAGTTAGGTCACAAATGAATTAACTCATAAATTCATTTTCATAGTGCCACAACAAAAAAAGGACACCAAAATGTATTTATTACAAATGCAAAAACAATAAAGAGCTGCTAAACAAATAAAGTGTTTTTATTATTAATTTTGTTTCGGTCTATAAATAGATTTAGAATTAGCGCTTTTTTATACATGAAAGTGGCACCACTAAAATGAGATGTTGACAATGTAGCTGCCGTCTCAAAAAATAATTAAGTAGCTGACTACGAGGCGACGATTGTAGCCAACGACTTTTGTAGTCGGTGTTCGTGTAGCCTGCTGTCGTTATTGTGTTTAAAGCTTCGGCAGTTCTGCAAGTTGCATGCCTTAAATATCGTATAATCATATTATGCATAATTAAAATTGTGTCGAACTCCATCATTCGCTTATTGCAGACAAAAACCTGGAATCAAACCTATATAATTTATGTTGATTTGATCATGGGTTCTTGACTAAAATCAGCGAAATGTCTAGTGCTGTATTATAATTTATAAGCTATAGCTTAATTCACAATTTATTAAAAAATATATGTATATATATATATATATATATATATATATATATATATATATATATATACATATATATATATATATATATATATATATATATATATATTAATTTTGGTCTTTTACACAGATCTGCTGAACACATTTTGAATCTGAAATGTCAGTTCAGTCTAAACTTTTGTGATAAAACAAATTAAAATGGCTGGGGCAGGGTAGGAGAATTTTAAGTCGCTTTATTATTATATATATTTTTGTACGAACAAATAAAAACCAAAAAAGTCTTTAAATCCATTTAAATATAGAAGCAGCTCCTGGTTCACTGTGCGAACTTAAATCATAGTTTAATGTTCAAAAAAAAAAAAAAAAACTTTTTCTTGTAAAACTTCTTGTTGATTTGGATATCTTATAGCCAATAAGACACATACAATATTTTAGGATTTGCTGTAATCGAAATAAAAGAAAACATTACAGTACAATTAAATAAATAAAGAAAACCATCAACAAACAACAAACAAGAGAAATTCAAAAGAACCACTAAAATATACATTTTATTTTTATGCAAATCACTCTCAATGGCTTAAAGTAAAAGTTAATGAAATATTTCCTTCTTAATGGCGTGTTACAATGGAATCAATGAGGCAACCAGAATCTTTTCAAATAGACATTTTTCCCAACGGCTTAAGAATTCTTTTCTAATGGTTATGGCAGATTGTTTAACGATTAAATTCAAATAAATTTTCCCTTATTTGAATGAGTGTTTGCTCTTAATTCGTGGCCTGCTTTTTTGTTTCGTAAACAGATACTAATTTATTTGAGATAGATTGTAATTTATTTCAAATATTATCTCAGCTAATTTATTAAACATAATGCCTTGTTTGTTATGTGTTTAAGTATGGCCATAAGGCTGTTTCTTATACCAAATCATAAGTAGACTTCAACTTAATTCTAATATTTATATAAAAACTTCTGTGCTTATATATATAGACTTATACAAAAACTAATTGAGAATTACACAAGCATAAGCATAAGTTTTGAAATTATATAAAGCACAACAAGCAAATTTTAATCGAAGTTTGTGCTAAAGTCTTTATAGTTTTAAGGTTTTACCATTTTTTTTTTTTTGATTAAGATAAGAATCTTAAAAAGGAAAACATGAACTTCGATTTATATTTGTCGAAGTTATTAATTTTATTACTAACATAAGCATTTTTTATTCAGACTCAAGTTCTAATCTGCAACCTGCAAATAATTAAAAAAAATTTTTTTTTTAATTGAAATTATTTTTTTTAAAAAGCATAATTTTTACAATATTTTTGAAATCGAAATCAGTACCGTTCCTGCTATTTTGATGATAGCAAACAATATCTATATATTCCGTTTTTAATAAAATAATTTGAATAAAAAAAATAGTATTTGGACGCGAGATTTGAACTTGAGTCTGCACACAATTTTTTGTCTTAATAATAAAATTAATAAGTTCGAACAATAAAAATTTACATTCATGTTTTTCTTTTGTATATGTAAGTAAGATGAAAAAAATAATTAAACCTATGAAAATTAACTCCAATTAAAATTTATAGGCTACTTGTTCGAAAATTTACTTTAAATTCAGAAAGAGATGATAAAAATCCCAAAGGCCGAAAGTAGAGTCAACGTCAGTTTTTAATTTTTCAGCTTACACAGAAGAGAAGAACAGCAGTTTTCGAAAGCCGCTACACTTTCATCAGCAGTACTCATGTGTATTTTGTTTTTAGTTTACTTAGGCTATAAATCGGGTAATCGGTTAAATTAACCGGTTTACCGTTAGCTAAAAATAATCAAATATTTTAATTAATCAAACAGTTCACAGAGTAGTAATTAGTCGGTTAACCGATTAAATAACCTAATAGATACCCGAATTTGATCGTCAGATTTATTACGTTTTTTTTTTTCAAAATCGATTGAGAAAAAGGGCATTTAGTTAGACAAATTTTTTAGTTTGCTCTGCTTCAAATGAAAAGAGCCAGACTTTTGATAAACTTTGAACGATAGCACAGGTCAAGTTCGTAAACGGGCTGAATCGACCCAGAGGGGCAGAAGTTCCTCTAAGATGAACTAAACCAACCTTTAAAAAACATAATTTTTAATTTTCATACCCCCAAAAAAAGAATTGAAAGGAATATTCATTTTGTCATTCGTTGCGTAACGCAGTGAAATATCCATCTGAGACTCCATAAAGTATATATATATATATTCTTGATCAGTGATGAAATCTAAGACGATCTGAGAATGTCCATCCGTCCGTTCGTCTGTGGAAATCATGATTCAGTCCAAACGAAAAGAGCCATACTCTTAAAATTTGGTATAAATATATCTTGAAGGATAGCACAGCTTAAGTTCGGAGATGGGCTAAATCGGGCAAGAGGGAAAAAGTTCCCCTAAGAAGAACTAAACCAACCTCTAAAAAACAACATGATTTTTAAAGTTTTTTTTTTGTACTTTTGTTAAGCAAATTATATATTTTTATGTCAGAGAAGGTCCACCGCGTTAAACTTGAGGCCATAAAATAAATAAAAAAATAGTTTTTGGACCCCGCCCTCTTTAGTGGGAGTTATTATATGCAAAAATAGTCTAAAAATTTAACAAATTGTATTACTTAAGCCTGCATTCCTTAAAAATAACATTTTTAGGCTTTAGTGACGAAGCTGAGACATAACCCGGTACTACTCTGCCCTAACCCCTTCTCCCCCTTTGCCCCTTGAATGACCCTATAAAAATTTATTTTTTTTGTTAAATTTTGTATTTAATTATCCTAAACATTTGTTTTTAGAGTTTCATGACAAAGGTGAAATGTCTTCCCCACAGCCCTTGCCAGAGAGACCCCGACAAAATACAGTTTTAATACCCTCCAAAAAGAATTGGACCCCATAAAATATATACATATTCTTGATCTGTGATAAAGTCTAAGACGATTTAGCAATGCGCATATGTTCGTCTGTGGAAAACATGATGAAGTCTGTTTTTGAACCCCGCCCCCTTTACTGGGCGTTGATATAACATATTATATAAAAAACATAGTGTAAATATTGAACAATTTGTATTCCTTAAGCCTATAAAAAGCTGAGATATTCTCTGATCTTGCAGAGGTAAAACGTCTCCCCTACGGCCCTTCCCGCTATTACTCTGTCAAAATAGAGATTAGGTACAGAGATGTCTTCAAGGAACTCTGTCGTAGTAAGTTAAACATTTTAAATTTACTTACTAAATATTTGGAGAGTATTTACGATTCGATACGGTCGAATATAACGTTTTTACTTCTCTTTCTTAATTACCCCAAAAATTTACATTTTAAGTTTTTTCGCCCATGGAGCTTCCTGGAGTCACCCTGTCAAAATAAAACTTTAAAATTGGGCACAGAAATTTCCTAAAGGAACTCTAATCCAGCAGGTTAAACTTTTTAAATGTATTTACTCAATATTTGGAGGATTCGAATTTAAATTAATCTGTAAAGTCATTGTCTTTGGCCTCGGTGTGCAATTTTTATAATTAGCAAGCAAATTATGACAATAATTTGCTATTGGCTGAAGTAGTAGAACACGAGACTATGAAGCGGAGGGTCCTGAGTTCGAGCCCGCGCAGAGTCATGAAATATTGTGTTGAATTCTTCTGATCAGCATTAGTGCTTGGTTGTGTTAGTTGTTGCCAGCCTGTTTCAATGATGAAGGCATAGTCACTGGTCACTGAACATAATTGGCAGCGACTGACACTATCATGTACTAAAAAGCAGAGTAACAGCACTCACCTTCGTCGGCCCTGTAGCAAAAATTAGCCGGCGAAGTAAAAGGTTGAAATAGCTACAAAAAAACTGTCTATCTTCTCATCTTTCCTAATCTGTCCCCTCAATACTATGCCCTCGTTTCTAGTTCCAGCGCAATGCACTGCATATGTAGGGGCCATCCCCTGAGTGCCGGTCCAAGATAAAAAAAAAATACAATAAAAACAATTTTTAGCCTTGTTCACCTTTGATGCTGACAAAAAAAAGAGAAAAGTTGTATTAAAACAGCAACAACGACTATGCCGTTCATGGATGATGTTTCTCTTTAAAATAATACTCATGTTAACACCCACGTACCATCCAATCTTTTCAAATTAAAGTTTCTGATTTCATACCAGCAAATTAAAACATAAACATGTCAATAAATAATTAATCGAAAATGCCCAATTAGCATTAATAGATAATTAGTGTCTAATAGCAAATGTCTGGTATTGAAAAATCAAACAAATGCCTACAGCGTGACTAAAGAACAAGAAAAAAAGTGCCGGGCCGACTACATGCGGCGTTGGGTAACAATAACAACCAGCAAACGTTTACAATATGAAAATGAATGCAAATGATACAATTAACGATAATTTATTAATTTATACAAAAAATACTCTGAAATATCCACAGATGTTTAATCAATTGTTATGAAATTATAATAATCAAGCAATTACGGCAGTCGATATTGATAGACATTTCGCTTTCAATTGTATTGAAATGTCTGTCCATCGATGTCGAAACCGGTAATTTGGGCTGATGTTTTAAACATTTTCGAAATACCTTCACAACTTCGAAATGTGGTTCAAAAAATCCATTTGCCATAATTTTATACACTTTTTTTCTATATCCAATGCCCAGTGCAATAGTCTGTTTTCCTATCAAAATTTTTAATCTCTATAAATCTGATTACATATAGGGTCCGCCAAATAACTTTTTTTTTTTTAAATGCTATAAAAAAAACTACTGAATATTTACTCAAATTTCTTTTTTTATTTGAAAGTACAATCCTTCCGGTTAGGTTAGGTTAGGTAAGCAGGTTGCTGGTGAAAGGAAAAAACAGACCAGTTGGCTCCAATTATTTTGATCCCTTTGTGACACCTGTATTAAAGAGGATTGAAGAGATAAGAAATGAGGAAGAAGTAGGGATAGTCGAAGTTAAGGTAAGAAGGATAGTAAAGAAGAAGATGGGATACATAAACCAAGAGTTATGGTCGTGCATATACGCCCCAGGGGAGTCAGCTGCCGAACCAGCCACTGCTCCTAATAAAGAGACTCAGGTATCTCAGTCCTATCTCCGAAATGTCTCCAAAGCGTGCCTTGCCCAGAGACTGTAGGCGCTGCTCTTCCAGAGCAGGATAGAAACAGAGGAGGTGTGCAATGCTTTCCTCCTCCTCCTCATTATTGCAACTAAAGCAGTAGTCGTTATAGGGGAGCCCCATGCGCCTGGCATGGATCCCAAAGGTGCAGTGACCAGTAAGTGTGGCCACTATATTGCGTAGATGACCGCTTGCGAAGTTCAAAAGGTCCTTCGTCCTCCTAGAGTCTAGGCGGGACCATAAGACCCTTGATATCTCGCAAGTGGATTCTCTGAACCACCTGTCCTGAGCCAATTCGAATAGGCTCAAAACAAAAACTTTAATTCCGGTTAATAATGGAAAATAATTTCACTCAAATGGCTGCCTCTGCTGGCCATGCAGTAGCCTACACGATCGGTGCAATATTTAAGCACATTATCGATTGTGTGCAGCTGTATTTCACCAATGACTTCGCGAATATTGCCCTTTAAAGCGTCAATTGTCTCTGGCTTGTCAGCGTAACACTTTTCTTTGACGGCACCCCACAAATAACAGTCCAACGGTGTCAAATCGCAGCCCCGAGGTGGCCAAACGACATCAGCTCTGCGGCTGATAATGCGAGCTTCAAAAGCAGGGCGCAAAACATCGAGTGTAGCCTCGGCTGTGTGGCACGTAGCGCCGTCCTGTTGAAACCAAATGTTGCCAATATCCTCCTCTTCAATTTTTGTGAACAAAAATTCGTTCAACATGGCCCGATAACGATCGCCATTGACTGTAACGGCCACTCCTTGCTCATTTTCGAAGAAAAATGGCCCAATTATGCCTCTGGACCAAAATCCGCACCAAACAGTGACTCGTTTTGGGTGCGTCGGCTTTTCAATGTATGCGTGCGGGTTTTCTGTGCCCCAATGCGACAATTTTGCTTGTTTACATACCCGCCAAGATCAAAATGAGCTTCATCTGAAAAGATGATTTTTTTGGCAAAATCGGCATCTTCTGTAAATCGATCGCGGGCCCACTTAGCGAAGCGAAAACGCATTGGCTGGTCAACCATATTCGTTCAGCGGAAGGATAAAACTAATTATCTGTCAAATCAGACATGAGCTAAGTTTTACCATTCACGAAATAAGCACCAATTGCAAAAAAAAAACGTTAGATGGCGGACCCTATATTTATTTCATTAGGTTTTATTCAATTCCCTCTTTGTTTGCAGCAAAAATATTAGTGACATTTATCAACACAAATCATACAATCCTACAACATGCACACCACCTATTATCATCTCGTACTACCGTACAACAACTATTTGTACCGCACACCCTTGTGTAAAACGTAAAAAAAAGAATCATTTGGCATTAAACCGTTTCAAATGCTATTATAGCAGGCGAGCTTTACATATTCTCCTACAACTGCTGTTTGTGATAAATAAAAGTCTTAATTGGCGGAAACTTTAATAATAAATCACAAACAGCGAAAACGAAACAAATTACAGCAGCGACAACCGAACGCTATTGCATGTGGAGCAAATAAATTTGCGCAACACAAGTAAAATTTTGCCGTGTTTTTCGATACCCTTCACTATGCGGTTGCAGCCGCTGCACATGAGATGTACATGTGTGAAGTTAAATTTCGAAATTTATAACCCTAGACACAAACCTTAACAGAGCTCTGTTAGCATGTTAACATAGCGCTGTTAAGCATGAAAAATCCGTGTGTTTGTATTCCAAATGGAATACTGGCCACATTTCAGGACCAACCTTGAACAAAATTAACGAAACAGACAACCAAGTCCAAAGTAAAGAGCTGGTCCTACAAAAAAAGAGAAAAATAAAAAAAAACAAGAAGTCGCAACTTTAGTCGATTTATTGGAAAATATATTTGGCGACATCTTTATTTCCAGAAGTGGTTGTCTGGCACCCTCGTCCGTGCGATTTAACCTCTCTGCTTTACTTTCTATTAGACTTGTGTCCAACTAGCTCATTCGCGGGGTCGTGTTAAGTTGTTGGCTTATGCCGGCAAACTAGCAACACTGGCAGCTCCATACGGGGGAAATTTTTTCCAAAATGTAGTAAAAATTTAACTCATCTCTGTAAGTTGTAGGCGCAAATTATATATAAAAAATTGTAGGTTAGGTTAGGTTAGAAGGGTTGCCCGCATAAAAGGCCCAGGGGACTATACCCTACACAATATTTACAAAACGAGGTACTGCTTCCTGAGAACCACCTAGAACTTCTCACAAAATTCGCCAGGGCAGCCAGGGGTGCATCCCTTAGGCAGTCCAGATCTCGCAGGAAACGACAGCCTAGATGTCTAACCCTACGCTCTTGCAGGGCCGGACAGTCACAATGCTGTACTGAATCTTCTTCTCCTTCTTCTTCGAAACAGCTCCTGCAGCGACCATCGACATCCTCGTACTGATTTTCCTCAGTGAGCCGACGAAAATCGGTACTTTGCGCCGATAGTGTGATCTTAGCTTTAGATACAGACCAAGGATTGTAATATTAAATACGTCGATGCGTCAGCATGCGTCAAATGGGTGTTAAGAATGTTAACATCAACTCTAAAGGCGGATTCACCCATGTTGTCCGAACAAAATTTTTGTCCGGACAAAATTTTTTACTGAGAATTTTCTGCAGCACGATTCACTCATTTCGAAAAATTTGTCCGGAAAATTAAAGTTGCCATACATATAAAAAATGAGTTTTGCAAAATGGTAGTACTGCAACGATTTTTTATGTTTTGCTTTGTTTTCTTGATATTTTCGATATTTGGATATTACATATTTTAAATTATTTTTCAAGAATTTGTGATAATAATGGATGAGAAAAGAAAATTGCTGTTCCTTATGGCTATTGAATTGCATAAAGCATTGTTATTAGCAAAGTACATATACAAAAAAAAACAAATAGATAATATTATTTCTCATAATTTATATTTTTAATCTCGTACACAATTTAATATATCAAACACAAAATGACACCTCAACTTTGTGTGAAAAAGTTTAACCTATTGGCAACTCAGTTTAATTTTGTCCGGACAAAATATAAAATTAAACCAATTCAAGCTGAGAGTTCAAGGCGAATTCATACCAGGTGGCCTTAGTTCAGAAATTGGTGATCAGCTGTTACTAAGGCAAAATTATTGAAATGTCAAATTGAACTGTTTTTGTGTGCGGCCATTGTTTTTTCCAAAGCATTTTATTTGACAGTTCAATAAATTTTACACAGAGTTGCATAAATGAGTCCACCTTGTATGAATTCGCCTTGTGAGAGTTCTTCGTGAAAAATATTTTCTCTCTCTCAAGAAGAGAGACATCAAACTACATATAAAAGAAATTTTGTCCGGACAAAAATTTTGTTCGGACAACCTGACTGAATCCGCCTTAATGCCCCTGATCCAATTGAGATATATTTACAAGGTGTTTTGCGAAAGATTTGCAGAAGCAACAAAAAATATGAAACGAACTTTTAGGGTACTTTTAATTCGTCAATAGTGCAATTTTGTTCATTCTATTACAAATTGTACGTACAATGATCGGCGGCGCAATAAGTAAACACACAAATGATTTCTATTATTTTATACAAGTCAGGCCTACCGACCGCTTAACTAATATAAAAAGGTCAATGTCAAGTTCAGAATAATAATCATCATCATCAGTGTAAATGAAATGTTTGTAATTTAAAGATATTTCACAACTAAAGAGATGCTAAACAAACACAAGATTAGCGAAATATTAAATATGTAACTGGCCGAAGGCATTTGGAATCTGGACGTTGTAAAACAAACGAATACGAGACATTTGAATTTATGAATAGCAATCATATTATAGTTGCTAATTGGTTGATTTAAATTTAAACAATTTGCGGTAATTGCACTCACAATAATGTTTTCGAAAATTATTATGAATCCGGAAAGCATATTTTCTATCTGTCAGTTGAAAAAGACGACATAACGTACGACGCATTCTATGCACTGAAAAATATTTTTATTTTACTTTTAATTTTTCATGAAAAAGCGGTCATTACATTTCCATTACAGTCATTAAATTGAAATGTTCTTTAATGCTTTGAACTATTCATTTTCATATCATGTTAAACACAATTGTCACTTTGTTAATTTAGATTTAATGAATCTACTACGAGTACCTATAGCATAAAGACTTAATAATTGCATGTTACAAAAGTTATTATGTTCTGTTAGACAGTAATTTTATTAAAATTGTTTTGCCATATTTAATGCTTTAATTGGAAATTTGTACTTAAAAAACACTAAACATTTTATCACGCACTAAAAATTATAACAAAAAATATAAAATTTTATATTGTTGTAAAATTTATTTAGTTGTGGTTTTAGCTGTCTATTTTCATATACCAAAAATAAATTTAAATTTTCCAGCTCTGGAATCGTATTTTGCAGATTTTCAATACCAATTTTTTTTTAGGTGTAGGACCAGCACTCATGGGATGTCCCCTATATATGCAATGTATTGCGCTGGAACTGAAAACGAGGGGACATATTAGGAAAGATGAGAAGATAGACAGTTTTTTTTTTTTTTTTTTTTTTTTTTAGCTATTTCAACCTTTTTTACTGCGCCGGCTAGTTTTTGCTACAGGGCCGACGAAGGTGGGTGCTGCTACTCTGCTTTTTAGTACATGATTGGGTCAGTCGCTGCCAGTAATTGTCCAGTGATCAGTACTATGCCTTCATCACTGAAAACAGGCTGGCAACAACTAACACAACCACGCACTAATGCTGGGATCAGAAGAATTCAACACAATATTTCATAACTCAGCGGGGGCTCGAACTCAGGACTCTCCGCTTCATAGTCTCGTGTTCTACTACTATCACTAAAATGAATTATCAGCCCGTATGTTAAGATCAAGTGACAGAGTGAAAAATAGCAGTTTTGCTAGTTAAGATTATGAAACTGAATCGCTGTGGTAATTCCCAAATTTTGAAACTCTGAACAGTGTTGCCAAATTGGTGAAAATTATGTTACTAGATTTTCTACAAATTTATCGCACCTTATGATTCGAATGCTAGGTTACTAATTGACAGGGGTGTTTAGGGTAGGGTCGGTATCTTCGTCGACAGCCAGACAGCACTCCTGTCTCTGAGGTCGTTCACTACTTCGTCTACCTTGGTAACTCAATGCAGGGAGCTTCTATCCAGATTGGGATATCAGACTGACACAACCCTCATCTGGTGGGTTCCCGCACATTGTAACTTCCCTGGAAACGAATGGGCGGACGAGCTAGCTAGGGCTGGATCTGCTATGGACGTCTCCACCGCTGTATCGGTAGCCAGAGCCATTACCGGCAGAAGGCTGCAGACAGATGGCGCAAGCTGGACACGTGTAGGGTGGCCAGAAGTATGTGGCCCTGCTACAACGACAGGAGGACAGCACAGCTGATCAACAGGAACCGTAGGGACATCTCAACACTCGTCGCAGTAGTAACGGGGCACTGGGCAATAGGCAGACATGCTGGTAGGATATGTCTCTCCTATAGTGCATTCTGTCGCATTATAGGATTCTGTCGCTGCCGGGATCAGGGCAAGGAAAAAACAGTTTATCACTTCCTTTGTGAATGCCCGGTATTGGACCATACGAGTTACAGAATCTTAGGCAACAGTAGAATATCCGACCTTTCGGAGCTATCAGGTATAGGTCTAGGTGACCTTATTAGATTCCTCTATGCGACAGGTTGGACCTAGCATCCATCATCGTATCCGGGATCTGGATTCGGTTCTACATAGGTTGACGAGATATTAGATATCCTACTTGAATGCTTGTGGGTTACAGGCAGCCACGTATACCAACCAACCAACCATGATTCGAATTCTTTTTTCGTTGGTGAAAAAAAACAAAAAACAAAAATAATAAAAATTGTCCTCAAGAAAAACTCACTTGGCAAATTGTGTGCCTGTTCCATTGTCTATAGGGGTAATGCCGTATAATATTTTTCACTATTTCCTGCGGAAATGTGTGTGCATATAAAAACCAGATTAAATTGTTTGTTTATTTATTTGTAATGGAAATGGTGTGCTTTATGGAATGAATTGAAAAAAAATATCTTAAGCATTACGACGAGTAATTGTCCAAACCACTTGAAGTGTTGCAAAATTTTAAGAACGTCCCGAATTTATTACCTCTTATCGTTTTTGACAATCATTTCTTATTTATCTATTTCAGTTATTTCTTTCGTTCATTTATTCAAAACCAAGAACAGAATTTCAAATTGTATTAAATGAAATGAATGTATTTCAGTTCAGTATCTGTCTTGTATCTCTTAATAACATTTTTGTTAAACAACAAAATCTGCTTGAGTTAAAGTTAAAAATTTTTTTTGGATACAAAGAAAAATGTAGAAAAAGTCACAAACAAAGTTCGTGTGAAAATGACTTGTTATTAGTCCATTAGAGTTTTGTTTGGTCAGCCATGAGAAAGAAGAAGGAACAAACAGTACGAGCGAGCAATTTGCCTAATGTGTTAGAATTTTTGAAAAATTCACTGAGTGTGTGTGTGTGTGTGTGTGTGTGTGTGCGTGTTTGCGGTTGTGTAACAATGTGTGTTCTTTAACACATTTATACAATTTCTGTGATATTTACAGCAGGAAATGTTTATAAAAACTTTTAACAAACAAAAATACACGCAATTAGATACGTGACCACAATGCAGCAAGCAAACAAACACTTTAGCCAATAATAATAAGTACAGGTTGTCCAGGAAGATTCTACACTTTAGAGAGAAATATAAACTAATTCCAAAAAGTAAATGATTTGGAAAATGACTGGTAGCAGTTTATCGGCTTCAATTCATTATGGTTGAATCCTGAATTGAATGTGTTCTACGTGTTATTTCCCGGGACTCGCGCCCTATGAATTGACTGGAAAATCACTAACTTTTATTCCTTTCCGATAATTTTATAAGGTAATACTGGGGATTAAAAACATATAAACTGTTTGTATCGGGTGTCTTTTTAAATACACGAAAACCTAAAGTGCTAATACTTACAAAGCAGAAATATTGTTGGAATGATATTTCTTAAATTATGAATTAATAAATAATTTCTCCGAATTTAGTTACATAAAAGATTCGATCAATAAAATTGTTGACTATCTTTTTCAATAAATCTATCTGGCCGCATGACGTCAAAGTGGCCTGAGTGTTGGATTGCACTGCTTCAACTCAAAAGAGACCCAAAAGAAGTGGTTCAAAGGCATTACATCGCACGAACGAAGAGGCCCGTGAACAGGACCACTTCTGACAGTGAAGTTTCACGAAATTGATTTTACCCTGAATTGACTGTTAAACACCCTGTATCTCTTTCAGACCGTGATGCATCGATTGTGCGTGTAGGTTTTGGTTTCAATATTTTTGCTTCTGTTAGCCCAATGTGAAATAGATTGGCATGCATCGATTGTTCATTGATTTTGCGTGTCCTGAAAATCCTTGAAGGATTTAAAAATTATAAAACTAAATTGTTGATTATATTTTCATACACTGTAGAGACCAAGAATGATAAAATAAAGATTACGCCAACAAGCTGAAATAAAAATACTTTTCTGCTCATGATGGAACTCTGACGTCACTCAACATGTGTTCTGATTGGCTAATAAAATTCAGCTGGAGAACTATTATGTTATTGTAAAAACAGGACAGTGGGGCAAATTGCGATTTTTCAAATTAAATTTGTTTGATAATAAACAATTTTAAAAAATTATTTTATTTTCCAGGTTTTTTTATTTGAAATTGTTATTTTATATAAATATTGAACCCAATTGCTAATTATTTTTCTTTTTTCCCCATTCAAAACAAATTTTTTTGCTTGTAATATATCAGCCATAACTCCCTTTGAGCTTCATCTCTTGGAAAACTATAAAATGACACAGCTTTTTGAAAACAAGAAAAATATTACATTTTAACACAATTATTTCTCACTTGTTTTTTTGCTGTTGCTTTGTTTCCAATTGCCCACTGCACATTTCATGATTGCTCTTTTTGTTCTCTTTTCTCTTTAATTTATGTTGTTTGTTTACAGTTTATGAGCCTTAAAAATCAAGTTTTAATAAGTTTTTTACACTTTAAGTTATTTAATAATTATTTTAATATATTTATTTTAAATTATAACACAATTTATTATAATATATAACACAAAACTTGCACTTTCATAAATCCGATTTCATTTGCTTGTTGGAAATCTCTCTGAGTAAATTGGAAATCTCTCTGCGTAAATTGTGTGAAGAGTTGCCAAATATAGCATAAAATATTAATTTTGTACGAGAAAGTATTAGTTTTGCATATAATAAAAATTTGGCAATCTCTTCGAGGGAACAAATACGTCATCAAACGGTAAATCATGTGCAAGGCGTAATCTTTATTTTATCATTTTTGGTAGAGACCACATATTCCAAAAGGTTAAAAAAAATCTAATTCCTAGTAGCCAGGTCTGAAAGGGGTTTGGCAAGTTGAGGCTGCTGTTGACTGAAGTAGTTAACACGAGACTAAAAAAGCGGAGGGTCTAGAATTCGAATCCGCTTTCAGTCATGAATATTGTATCGAATTATTCTAATCAGGTTTAGTACGTGGTTGTGTTAGTTGTTGTCGGAATGTTTCAGTGACGAAGGCAAAACTGAAAATAACTAGTAGCGACTGAAAATAACTAGTAGCGACTGACACAATCATGAAAGAGCAGAGGAACAGCGGTCTCCTTCGTCGGCCTTGTAGCAAAAACATTAGCCGGCGAAGTAAAAAGTGGAAATAGCTACAAAGAATTCTCTATCTTCTCATCTATCTTTATCTGTCCTCGCAACACAATTTCCTCAATTCTACTTCCGGCGCAATGTACAGCATATGTAGCGGTCATACCCGGAGTGCTTTTCCGAATAAAAAAAAAGTTACTCCGTCAATCGTTCAATGATGTTAAGTTTAAAAATTTATTTTTATTAATAAAAATTCAGTCATCATGACTGTAAAACTGAAATTTATGAATAAATAAATCGTTCATCAGTAAAATTCTCATCCACTCTTTGTTTTGAACAGACCCGCAAAAGCGAATATATTTTATATCAAATAAACAAGATAAACTTTATTATATTACTATATGTGAGTGCATAAAAGCGATAAAAACAAATGAATTCGAATAAATTGTAGTTAATTTCATCATTTGGTTAGGTCAATTAAGACTAGTCAGCAGTGACCGATATATAAATCAAGGATGACCGGTTAGCAGAAACCGGTATAACCATTAGTTTCTTCATATTAACTTTAGTAAAATGGTAGAAAAATTTTTTCTTAATACCTTAAGAACTATTTCCATCAGCAATGACCGTTAGTGTTATTGTAGGGTCTAAAGAATATTTCTGCAAAGCTCAAGCCACATCTTAAGAATTCTAACCACCCCTAATTTCAACTGGAGTAGTGTTAAAAAAAATGAAAAAAATTAAAAACATATAAAATATTAAACAACAAGTACATGACAAGAAACTCAAACAAGTACCAGTGACAGCAACAATATCACGTTCAACAACAACAAAAACAGACAGAACAGAAAAAAACGGAATCAAACATGCTCAGGATAAAAGAGGGGTTTTCTTTACTAGATATGTATGTTTATCTGAGTATGGCTACCGGAAATGAGGTTACAAATACTACAATAAAAATAAGACTGCATAAAACGGGACTATAATAATAAAAACAGCAGCAATAACACACTCATACATATAAAATACGAGTATTTAATTTAGGACACGTAAAACAAGGACAAACAACATGTTGATTTATTTTCATACTTTATTTTATATAATTTTTTCGCTTTAGTGAAAGCAAAAAACGAAACAAAAATGCAGCGCACAGAAGAGCTCACACATACAAAGAGCCATATGCATACAAGGAGTTATTGTGTGTGTGTGTGTGCATTTGCAAAAACATAACAAGTTCATATGTAAAGCAAGGACACGGATCCTTGCTGTTTCTGCACGCATTTAAAAATGTGCGATAGTTTAAGAGTTTTTTTTTCTTTTTGGCGCGGGCAGAGGCCATATTGTGGTTGTCCACAATTTCAACAAATTATGTAGCATCTAATTTGTTTGTGTTTGTTTAAAAACTGTTTTACATGTTTACAAATTGAGTTGCAAAGGTGATTATGTACTATTTATTTATATTTGTATTTTATTCTTTCACTGCTTGGGTGCTAACAAGCAAAGTAGGAAACATTTTTTGTCGTTACTGATGTTACTGTAAATGTCGGTCAAAATGTTTGCCAACGTACACTCGAAGCCTAGAATAAACAGTTTTTTTTTTGTCTGGGACGAGTCTAAAAACTTTTACAATATCTTCAATAATTTTATTTATTATTTAGGGAGTAATTTTGTGAGGTAATTCAACAGAATTTCGACATGTCTTCTGAATAGCAAATAAATTTAAATTAAATCTTATTATTTTCTGTAAGTTATTTTGGAAACGTGATAAATCTAACCATACAATCATCAATCTCAGATATTTATTTAAATGTTTTGCATAAATTTGCAATAAAATTTATTGTAGAAGTGCTTGGGTTTTTATACCCAACAAAAAAGAATTGGAGGGCACATTCACTTTCTCATTTTGTGTGTAACGCAGCGAAATATCACTCTAAGAAACCCATAAAGTGTATATATTAGACTTGTGTCCAACTAGCTCATTCGCTCAGTTTTGACAAGAACCTCTGATCAAACCTATATAATTTAAATGGGTTTGATCAGAGGTTCTTGTCAAAACTGAGCGAATTAGCTAGTTGGACCCAAGTCTAGTATATATTTTAGGTCAGTGATAAAATCTAAGACGATCTTGCCACATCTGTCTGTCCGTCAGTGGAAACCACGATACAGTTCAAACGATAAGAGCCAGACCCTTGAAATTTGATGCAGATAAATTTACCCATGTGAAGTTAAATTTCGAAATTTATAACCCTAGACACAAACCAAGTACTTTAACAGAACTCTGTTAGCATGTTAACATAGCACTGTTAAGCATGGAGAATCCTATTGTTTGTATTCCAAATGGAATTCTGGCCACATTTCTGGACCAACCTTAAAAGAAATTAAGGGAACAGACAATCAGATCCATAGCTTTCATAATATATTAATACTTTGGTATAGCTATGCCGATAAGCTTTGATTTTTTGTATACAAAAAATTTAAAATTCTAGAGAGGAGAAGCCAGGATCCTGGGAAAACAGAAGTATGGATTTTTAACAGAGAAATTTCATTCTTAACAGCGCTATGTTAAAATGCTAACAGAGCTCTGTTAACGTACTTGGTTTGGGTCTAGGGTTATAAATTTAGAAATTTAACTTTACACACCTGATAAATTTTGGAGGATAGGATAGTTTGAAAATGGGCTGAATCGGACCAGGGGGGGAAAAAGTTCTCCTAAGATGAACTAAACCAACCTCTAAAAAACAACATCATTTTTAAAATTTTTTTTTATATCAAAGAAGGCTAAAAAATTCCTTTTTGGACCCCCGCCCCCTTTAGTGGGCGTTGAATTAACATATCACATGGAAAATTAATGTAGATATTTAACAAACTGGATATCTTAAGCCTGCGTTCGTTAAAAATAAATTTTTTTGCTTTTATGACGAAATTGAGGTGTTCTAAGGTCTTCCCCTGGCCGAATATATTTTTTCTAATAGAAACCGATCCTCTTCGATATGTCCAATAATTTAAAACTAAGTCGAAGTAATAAAAAAATAAAATAAAATAATTTGAACGAAAGGGGTTACGCATGTAAGCATGTTAAGAGGTATGGTTTGTGTCTCCACTAAATTCATTCACTTCCCTCTAAAAATGCTTCGTAATTCTAAAAAATTTTTTTAAATAATTTTCAATAGATTCGATATGTTACAATCATATTATGTTTCGTATTTAGTTAATAAAAAGTGCAAAAGAGGTGACCCTCTTTTTTTAGAAACGAAAACTGCTCTACACTTCGGTATACTGACGTATATATGTATGTGTGTATGTAGTCCTATGCATTTAGATTACACAACTATCTGCTTTTATTGCATCTGCATACCCATTAATGATCTGCTTGAAATGTTATTGAAGCTTTAAATATTTAATTGATGTTGGATGGTTTCCAGATAAATAAATAAGTTACTCTCAGCTCACGCACACTCACACACACACACACCTGCACTTACATGCATTGAAACCAAACGAAATGCAAGGTTTACAAAGAGTTTATAAAGCCTGACAAAGGGCCAGTTTACAATCTGTGCTCAATTCAGACTCCTATTTTGGTTTTTTTTAGCATTTAGACTTCGTGCTTAACGAATTCTTTTGGTATTCCCACAATTAATTTTATTTGAATTTATGATATTTAAATTACCCTCCAAATATTTAGTAAGTAAATTTAAAATGTTTAACTTGGTGGGACAGAGTTCTTTTAAGACATGTCTGTGCCCAATTTCAAATCTCTCTTTTGACAGAGTCATTCCGGCAAGGGCCTTGGGGGAGACGTTTCACATCTGAAAGATCAGAGAACATCTCAGCTTCTTATAGGCTTAAAGAATAAAAATTGTTCAATATTTACACTATTTTTGCATATAATATCGTACGTCTACGCCCACTAAAGGGGGAGGGGTCAAAAAATAGACAATATTATGTTTTTCACAGACGAACATATGGGCACTGCTAGATCATCTTAGACTTTATCACTGATCAAGAATATATATACTTTATGGGGTCCAATTCTCTTTCGAAAACTGTATTTTGGCGGGGTCACTCTGGCAAGGGCTGTAAGGGGAGACATTTCACCTTTGTCATAAAACTCTAAAAATAAATGTTTGGGATAATTAAATACAAAATTGAAAATTTTTTAAATTTTTTTTGATAGGGTCATTTAGGGGGCAAAGGGGGTAGGGCAGAGCAGTACCAGGTTACGTCTCAGCTTCTTCATTAAAGATTAAAAATGTTATTTTTAAGGAATGTAGGCTTAAGTAAAACAATTTGTTAAATTTTTATATTATTTTTGCATATAATAACGCCTACTAAAGGAGGCGGGGTCCAATTTTTATGAAGTTTTTTTTATACGAATCACTCTGTTGTCTGACAGCTGTTTTGACAGTTTAAAGTGACGTCTCTACTCAGTATTGTTTGGCAAATCATCATGAACAGGTTAACTCCAGAAGAACGCTTCCAAATCGTGGAAATTTATTTTCAAAAACAGTGTTCAATTAAAAATGTTTATAGAGCACTTCGTGAATTTTATGGTGCACATAAGCGTCCGTCTGAGACCACCATAAAGAACGTAATTACCTAATTTCGGTCTACATTCACTCTTTTGGATGCCAAGTCACCGAAAAGAATGAAAAGAGTGCGTACAGAAGAAAATATTGCTGTCGTTGAGGCCAGTGTCGAAGAAAACGGCAATTTATCGATTCGTCGTCGTGCGCAAGAAGTTGCACTTTGTCCATCGACTTTATGGAAAATTTTGCGTAAGGATTTGGGTTTGGTGCCATACAAAATTCAATTGGTGAAAGAATTAAAGCCACACGATCATCATATGCGCCGTGAATTCAGTAATTGGTCGCTTAATCAATTAGACGAAGATCCGCTTTTTTACCGCAAAATTCTCTTCAGTGATGAGGCGCATTTTTGGTTGAATGGATATGTCAACAAGCAAAATTGCCGTATTTGGAGCAAAGATCCAAATCCACACGCCGTTCAAGAATTACCAATGCATCCCGATAAATGTACTGTTTGGTGCGGTCTATGGGCTGGTGGAATCATCGGTCCTTATTTCTTTAAAAATGAGGAAGGACGACGCGTGACCGTGAATGGAAATCGATACAGAATCATGATCAATGAATTTTTGGTGCCAAAACTTCAAGATATGGATGTAAACGAAATGTGGTTTCAACAGGATGGTGCCTCTTGTCATACTGCGGGCGAAACAATGGACTTATTGAAAGAACAATTCAACGACAACATTATTTCGAGAAATGGACCGGTGAATTGGCCTCCGCGTTCGTCTGATTTGACGCCACTCGATTATTTTTTGTGGGGATACCTGAAATCACTGGTTTACGTGGATAGACCAGCAACGATTGATTTGGAAACCAGTATTCAACGTGTCATTGCTGAAATACGCCCTCAAATGCTTGAAAAGGCGGTCGAAAATTGGACCTCCAGAATGACCTTTGTGCAAAATAGTCGTGGTGGCCATATGCCCGAAATTATATTTAAATGTTATATGACAAGAAATTATCTACCAAATAAAAAAATTTTTTTTGGCCATTTCATAATTTGGCATGTGTTTTATTTAAATTTCAAATCAGCAAGCTCTTATAAAAACACCCTATATAAAAATATATCATTTGCTTAACAAAATTACAAAAAAACTTTACAAATTATGTTGTTTTTTAGAGGTTGATTTAGTTCTTCTAAGGGGACCCTTTTTCCCGTCTTGCCCGTTTGAGCCCATTTCCGAACTTAGCCTGTGCTATTCTTCGAGACATATTTATACCAAATTTCAAGAATCTAGCTTTTTTCGTTTGGACTGAATCGTGATTTCTACAGACGGACGGACATGCTGAGATCGTCTTAGATTTCATCACTGATCAAGAATATATATATATATATATATATATATATATATATATATATATATATATATATATTAAGGGGTTTCAGATGGATATTTCGCTGCGTTACAAACGAAATGACAAAGTATTCTTTATTGGAGGGTATAAAAATTCCGTATGGTATGGCCCTTAAAAGGCCTTGTAAAACAAACGCCTCGCTGCTTTTATCCTTGACATGTTTTATTCATATCGAACAAGTTGTTGTATGTCGTAAATGATTTTTACATCCGTTTCCTGTTTATCTTTTATTTCTATTATTATTGTTATTACATATTTAGCATTTTAGTTATGAGAAAAAAGAAAATGCAATATAATTGTGCTATTTTAAGTTCATGAGAAAATAATGACTTTTGCAGGATATAGAACGAGTTCATCTGGGAATTTAAGCTGAAAAGAAAATTATATTTAAATTCTATTTATAAATTAAATACATTTTAGAAAAATAGAAAAAATATTAAACTGGTTTAAATAGAAGAATTCTTTCTGGCAGAGACAGTTGGCTATTCTCAAAATTATTCCAGCTCTCGGCAAAACTAATCAATTCGTTTTGCCATCATTTCAAATCGTATTGTGTATTTAATTTAGAAGTAGAGAAACACACAATAGTACATTCTATTGCAAAAAGAAAAAAGAAAAATAATAAATGGCTTTTAATTAATATGCAAATTGCCATTAACAGCTGCCGATAGCAGAAAACAAACATTAATCGAATAATATAATCTTAAGTTACTTTGGAAATATTTCCATTAAAATAGAAAATAATTTCAATACTCGTCCAATTTACAGTGAAATTCCAACTCAAGTTCATTGCGTACAAACATTTCTCTGAATTTAAAACCATTTATTCTAAAATAATTATTTATTTTCTGTTCTAAGTTGTCTGTAATTAGAAATATTTAAAATATTTATTACTTTTATTAATGATTCATGTTAAAACCATTGAAAACATCAATTGTGAAATAAAAACTATTTGAGTGTGTGTGTGTGTGTTTTTTTTTTATTAATTTTATTTACTTTGAAGAACCACATGTGGTGGCTTTCATTGTTTTTACAAGTCGAAAGTAGCTGCTGATGATGCGAGCATCGACCAGATGAGATCATTAACAATTCTCAGTTTTATGATTGAAAGGCCTTAATAAGTCATGACTTTAGTTGAAATCTAATAACACGAATGATTTACATGAACTGTATTTTATGCGCAAAGACGAGAATAGGCACAGCAGATGATACACTTCAATAACACCAGGCAACAGGATTTAAGGAATCCTCTAAAATTTATGTGTGTGAAGAAAAATTTTAATTTATATTAGCGAAGACACAAACCGAAAATTGTACCAAGTTAATCGGGTAGTAATTAATCGGCTAACCGATTAACCAATTCAATACCCTAATTATAATGTGTGTAAAGATAAATTTATATTAGCGAAGACACAAACCGAACGTTGTAGCAAACGTATTATCCAGTTAACAGAGCTCTGTTAACCACTTAATAAATATACACTTAAGGGATGTACTGAAAATATAAAATATTTGGGGTATTCACACTGTAGTCATAAAGTCATAAAATAATAGCACTAAAAATATGACCAGTGTGAACAACCCGTCATAACTCAGTATAATATTTCAAACATCGATCAGCTGATAAGATAACAACACATTTGTAATTAGCTGTTATCAAAACAGAAGAAAATTAATACAATTAAAGATGAATCGTCTAAAAATTCCATTTCTATTTAAAATTACTAAATTTGTCTTCTTTTGCACAGGAATATCTAAATGAATTTGTATGTATAAATTAAAACAGCTGCTGCCTTGATATGAGCTGAATAAATTTTTTTGCGGCGTCATACGGAAAAACATTCAGTGGCTGCCAGCTACGTAAGTTAAACGAGAAAGATTTTTTATTTGTATATATTTAGTTTTTGCGATTTAGTTCTCTTTTAATTTTTTTTATGTTATAAAAATGTGATTTAATGTACAGACATATAGGTATAAATAATTTTTTACCCGTTTTTTAGTCGTGAATTATATATAAGTAACGGCGGCAAACATACACTTTCGCCGTTTCGCCTAAAGATTTTCAGTCGTTCGACTCACATCTCTAGAGATATTTTATGACAAAACTAACACATCCCTGAAAGAGTGCTATTATTTTATGATATTTTTTTATGCAGCACAACAACAACTTTTTAGCACAACTAGTTAATAGCACAAAGTGTGAATACTCCAATTGTAAAAACATTCATTCACATTTTTTAAATTGATATTATTCGAATTCCAAAATTAGTTCAGATACATATAAGATTTTTATGCAATATAAAACGATACTTTTTAAAAAGTTAGTATTGAAAAACATGCATTTTAAAAAGGTACGTTAAAAAATGTACTTTTTAAAAGGCACTTTTTAAAAATGTATTTTTTAAAAAGGTACATTTAAAATAGGCACTACTTAAAAAAAGACTATTAAAAAAAGTACTATATAAAAAGGTATCTTTTGCAAAGATTCATTTTAAAAAAGTACATTTTAGAAAAGTATATTTTAAAAAGCTGATTCTTAAAAAGGTACTTTTTAAAAGGTACCTTTTACCAAATTGCTTTTTTTAAGTTATCTTTTACAAAGGTACATTTTAAAAAGGTACACTTTAAAAGGTTTCCTTTTAAAAATATACTTTTTAAAAAGGTACTTATTAATTTTGGGTTCTTTAAAAAATGGAAATTTACTTTCTGAAAGGTACTATATAAAAAGGTACTTAATAAAAAGGTACTTAATAAAAAACGTAGTTCTTAAAAAGGTACTTTTTAAAAAGGCACTATTTGAAAACGTACTTTTTTTACAACGGTACATTTAACAAAAAAAAAAAAAAAAACAAAAAAAAAACCCTACTTTTATTGAAAGAGAATTTTTATAAAGGTGCATTTTGTAAAGGTACTTTTAAAAAGGTACATTTTAGCAAGTTTCTTTTTTTCTGTTATCTTTTACGAAGGTACATTTCAAAAACGTACGCTTTAAAAGGTTTAATTTTGAAAATATACTTCTTAAAAAGGTACATATTAATTATGGGTTTTTTAAAAACGGACATTTTAAACGGATAATTTTTAAAATTTACTTTCTGAAAGGTACTATATGAAAAAGGTAGTTCTTAAAAAGGTATTATTTAAAAAGGTACTTTTTAAAAAGGCACTATTTGAAAACGTACTTTTTTACAACGGTACATTTAACAAAAAAAAACTTTTGAAAAACCCTACTTTTATTGAAAGAGAATTTTTATGAAGGTGCATTTTGTAAAGGTACTTTTTAAAAAGGTACAATTTAAAAAGGTACTCTTTAAAAAAGTACTTTAAAAAATACTTTGAAAATAAAAATTCGATTTGAAAAGGTACTTTTTACAACGATACATATTAAAAAAGTGCATTTTAAAAACAGTATATTTTAAAATGGTACTTTTTAAAAAGTTATGCACTTTTTAGAAAGATATTTTTTACAAAAGTGATTCTTGTAAATCCTTTTTTTAAAAAAATGTTTATTAAAAAGGTAAATTTTTTTAAAGGTACATTTTAAAAAGGTACCTTTTACATACGTTTGAAAAGGTGCATTGCAAAAAGGTATATATTAAAAACGGTACTTTTGAAGAAAGTACTTTTTCGGTGCCCATTTTAAATGGCGACGACATAACAAAAATTCGGGTAGTGACTTTAAGGTCACTTATTATTCTGAATGGAAAATAGTACCTTAAATATTGATGTGCTACACTGTAACCCAATTCAAAATGTCACTTAAGCTTTTTTTTAATATATCCTGTTGCACGGTGTTATTTCACTTAAATTATATAGAATTCGGCGTAAATACCGAAAAAAACGCAAAATTTATTAAAAGCAATTATTTTAATTTAATTATAAAATATTTTAAGTAGAATTGATTGGTTAAGTAAACAAGCGTAGAATTTAGTATATATGACAATAAAGCAATAACCGCTTAAGTCTACTTAAGAAACTTTTGCTGTATCATTTTTTTATTCCTTACATATTATGACATCCAGGTGAATGACATTTTTTTATTAGTTTAATTTAATTTAAAAATGATTATAAGAAGTTCTCATATTCTATTTCGTTAAGTTGGACAAAGAAGGCGTGATGAGATGGCGTAGCGGCCTCGCAATCAGTACTGATCCGTTCTGCTAGTTTGATGATTATAAAAATATTCTTATATTCCACTCTTAATAAAAATAACTTGAATTTAATAAAAATTCATAAAAAGGTTATTTTGCCGATTATAGATTTGAACTTGAGTCCACTAAAAAAATACCTATTTCATTCATGAGTTCCAGAGAAATAAAATTTACCTACAAATATAAATTAATTTAATAAAAAAATCCTTTTTCTTTGCTGTAAATTTTCATATCAAGTGATCATGTTTTAAACATTTTACTGGTCACTTACGTAACAGTAGGAGGGGAAAAGTAAACAAAAAATTGCAATCATTTTGCCAATTAGACATGGCAGAAATTGGTTGCCTATGATTCTCAGCAACAACCAAATATTTGTTTCTTTGTTTGTTTTTATATTTTCCTTTTCTGACAAATGGCAGTTGTTATTTGTTTGGCAATACACACGTTAAAAGCCGCTTTGGTTGTAACCACTGCCGTTTTTTTTCTTCTTATTTTTTTTGTAGCTTAAAAGGCTGTTAAGCTCGGTGCTTGGCTGGCCATAGGATTTGTTGTCTAACGTTTGACTTATTCAATTGTGAGTTCGGTTCACGATGTCAATACAGAAATGCTTTAGCGGCATTGAATGTTTTATGATATTATTTTATTTATTTTTTTATTTATTTCTTTTTTCATAAAAAATATGATGGGGTTAAGCAGCACTCCATTGACTCTATAGCACTTAATGGTTTCTCTGTTCCCGGCAGGATTTCAGCCATTAACGCCATCAATATGGAGTGCAGTTGAATTTAAGGGAATGTAAATGAATTTTCGAGTAGAAATTATAAAATAAAATCGATATACAATAGAGGAAGTCATGCAAATGATATTTGACGTTATTGAGTGTATTCCTTTTGCAATAAAATAATTTATATGGTAAATGTTTTTAATTTCTATTAAATGTTATTTAGCAATTTTATTATTAATGATTTTACAGCTCACAATTATAAGAAGAATGTTAGTGAGATAATCAATCATTAAAGTAAAATTACCGAATCCTCTCTCTCTCTCTTACCTTCAATAAATTCGAATAGCCTAATACGTTGTTCAGACATACACCTTAATTGAGTTTTTCTTAATTAATTCCATTATTGAGCTCAATTAACCACAAAAAATTTTAATCAAGTAAATGCTCAATTAAAACTTAATTGTTATAATACAGAGTAAAATTACAAATGCAACACTGCTAAGAAGGGTGTTCAGTGAGCACAACACAACTCACTGAACAAAGTTAGTCGAGACTTAGCACCTAAAATGTGGACAAAGCAAAAAAAAAAAGCACAAACAAAACACGTTGAGTCATGTTGGAGTTAAATTATTGATATTAAATTTAGTATTAATTTAAAAAAAAAAAAAAAAAATTGATCGCAGATTTGAACTTGAGATCCTCACGAATATGAAAAGTTTTTTGATTTGAATTGACTAAATTTTTTTATATGTAAACAGTAACCTAACCTAACCTAAACAGTAAAATAATTAAGGCAATAAAGTGAATATTGACTCAATTAAAAGTGCAGCATGTCTGAACACCGTATAAATTATCTTTAGCTCTCTATCATTCAACTAGTTCATTGGCGACCATCACATGGGTTCCAAGATTGTTTTCAAAACCTAAATTTTTGGCTCGTAATGGTAACTGAAATTCAAGGTGCTTATCACTTAACAAATTCTGTACAACTCGTAGTCATTTTTGTACAAAAACTTGAACACAAATGTGCACACACACATCTGTACGAGTACACAAGTTCACGTACAGCTATTTATTCTTGTCTATAGTGTCATTGATATGTCGTCGTATAAATTGTCACGAATTGTCAGAGGTTTCTGTGTCAATTTCCATTTTGCCGTATTAAGCAGGAGGAAAATAAAAAAACAAAAAAAAAAACTTCTAAGACACACGCTTATCCACAGTTGTTAGTTTATACGAGGGCTGTTTGATAACGCCGTGACTTTTAGATTCCTTCCCGCACAGTAACTTTAAATGCAACACTGCTGCCGTCAATCACAGAATATTAAATGTAAAATTTTGAGCCAAGCACGTCATGTAATTTGTGCTTGGCAGCCATTAAAAGCAGACAACCTCGCGAATTTTGAAAAAAAATTTAAAAAGTGAAATTATTAAGAACTGGCGTGTGTGTACTGAATTCCAACACAAGTGACTGTGACGTTCAGGTCGACCAGAAGACGTCATGTAATGAACCTGTGTGAAGATAAATTTCGAAATATATAACCCTACACACAAACCAAGTACGCTAACAGAGCTCTGTTAGCATGTTAACATAGCGCTGTTAAGCATGAAAAGTCCTAGTGTTTGTACATGAAAATGGAATACCGCCCACATTTCTGAACCAACGTTGAAAGAAATTAACGAATCAGACAACCAGCTCCACAGCTTTCGTAATATAGTAATACTTTGGTATAGCTATGCCGATAAGCTTTGATTTATCGTACACAAAAATTGTCAAATTCTAGACAGGATAAGTCAGGATCCTGGAAAAACGGGAACATTTGGGCGGCTAGAAATTGTTTAATTTTGTAGCTCTTGTGGTCCTCTATCACGTCCAATGGCCATAACCCTTAACAGTTGGATTTTTAACCCTTAATGTTGGATTTTGGATCAAAGGCAGATATCACAGCCGAACTATATGCCTATTAGAAGGGCCTTGAGAAACCCTATTATTTGGAGGGAATAAACAAATTTTAAAAACTATGAACTAATTGTATTTTTCAAAGTATTTTTTAAAGTACTTTTTGAAAGAGTACCTTTTTAAATTGTACCTTTGTAAAAAGTACCTTTACAAAATGCACCTTTATAAAAATTCTCTTTCAATAAAAGTAGGGTTTTTTAAACGTTTTTTTTTTGTTAAATGTACCGTTGTAAAAAGTACGTTTTCAAATAGTGTTTTTTTAAAAAGTACCTTTTTAAATAGTACCTTTTTAAGAACTACCTTTTTCATATAGTACCTTTCAAAAAGTAAATTTTAAAAATTATCCGTTTAAAATGTCCGTTTTTAAAAAACCCATAATTAATATGTACCTTTTTAAAAAGTATATATTCAAAATGAAACCTTTTAAAAAGTACTTTTTTGAAATGTACCTTTGTAAAAGATAACTTAAAAAGTACTTTTACAAAATGCACCTTTATAAAAATTCTCTTTCAATAAAAGTAGGGTTTTTTAAAAGTTTTTTTTTGTTAAATGTACCGTTGTAAAAAAGTACGTTTTCAAATAGTGCCTTTTTAAAAAGTACCTTTTTAAATAGTACCTTTTTAAGAACTACCTTTTTTATTAAGTACCTTTTTATTAAGTACCTTTTTATATAGTACCTTTCAGAAAGTAAATTTTAAAAATTATCCATTTAAAATGTCCGTTTTTAAAAAAACCCAAAATTAATATGTACCTTTTTAAAAAGTATATTTTTTAAAAAGTACATTTTCAAATAGTACCTTTTTAAGAACTACCTTTTTTATATAGTACGTTTTTATATATGTAGTACCTATTTGCCTATTAGAAGGGCCTTGAGAAACCCTATTATTTTGAAGGAATAAACAAATTTTAAAACTATGCACTAATTGTATTGATCTAATATGACATTTTGTTGAAAAGTACAACTCTTATTTGCTGCAAAACAATTTTTTTATTTCAAATAGCCACGGAGTTATCAAGCAGCCTTCGTATTTACAGAAAATATTGCAACATCCCAGTTGGCCAAATTTGTATGTGCAAAATTATTGCTGTGGATTTTTGTAACTCAAAATGAGAACTTTTCTTCAGGAACTGTAGAAATGTGGAACAGAGTCGTTAGAACTTGTAATTGTCTTTTTAAACAGTTCAGCAAAAATAGTAAATCGTTCCATGTGTAATTTCCACAATATTAATATATTCCAGATCCTTATGCGTATGGAAGTCGAAAATAAGCAAAATACGTTTCCAGAATCTGACAAATTTGAACTTATTTTTGGCATATAAAAATAACTTTGTTAATTGAACCTATTTTATACTTTAGGAAGCAATAAATTCATATTAAAAATCATATAAATTCAAAATGATGATTCTGTAATATACAAAATATTTAAGGACACTTCGAAAAACTCTACCGACAAAAAAAAATATGTAAAAAATATATAAAAATTTACTTATATTTTTTTTATATTAAAGAAATTACCAATTGGGTTTCGTATTAAATAAATCCCAGTTTTTTTTTTATCCAAATGCAAACATATTTTAAATATGTGTTGCATGTTTATAAATATTTTATACAAAAGCATTCGTTATATTATTAAAAACAACAATAAAAAATTGTACTGAATTATGCTCTGTTTGATTTCGATTTCAATATTCCATATTTCATTCAACTTTATTTTTTATTATTTTTATAAAGTTTCATTTTTTATTTCATTTCATTTATTTTTTTTGTTGTATCTGCTACTGTCACTGGAAGTTATTTATGCAACGCGATTGAATGTCTGTATATTTTTGCATTTCATTATTTAATATCGATTCAATTTAAATAAAGTTGACAATTTGTTGTATCTCAACACTTAATTAAAAGCAGCGTTAAATATTGTCATAAAGGGAGGCGGCGGGGTCATGACTGGAGTAAATTCTATAACAATTGCTTTTTATTAAAAATTAATAAACCTATCAAATGTAAAATATCAGATATTTTATATGCGTTTGTTTTAGATTCATGCCCAGCATTTGCTGGCTGTTGTAAATTTGCAACTAATGGTTTTTTAAGAAAACGAATTATTGAATCATTGACATTTAAGGGGCTCAAAATTGTTGTGAAATTGAATAGAACACAAAATGAAAATTTTTCTGACTGTACACTAGGGATCTTATTTGCATTAACTATCTTAAATAAAGTTTGTATATCAAATTAACTAATTAATCTACAACAAAAGAAAAAAAAAGCGTTTTATTCGCCAAAAGAGACGGAGGTAAATTAAAACTGTTTAATATGCTGGACTAGACATTTCTGTGCTCAATTTTAAAACTCTATTTTTACACTGCCACTCCGGGAAGAGGGGGAGACATCTCACCTTTCTCGTAAGACCTTAAAAAGTAAATTTTTGGGGTCATCAAGTGTAGACTTTTTTTTTGGGTAATTTAGGAGGCGGAAGTGGGTGGAGGGTTAGGGCAGGGGAAGATCAGGGGACATCTTAGCTTCGTCGTAAAGGCTTAAAAATTTTTAAGGAATGTGGGCTTAAGGAATACAATTTGTTAAATATTCCATGTAATATGTTACTTTAACGCCCACTAAAGGGGGCGGGGTCCTAACATAGACTATATCGTGTTTTCCACAGATGGACTTACGGGCATTGCTTAGCATTCATCAGTGCTCAAGTATATATATATATATATATATATATATATATATATATATATTATATATATATATATATATATATATATATATATATTATACATATATATATTATACATATATATATATATATATATATATATATATATATATATATATATATTATATATATATATATATATATATATATATATATTATACATATATATACTTTATGGGAGCCAATTCCTTTCGGAGGGTATTAAAACTGTATTTTGGGGGGGGGGGGGTCGCTCTGGCAAGGACCGTGGGGAAGACATTTCACCTTTGCCATAAACACTAAAAATAATATGTTAGAATAATTAAACGTAATATTTTTACAGGGTTATTTGGGGGCAGAGAGGGGAGTAGAGGGCTAGGACCATGGGGGAGACATTTCTCTTTTGCCATAAAACACTAAAAATTGGGTTTTAGGATAATTAAATGTAAACATTTTTTGGTAAGGTCATTTTGGAGGCAAAGGGGGTGGAGGGGGTAAGGGCGGAGGAGGATGAGTTTACGACTCAGAGTTGTCATAAAAGCTTTAAAGTTTAATTTTTAAGAATTGTAGACTTAAGGAATACAATTTGTTAAATATTTACATTATTTTTCCATATAATATGTTACTTCAACGCCCCCCTAAAGGGGACGGGGTCCAAAAATGGATTTCTATGACTTTCTTGCTCCAAGTTCAACGTTTTTAACCTTCTTTGTTATAAAAATACATCATTTGCTTAACAAAATTACAAAAAAACTTTAAAAAAACTATGTGGTTTTTTAGTTGTTGATTTAGTTCTTTTTAGGGGAACCTTTTTCCCTCTTGTCCGATTCAGCTCATTTACGAGCTTGACCTGTGCTATCCTTCAAATTTATCTATACTAAATTTCAAGGTTCTGGCTTTTTTCGTTTGGACTGTATCGTAATTTCCACAGACCGACGGACATGTCTCGATCGTCTTATATTTCATCATTGATCAGGAATATATATACTTTATGGGGTCTTAGTCGGATATATCGCTGCGTTACACACGGAATGACAAACTTAATGTACCCTCCAATTCTTTTTTGGATGGTATAATAACAACAATAATACAATTACCCATTACACTGTGCAAGAATATGAAAATTTATCATTTTTGGGGTGGAGGGTGTACAAATGGGACTATAATTCTGAATAAATAGGTCTTGATAAGTAACACAGTGGATTAATTGGTGTTCACATCGTATATGATTTTCTTATAAAAATTTCGTGAATGAAAACTTTTGTCATATGTAGGGTTGCCATCCGTCCTCTTTTCCCCGGGCACCGTCCTCTTTTTTATATCGTCGGGGTCCGTCCTCCTCCTTTTTTAACCAGTGTCCGTGGTTGTCCTACTTTTTGCTGCTTTTACATTTTTCAAAATATCAAAACTGCTACAATTTCGCTCATAAGTAGCCAAGCTAAATTTTTAAAAACAAAGCGCCCAAAATAATTTACAAATAACACAGATTTCGTACGAATCAATTTTCGTTGGAAATTGTGAAACAGCCAGTTAAAATCACTATTTTGAACAAAAGGGACTGCGTTGGCATCACTGTATGAATTGTCAAGCACTTTATGAATATTTGAAAAAATGTGATAGACATGTATTGAAATGAATATAAATTTTTTAAATAAAAATAAGTAATTTTGTATTATTTTTGTTATTGTTGAAATATTATAAATAATTTTTAAATTGTTATCCTGAAGAAGATATCCAGAGGATATTGAAATATTGATATAATTGGGTAAAAAATGTAATAAATTGGTTTTATTAACATTGAATACGTTAGGCCTGATTAGCTCAAGATAAATACATACCTACATTGTAAGGGAAAAAAGGAAAAAATTTATTTACCTGGCCAAAAAAATTAAAAACATATAAAATAAATAGTTTTATAGTTATTATTTTATAAAAATAAGCCTCAAGCTCAATATTAATTAAAATAAAAAAGGAATTTTGTATATTTTATTGAGTTTTTTGATTTTTGTATTTGAATTTTAGGCAAAAAAAAGAGTCCTCTTTTTCGAGTCAAATGTCCTCCTTTTTTAAAGTTGTTGTACTCCTTTTCTAAAATTGGAAATGTCAACCCTAGTCATAGGCGATCAAACCACTTAAAAAATGGTTGTAAACATAAAATGTACATGAGTACTTATGATGGAAGTCTAAAGACTTCCGAAAACAGATCTATTTAATTAGGAAAATCAAATTCGTGGTACTGATACTCGTATCAAGTCCATCATGCCGCTCTTACGTTCCATAAAGTTTTTTGAAGTTATTCTGAAGTGTCGAAAAAAAACCAGTTCGCGAGTTTCACGTTGCTGTTCGCCCGTTGCCGTACTTCGGCGATTTTGCTCACTCATTCGCTAAACCGATGACGCATCACCAAAACATTCATTAAAATTTACTATTTAATGGGGTTAATAATGTGCACATGAAGAAGAGAAGTTATTGAGTGCTAAAGCTAGCAGAAAGCTATTTTAACACGAAAACAAGAAAAATCGGACCAATGGGGAAAAAGTTCCCCCTAGAAGAACTAATACTCTACTGCTGAACAATTATTATTATTTTTTTTAAATATTTCCATAATTTCGTTAAGCAAATGTGACCTTCAACGTCGGCGCACACCTAAATTGGGATACAGCAGAAATGCATTTTTTCGTAAAATGCATGTTTTTCGGGCCGCCCTCTTTTGTGGGTGGTGACAGAAACTTGTATGTTTTTACAAAATCTACATACATTTTAAAAGAAATACGCTCAAATTCTTAAATGATAAACTTTTGAGTTTTTCTGTGCAGGGGGAGATATTCCCCCTAACACCTCGCTCCTTTGGAACATCTCAGACAAAAAAAATTTTTTTTAATTTGCAAAAAATATTCGTTTTCATGCTTTCATGTCAAGCATTTTAATAAAAATTTCTTTTTTGCAATTTACTACTTTATATTATTTAAATTATGTAAAAATAGTTAATTTCGTGTTAATAATTCATAATCATTTCCCGGAATTTTGGAAATTTCACAAAATTTGGTTGCAAAAATTATATCGTCCTTAACCACCGTTACTGAAATGTAGGGTGCCCAGTCTAGTGCAGTCTGACTTAAGTGGCATGCAGTAACTAATTAAACACATTAAACGCAGTTTTGTTCAACCAACTCGTGCAACAAATCATATTAGCAAGTAGCTGTAAATTATTTTGGCATTTTGCTGCGAGAAAATGCACAGTGGGGCTATAGAAATAAATTTCACTTGAAATAAATTTTTTAGGCAATACATTTTACTCGCTTTTAAAACCGAAAAATCCGACCATTTGTGTTTAATCCTTTAGACGATGTAAAATATTTGGCAGAACAGTTTTATATAAAAAAATTTTTAAAATTAAAAACCTTATAAAATTTAGCAAAACATGACAGGAGTATATTGGCTTGAAAAATATTTGATTGTTATACCCTCCAAAAATATAATTGGAGGGTATATTCACTTTTTCATTCCGTGTGTAACGCAACGAAATATCCATCTGAGACCCCATAGAGTATATATATTCTTAATCAGTGATGAAATCTAAGACGATCTGAGAATGTCCGTGTGTGCAAACGATGATTCAGTTCAAACGTAAAAGGCCAGACTCTTGAAATTTGGTATAAATATATCTTGAAGAATAGCACAGGTGTAGTTCGTAAATGGACTGAATCGAAAAGGAGAGCAAAAAGTTTCCCTAAGAAGAACTTAACCAACCTCTAAAAAACAACATAATTTTTAACGTGTTTTTTTTTGTAATTTTGTTAAGCAAATTATATATTTTTATGTCAAAGAAGGTCCAACGGGTTAAACTTGGAGCCATAAAATAAAAAACAATTATTTTTGGACCCTTTCAGTGGGCGTTATTATATGCAAAATAGTGTAAAAATTTAACAAATTGTTTTACTTAAGTCGACATTCCTTAAAAATAAAATTTTTAAGCTCCTCTGCCGTACCCTCCTCCTCCCCTTTTGCCCCCAAAAACAATCAAAAACAAAAACTAGAAATATATATAACATTCTATCATATTCAGCCCAATTATGAATAACAACTCCCCGGGAATTTTCTCTCTTTTCCCTTATTCTAAGTAGAATCTCCCCGGGAGATTTTTCCCTTCTCCCTTTTCCCTTATTCTAAATAAACTTCGAAAAAAATAAATAAACCCGAAATTCTACACTAAACATTATTTGTTTTATTTAAAAATATTTTTTCAGTACTGATGCTTGTTTTTCACAAAAATATTTTTCACTTTTTAAGTCAAAACAACTGAAAGCAAAACAGTTGACTGCGAAAATTCGAAATTCCCTTTCCCATAATACTGTTCTCCCCGTCTGTTTAGAATAAGGGAGTTTTATTCCCGAGAAAATGAATTCCCCGGGAACTCTTTTCCCCGGGAATATTTATAATTGGGGTGATTAAAATTTTGTTATTGTTAATCAATTATAATTATAATCAATTGTTATCCTGAAGAGGATATCGAATAATTGAAAAATAAATAAATAATAATTTTTTTAAAGCTATTATTTTATAAAAATACGCCTCAAGCTCAATATTATTACTTAAATTTTTTGCCTTTGGTATTGTCGCATTTAAGCCTCTTTCACACTACAAGACAGAGCCGTATGATTTTTATTTGAATTTCTCTTTTAAAAAATGCCTGAGATGCCGAAAAATCTAACGTATCATTACAAAACACTTTCACACTATCACACTTAAAACAATTCATGAAATCTCTGTAGTAATCTGTTACAAAAAAACAACCCTGATAATATGAAATGTCTCAGCTTTTAGAAAAATTTCAAAAAATGGAGAGAGCCATCGGTGTGTCATATTTTACTTCTGAATCTATGAAATTTTACTTAAGATCGCTTTCACACTATAAAACTTTTCATATTATTTAGAATATTTGACAAATCTTAATACTTAAGGTACGTTCACACTAATCAAATATTTGCACAAAAATGCGTAACCACTAAACACTAATAAAAAACTTCTTAATTCAAAAATGTATTTATTGAGTTAAATAGTCTCCAATAATATTGGATTCATGACACTGCCTATTAGTTTTGTATGAAATTGTTTTAATTAATAAACACGTATCTGAACAAAAATATTTGTCATTAGTATTTAGTGGTTACGCTTTTCGGGGCAAATATTTAATAAGTGTGAACATACCTTTAGTCTTATAGTGTGAAAGCCGCTGTAGTCCCACTGTCTGTCTTGTGAATATTAAATAACAAACATTTTATCAGTCTCAAGTCAAAAGGTTTTTGCACTGATAATTATTCGCCAGGTTGACACATGACACTTTTTTTTTTTTTTTTTTAATTTACATTGTGCTAAAGTCTGTTGTATTTAACAGTTTTAAATTTTTTTTAGTTTAGTTTTTGGCAAGAGTGCACATGATGTGGCTCTTACACCGTGTTGCCAAATTGAGGATTTTGAAATCTCCCTGATTTGATATTATTCAATATTCAATGATGAAAAAATTAAAAAAGAAAATAATAAAAATTTCAACATGAAAATAATTTAATTAAGGCGGATTCACCCATGTTGTCCGTACAAAATTTTCTTTAATGAGAGTTTTCTGCAGCACAATTCACTCATTGAGAAAAATTTGTTCCGAAAAACAAAGCTGCCATACGAAATGAGAAAATTGCTTTTCCTTATGGCCATTGAATTGCATAAAGCATTGTTATTAGCAGAATACACATATAAAAAAAAACAAATTAATAATATTATTTATCATAATTTATGTTTTTAGCCTCACATACAATTTAATATATCAAACACAAAATGATATTTCAACTTTGTGTGAAAAAGTTTAACCTATTGGCAACTCAGTTCAATATTGTCCGGACAAAATATAAAATGAAACCAGTGTTGTCAGATAATTTTTTTTCTTCCCCCAAAAAAATTTAGAAACCCCCTAGATTCTACACTTTTTCTTAAAAAACCCCCTAAATCAGAAAAGTTTAAGTAGTAATTTGGTTTCATCATTCTTATCTCTATTAAATTTGAATTGAGGTACTATCATTCTCACGCGAAAAGCACGAAAGCTCCCAAATTTTTATTTTATTTTTTTATGAAAAGCCCAAAAAAAATATATCTGCAATCTTTCTTTCTTTTGTTGAGGAAGTTTGTTACGGGTACATGTACTTCTCTTATTTGGGATGCAAATCCAATATGTTTTTTCGTATTTTGTTGTGCAATAAGGTCTCCTGTTGGCCACCATAATGCTTTTACAATATTTGCATAAAGCTTTGTAGTTGTCTCCCTGGACAGAGGCTAACCAATCTGAAATTTAATTTTGCATTTATTGTGTTTAAAATTTTATTTAAGCTGCTGATCTGCTTTCCACTCCTTTTTATATTTCTGTTTATATTTGTTATCCTTTTTTGGCATATTGGTAATAAATTGTATAGACGAACAACTTTTTAAAATTTATATTTTGCAGTTCAAGGAAAACCAACAAAATTGATTTAACGAGAAAAATGTTTTAATGTTTGTATTTGCGTGATTACTTTCTAAATCCCCATTTCAATGCAATATCTTCGACCTGCTCAGTTGTTAAATTATGTACTATTATGTACCAAACTATAAATTCGAAAATCCCCTAAAAATCCCCTAAATAAAATTTTCTTACCCACAAATTTCCCCCTAAAGAATATTAACCCCTAAATCTGCCATTAAATAGAAAAAAAACCCTAAATCTAAGGGGAAACCCCCTAATCTGACAACACTGAATGAAACCAATTCAAGCTGAGAGTTGTTTGTACAAAATATGTTCTCTCTCTCTCAAGAAGAGAGACGTCAAACTACATATAAAAAAAATTCTGTCCGGACAAAAATTTTGTTCGGACAACATGGGTGAATCCGCCTTTAGAAACAGTTTGTATTCATTGTTGTTCCCTATTGTTTAAAATAACTACATTTTGTTTCCTTGTCTACACACTTTCCGCTTCCTATTGTGGCAACACTGTTCCTTACGCTCAGCTACACTCATTTTGTGTGAAATAATAAAATGGAAAAATAAACTGATTGACTTGTGGTAAAATGCTTTTTAGACTGGCTTTCTTTTATTTTGGGTTTAATTGCATTTTTTGCAGTTTGCATTTGAAGCAAAAAAAAAAAAAATAAATAATAATAAAAAATTCAATAAAGTTCTAAAATTACTTCCAAAGTGATTATTAAGCAAAACTAAAATAAAAGTTTTTCAAATATTACAGAATTGGGGGTAAAAGTTCAATGACCTGCCAGCAGACACAAAAACACTTTCGTACTCGTAATTTGTTTGAGTCAGTCAACTATTTATCTGCAGAAATCTGAAGACTGAATATTGACTAACAAAAATGCTGAAGTCATGACAGAAATACTTAGTGTGTAAGATGATTTCCTTTAAATTGTAATTATATGGCAACGTCACGTCAAGCGAATATCAAAAATGGCGCAGTTACATTCTCGCTGTGGGCAACAGCTGATAGCCTCTGATTATTTTCTAAGGACTAGAAAATAATAAGAGTAATAAAAGTAATTAAATGTCGACAGAGAAAGAGTGTAATGCCGAGGTTTTAGTTTTGATATTGTCGTGACGTGACGTTGGCAAATAGTTACAGAATACGCAAAGATCTTTAAGTGTAAATTTTTTCAATTACACAACGGATCAGTTTTTAACAGTTTGGACTGATTTTCACAATAAATAGCGAACGCTTACTGATCATATATGTCGAAACTTAAGCTCAATAAGACAGTTACAGATTTTGTAAGTTCCAAAGGGTTAAAAATCTCCACTTAATTTTTTACTTAAATTTTTAAAATGATTCTGTATAAGAATTTTCTATTTAATATCAGCTTTTTCGAAATACTCGTGTGTTTAATTCGAAGGTTAAGGCGCGTGAAAACCATTTCACTGACTTCATTGACTTTTTTAAAAAATTTTTTTTTTCTTTTGCTCACTTTTATTCCACAAGATATCGAAACTAATATTGCAATAATCGCTGTTTGAGACTATTTATTATGTGTTCTTTATTTTATTCTGACTTGTTTTGTGTAACAACAATTTCGCTGCTTCGTATGGGCTTTTGCTTAAGGACATCAATTTATTTATCTTCCCTTTTTTATGTCACAATATCGATTTTGTGTCACATTTTAGTTTTTAGCTTTCATGGTACAATAGTTTCAAATGTTTTTGAGTTTTTTTTTTATTCTGCATTTAATAAATAAATAAAACATAGATACTGTGTTTACGTATGTGTGTACTCGTATGTGTGCATTTTAAATTTCCTCCGTATTTTTGCCTATGAAGTTAGTGGTTTAATTTGGTTTTTCTATGTTTTATTACCAGCGAAAATATTCGTGTACAAATTTTATATTCAAATGTGTTCATATAGAAATTTTCATACGAGGTACGTTCAAAAGATTAATTAAATTTTAAAATTTCACGGGTATTTAAATTATGTATGAATTTTTATTAGTCGAACTTTCATATGTAAATTGTTAATTTTCTCAACGGGCTTAAGTTCGAATCTGCAAGACTGCAAACCATTTTTTATTATTTTATTAATAAATGAATTTGTTCAAATTCTATTTATCAGAACGCTGATGAGATGGCGTAGCGGCCTCGAAATCAGTACTGATCCGTTCTGTTGGTTTGATGATTATTGAAAAATATTCTTAATATTCCAATCTTAATATAAATTAATAAATAGAATTTGAACAAATCCATTTATTAATAAAATAATAAAAAATGGTTTGCAGTCTTGCAGATTCGAACTGAAGCCCGTTGAGAAAATTAACAATTTTCACGGGTATTTTTGTGTCAAAGAAGATGCAAAATGTTACTCTTGGTGCCAGAAAATCAGCGGAATCCATTTTTGGACTCCGCCCCCTTTAGTGGGCGTGGAAATAACATATTACATGGAAAAATAATATAAATATTTAACAAATTGTATTCCTTAAATCTACATTCACTAAAAATTAAAATTTTTAAGCTTTTAGGATCGAAGGTAAGATGTTTTTTGATCCTTATCTGTCCTAACCCTCCACTCACCTTTGATCCCTAAATGACCCTATAAAAAAATAGTTTTTTTTCTACACTTAATTGCCCCAAAAAAATACTTTTAGGTTTTTTTAGTTAAGTTTTTACAACAAAGATGAGATGTCCTGCCCCACGGCCCTTCCCGGGGCGGCCCTGTCAAAATAGCGTTTTAAAATTGGTCACAGAAATGTCTTAAAGAAACTCTGATGCAGCAGGTTAACAATTTTTATTTTATTTACTAACCCCCCATATTCATAAAAAAATAAAACGTATTTGAAATCTGTTTTAAGAAAATTTTGTATGAAAAAATTTTATTAAAGTATATTTCAAAATCAGTTTAAATTTTATGACTACCGGGGTAAATATTTAGACAGTATTTAAGATTCGACCCGGCCGAATATAAAGTTTTTATTTATTTAAATTCTTTGTTAATTTTAGCTACAAACACACATACTAATCTGCCTGTGCAAGTCAGCAAGAAAGACATTAAGAGCGACTTTTTGAGATATGGATTAAGTTTAAACTTAGTTTAACGTAGTCTGAAACTCTGAATTTTCCAACGAAATGGTATTTTTTTTATATTATTTCATAAAAGTCCAACATTTTAACCAAAACTAATCTGTTCCGTCAAAAGTATGTAGACAAACCTGGTAATGACGCCACAAATTTGTTTTCAGATTAGCTAAACCTAGTTTAACTGAGATCTCAAAAATCCAGCCTAATTGTAACATTTTATGTGATCTTTGACAGCAGTGATAGCAGTTTTCGCGTTGCTTTTAATTTAGAATATATGACTGATAGCCGATAAATGGAGGACAGCCTTTAATAATAATAGACCTTGAAATACCACTGCAAGTTACAAATAACTTTTTAAAATATTCAATACCCCTTATCCACTACTCAATATTTCGGCAGCACTCCACAACACTTTAACTGCTCTTGCATAATACTTTTTACATATTTTCAAGAGGATTAAAGATACAATAAACAACTACTTTCATGTACCAACTCGTGTAGTATCGGTGTTCATTCAATATTAATCGAAACGTGAATTACAAAAGCCAAACTAAATCTAACACGCAGTCTTTGACACAGAAAAGTAATAGACTATATAAAATAAATAACCTTTAACACATGATGTGATAAATAATATTTTATATTTTTTGTAATATTTTATTTTGTTTTTTTGATGAATGGCAGTGTATTAGAGTACACGGCAGCTTTAGAAAAACATATTATTCGGCATTTATTACACTGTGCAACACAAACAATTTTTATAAGAATCTAACGATTGATTCTGCTAGAGGGAATTAAAATAAATTTGAAAAAGTTTATAAGTTTAGACACAAACCAAGTACGTTAACACAGATCAGTTAACATGTTATATTAAACCTATTAATCATTAAAATTTTATTAATTCAAATGGAATACTTTTTGAAACACATTAAAAAAAAATAACGGAGCAGACAACTAGATTTATAGTTAAAGATCACTGGAGCACAATACCTACAAATTCAATAAAATGTATTGCCCCAGGTGTCTCCATATTCTGAAATGTATTTTTTAGAAAAATTTAAAAATAAAAATTTTATTTTAAAAATAAACATTTTATTTTAAAAATAAAAATATTATTTTAAAAATAAAAATATTTTATTAAAAATCCATTTGTTAAATATTTCAACCATTTGGCGCTATATAGGAGTACAAGACCTACAAACTGTAATTATTTTTATGTAGTAAGAATTTTTAACGAACATTTATATTGCTATATTAAATTGAATTAAGATTCATAGGCTAATTGTTCGAAATTTGTTTTTAAATCTCAGAAAGACATGATAAATATTCCAAGGCACAAAGGAAAGTCAACATCAGTTTTATTCAACTTACACAGCAGAGCAGAACAGCTGTTTTCGAAAGACGCAACCCTTTCATCATCAGTGCTCATGTGTATTGTGTTTGTTATTTTTATTCGCCCTGGTGTACCCATTTTCCGGAATTTTTCAAAATTTCATATAAGAAATTTGAAAAAAAAATGTAAATGTTTATTTTGATCATAGGAGCACAAAACCTAAAAACTTCAATTATTTTTATAATATACAGAAATTACATATAAGAATTTTCAAAAAAAAAATTAAATATTTTATTAAAAATCCATTTGTTATATATTTTGATCATTCGGCGTCATGTAGGAGCACAGGATCTAAAAACATCACTAATTTTTATTCGGCCATGTATACCTATTTTCTTAAAATGTATTTTTTTTTTTTTAAGAAATTTCCAAAAAATCAAAATTCTTTATTAAAAATTCAATTGGGAAATATTTTGGTCATTAGAGTCACAAGACCTTCCACAACTTCAATCATTTTTGTTCCCCATTTTTCTGAAATGTTCATTTTAAAGAAATTCTAAAACGAAATTTATTTGTTGGTGGTTAAGCAATGTCTATATGCATTTCATTGGTGCTTTACCAAATCGTCAGTAGACTTTAACCACAGTTTTGAAAAGTTAAAAACCTCTTATCTTATGCATATACTTCCGAAAACCATCTGAGAATTCACAACTTGTAAATTACAAACTATTTTCAAAAATAACAACAGAACAAGAACATAGGCTTGCAACTCATACAAAACTAAACCAGCAAGCCTATGTTCTTGTTCTGTTGTTATTTTTGAAAATAGTTTGTAATTTACAAGTTGTGAATTCTCAGATGGTTTTCGGAAGTATATGCATAAGATAAGAGGTTTTTAACTTTTCAAAACTGTGGTTAAAGTCTACTGACGATTTGGTAAAGCACCAATGAAATGCATATAGACATTGCTTAACCACCAACAAATAAATTTCATTTATATATAGTATTGTGACAACAATGTGTCAAATAAAAAGATTTCATAGAAATTCTAAAACGTTAAATTTCACAAAATATCAGAATTTTTTATTAAAAATTCAACTCTTGATTGTTTTGACTATTGGCCATCATATGGGAGCACAAATCCGCTAAACTTTAATAATTTTATAATAGAATTTTATTAAATAAAAATAATTTACAATTTCGCAGATTTGAACTTGAGGCCGTTGACAAAATTAACATCCTGTAAATATAATTTACATAAAAAAGTTCGACTAATAAAATAGAAATTCATACATAATTTAATAATTTTTATTCGCCCAAGTGTCCCCAGGTGCATGAAATGTATTATTTTAAAGAAATAACCAAATATGAAATTAAAAAAAAAAAACCCAAATTTTTTATCAAAAATCTATTGGCCAGCATATGGGAGCACAAATCGGGTAAACTTTAATAATTTTATAAATAGAATTTGAACGAATTCGTATATATTTAAGCAAAAGGTCAACTATTTTTTATATAAAAATTATGTTTTTATATAAAAAATAAAAAATAATTGACCTTTTGCTTAAATAAACATAAGAAATTAATAAACAAAAAAGGTCGAACAAGTTCATTTATTAAATAAAAATAATATGCAGTTTCGCAGATTTGAACTTGAGACCGTTGACAAAATTAACATCCTGTAAATAAAATTTAGATAAGAAAGTTCGACTAATGAAATAGAAATTCATACATAATTTAATAATTTTTATTCGCCCAAGTGTCCTTAGTTTCATGAAATGTATTTTTTTTAAAGAAATTCCAAATATAAAAACCCAAATTTTTTATCAAAAGTCTATTGGGCATCATATAGGATCATAAAATCTATAAACTTCAATAACTTTCATTCGCACTGGGGTCTTCATTTTCCTGATATATGTATATATTTTGGTGAAATTTCAAACATGAAATTTAAAAAAAAAATCCAAAATTTTTATTGAAAATCCCACTGTTGATAGTTTTGATTATTTTCCATCATAAAGGAGCACAAAACCTACAGCCTTTAAAAATTTTTATTCGTCTAAGCGTCTCAGTTTCACGAAATTAATATTTAAAAAAACTCCAAATATGGAATTTGACAAAAAAACATTAATTTGTTATTAAATATTCAATTAGGTCCAGGAGCACAGGACCTAAAAACATCAATAATTTTTATATGCCCACGTATCCCTATTTTTCTAAACTTTATTTTTTAGACAAATTCCGAATATAAAATTTCCAAAAAACACATCTTCTATTAAAAATTCAATTGCTAAATATTTTGTAGCATTCGGCGCCACAAGAGCTACAGGCTTTAATAATTCTTTTTTCCTGAAATGTATTTTATAGAGAAATTCTAATTATGAAATTTCACAAAAAATTCGAATTTCTTTATTAAAAATCTAACCTTAATTTACAATTTACTTGCGCTGATTCCAACATTTTTACCACTTTTTGTATTGTAATCGCACATTTATAGAAGTTATATTGAACAAAATTAGTCTCAGACTAAACAAATATCAAATGTAGAAAAATTGTTAATAAATTACGGCTGTAGAAATTTTCTAATAAAATGGCAAATTCGTATTGTTTTTTGTGTATAAAAAATTTGATATATTCTTCTTTCTATAAATTTGATATATTTCTATTTGTATGAATGAATGTGTGTGAATGCAAGAAACATATTCAATACAACAACTATTAACTGTGAAGTAACAAAATATTACAGTTGTTGTCTCACGCACGCAATAAATAACTCATAATAAAATAAAAAAAAGAAATTGGGAATACATTAAACGAGTTCATTGTACTTCTCTTAAGCACTGCACACAAACACACACGCTCATACATGCATGCATCAAGGCCACTTGATACTCTTAAAAATCAGCACAACAGTTAGACGACAAGTCAATGCTCTCTGTCTCTGTTCCAATTGAATTAGTGAATTGTATTTTAGTTGGGAATCTTCGTTAATAGTGTGCAGGTGGAAGTGTGTCAGTGATTGATTTTAATTAAATATTTTGTGTTAGAAGTGATTTTATGTAAATAAAATTAGTTTTAAATTGAAGGTGAGTAAATTTGCAATAAAATGATGTAAAAATCAAAGCGATCGGTTTTATACAAAAGAACTTATTAAAGGTGAAATATTTGGATTTAATTGTAAGCACATTGTGTGAAAAATGTGTATATATGTACATCAAAATTGTTTTTGCTTTTGCTTTTCTTTATTGATGAGACTTCTGTTATACACGTAACTGGTATAATTGTTGTTGTGCTTGCATTTGTATGAAAATACTTTGCAAAGTAAATTGGCAAAGTATAACTGTTGAAATTTCGCAAAAAAAAACTATTTTTTATTAAAAAATCTATTGCTAAATATTTTTACTATCCAGCATCATGTAGAAACCTAAGACCTACAAACTTGCAATTTTTCTGAAATGTATTTTTTTTAGAGAAATTCTAAGTACAATAATTCATAAAAAAAGAGAAAATTTTTTTTATTAAAAATTCAACTAATGTTTATTTTTTATCTTGGACCAGCACTCAGGGGATGACCCCTATATATGCAATGCATTGCGCCGGAACTGAAAACGAGGGGATAGTATTGAGGGGACAGATTAGGAAAGATGAGAGGATAGACAGTTTTTTTGTAGCTATTTTGTAGCTTTTACTTCGCCGGCTAATTTTTGCTACAAGGCCGACGAAGGTGGGTGCTGTTACTCTGCTTTTTAGTACATGATAGTGTCAGTCGCTGCCAATTATGTTCAGTGACCAGTGACCAGTCATCATTGAAACAGGCTGGCAACAACTAACACAACCACGCACTAATGCTGATCAGAAGAATTCAACACAATATTTCATGACTCAGCGCGGGCTCGAACTCACGACCCTCCGCTTCATAGTCTCGTGTTCTACTACTTCAGCCAACAGCACCCATTTTTGGCTATTGGGCTTCGTATAGAAGTACAAGACCTACAATCTTAAATAACTTTTATTAAATATGGTTGTAGAATAATCCTACCTCTCAAAGAGGGTGCTAATGACTCGAGAATATGGAGGCGAAAGTCTCGAGTTCGAATCCGCCCTCAATCATGAATACGGTGTCGAATTCTTCTGATCTGCAAGGTTGTGTTTGTTGTTGTCGGGCAGCTTTCGTGTGGACGGCATATCACTGGTCACTGAACAATTTGTAGCAGCGATTGGCACTATCATATACTAAAGAGCACTCACCTTGACCCTATAGCAAAAATCAGCCGATAAAATACAAGATTAAAATAGCTACAAAAAGCTCTCTCGTCTTTCTTCATCTGTCTTCTGGATACTATCCCTTTTCTTCTAGTTCTGGCTTGATGCACTGCTTATGTAGGGGTTATCCCTTGAGTGCTCGTCCTAAGTACTTAAGAAAAAAATTATCTTTTATATTCAAAATAATAGAATAGGATAATTTCTAATTTTAGCCTGCGGGATGTAGAAAAGGCAATTTTTTCAGTAACTGGAAAATGTGGAATTTCTTGTTTTAAAGTATTATTTGGGGGAACCGGAAGAACTATTTGCAGCAATAGAAAAGTTGTCCTCTATGGCACTATATTTTTTAATTAATTAATTGCCTATTTACAGTGAATATGAGAAAAGTTTTTGAATTAAATTAAATAATAGTAAGAATTTTAACGAACATTTTATATTGCTATATTAAATTTAATATAGCAATATAAAATGTTCGTTAAAATTCTTACTACATACAAATTTAAGGTATGGCTTGAGCTACCAATAATAAATTGGAAAAACGTTCACATGTACTTAAGTATAAAATTTAAACCAAAAAAGTTTGACTTAGGTATGATGGAACAAAAAATTCAGAAAAATGGGACATGAAGAAAAATAATCAAACGGTAACACGGGTATTATAACAATAACATGTTAACATCAGGTTGATACAGTTCTCGTATTCTTTTTCATAATAAAATTTGTGTAAATAGGAACTGTCATCACATTCAACTAAGCCACCTAATAAGTGGTGACACATGAGCACTGATGATGAAAGGGTTGCGTCTTTCGAAAACAGCTGTTCTGCTCTGCTGTGTAAGTTGAATAACAAAAACTAATGTTGACTTGCCTTTATGCCTTGGAATATTTATCATGTCTTTCTGAGATTTAAATTAAAAATTTCGAACAATTAGCCTATAGAATCTTAATTCAATTTAATATAAATTAAATAAAATTTAGTCTCCTATTCTAATCGCCATAACAATAAAACATTTCGAAGATACTTTCAGTTAAGTTATTAATCCTATTTGTACAACTGATGTAGGATGTAAAAGGATTTAGAGATGATAGAGTGTATGTGTCTGTGTGCACACTAAAATAAAAATAACTTTCATGAATCAAGAAATTATTCATGAATTTATTTGCTCATTTACATGATATTTGGGATGTCGAGCAAGGAAAATAAACATGACAGCAAATGTGCAATTAATAGAAAATTAATGCACTTGGAAAAACATAAATAAAGCAATCAAATTGCACTTTAAAGGCATTTTAAAAATAAATGGTTTTTCTCTGAATCTGAATGGGTATTTTAATTTTTAACTTAATAAATAAAATAAATTTTTTCATTGAGGCAGAAATATTCCAGCGGAGAGAAAGTAACGATTAATTCACTACATGCGTAACATTAATTAATGCATAGTTTTGGATTTTACTATGGCTGAGCCGCTGTGCCAAAAATATTAGTCAGCTAGTCACCTTTATAATATTACTTATGTGAATTGTGATACGTTTGTTATATTCGTGCCGTATGGGTGTTGGTTCAAATTCTCGTCGTGGTATTCCGTAAAGTAAAACTTATATGATAAAAGGGCAGTACCAGTTCTGTGCTATTCAAATTCAGAAAATTAGATAGAAATTTATTTAATTTGTGTTAATAACTCCCTTGAGTAGTGAAACAGTTTTCTAGTGTTCTATTTCCTCTTCCGAACCTTGTAGGTGGCGTCATATATAAAAATACATCAGAGTACTGATGACGGAAGTGTATCTGCTTCCGAAAGCAACTATTCTGCTTTGCTGTTTATTTTGCATTAAATTAATGTTGATTTTCTCTTGTTCCTTGACATATTTATCTCGATTTTCTGAATACAACACGTTACAAAAAATTGTGGGCTATCAGTCTACTTACGATAAAAAGTTTAAAGAGTAAAAGTTTCACCGATATATAATATTGTTATTTATAACCCTCTTATGAATTAAATTTTGTTTATAAATTAATCTATTAGTATATTAATGTTATTTATTTATTTATTTTTTTCCAGATTAAAAAGTCATCAAAAACTGAAAAATCGTTTTACAGTTCAAGGTAAGTGCTTGGAAATTGTTCCTTGTTTAATAGTTTTTAATAAATTAAGATCTCCTATTACGATGTTGCAAAAAGTCAACTAAAAACGCAGCACTCATCAGCGTCCTTTCACATATATCCTTCAGCAGTCTTAAAAGTAAATATTGTGCATGTGCTGGGGTCAAAGTTATTTTTAGGGCGTCAAAGTTTTATTTTTATTATAGTTAAATATTTTTTTAGAATGACTTTCCATCATCTTGTGTCAATTTTGGTGTATAAATAGACCGGTTTCGGTAATGTGGGTTCTGGAGTGTTATCTCATTTCTCACTAAAAAAAAAAAATAACAATTTCTCACTAAATTTAGAACATTTTATATAACAACGATACAAATAAATTTCATCATATATTTATATATGTATATATATATATATATATATATATATATATATATATATATATATATAAATTATTGATGTTAGTGCGCTAATGTCCTTCACTGAGTATTTTTGAAGAAATTAGGTAGCATGCGGCATCATGCATGTTGCATCATTATGACTGTGTTGGGGGTACTGGTCGCTGAACATTTCCGACAACGATGGACACTATCATGCACGGATCAACCCATTACTGTAACAAAAATTTGCCGGCGAAGTAACTATTAAATCAGTAAATTCGCTACCTGCGCACCGGTTTGGCCCACCAAACAATTCAGTTATTGCATGAGAAATTTTCCGGTCGCTTAATTTCTTGCTGTCAATAGTTCGCCTCGTTCTTGCGTTTTAACGTCGCTGGACTATTTTCTCAAGCCCGGCCTTTTGAAAGAGCGGGCTTACGTGCACATACCACAAACAACTGACTCTCAGGAATAAGAAATTCGGCTCTGCATTAACGAGATAAGCGAAACTTTGCTGGAAAATATGGTTCAAAATTTTGTGAAAAGAGCGGAGGTTTGCCCACGTGCTAGAGGTGGCCAATTGCCCGAAATCATATTCCCCTATAAAGTCTTTATATGGGTATCAATAAAACTGAAGTCGGCAAAAAGGTATCTTTTCAAGCCAATTTGCTTCCTAACCTCAAATTTGTCCATTTTTTTTTTAAAGAGAAGGAATTTTTTATTTTTTTTTAGTTGGCTACTTTTATGTACCAAACAAGTTGCCAGAGTCCGACTCTGAAAACGTCCTTTTGATTTTGCTTCAAATTTTAATACCTTTTTAATTCTGCCTGAAGTATAAAATAGGTTTAATTCACAAAAAAAAAAAAAAAAAAAAAAAAAACTTCTATATACCAAAAATAGAGTAAAAGATTCCAGCTCTGGAACCGTATCTCAGATTTTGGTGATTTTTAATACAAAATTTATGTCTTTCTAAAATAAAAAATATGTTTGAATGCTCAAGAAAAATAAACAGTTATATTTAGTTGCTGTAATATTGCAAGAAAAAAGTTTAAATTTCCAGCTCTGGATTTGTATTTTTGACTTTTCTGACTTAATTTATAAAGAAAATGAAAATATTTGTTTAAGTCGACTTCAAAATTGTCCAACCCTGAAATCTTATTTTTGATTTTGTTAGATATTTAATACTAGTTTAATTTTCTACTGAAGTATAAAAAATTAATTAATTAACGGAAAGAAAAAATTGTTTCATCAGCTGCTTCTGTATACCAAAAATTGTTTTAAATTTTTCCAGCTCTGGAATAGCAATCTATTTAGAACTTATTCCAATACATCAATCCAAGACCCCGAAGTCTCTAGATTTTGTGGGGCTTCGGGAACCCGGTTTCATGTACAGATAGTTAGACAGACGGACATCTCTTATTCTCCTTCCCTATTTGTGAGGTGCCAGAATATATAAACTTTATGGGGTCGCATATTAATATTGTGGAAATTACACACCCCTGCAGGAGATCGAACTAGTATCAAATTAGTATTGCACTAGTACAAAAATCACCAGTACTAGTTCCCAACTGTGAACTTTCCTATACCATGTTAATGCTCAAATTAACATTGAGTGTGTTTGGAAAATTACTAGTACCATTGGTAATAGATGGAAACTAGGGGGATACTAGTACTATTAGTGCTAGATGAGTACTAGTATAATTTCTTCTAGTCGTTTAATAGTACAATCAGTTCTGCATTAAGAACTGGTTTATATATAAAAAAATCCCTAAATTTATTGGTTTTTTAAACCCAATGAAATTTGTTAAGTCTTTGTCTTCACAAACAAGCAATTTCTGGTTCATCAATTCTTAGTTTATAAGAGGAAATGGAAAGTTCCTTCAGGGCACACTCAATCCACTAGCACCTTGTACAACTTGAGTTACGTCTGGTACTCCACATATACCAAACACTAATGAACATACAATACATATATATATATATATATATATATATATATATATATATATATATATATATGTATATATATATATATATATATATATATATATATACATATATATATATCAGATTTTATTAATTTTAAAAAAGATCGCTGATTTTACATATGAACATAAATATTAAAAAAAAGGTTTAAAAGATTTTAAAATTAGCTTTTAATTTTATTTATTTTTTAAAATGTCACTTTTTTAACACACAAGAAAACTGCGGCTTACTTACATAAATTATCGAATAAATAAACTGATATGCAGGTGGATAAGTCTTGTAATACTATTCTTTGTTTCAAATTTGAATTTGTTTAAAAATTGTAACAATTAAAAAGAAAATAAATGAAAATGCGAATTAGCAATTCGCTTTAAAACATGATCAAAAAGTAATATGAAATTCTACAAGTCAAATCAATCTACAAATGAACTAGTTGAAGTACTAGTACTTTTCTGTATATGTTCAATCACCTTTTGAACTAGTGCTTGCTATATTAGTAATCTTACCAGATTGCAGGGACGCAATTGCAAACCTATTATATATTTCTCTTATGTAAACTGTTTAATGTCTCCGTTTTAATCTGTTTTGTTTCAGTTATTTGCATGATGTTTTGATTTCACTGTCTTACAACTGCCTCCTTAAATGCAATTTTTAATCAATTTGAATCTATTTATTTTGCAAAAATTCTTCTAACAGTTTTTATGGTTGTTTTGTATACTTCTCTTGTTCCAGATTTTATCGCAATATTTATCGGAACTATTTTTTATTTTATTTTTTGTGTTTCTCTCGTTTTGTTTAAGTGTTTTCTTTTAATAATGGAGCAATTGACTTCAATTTCAATAAAGAAAACGAACTAAATTTGAAAAAATAAATAAAATAGAAAATGAAAAGTTGAGGAAAAATTTCCATAAACTTGCACTTGTCTCGTATTATGATGATGCCTTCGAAAGTTCTATTTTTCCAATTTCTTCTTTTTTTTCCTTTTTATGCTCTCAAGTGTTCGTACAATTTGTAAGGCTTTGAAATCAAACTGCTTTGTGATTGTTGGGTAAGGGAGTGTGGCTCTGTAGGTGTGTGTGTGTGTGTGTGAGTGCTTAGAAAAGTTTATCCGTTTGTCTGTAAGACAACAAAAAAAGAAAGAAATCATAGAACACTGGAGGAACAAAAAAGTATTATCTATTTCAAACTTTTTGTTTGTGTTTGTATTTCTATGCATGCATTCAAGTGAGTGTGAGTGTGTGTGTGTGGTTGTGAATAAAAATTCTGTTTTATTTCTTCAAAGAAGAGAAACTACCAACATTTTCGTTTTTAGTATATCCGGTTCTTAGTAAAGATTTTTGCCTTCCAATTTAATAGAAACTGCACAAAAAGAGAAAATATTTTTTTTTAAAGAAAATATCACTTTCAAATATCAATAATATTTTTATTGATTTAAAAACCAGAGCACAGCACACTGTGCACATCCAATCCATTTAAAAGCAATAGTCTGTCAAAAGCTGCAGGCCATGTTACTTCCTTCTTCTTCTTCTTCTTTTATTTTTATTTTTTTTGGAGGGAATGAAAGAAATTTTATTTATTTTGTCTTAAACTATTTTATTTTATATGAACAAATTCAAAGCTGTTGCATATTATTGGTGTCATGTGAAAAGCTCGTAAGTCACATAATTGTAAATTTTTAAGCAAAAGTATAAAAATATAACAGAAACTGCAATTGATTGTAAAACTATGATTTTTAACGCTCTTGCAATCTTTTATCTGCTTTTGGCATATTGATGCTGGCTCGATTTAATCGTTAAAAAAAAATTATCTGTTACAGCTCTGCTTATGACGTCAAGATGGTGAAACGATTCTATCGTTTCCACAAAAAAAAATTATCTGTTACACCATCTATTTTTATACAATTAAAATATTTAATGGATAAATATACACATTCATAAATAGCAATAATTACTTAATAAATGATGTGCTTCACCCACTGGCTGCGCCATGGCTGAGTGCTTTAGAAGTCGTTGTACGAGTGTGAATGGGCGTAAGTAGATCTAAAGTATCTTCTAGCCGTTTTGCTAATTGGCTGTGGAAAATTAAAAAAAATATATATTCAAACAATTTACAATAAAAAACTTTACAATACGAGAGGATTATAAAAAAAAATAAATAAATTACATACAGTGGGAGAGAAAAGTAAGTGCACACTGTGTAAATAGTCAAGTATCAGCACGAGTAATACGTAATACGAGTAACAGTGCATTTCTGAACTTTTCTAAGCAAAAAACAAGTAAGAACGTTATATTCGACCGGGTCGATTCCTAAATAACCTCCAAATATTTAGTAAATAAAAACTCTATTTTTATCAAAATTTAAATTTTTATGGTATTCGGCTTAAGTAAACCAGAAATAAATTTATTTTCATACGGTCGTTCCCAATGTGTTGGGAGTAGCATGACTGAGACACTTTTCCGTCTGCATAAAAATTTACGTATTCATATTTTATATCAACGTGCAAAAAGAGGACTGAGATAAGTTAAAAATGTTTGACCAGCTGGGTCACAGTTCCTTAAAGACATTTCTAGGCCCAATTTTAAAACTGTATACAGGGTCACTTCGAGAAAGTCCAAGGAGGAGACATCTGACATTGAAAACTTAATATTCGGTTTAGTTAAGTGTAGAAACTTCACTTAAGGGCAAGGGGGGGGGGGCGTAGGGCAGCGAAAGATCCGAGAACATATTAGCCTCTTTGTAAAAGCTTATAAATTAAATTTTTAAGGAATGTAGGATTAAGGAATGCAATTTGCCAAATATTTACACTATATTTTCATATAATATGTAACTTCAACGCCCACTAAAGGGGGCAGGGTCCAAAAATAGACTATATCATGTTTTCCACACACGGACGTACGGGCATTACTAAATAGTCTTGGACTTCATCACTGATGAAGAAAATATATACTTTATGGGGCCCAATTCTTTCTGGAGGGTATTAAAACTGTATTTTGCCGGGGTCGCTCTGTCGAGGGCCGTGGGGGTGACATTTCACCTTTGCCATACAACACTAAAAGTAAGTTTTTGGGATAATTAAGTGTAAAACAATTTTTTTAATAGGGTCTCTTAAGGGAAAAGGGGGATAGGGCAGCAGACGATCAGGTTACGTCTCTGCTTCGTCATAAAAGCTTAAAAATTTTGTTTTTAAGGAATGTAGACTTAAGTCGTCGGCCCTGTATCAAAAAATTAGCTGGCGAAGTAAAAGGTTGAATTAGCTACAAAAAAAAACTGTCTATCTTCTCATCTTTCCTAATCTGTGTCCTCAATATTATCCCCTCGTTTTCAGTTCCGGCGCAACGCATTGCATATATAGGGGTCATCCCCTGAGTGCTGGTACAAGATAAAAAAAATAATAATAATTGTAGTAAGAATTTTCACGAACATTTATATTGCTATATTAAATTGAATTAAGATTCATAGGCTAATTGTTCGAAATTTGTTTTTTTAAATCTCAGAAAGACATGATAAATATTCCAAGGCACAAAGGAAAGTCAACATCAGTTTTATTCAACTTACACAGCAGAGCAGAACAGCTGTTTTCGAAAGACGCAACACCTTCATCATCAGTGCTCATGTGTATTGTGTTTGTCACCACTTATTAGGTGGCTTAGTTGAATGTGATAACAATTCCTATTTACACAAATTTTATTGTGAAAAAGGATACGAGAACTGTATCAACCTGATGTTAACATATTATTGTTATAATACCCGTGTTACCGTTTGATTATTTTTCTTCATGTCCCATTTTTCTGAATATTTTGTTCCATCATACAACAAATTTCGAACAATTAGCCTATGAATCTTAATTCAATTTAATATAATAATAATAATTTTTTTTTAATTTTTACACTATTTTTGCAATATAATAACGCCCATTAAAGGGGGCGGGGTCCAAAAATTTGCTTTTTTGAATTTATACCTCCATTTTAATGAGTTGGATCTTTTTTGATATAAAAATATATCATTTGCTTAACAAAATTAAAAAAAAAGCGTTTAAAATTATATTGGTTTTTAGAGGTTGGTTTAGTTGTTCTTAGGGGAACTTTTTTCCCTCTGGCCCGTTTCAGCCCATTTAGGAACCTGTGCTATCCTTCAGGAAATATTTATACCAAGTTTTAAGGCTTTGGCTGTTTTTGTTTGGACTGAATCGTGGTTTTCACAGACGGCCGGACGGAGGGACGTGGCCAGGTCGTCTTAGATTTCATCACTGATCAAGAATATATATACTTAATGGGGTCTCAGATGGATATTTTGCAGCGTTACAAACGGAATGACAAAGTGAATATACCCTCCAAATTCTTTTTTGGAGGGTATAAAAATATCTGAAATTACATATCTGATCAATTAGTGTTGTAGACTCTTTTATAGGGTTCGCTCTTCAGTTGAGAATCGTGTGATTCATTTCGCAGTTTGAAAATTAAAATGATCTCTTCTGTAGTCCTTTTCTTCAGCAATTGATAATTTCTCACATGTTCTAGATATTCAAGGTCTAAGAAGTAACAGGATATCGGAAGTTATTAAAATTTATCCAAATGAAGTAGGTAAGTGTCCTATTTTTATACCCTCCAAAAAAGATAATGGATGGTATATTCACTTTGTCATTCCGTTTGTAATGCAGTGAAATATCCATCTGACACGCCATAAAGTATATACATTCTTGATCAGTAATGAAATCTAAGACGATCTGAGCATGTCCGTCTGTCCGTCTGTGGAAATCACGATTCAGTCCAAATGAAAGGAGCTAGACTCTTGATATTTGGTATAATATATGTATATCTTGAAGGATAGCACAGGTTAAGTTCGGAGATGGTCTAAATCGGGCAAGGGGGAAAAAAGTTCCCCTAAGAAGAACTAAACCAACCTCTAAAAAACAACATAATTTTTAAGTTATTTTTTTTTGTAATTTTGCTAAGCAAATGATATATTTTTATGTCAAAGAAGGTCCAACGCGTTAAACTTGAAGCTGTAAAATAAAAAAACACAATTTTTGGACCCCGCCCCCCTTAGTGGGCGTTATTATATACAAAATTAGTGTAAAAATTTAGCAAATTGTTTTACTTAAGCCTACATTCTTTACAAATAAAATTTTTAAGCTTTAATGACGAAGCTGAGACGTAACCTGGTACTACTCTGCCCTATCCCCTCCTCCCCCTTTTCCCCCTTAAATTACCCTATCAAAAAAAATTTTTTTGTCTTAAATTTTGTAAATAATTATCCCAAACATTTATTTTTAGAGTTTTATGGCAAAGGTGAAATGTCTCCCCCACAGCCCTTGCCAGAGCGACCGGGCTAAAATACAGTTTTAATACCCTCCGAAGAGAATTGGACCCCATAAAGTGTATATATTCTTGATCAGTGATGAAGTATGAGACGATCTAGTAATGCCAATACGTCCGTCTGTGGAAAACATGATATTGTCTATTTTTGAACCCCGCCCTATAGTGGGCGTTGATTTGCAAAAATAGTGCAAATATTGAACAATTTTTATTCCTTAAGCCTATAAGAAGCTGAGATGTTCTCTGCTCTTGCAGAGGTGAACCGTCTCTCCCACGGCCCTTCCCGGAATGACTCTCTCAAAATAGAGATTTAAGATTGGGTACAGAGTTGTATTAAAGGAACTCTGTCTCTCCAAGTTAAACATTTTAAATTTACTTACTAAATATTTGGAGGGTATTTAAGATTCGACCCGGTCGAATATAACGTTTTTACTTGTTGCTATTGTCTTGGCATGATGTTGACAATTAGTTACAGAGCAAGGGGTGCAAATTGGCGCATTAAACTCTTGTTGGACTTTTGAGCTCGAAACCGCGTTAGAATAGCTTTGAGTTTAAAATTAGGGGGGCGTTGCAAGGATAACCTTTCGGCTCAACTGGGATTTTTTCTGTGAACGGCTTTTAACTGCGTGTGTTCGAAAAGGCCCACAAAATTCAATCAAGGAAAACACGAGTTTAATATGTTAAGGAATAAAAGGAGGCGCCCATATATTCTAGTCAACCCTGTCCGAATACTTCTGCACTGATCGACTTGCACTGTACTTAATGATAATATTATGCGTATTCAGATGCTGCTTATGAAGTGTGATGAAGATGATGATGATGCTGTTGATGTTGATGTTCGAATTGCAACAGCAGCATTAGCAGCAGGGGGAAACAAAGAAAAATAATTAAACAACTTGTTTAGGGTTGCAGCGGTATTAACAGTTACAAAACAACATGCTGCTAGTAGTTTGCAGCATGCAACATATTATGAACTCATTTTCATTTAACAATTTTTTGCTTTCGATGTTGTATTTTCCCTACAACAAATCAAAAGTGCTGCAATTGTAAATGAAACATGAAATCCAAAAATAACAGAAACGAGAAAACTACAGAAAATTTCTGAAAACTTTATAAATTGTAATGGCAGATGTAGATATTTAAATAAATGTTTTAAGCATTAAACACGTATTAGCAGTGTACATGTGCACTTGTGTGTGTGTGTGTGTTGGGTGTGTACGAATGTATTCATGCGGCATGCTAGTGTTTAAAGAAAACATCATGTTTATGCATCTTTGGGGCATGTTTTGTAATTTAATGATTGTGTGTTCTAGATGCACTTGTGTGATGTGGATTATATAATGATACCATTTACTTCAATAGTCCAAACATGTTGATGACTGTATATGTATGTGTGTGTGTGTGTGCATGTTTTTACATAAGTCAAAATTTGGCATACATATTTTATGTACAAGTTTATTATGTATTAAGCACGTACTGCCTGCTTGCTGCCTGTCCATGAATGGTTACAATCAACGAAGGAGAATTTGTTAAGTTTTCCACTTTGAACTTTAAAAGTTTAAGGTGTCAAATGGAAACTGGTATCAAACAAATAAGTAAAAACTTTTTTTTTTTATCTTGGACCAGCACTCAGGGGATGACCCCTATATATGCAATGCGTGGCGCCGCAACTGAAAACGAGGGGATAGTATTGAGGGGACAGATTATGAAAGATGGGAAGAGTTTTTTTGTAGCTATTTCAACATTTTACTTCGCCGGCTAATTTTTGCTACAGGGCCGACGAAGGTGGGTGCTGTTACTCTGCTTTTAGTACATGATAGCGTCAGTCGCCGCCAAATATGTTCAGTGATCAGTGACTATGCCTTCATCATTGAAACAGGCTGGCAACAACTAACACAACAACGCACGAATGCTGATCAGAAGAATTCAACGCAATATTTCATGACTCAGCGCGGGCTCGAACTCAGGACCTTCGCTTCATAGTCTCGTGTTCTACTACTTCAGCCAACAGCACCCACGAAAACTTATGATTTTGTGTTCTTTTCGAGAAAAGAACACTAAATTTTTTACACTTTTTAACGAAAAAGGGCAGTATTATCCATGTGATTTGGAAAATGCATTATAAATTTATTTACCATCCCTTCTTCGGATTATTAATTTCTGATCAGGTTACTTCGATCGATCTCTGTTAAGACTGCCAGTAGTACATGACTGCCTGAAAATCTCTGCCTCGAGAGATGAAGAGCTGGGCATTCACCAAAAATTGAAACACAGTTTCATCCTTGCTGCTTTCACTACAAATGCGGCAGAAATCATCCTGCTGGCATGTCTGTCTATAGTTCGCTGTTCCGTCATGACTGCGATAAGAATGGGCCCAAATTACCGCATTCGATAGCGATCGAGATTTCAATACAAATTTCTATCGATATCGAATGCCGTAATTGGCTCCCTGGATATATTTTGTTTTGTCTTGTACCAGCACTCAGGGGATGTCCCCTACATATGCGATGCATTGTACTGGAACTAGGAAAATTGGGAAAGAGGATAGAGGGAGTCGTGTTTGTGGACGTTCGATTTGAACATCCCCAAGTTAAAGCTAGCACGATAGAGCTCTGCATGAAGTTTGTTGCATATACGAACCGTTCGGCCAAAGAACGAATTCTCTCTTTAATGCGTGTTGCGTCTCAGTGGCAACTCAACCACAAAAGGATGCGCCCTCTGCAGGGCAGAGGAGGATCAGGTTACGTCTAAGCTTCGTCCTAAAAGCTTAAAAATGTTATTATTACGAAATGTAGGCTGTTTAAATTTTTACACTATTTTTGCATATAATAAAGGGGCGGGGTCCAAAAATGAATTTGTCAGATTTTATGGCTCCAAGTTTAAAGCTGTGGACTATCTTTGACATAAAAATATATCAGTTGCTTAACAAAATTACAAAAAAAAAAAAACTTTAAAAGTTATGTTGTTTCTTAGAGGTTGGTTTAGTTCTTCTCAGGGGAATTTTTCCCTCTGCCCCGATTTAGCCCATCTCCGAACTTAACCTGTGCTTTTCTTCAAGATATATTTATACCAAGTTTCAAGGGTCTGGCTCTTTTCCTTTGGACTGAATCGTGATTTCCACAGACGGAAGGACGGACATGGCCAGATCATCTTATATTTCATCACTGATCAAGAATATATATACAGGGTCCGCAAAATAATTTTTTTTTAAATGCTATACACAAAAGCTACTGAATATTTTCTCAAATTTCTTTTTTTATTTGAAAGTACAATCCTTCCGGTTAATAATGGAAAATAATTTCATTCAAATGGCTGCCTCGGCTGGCCATGCAGTAGCCTACACGATCGGTCCAATTTTTAAGCACATTATCGATTGTGTGCAGCTGTATTTCACCAATGGCTTCACGAATATTGTCCTTTAAAGTGCCAATTGTCTCTGGCTTGTCGGCGTAACACTTTTCTTTGACGGCACCCCACAAATAATAGTCCAACGGTGTCAAATCGCAGCTCCGAGGTGGCCAAACCACAACAGCTCTGCGGCTGATAATGCGATCTTCAAAAACAGGGCGCAAAACATCGAGTGTAGCCTCGGCTACGTGGCACGTAGGGCCATCCTGTTGAAACCAAATGTTGCCAATATCCTCCTCTTCAATTTTTGTGAACTAAAATTCGTTCAACATGGCCCGATAACGATCGCCATTGACTGTAACGGCCACTCCTTGCTCATTTTCGAAGAAAAATGGCCCAATTATTCCTCTGGACCAAAATCCGCACCAAACAGTGACTCGTTTTGGGTGCGTCGGCTTTTCAATGTATGCGTGCGAGTTTTCTGTGCCCCAAATGCGACAATTTTGCTTGTTTACATACCCGCCAAGATCAAAATGAGCTTCATCTGAAGAAATGATTTTTTTTTTTTGGCAAAATCGTCATCTTCTGTAAGTCGATCGCAGGACCACTTAGCGAAGCGAAAGCGCATTGGATGGTCAACCATATTCGTTCGGCGGAAGGATAAAACTAATTATCTGTCAAATCAGACATGAGCTAAGTGTTACCATTCACGAAATAAACACTGGTTGAAAAAAAAACGTTAGATGGCGGACCCTTTATATCCGTCCAGAGGAAACAAGTACTTTAAACAGTTGGTAAAAATTGCGATGAGACCTTATGTAATCAAAGTATTTCTTAAGTGAAGAGTTAGTTGATCAGGAATCTAGTATAACTATAAGTTATTGATCTCCAGCTCCTAGATGCCACTAATCTAAAGGACTGGTACGTGCAAGCGTATCTCTTGATTCGGTGAAGTTGATTTACTACCGTCAGTCAGTTACTAAACATTCTGCGAGAAGAGTATCAGGCACCCATTGCCCTTTCAATGCTGTGTTGGATATTTAGTCTCCAGTCCAGTATGTCTTCTTTATATTAAGTGCTAGCCGATAAGGTCCTTTTGTAACTGTTTACCCGAGTAGGTCTCTGATGTCTTGCATCTTTTGGGTTTACTCCTAAGTCACCCAAATTCGATTAAGTCTATGGATGCTGTTGGCTGAAGCAGTAGAACACGAGACTATGAAGCGGAGGGTCGTGAGTTCGACCCCGCGCTGAGCCATGAAATATTGTGTTGAATTCTTCTGATCCCAGCATTAGTGCGTGGTTGTGTTAGTTGTTGCTAGCCTGTTTCAATGATGAAGGCATGGTCACTGGTCACTGAAACATAATTGGCAGCAACTGACACTATCATGTACTAAAAAGCAGAGTAACAGCACCCACCTTCGTCGGCCCTGTAGGAAAAATTAGCCAGCGAAGTAAAAAGGAAAAAAAAAAAACTGTCGATCTTCTCATCTTTCCTAATCTGTCTCCTCAATACTATCCCCTCGTTTTCAGTTCCGGCGCAATGCATTGCATATAGCGCTGGTACAAGATAAAAAAAGGTAATTCTGGCATCGCCCTCGTATATATAAAACAAGATCAAAATCGCTCGATAGGCATACACATTTCTAAATGCCAGTACGATAACTTTTGTGGCACACTGCTATTGTTCATTATGTAATTAAACATATTTCAGATGTGTTTGAAACACATTTTTTGTTGTTGTACAAACGACTACATAAACATATTGTTTCTCTCTTTTTTTTTTTTTTAATAATGAAATAATTCGATATGTGTTTATATTAATTAAGCCATCAGAAAATGCATAAATAACAAAAGGAAAAATGGCAGAGTATAAATAATTGAACAAATACAAGCATTTTGAACTTAATTATGACACAGAGATGACTTAAACATCTGCAATTTTCAGATGCAAAAACAATTGCAAACTTAAAATGGACTGCAGCACTTTTGAACGGATATAAAATACAAACGAGTAGAGAATGTGTAAGAGTAATAATGACAATTTGCAGATAGTACTCGAGCAAACGAAGTATATAAAGAAAGAAATAAATCCACATGTATGAGCATGTTTATGCATGTCTGGGCATGTGTATGCATGTCTGTGCACATACAGTTGAGGCAAGTGTATGTTTAGGTTTGTCAGCACTTAAAGAACAAAAATGTTAATTTAAGGAGATAAATCAACTTGTATTTAAAACAGTTTCTTATTTATGCTACAGAAATTAATACTTTGCGATGAAAAATTGAGAAAAAAGCCATCAACTGTCTGTAGGACTGGATCACATATAAATATCGGATGGCAGGAGAACTTAAAATTATGGCACAAGACCGAAATATTACTAAAACAATTTTCTTTTTCTTTTTAACTGCTTGGCATTCAAAAATAAAATTTTTTTGTCTGCTGCAAGCTCTCCGCCTCTAGAATTACACCTAGTATGGAATAAGTATTTTATAATTTTTTTGTACTAATAGAAAATTCTGACAGTTTTATCTTCTATAACTAAAAAATTCAACAATTAATTCCTCTTCAACTACGATGATGCTAATCATGAGCATCATCATTGTTCATCAACACATCAACGTTGCAAGTTTTTTATTCACTTAGCCATTCAGTATCATCTGCATGAACATTTACATATGAATGTATGTATGTGTGTCTGTATGTTTTGTGTATGCAAATATGCTGCACAGTGGAACTATTGTGAATGTGTAAATCAAGGAATACCTGGAAATGTTGAGGCAGATGGGCTAGCAAAGACGGGAGCATTAATGGCAAACATTACACTAGACAATCCAAAGCCATTTCGGGTTTTTAAGAACGAACTGAAGCCATGGGGCTACAGAATTGCATACAAGAGATTGGTGACTAGGATTCTATGGGGAAACCCAGATGGTAACAGGACAAAGGAGATCCTAACATTGGGTAGGCCAGCACTACGTAGATTGATTTATTTAATAACGGGACATACGGAGTTGAGGAATCACCTGTCACGCATGGGTATCGTTGACGATATAACATACAGGGCCTGTCAGGAAAATGACGAAACACTGGAGCACTCCTTGTGCTACTGTCTAGCTTTTAGTCAAGTCAGAAGACAAACACTTAATCAGGAGATTATACAGGAGATGGAATTTCTTAGGGGTTCTAGTTCTAGGGGGACTTAAAAAGATACATTGTCCTCAATAGGTTCTTAACGTAATCAAATTCAAAAATTTCCATGGTTTTTAATGGAGGTTCCCTGTAATAGAATGGGAACTCCTTATAATAGAGCGTACAGCAGGCCTATGGGACCTAAGTATAATCCTGAACGAATTGGCATAGACCCCGCTTACGCCCCTCTCTTCAACCTAACCTAATCTAACCTAAATGTATAAACAATTTCTAAATTTTTTCGGAGTAGGAACGTTATATTCGACCTGGCCGATTCCCAACTTATTACTGAATAAATGCAAAAAAAAATGACAATTGAATTCCTGACATTTCAGCATTTGACAGTTAATTTACTTCCTAACCTCAAATTTGCCCATCGCTTATGTAACTAGCAAAGACACGAACCAAAGAGGTTATTTTGCAGAGAAGATATTCAGAATATTTTTTATCATAATTTTTATTAGTAAAACAGACAATCTTACTTTCTTGCCAGCCCTGGCTGACAAATAATGACAATTCAATTCCTGACATTTCAGCATTTGACAGTTAATTTACTTCCTAACCTCAAATTTGCCCATCGTTTATGTAACTAGCAAAGACGCGAACCAAAAAGTTTATTTTGCAGAGAAGATACTGAAAATATTTTATATCATTTTTTTATTAGCAAAACAGACAATTTTACTTTCCATACCGGACCCACTGTGCAAGGCAACCCACTTATTTAATAATATTGATAAATCATGTCTTAAGTGAATGTTTAGCCAACAATTTGCAATAAAAACAATCTAAAAGAATTAAACACAAAAGCGCAGAATAGTTTGAAATTGTAGAAACTTCTTCTTCTTCTTCTTTGCTTTGCTCGGCGTGTAGAAGTTTGAAGAAAGAATTTCTATAGTCATTAAAAGGCAGCAGAAAATAGTTGGTTGCCAGTTATTTAAAAGCAAAAAAAAAAAAAAAATAGAAAAGAAAATTATTTGACATGGAGATGAAGTATTCTCATTGACTCCTTGTCGCCTCTGGTTGGTTGTTGCTGTTGTTGTTGTTGTTGTTGTTGTTGATGTTGCCATTTATTTAAATGTAATAATTTTATGTGCAACATTTTTGAATCTGCTGTTTACTAGTTGCTTTCTTCAATTTGTGTGTGTGAGTGTAATAAATTTTCATTTTATTAATCAATAAGAATAATTGTTGGAAACTTCTCTAATTAAAGGGATATGTAAAGTAGGTGCACCCTACTGTCAGGCAGTTTTTCAAGTTGCTTTACTTGGCGTATGTATTTTATGTTGGCAAAAGAATGAGACAACGTGGTTTTTATCTTGCACACAAGTAGAAGAAGTGCTTAAAAATGTCGGTGCTTGGATGGCATTAAGCGGGTCGTCTGTTCGTTCTCTGTGTGGATTTTCATTGGCAAAGTCTTACAGGGCTGGAGTTAATTATAGAAATGTAGGGCACAAAAGGCCTGTGGGCCTCGAATGCTCATGTTGAATCTAAAAAGTCGTTTCTAACCCAAAAAAGAATTTTTTAATTTTATAAATTTTTTTGTAAGCGAATGACCGTCATGCTTTCAATTCTCACATTAAATTTAACTTGTTCAGTTGTTCTGTATTCTGCTTTCTACAGTTGCTTCTTTGCAATTCTTGTTATAAACTCTTTTTATTTCTTTTTTCTAAACCGTCTTTAGAAAATATTCTTAGTTGCTGTTTCCGCATTTATAGTTTATAATAACGAATGGAATACAATAAATAATAATTCATTTAGTCGTTTAACAAATAAACTCTTAACAAAAAAATAAAAAATGGTTAGAAAAAACATCTAAAAACTTGGTAAAAAAGCCGTTTGTTGGGGTCGTGCGTTTGCAAAAGTTTGCGTGCTTTCCAATAGATTTTCAAATTTATTCGTTTATAAGATAGAAAAATATTTCTCTTCTTTTTTCTCGTCTTATGAATGAAGATTAATTGAAGGAGAACATGATTTTGTAGCTTTTTTTTGTTGTGCGCAACAAAATAAATATTAATTAACAACAATTAATTGATAAAAGTGAAGGCAAACAACGCTAAAAACAAAGCGAAACATGAAATTTTTTTTATTATGAAATATCATAAATTATATTTTATTGTATATGGAGTAATGGAAAATATCTCAAGCAGTAATCAGCGATGAGGCCCATTTCCAGATGAATGGCTACTTGAGTAAATAAATTTTGTCGAATTTGGGACGATACCAAATCATATGAGATTTAAGAACGTCTAATGCATATCGGCACCATTTACTGTGGAATTTAGGCTGGGTGGCGTCATCGGTCAGTATATCTTTAAGGCCAGGCGATCACTGCCAACGGCGATTGCTATACATCGATAATTACCAATTTCTTTCTTTGTTCAACTTCTTCTACTTTTCACGCTGATGATGAGATAGCGCAGCGGCCTCGAAATCTCTACTGGGGCCAAAGTACCACATGCGAGATCGATCCAAATTTCTATACAATTAAATTCAAATGTCGATCGATATCGTAAGCGATATCGATGATCATAAAAACATTCTAAATATTTCACTACTAATACAATAATTTGAATTTAATAAAAATTCTAAAGAAACAAAATTATTTGCGTATTTAAAAAAAAAAATATCCTACGGTAACCTGTGTAAACCTAGTCCTTTATGATTACGTAAAAAAAAATTTCTTAAAGCCTGTTCTAAATCATTATTATTTTAATCAGATTGTACCATAATTATGTCGTTCAGTCATGCATTTTTAATTGAGTCAATATTCACTTTACTGCCGTAATTATTTTCACATATACAAATTAAGTCAATTCAGTTACCGCATGACAAATAAAACAAAATGTATGTGTATTGAGGAGGGCCTCAAGTTAAAAAAAAGAGATCCCATTTTTTTTTGCTTTATCCACATTTTGGGTTCTAAGTCTCGACTAACTTTGTTCAGTGAGTCAGTGCTGCATTAGTAATTTTACTCCATATTATAACAATTAACTTTTAATTGAGAATTTACTTAATTAACATTTTATACGGTTAATTGAGATCAATAATTGATATCAAAAATTGTGAAAAACTTAATTAAGGTGGTGCATACCATAAATTAAACAAAAAAATATATAGAAAATAATACTAAATATATTTTTCTCTCGAACGACTTAAAGAAATTAATATCTATAAATAGAAATTTTCCAATGTTCCACAAAGTTAGAGAATTTTATAGGCACTTTCAATCTAATTTTATGAAATGTGAGCTGTTTTCTCTCACGACTCAGAAACCGGCAGTAACGTTCAGGACAATTGGGGCAACATTTCCTGTACGGGATGTATAGATTTTCTTTGCAATATAAAAAAAACAGGTAAGATCGTTATATTCGAGCGGGTCGAATCTTAAATACCCACCAAATATTTAGTAAGTAGATTTAAAATGTTTAACTTGGTGGGACAGAGTTCCTTTATATAATATCCTACGTCAACGCCCACTAAAGGGGGCGGGGATCAAAAATAGACAATACATGTATTCCACAGACGATCATCTTTGATCAAGAATATATGTACTTTATGGGGTCCAATTCTCTTTGGAGGGTATTAAAACTGTATTTTGGCGGGGTTGCTCTGGCAAGGGCTGTGGGGGAGATATATCACCTTTGTCATAAAACTCTAAAAATAAATTTTTGGGATAATTATAAAAAAAATTTTTTTTAATTTTATTTATTTTTTGTTTTTGATAGGGTCATTTAGAGGGCAAAGGGGGAGGAGGGGGTGGGGCAGAGCAGTACCAGGTTATGTCTCAGCTTCGTCATTAAAGCTTAAAAATTTTATTTTTATGGAATGCAGGCTTAAGTAAAACAATTTGCTAAATTTTTACACTATTTTTGCATCTAAAAACGCCCACTAAAGGGGGCGGGGTCCAAAAATTATTTTATTTTATGGCTCCAAGTTTAACGCGTTGGACCTTCTGTAATATAAATATATATCATCATTGGTTTAGTTCTTTTTGGGGGAACTTTTTTCCCTCTTGCCCGATTTGGCCCATCTAAGAACTTAACCTGAGCTATCCTTCAAGATATATTTATACCAAACTTCAAGACTTTTGCTCTTTTCGTTTGGACTGAATCTTGATTTCCACAGACGGACGGACATGCTCAGATCGTCTTAGATTTCATCACTGATCAAGAATATATATACTTTATGGGGTCTTAGAGAGCTATTTCGCTGCGGAATGGCAAAGTGAGTATTGCCTTCAATTCTTTTTTTTTTTTTGAAAAGTATAAAAAAATACGTGCTGGTCTTGGAAAATATTGCACTTTTTTAGAAAAGAGCACAAAAATATATTTTTGTTGGCAGAATATGTGATAACAAGTAAAACATTAATGAATGGTTAGTTGGTCACGTTATGTTTGATTAATTTCTCACTTTAAGAATACAAACTTGTGTTTTACATCTTTTGCTTTCCCAAATAATGTTGCATTTGCTGTGGGGAAAATTGCTTGCGAAATGTGTAACTTTTTGCTTGTGGTGGTAAACTTAATTTTAACAAATAAACGAAACATTGTTTGTTCTACTTAAGTATTAGTTGTTGTAATTGGAAACCTGTAGAACAAAAGCAAAGGCTGATATGACGACGACTGCGAGTAGAAATAAAAGCAAATCGTTGAAATGGTTTGTTTTCACTTTTACAGAGATGTTTGTGTGTATGAGTTTCATTTCTCAAACTTTCTTGCCGGCTGACTCTTCTACTCTAAAACTCGTGTTTACAGCATCAACTACCGCAAAATACTCGTACTTTTCCCTTAAGTGCAACCATATGTCTTCAATATTTTTTTTCCTTGTGTTAAAATATAATTTCTTTAAGTTCTCTGCTGTGAGTGCTGCAAGTACCTGTAACTATACGAAGAGTACTTGGAGTACAAGTGGCCAGTAGAACAACTAAAACAAGCAGATAATTTATTTTTTCCCAAGAAATTTAATTTGTATTTATTTTATACGTATTTTTTTTATTGGTTTATTTTATTTTCCCACTTGCCAATTTCAACAAGTTTTACCACAAATCTTCATGTCATTGCATGTGGATGTGTATTGTTGTTGTTGCTGTTGTTGCATTTTTGTTGTGTGAAGTATGCAACCAACCCAACCATTCATTCACTCCATCCAACCATCCATTCATTCATTCCATCCCATTAATCGCATCTATCATTTACTTTCAGTCTTATTTCCTCCCATTTAGTGGGATTCTATTCTATTCTATTTCATTCATTTATTAAGTTTTTTATCCACAAATTTTACCCAGTTGTGGTTAATATTTAATTACATCTTCTCGCTACACTCAATTATATTCAATGTAATAATTTTCTATGTTTGAAGTAATCGCACAATCGATGAACAACGAGGAGGATGTGAAAATAAAGTTGTAGATTCTGGCAAGTGAAATAATTTTATTTCATTTTAATTACACTTTTATTTGCAATGAAATAAAATAAAGTTTAATAATGAAAGAAAAAAAAATGGGAGGAAATTAGAAATTATTGAACGGTCAAATAGCTAATGAGTGTATTAGACAGTGGCGTAGTAAGAGGCATCGCAGCTATAGGCAGAGCTTGATGATTTTCAAAAAGCTTAGAAGGATGTTAGAAAATTTAGTTACTCCGTATCATTTTGTAAATCAAATAAATGATTTGTTGTATTCGTTGAACACACGGAGCTACACTAATTTTAAATATTTGTTCAGTTTATTTTATACCCTCCCACAAAAAATTGGTGGGTGTATTTACTTTGTCATTCCGTGTGTAACGCAAAAAAATATCCGTCTGGGGCCCCATAAAATATATATCTATATATATATATATATATGTATATATATATATATATACATATATATATATATATATATATATATATATATATATATATTCTTGATCAGTGATGAAATCAAACACGATCTGAGCATGTCCTTCCGTCCGTCTGTGGAAATCACTATATAGTCTATTTTTGGACCCCTCCCCCTGCAGTAGTCGTTGAAGTGACATATTACAGTCAACTCTGCTTTACTGGAAATAACCAAAACCCAATTTTTTCAGTTATCCGATTTTTTCTCTAAAACGTAGTTCGGATTATTGAAATTTGTTACAATTAAGCGTACTGCTTAAAATCAGCAAAACAATATTTTTTATATCAAATCAGTATATATTTTTTACGTTAATTTAACGTAAAAATTTTATTAAAAAAAAATTATTCATAGAAAATGTCTAGCCGCTTGCATTGACAATATAATAGAAAAATACAATAAAGTACGTAAGAGCGAAAAGGACAAATAAATTTTGCCATTTAATTTTTTAACGGACAAAACATGCACAATTTTTTCAGCCTTAAGTTATGCAATCGATTTCTAATAAATAAATCTGTCATTTTAATTTTTTCATTAAAGCGAAGTAAGTTTCATAAAAACGTAGTTGTGGGCTTTCTTTTGGTTTTCAGTAATACGATATTTTCAGTTAAACGATGTTTCGCTAAAGCGAAGTGAATAAGACTAGTTGCGTTTAAAATCAGTGCGGGGATTCGTATCGCTCTCAGTAATCCGATTTTTTTTCAGTAAAAAGTGTTGCGCTAAAGCGGGTTCGACTGTATTCCTTAAAAATTTAATTTACAACCTTTCTAGGACCTCCCCCAGCCCTTCCCCCTTTGGCCCTAAATGACCTTATCAAAAAAAAAATTTTTTTCTACACTTAACAACACGGAAAATTTAGTCTGTAAGTTTTTGCGATTTAGGTGAGGTGTCTTCCCCCACGGCCTTCCCTGGAGTGACCCTGTATAGAGTTTTAAAATTGGGCACAGAACTGTCTTAAAGGAACTGTGACTCAGCAGGCTAAACATTTTGAACTTATCACAGTCTCTTTGTTTCAGGTAGATATAAAATATGAATACGTAATATTTTATGCTGATGGAAAGGTGTCTCAGTCATGCCCCTCCCAACTCATTGGAAACGACCCTATTAAAATAAATTTTTTTTTGTTTACTTAAGCCGAATACCATAAAAATATACATTTTAATAATAATAAAAATAGAGTTTGTATTCACTTAATATTTGGAGGGTATTTAAGATTCTACCCGGTCGAATATACCGTTTTTACTCTTTTTTCAAAAAGGATCATCATTAAATTTTCAAATGGAAATATTTGTAATTTTGACAGAAAAACTGATAGTAAAATAAATTTTGTAAGCCCTAGTTATAAAAGGTTAATAGGACAAGCTTTCTTACAAAAATTTTTTTTATAAAAGAAAAATTAGTTTTTAAGGCTACTTACAGCCTTTTATTTATTTCTCATAAAATTGTCTATTACACTGTTGTGCAAAATGTGTTATTTTTGTAATTATAATTCCATATGTCCAGGAAAATTTCTCTGTAGTTGTCATTGATAAAAAAAATTAAATTTATTCGCAGCATAGTGTCGCTAAATTTAATAGTTCATTGACCTCATTTACATAAAAAAGTATTTTTATTCATCTGCCCTGTGTGTGTTGCTTTCTCGCCTACAATTTAGCACACACACACACACACACATACACACACAGAATTTGCTGCTGCTGTTTGGGTGAGTTCACGGAATATAAATAAAATTTTATTAAACCCTATAACAATTTATCGTTTCAAATAAAAATTTTAATTGTGTGTATTTGTCGTAATGGCTTATTTTTTTGTTGCATTTGGCAATTGCATTAATATGACTTTTTTCACATTACGAGTGTTTTTGTTGTTCGATTGTTTTTCAGTTGTTCGTTTGAAATTAGTATTGCCAACGGCAACGCAAGACAACTGAACTGTCATAGATTGCTGTTCATTGTCAATCAATATTCACACCCAGTAACTGATTTATAACGATAAAATAGATGACACGGACACATACAAACTCACTCAAGTGATTGTAAATATTTTGTGAAAAGTTACGGGGAGGAAAAAAAATCCTTAAACAAAATGGTGACTCTCAGAGAATTTCTATGCATTTAATATTCAAATTTTGTTGTCCTAAATGAAAAATATGGTTAAAGATTAATTTGCTATTTAATTACTTCTCTCTGGCTAGTCTGATGTCAGTTCAAAATAAATATATGGAAATTATATTTTGTTTGTACGTCGTGCGTAATTCTCATTCAGCTCACATATAAATATCAAAAATACCCCTTGTATAATTTGCATCTGTGAGCTCTAACACAGAAGATCCAATTTAATGTTTAAGCTAATTTGAATCTAAAAAATTTGTTACATATTACACTTCATGTGTAGTTGAAAATTGCAAAAAAAAAGTATCTAAAGAACCAGACAATTGTTTCTGTTACGATCACTTCACATCACAACAAATTGTTATAAATTAATGGCAATGAGCTTTAACAGCTTTTCACCAGTGGATGTAACAAATAAGTTGAAGTGCATAAAATGTTTAGAATGCGAAATAATTCAATATAAATAAATTTGCATTGACATTTTTATTAACACGATCGTATTTGAAGACACATTATAATTGAAGATCGTATCAATTTGTTATGGAATTTTTTTATTTAATCATTTCGTTTATGATGTTTTATTATTTAGTTACATTTTAACACGATTTAAAATAATTAATCAGTTTTCAATATACGAGGTCTGTTCAAAAATATTGGTTTTTCATCAATTTCTATGTCATACCCAATTTCCACGATGTAAAATAATTAATCAGTTTTGATTATACGAGGTCTGTTCCAAAAAAAATTATAATTTTAATTATGCTGTTTTATTATTCAGTTACATTTTAACATGATTTAAAATAATAAAATATTTTTCAATATTCGAGGTCTGTTCAAAAATTTTATTAATTTAAAAAAAGAGTTTTTCATCAATTGCTATGTTGTCACCTTAATATTCATTTAGATTTTGTCACGATATATAAGAAATAATGAATTTTCAATATACGAGGTCTGTTCAAAAATATGATTAATTTTTTGAAAAATATTGGTTTTTCATCCACTTCTATAATGTCCTCATTTTCCACGATGTAAAACAATTATTGAGCTTCCAATATACGAGGTCTGTTCAAAATATTTGATTAATTTTTGTAAAAAAAATTTTTTTTTTCATCTATTTCTATGCTGTCCTGTTATTATGCAGTTACATTTTACTTGAATGTTAAATAATTAGTTAATTTTTAATATATGAGGTCTGTTCAAAAAAGTATAATAATTTTTTTTCATATAGAAGTTTTACATCAATTTCCATGTTGTTCCCATTTTAACACAATGTAAAATAATTAATGACTTTCCAATATACGAGGTCTGTTCCAAAAATTAAACTAATTTTTCGAAAAAAATATATATTTATTAATCGATTTCTAATTTATCGCCCTCAAAGTAGTCTCCCTGAAATGTAATGCCCTTGTGTTTGCATTTTTCCGTATCACAACTGCTTTGAGGGTCGAAATAAGTTAAGTCACTGGCACAAAAGGGCATTACATCTGAGGAGCTACAAATTAGAAATTAATAAATAAGTGATTTTTTTTTATAAATATAATTTTTGAACAGGCCTCGTATATTGAAATCTCATTTATTTTTTTCAATCGTGATATAATGTAACTGAATAACAAAACATCTTAATCAATATTTATAATTATATATGAACAGACCTCGTATATTGAAATGTCATTAACTATTTTATATCGTGGTAAAATATATGTATGTATGTAACTGAATAATAAAACAGCAAAATCAAAATGATTATTTTTGGAACAGACCTCGTATATATTAAAAACTGAGGTATTATTTTACATTGTGGTAAAATTTTACTGAAAATTAAAACCGTATAATTGAAGTGCTTATTTTTTTAACAGACCTCGTATGGAGAAAAAAGAAGTCCCTGTAAAATGATCCAATGGAAAATCTGAAAGACAGAAAAGAACTCCAGTAAAAGAATGCAATAATTCCGGTTTAGTTTTGGTTGCCGATGAAAAATATCGATTGCTGCAGAATTTATTAAATGATGCGCAATCTTCAATATGTATTTTTTTCGCTATCATTTTTTTTATAATTTTACACTCACAACAACAAGCGCCCATGAATGCGAGTGCAAGAGGAGTTATGAACAATAAATATTTTTGTGGCAAAAGGCTCTTTTTCTTATTTATTGATAAATTTTCCAGCTTTGATTTGATTAAAGCCGAGATAATCTTGGATTGAAGCTGTCCTCAGTTTTGTTTGGCTAAAGTGATTTTCCATGTTTCGTCATATCAAATCAATATCGTTTATTTGCTCAACATGTTTTTAATCAGCGGCTAAAGTTGCACTCGGCATTATTTGTTGATCAGAAAGTTGAAATCGCAAAACCCACGTTTTTGTTAAAAATAATTTAATATTTTTAATAGTTGGACTACAAATTTTCTATAGGAAAAAAAATTTAGTTTTTTTCTCCTTAGCGAAGTGGGGGCTTCATCTACAGCTACACATTCGCCGCTGTTGCATGTACCCGTACTCGTACTCGTACATAGTTTGTGAGGCACGTAGGTTTAGTTTCAAGTCGCGTGTCTGACGAAAGTCGGCGCCTGCAGCTGAAACGACGACGATTTCATATCTAATGAGCTGCGAAAAGGCGTGAATGTAAACATACTGACAGACAGCTAAGCAAGTATGTTGCATGCAGCATTTGCAACAACTGTAAAAATATTGTTGCCATATTAAGAAGTAGAAGAGACAAAAAAACAAACACACAAAAGGCCAACCAAATGAATTGTAATTTGAACGCTTCTCTATGAAGACACAAAAACACGCACACCTCCCTGCAATAAGAAAAAAATTTCTGCAGAGATCAGTTGAATTTAAGAAAACAAAACAAAAATGTCCTTCATGTGGCATAATAAAACCGAAAACAAATCGAACAATTGCAGTTGCAAAAACCAATAATTGTTTAGCAGAGGCTGTAAAAAGGTGTCAGTTTTCTTGTAAAATTGGCAACACAAAATAAAAATGAAAAAGAAATTAAATAAAGTGGGCTGGCTGAATACTTGTTATAAAGAAACCACCTAAAAACTTATTTTTAAAAAATGTAAAACTGCAGTGAAATCTATAAAACATTGTTTTCTTATTTTTATTTTTATAACGCAACATAAGCGTAAAATAAAAACACTTTTAAGATTTTCAGTTAAGACACGTTTATCTTTTATTGGCATCAAAAAAAAAATTGTTCAGCAAAAATAAAAAATAAATAAAAAAAAACATTAAATAAATAAATAGCAAAAATTTTAAATCTCTTTTGCTGGCTTAACGTATTTGCAAAGTTGCCTTTAAACGCAACTGAAAATAATATTTTGATTTACAAAATAATCGCACAATTGCAAAAACTTTATCAAAAGCGGTCAGCGCATGAATTAAAAAAAGTTATTAAACGCACTTACGTTTATAACAATTAAAGTTATGAACTTCACATCGCTTATGCCTGTAAGAATTGAAACAGTCAACAAACAGATGTTGCAAACTGGGCTCAAATGCGGAATTAAAAATATTTATACTGGTCCCTTATTCTGTGATTAGTTGTCAACGTCACGTCAAGACAATATCATTTAAAAAAGAAATTATTCATGTTGTTGAAATTTTTCACGAATTCCTCGAAAATGTCTAGCCACTTGCACTGACAATATAATAGAAAAATACAATAAAGTAGGTAAGAGCGAAAAGGACAAATACATTTTGCCATTTAATTTTTTAACGGACAAAACAAAATTTTTTCAGCCTTAAGTTATGCAATCGATTTCTCATAAATAAATTTGTCATTGTTTATTTTTTCACTAAAGCGAAGTAAGTTTTATACAAAACGTAGTTGTGGGCTTGCATTTGGTTTTCAGTAATACGATATTTTCAATTAAGCGATGTTTCGCTAAAGCGCAGTGAATAAGACTAGTTATGTTTAAAATCAGTGTGGGGATTTGTATCGCTTTCAGTAATCCGATTTTTTTCAGTAAAGCGTGTTGCGATAAAGCGGATTCGACTGTGTTTTTTGGGACTAATTCTTATTGGAGGGTATTAAAACTGTATTTTGGGGGTCGCTCTGGCAAGTGCCGTGGGGAGACATCAAACACTAAAAATAAATTGGTGGTATAATTAAGTATAAAAAAAACTTTTTAGGTTCATTTGGGGGTCAGAGGGTGAGGAGGTTGGATAGGGCAGAGCAGGATCAGGTTACGTCCCAGCTTCGTTTTTAAAGCCAAATAATTTTTAAGGAATGTAGGCTTAAGTTATACAATTTGTTAAATTTTTACACTATTTCTGCATATAATAACGCCCACTATAGGGGGCGGGGTCCAAAAAAATTTTTTTTTTATTTATTTCATGGCTCCAAGTTTAACGCGCGGGACCCTCTCTGACATAAAAATACATAATTTGCTTAACAAAATTACAAAAAAACTTAACAAAATTGTGTTGTTTTTTAGAGGTTTGTTTAGTTCCTCTTAGGGGATTTTTTCCTCTCTTGTCCGATTTAGCCCATTTCCGAACTTAACCTGCGCTATCCTTCAAGATATATTTATATCAAATTTCAAGAGTCTGGCTCTTTTCGTTCGGAGTGAATCGTGATTTCCACAGACGGAGGGACTGACGGACATGCTCAGATCGTCCTAGATTTCATCACTGATCAAGAATATATATACTTTAGGGGGTCTTAGAGGGCTATTTCGCTGCATTACATAAGGAATTAAAAAGTGAATATACCCTCTAATAAATAAAAAGGTGAATAATCTGCTTAATCTTTTCTTCTTTAATTTAATTTCCATTGTAACTTATAGCAAAAAATATTACACAATATCGTAAAATTAGCTAATGCCAGATATACGAGTGTAAGTAAATGGGAGCGTAACCATTATTTCTTTGTTTGACTTTTATAGTCATTAAATTATTCACTATTTAAAGAAAATAAAAATTTACTTTTATAAGACTTTAATTAAACTCCTATTCCAGAGTCTTTATTTACGAGTAATAAAACTATTTTTAATTAAATATTTTCTTAATGTCTTGCACAAGTACGAAATAGTATTTTATTCGTCCGAATCAGGATTGCAAATGCTCAGATAATCTTCGCCATTTAATTGTTAATAAAACTGAAATTTATTTTTAACGACTTCAGTAACATGTTCGTTCACTCGATTGTTAATATTTTACAGCGATTATACGCTTGTATTTGTTATCTATTAAAATGAAGAAAAGCAAGAATAATTGCAAGTTAACGAACGATTCCATTAAAATAACCAATTTGCCAAAGAAATATTAAATTTCAAACGTGTTGTTAACAAGCAAATCGAATCTAGTTGAGTTGTTTGTTGGTGGTGGACGAATTTCAAATAGAATTAAGAATTTAAAACGAAATGAATTGCTAAATAAAATTGAATGTGATTATTAGCAATTGAAAACATTTTAGTGAATGGCTAAGCAGTTTTTCACTGTTACAACTTTAATTTGATATAAAACAGAGCGATGAGTTGAAATATTTCTGTGACATATACCGCCAACCCGGTCTTTACTCTAGACCTACTAGACAGTGCATGTCTAGTTTGGTCGTAGTCTTGTCTAGTTTGGTCGTAGTCTTGTTCAGTTATGCCTAAAGTGGTGACACGGTGTTTAAATATCTATTTTCAGCGATAGCAGCAGCAGTCAATATATTAATGGATTTAACACATTCACGTCTTCAACCTGTCAAAATTACAATCACCATTGTTTATATGAAAATTATTATTTTCAGGGATACACGGCAGGTTGTTGTCAAATTAAAATCATTTCTATGTAAATTTTTTTTATCGAAAATTTATATCTATTGCCAAATTAAATTCAATTGAGATTGATAGACAAATTGTTCGCAAAATTTGTTTTAAAATCAGAAAAACATGACAAGGCATAAAGCAAAGTCAACATCAGTTTTATACACAGCAGAGCAGAACAGCTGTTTTCGAAAATGTATTACCACCGGTTTGAAACAATTCTCATATGCAATTTCCTAATAAAGTTTGTATAAATAAAGACTGTTGTCACATTCAACTAAGCCACTTGATAAGTAGTGACATACACAAAAATACACATGAATACTGATGGTGAAAGTGTAGCGGTTTTCGAAAACAGCTGTGCTGCTCTATTGTGTAAGTTGAATAACTAACAGGTAAAAACTTTATATTCGAAATTTTTTTATTATTAACTTGTGCTTCTGTTCTGTATATAAAAATTTTTCCAATTGTCTTGACGTGGCATTGACAAATATTTACAGAAACAAGTAAAATTAAAATGTTTAACTGTGTGGTACAGAAGGGGGCGGGATCCAAAAATAGACTATATCATGTTTTCCACAGACGATCGTATGGGCATTGCTAGACCGTCTTAGACTTCATCACTAATCAAGAATATACATATTTACTTTATAGGGTCCAATTCTCTTTGGAGTGTATTAAAACTCTATTTTGGCGGGGTCGCTCTGGTGTGGAGGAGACATTTCACCTTTGTCATGAAACTCTAAAAATAAATGTTTGGGATAATTAAGAACAAAATTTAAAAAAAAAATTTTTTTTTTGATAGAGTCACTTAGGGTGCAAAGGGGGAGGAGGGGTAGGGCAGAGTAGTACCAGGTTACGTCTCAGCTTCGTCATAAAAGCTTAAAAATTTTATTTTTAAAGAATGTATTCTTAAAACAATTTGTTAAATTTTTAAACAATTTTTGTCTATATTAATGCCCACTAAAGGGGGCGGGGTGCAAAAATAATTTTTATTTTTATTTTATGGCTCCAAGTTTAACGCGTTGGCCCTTCTTTAATAAACAAATATATCATTTGTTTAACAAAATTACAAAGAAGTTTAAAAATCATGTTGCTTTTTAGAGGTTGGTTTAGCTCTTCTTAGGGGAACTTTTTTCCCCCTTGCCCGATTTAGCCCATCTCCGAACTTAACCTGTGCTATCCTTCAAAATATATTTGTACCACATTTGAAGAGTCTAGCTCTTTTCGTTTGGACTGTATCGTGATTTCCACAGACGAACGGACGGATTGCATAAAACCTTTTTCCGTTTAGGTTCCACCTGGTATAGAGATTGAAACCCCGAAACCGTTTTATTGAAATAAAAATGGTTTTCAAGGTAATCTTCAATGGGGCCTCATGAAGTTATTGGTTTATGCTAGTAAATCAGCAACAACTGACTTCTTAGAGGTCAATATTGATCGTGATATTCGTGACACTCTAGTGCTTTTGTTGACTGAATGAATTATCAAACGTCATTTACTTCAATCAAAATCGTAGGTCGTAGTGCGTGGGTTCAATCGCTTACTCAGTCCAGACATTCGTTTGGGAAAATTGCCTAAAAATATGACTACCCTAATGCACGAGACCTACTTTTCGGCCCTGCAGCAAAAAATTAAGCGGCGAAGTAAAACGTTGAAAAGGCTACAAAACAAAAATCTCTATCTCCTCATCTTTCGTCATCATTCTTCATCTGTCCCCTCAATACTATCCCCTCCTTTCTAGTTCCGGAGCGAGGCACTGCTTATGTAGGGGTCAACCCCTGAGTGCTGGTCCAAGTTAAAAAAAATATATATATAAATTTGCAACCATTGAAGCCTTAGAGGCCAACATTGATTGTGATATCCGTGACACACGGCTGCTGTTGCCTGAATCAATATAAAAGTTTCTAGTGCGTGGGTTCAATCGCGTACTCAGTCCAGGCATTCTTTTGGGAAAATTGCCTAAAAATTGGACTACCCTAATGCAGTGTGTCAAGAAAAGCCGCTGTGTGACCACATGCTCCCAATCATTTTCCGCTGTCAATGTCACGTATTCGTCTTGTAAATAACAAAATTTTTTTTGGCCTAAAATTGTTATTTATCGCAATTTCAAAGTTCTCTTAGGCCTGATAAAAAAAAACCAGCCTCTTTGTTTTGTCTCTAAGACAGATTTGTGTGTTTGTGTGTGCGCTGGCATGGAAATTTCCACTATTTTCTTGCCAACAGACGTTCTGATGTCGCAATCAACGAAATTGACTGATAGAATATTTTTTTGAGATATTCACAATTCATGTGTTTGATATTTTTGCTTGTTAAGTAACCACAACTGCTGCATAACGCATAACATCACAGCAGTGAGAAGTGTTGCATAGTTGTAGGAGCAGGAAGTGAGTAAAAGCCATTGCCTGCTTTGCGGCTTAATTAGTTTTAATTTTTGAATTATATTTAATATAATTTAAGTTTGTTAAGTAGTTTGACTACAAAAACAAGAAAAAAACGGAACGCTTTTAAAACTTTGTTGTCTGCCTGCCTGCCTGCCTGCCTGGCTTTCCTCATGCCTGCATGTCGTTTTTATTCCATACAAATTTTCATTTTCTATTCGAAAGCTTTTAAAATACTTTTAACTTTTTCATTTTCTTAGTTGGAAACATGTACTCGTACGTTTTTGTCAGCCGTAGTTATGCTTGTTAGCACACTTTTTGTCCTCTTTTGCTTTTCAGTTTTATTTTTTGCTACAGAAAAAAAAAACTGTGTCATGCCATCACTTTTGATTTTTTCCTCCTTGTTAAAAAACTTTTCAAAAACTCGGTTGTTTAGTGGTTTTTTATTCTCTTATATATATTTTTCAAAGAATATTAAGATGAGGGGGGGTGGGGGGTAAAGAAATCTCATCTTGGAAAGATGTCACATACAAACTTCAGTGTGTGCAACGTGAATTCTATTTACTATTCCATGCCACAATATTGTGATGAAGAGTAGATCGAGCCAGATGATTTCTTTTTGTGTTACTTTGCCTTTGGTAGCAGAGCGCAGGGTTTCTATTTCGCTGCCACTGTGGCATGCGATGAAAGAGAGTTGGCCAAAGTTTGGGTTATCAATTCAAATTTGAATGATGCAATTATTTCGTTCTTTATTTTACATTCTCCACTTAAATGCAACAGTTTTCCTTTTCTGTTTAAATGATTCTTTTTCACATTGTGTTGTGCCATTTCTTTATGCTCTATTTGTCTTGCTTGCCTTGGCCCAGAATATCAAGAAATCAAAGAAATACAATTTTGCAAGTATTCCATTTTAGTGTTCTATCATGTGGTGAACATATTTTTGTTGCACTGAAAACTGGTGGCACTCATGTGGTTTTGGGAAAAACTGTTTCTATTTTAAATAAAACTAAAGAAAATCAAAGAAGGTTTCATGACTACATTTTAAAACATCATTATTTAAAATCCTAATGATAGGCTACAGTTTAATTTCAATATATTATTTATTGCTAATTTTTAGGCAAAACAAAATAGTCGTTAAAAGTTTGCAATCATTAAGATTAATTGTCATTCAGCTAAAGTGTCATGGATTAAGTACAGCGTTTCTCATTGAACTGTTCCTATTTTTATACCCTCAAAAAAAAAAAACAAATAGGAGGTTGTATTCACTTTCAGCCATCCCTAAATACGGGCGGGAAGCGGTACGTTTTTTTCCGCTGAGCTGTAATGCCATACCTAAACAAAAGCGCCAACGTTATGTAAAAAAAAAAACAAAAACAGGGTTATCAAATAAACAAATTAAACAACCCTGATTATTTTAACAGCATTTGTGATTTTGTTATTGAAATTTTGTTTGTTTAAGGTGCCAATACACTACGTGTTTTTGCTTGTGTTTTTTCAAATGTGCAATTCACATGTTTTTTGTTGTGTTTGTCAAACTTGATTAATTTACATACGGTTTTTAATTTTTGGTCACCAACTTGTATGTACAATTACACGCGACATCGGCCATAAAGCCGCTGGAAATTTCTTTGGTAGCGTTGCTGAAGTGCCGACGTCACTGAAGTGCCGGCGTCACAAATATTTATTTAAGTTTTTTTCTTTTTAATCTGCAAAATATGGAGCTTGTATCAACACGTGTTATATACTTTAAATCATTGTTATTAAAATTTTAAAATTCGATAAAAAATAATTAATTTATCACTAATGCAAATACTTTAAACGGACGGCTAATGATATCGGAGACATTCAACCGTCGATAAATGTTTTCACATGGCATAGACATTTGAAAACACATGTTTGAACATAAGAAAATAGAACATGCTCTAATTGAAAATTTGTCTTATGTTTTTGCTTGTGTATTTTACACAAGCAAAGTTTTTGAGGTCACCAACTGCATGTTTTTACCGAATTATCTAAAATTTGACAGGTACAATGTAAAAAACATGTAGTGTATAGGCACCTTTAAGGAGTTTCAAATGCGCAGAAGCTTCCGAAAAAACTTAAATCGCATGCATTTAAGCAAAAAAATTTTTTGGTCAATTTTTTTGGAAAGGGGTACCCCTTTGCTAAAAATCGATTTTTTGGCTGAAACACAATTTAACCCATTTTTGGCCAAAAAGCGTTCATTTCTAATAATTATAATTATAATAATTATAATTATAATTGAGTATTGAAACGTATTACAAACGTGCATACACATGCATGTATATAATCATATTGTAAATATTTTCTTACCTCCATTTTGTAATACGAAGTGCACAAATTATTATTTATTTCACTTTTGTAAATTTTTGCTCATTTTCTCTGGTTACAATTGTTTTCTTTTGCAACTAACTTCATTAGAAAACGCTCCGTCAAAATCGGATTTTCCAATAGGAAAGCGTTGCCGCCGCGTTATTTCGGTATGCTCCATACAAAATGTATGGACATGAGAACTTTTGACAGCTAAAAAACGCTTGCCGCCCGTATTTAGGGATGGCAGTTTGTCAATCCATGTGTAACGCAGCGAAATATCCCTGTAAGGCCTCATGAAGTATATATATTCTTGATCAGTGATGAGATCTAAGACGCAGGGAAACTTGAAATTTGGTTTAAATATATCTTGAAGGATTGCACAGGTGAAGTTCGTAAATGGGCCCAATCGGGCCGGAGGGAAAAAAATTCCTTTAAGAACTAAATCAACCTCTAAAAAACAACACAATTTCTAACGTTTTTTTTTTTTGTAATTTTGTTAAACAAATTATATATTTTTATGTCAAAGAAGGTCCAAGGTGTTGAATTTGGAATAAAAAAAATAAAATTTTTGGACCCCGCCCTCTTTAGTGGGCGTGGAAGTCTCATATTACATGCAGAAATAGTGTAAAGATTTAACAAATTGTATACGACGAAGAAATCGAGATGTTCCCTGATCTTTCCCTGCCCTAACCCCTCCACATACCGTTCTCCCCTAAATGACTTTATTAAAATATTCGAATAACGAGAAAAATAGAGTTTTTTTGTTAACTAAATATTTGAAGGGGATTTCACATGCAACCCGGTAGATTATAAAATTCTTACCTATTTAATTTTATATAAAACAAGTTGTTTGTAGGATATCACAGAAATTTTTTTAAACATTTGAAAGACCTATTGATGCCGCCAATGTGTGTGGAATGTACGAGTACGGAGATTGTTCAAATCTCCGGCACGGCTGCTCTGGGTGGAGAGAATCCAAAATGTTTAATTTTCTGTGACTTCGTCTCATAAATCAGACTGAATTTGATCGGTTGCATGGTTTATGCTGGCCTTATGGCCATTTGTGGTCTATTTCCATGCACCTGCATCTTAAGGAAACCCGACAAGAAGAAGCCTAATGTCGTCAAAAACTCGGTATCGGATCGGAGGTCAATTTACTTCACCGTGAGATGACCATGCTCTCACCTCCAACAGACGACTATTCTCTCACATCGCTCCTGCAGAATTTCCAATGCGACATGCGCTCGTAGGACGGTCCTGCTGAAACCATATATCGTTGGCGTCCAGATGCCGGACGCCATCTATTTATCAACTAATTATTAAATAAAATATTAGTTGATAAATAAAATTAATTTAAATTAATTAATTAAAAAGATTATTTAATTGATTGATAACACAAAATACTTTAATTCATTTTCATAAATAATCTGCATATTAAGAGTATTTTATCGTTCATATCAAAACCATATTCGATTGAATTTCATTAACAACAACTAATAAAACACGGCAGTGGTCAGTTCAAACCCAATGAATAGTAAATACATTTCCTGACCTTAACGAGTACAAAAATGTTGCTGCAAACGCAGAATATTGTTCGCTGCAAAAAAAACTCCGCCGGACAACAGCTGAATTGACATGAAAGAAAACTGATTCACTTGGTTAAAAAAAAAAAAAGAAGCTGCTAGGGAAATATAAATGACTTTTCTTCCGCTCGGGAATAGTTGTTTGTTGGGATTCTTAACAAACACTAGAGTCCAGTTTGCATATTTTGCGGGCATTCCCCTTTTATGTTTTTTGTTGTTGTTTATTTTAACGTACACATGCCGTCGTATATGCGTATGCCTGGGCATTTGAGTTGTGTTTTATGTCATGATAGACATTTTAAGGTATCAATTCGTGTTCAAGAAGTATGAAAGAAGGGGACAGATGAAGAAACTTGAGAAGATAGAAAATTCGTTGAAGATGGTCTTTACTTCGCCGGCGAAGTTCCCAGGAATGAGGCTTTTGATCATGTCCACTAAATTTTGCAAATATATCCGAATTCCCTGACTTCTTTAAGAACTGATGGTAAAATATGTAGTTTGTAATATTTACTTAATTGAATGAACCGTTCTTGGGTCTTACTAATAAAGATCTTGCAACAACTTTGATCCTAAAAGGGTGCACGATAGGTTTTATTAGAAAGATTTTGGCTTAAAAATTCCACATTTAAATTTCTATATCCTCCAAAAAAAGAATAGGAGGGTATATTCACTTTGTCATTCCGTATGTAATGCAGGGAAATATCTCTCTAAGACCCCATAAAATACTCGTATCTATATTCTTGATCAGCGATGAAATCGAAGAGGAACTAGCCGTGTCCATCCGTCTGCGAAAATCACCATATAGACCCTTGAAATTTGGTACAGATAAATGTTAAAGGATAGCACTGGTCATGCTCATAAATGGGCTGAATCGGGCCAGAGGAGAAAAAGTTCCCCTAAGAAGAACTAAACCAACCTATTTCTTAAAGTTTTAAAGAATTGTGTTTATCACCACTTATTAGGTGGCTCAATACACATGAGCACTGATGATGAAGGTGTTGCGGCTTTCGAAAACAGCTGTTCTGCTCTGCTGTGTAAGTTGAATAAAACTGATGTTGACTTGCCCTTGTGCCTTGGAATATTTATCATATCTTTCTGAGATTTAAAAACAAATTTCGAAAAATTAGCCTATAATTCAATTTAATATAACAATATAAATGTTGGTGAAAATACTTACTAGATATATTTTTATGTTAGAGCAGGTCCAATGCGTTAAACTTGGAGCCATAAAATAAAATAAAAATTATTTTTGGTCCCCGCCCCTTTTAAGTGGGCGTTACCAAATGCAAAAATAGTGCTCGGTGCCGACATCCTTCAATTTATCTACTTCCACTCTGTGGGTGCCATTTGAAGTCTCGCAAACGAAAATGGGGCCTTCGGAGTGGACATCTGACTCATGCTTAACAATTGCGTCTTCATGGTGGTCACCAGCAGGAGCAGCCAAGGCAACGACAAAGAGCGCCGCAAAAACAATAAAGAATTTGATTTTGCTTAAACTGTTTTGCTATTCGCGCCGAAGGTAACAATTCACTGATATTTCTTTCGCGGCATTTGTGAGTTCATATCTAATCTGAATTTGTGGTTGTAAGAAACTTTTGCATATTTTTGGGGGCTCATTTCGTAATTGCATAGTTGCTAGCGAAATAATTATTATCTTTCTTTATTAAAACTCCCAAAAATATGCAAAAGTGTCGCACAACTAGTTACGCTGAGGAAAAGTTGTGGAGTATTAGCAATCGGAATTTTGGCTTCAGCGAGTTACAGACTACAGTTCCAGCTATACAAAATTAGCTCCTAAAAATATGCCGAAGATTCTTACAAGTATTTAGGCTAAAAATACTCTTTCGATTTTTAACGATGCACTTTTAGCTTCAACGAGTTACAGAATATGACTGCTGAAAAATACGACAGCATATTCATATTTTTGCGCGGAGTCGAACTGGGGATTTTCGGCTTCCTTGTGTTGCAGTGTCTATTAAAACAAAAAGAGTTTTTTTTTCGTATATAAGAGATGTAGTATTAAAATTTATGTCAGAATAAATCCTTTTAATTAAAATGTTCTTTTACCCTCCTCGAGAGGTTTCTAACCCGTAATAGAGTAAAAATTATATGATGCTCTGGTATTTTGGGGATTTGTGTACTTCGATAAATAACAACTACGGCAGTATGAAGTCCTGTTAAAAAGGGATCAACCGTATGCTAGTGTATTTTATCTCCTTAAAAGTAACGTGTAATTTGTGCCGTCAACACACTCCTTTAAAACTCTGCTAACTCCCTAAGCCAGATATGAGATTTTATTATTTTAAATAGTTTTTACCTGTAAAATTCAAACTTAAAGTTCGTGTGTAGATGCAACAGAATTCCTGCAAAAATGTGCAACTTAAGTTTTACTTTAAAAGTAAAAAAAAAATGCTTAAATTATTTTGTTCTCTTTATTTTTATCTTTCTCTCAACGTTTTTATTGCTGTTCTCGGTCTAGAGTTTAATACAGTATTTAGCTGCAGTTTTTTGTCGTTGTTGTTGCTGTTGTTATGTTGTTTAGCTTGCATTTTTCTCGGAGCCTCAACTCTCAGGATTCCCACGCTGTATGGCAACATTTAAGCCCCAAAGGGTATTTCTGTGCTGCTGATTTTTCTGCTGTTGTTGCATTCTGTTAGCACTTCCTTTGGAGTTTTCCAGTTTTATTGTTGTTCTTGTTATTTTAATTTTTTATCTTATGCAAATTTAATTTTTTTTTGTTTGTCTTTTTGTTTCTTTCTAGTTTGGAATTTATTTTTTTTTCAAAGTAAAGAAATAATTGCAGAAGACTATACGAGTTTGGGTTGGTCGAGAGCTATGAAATGCGTTAATTTATGTTCTTTCACTTTGTTGTCGTTTTCCATTCGAAATGGATTTTAAAATTTTCCAAAGTTTAACTTTAATAAAATTAACACATTTTTAAAGTTGACTTTTAGAGGTTTCATTAAGTCGTTGCTGTCTCATATATATAGTATATTTTTTAATTTCCCCTTGCCTTGCGTCATGGCACAATAAATATGAATGATAACTAAATTTTGAGTTGGCCACCATAGAAGTTTTCTAGAGGGACAAATTTTAATGTTAATCTGAAAGACATTTTTAAAGCTTTAAAAGTTTTTTTTTGCGGAAAATGACTATTGAAAACAAAAATGAAACTTTCTTTTCAATTAAGATTTTTCGAAAAAGTCCACCTAAATTTTAATTATATATTTTGCATAGAGCAGCTGTTTTCGTAACATGCTTCACTTTCGTCATCAGTACTCATGTGTACATTTTGGTTTCTCATCAGTTTTTATTTGTAAGAAATTTTATTAGAAAATAGCATGCGGGACCTTCAGGAAATAAAAATTTCCTGAATATGTTAACAAGCTGCTAATGAAATATCGAATAAAAATTATAAGAAATAATATATTATAAAAAACGACCAAAAGCTTGATAAATATTACAATAAATTAATATTTTAAGACAAATTTAAAAGTTTTTAACCGTAATATACAAAATATTAAATATATTTAATTCCTAAACCAAAAGGAAAAATTCATTGCAGTTGCTTACTTTTATGTACCAAAAAATTTTGAATTTCCTAACCCTGGAATCGAATTTTTAATTTATTTTATTTTGTTTTTAATACCAATTTAATTCTGTCGTGTCAATTCAGTAAAAAACACAAAATTAGGAAAGTTACTTTGGTTACTTTTATGTACTAAAAAAAATTCAATTGCCCAACCCTGGAATAAAATCTTTATTTTATTTTTTATTTTTAATGTCAAATTTAATTCTTCTCAAAGTATCAAATGAGATTACTTAACGAAAGAACAATTGTTTGTAAAAATTTTGTTGAAATCGATATTATGTGAATCGCAAAATTATTTCAGATATAAGACTTTTCTGCAATGTAAACGGCTCCCTGGGAATATCTGTACCCATTCCCATTTTCCTACACTGACCGAAAACCTCTCCAGGAAAATATATATATTTTTTCCAGATAAATGTTTTTACAATAATTTATATTTTCAGTACATCCCTTAATTAAATATTTATTAAGTATTTCTTGGGCCATATTTTCTATTCACTAGTTTGGGCAGAACTGCCTGCAGTTCCTAGATTTTGGCTACCAAATCAACTGAATTAAATTTTACTCCAAATGTTAAGTGCTTAACAGAGCTCTGTTAACTGCAGAATAGGTTTGGTATAACTTTCGGTTTGTGTCTTCGCTAATATAAATTTAAATTTGTCTTCACACACATTGTAATTAATGGTAGGAACACAACTGGGACGAACGACGAATTTCGTTCAGTACGACGAATTCGTTGGTGAAAATTCGCTCTATAAATTCGTCGTATGAAATACAATAACGACGAATAAATTGAAATAAAGAGAAAAAAATATTTAAATTTTTTTTAAAAATCTTTGTAATCCTCTGGCGCCAAATTGTTTAGACATTCAAAAATGGACTCCACCGGGGTGTAAATTTTTTTCAGAACAAATTCCTTTTTGTAATTATTTTGTAAAATTTTTTTTCTGTAAATAAATTATTAATTTTATTTAAAAGCTGATGAGGTGACCACATGGAAAAGCGGGAAATAAGTGAACTACTATATTATAAAAATTAATGAAAAGTCGTCCGAATGATAAGCTTTTGTGAATTAGTGAATGCATTTTTAGTATGCACAGAAAATTTTCGTGCCACATGCAACAATACAGTAGCAAACTGAATTTTTCCACAAAAAACCAGTTTCAGTAGTATAAGAAACCTGGTCACCTGATACTGTTTTGTTCGTCGTTCGCTGAGGAAACAATTAGAAATAAATCTATTTCAACTTTCGCTGAGTATTTCGACTAACGCCACGATTGTGTGCATTTTCATATACACCAACGTGTTTTATTTTTGGCGACGAATATTCGCGACCAAAAATTCGTCGTTCGTCGTAGTTGTGTTCCTAGCATAAGGTATTCAATCGCTTTATCGTTGATCGGTTAACCGATTAAGTACTACCCGGTTAACTTAGTCGCCTGATAACCGATTAACTTAAAAGTTCCATTAGCTAATCGAGCGATTAATCGATTAAAAATAAAGCCCAATTATTTTAATAGCCTACTACTAATATGCGAGCAAATAAAAAGCTGAATATATTTTATAGTCAAATGTAAGACTTACAAGATTTCTTATGCCGTGTGTACTAGTTGTTCAATAAGTATGAAATTAACCCTTAAAACATACTTTAAGTTTTCAATTATTTTAAGTGTGTCTAGTTCCAAATTGAAAACTAGTAATAACTAGACTTGTGTCCAACTAGCTCATTCGCTCAGTTTTGACAAGAACCTTTAATCAAACCTATGTAATTTAAATTGGTTTGATCAGAGGTTCTTGTCAAAACTGAGCGAATAAGCTAGTTGGACACAAGTCTAGTAATAACATTTTATGAGAAGCATTGCTGGAACTCATTTTAAAATGTTTATGCCATGTATTGAACTTTCGATTAAATTAATTTTGGACTGCATTAAATTTTTGTGTGATATGTTTTTACAATTTTAAATTCTAACACTCTAAAAAAAAACTACCTCCATTGTGTATGAAAAACTAGTTATAACTATTCATTTTTACTTTTATGAACATGAGCTTAAATTAAATTATGTCTTCAACTTAAAGTGATGATGACCGAAACAAAATGCAGCAGATAATAGAAAAAGAACTTTTGCATGAAAATGAATGAAATTGGGATCTTAAATTCTAGTTCTTTCTTCTATTTGCTTACAGTAAAATGATTTTTGCATTTCAAGTTATTCATGCCAAATGCAAAAAAAAAATAAAAAAAAACTTAGTAAAAGCAGCAAAAACTAAATAAATAAAAATAAAACCAAAAGGTGGACTTTAAACTCTGCATGAAATACAAGACAATAAAAAAAAAAAGAAAATGCAGCTCCAGCTTCCCCATTTGTCTGCTTTTATCCTTAGTTTGTTGTGTAGCTACAAATGAATGCTTGTAAGTCGCTTTCCTTTATTACACTGCGAGAACAAATTAAAAAAGTTTGCAATATTTTTGTAAAGTCAAATCAGTCAATTTAATATCTATTCTGGTCATTGTTTAATACTTAAAGATGGTCAAGGGAGTGAAGTTCAATACACAAAATTACTTACCTTCAGCATTATTTTGCCACTCAAATATGAATATTTTCAGTGTATAGCTGTTCCAAACTCATACCACTATTTGAACATTTTTCGAAAAATCTGTTGTCATCTGCTATTGAAAAGATACCGTATAATAAAATAGTAAATTTAATTTAATTTTATTTAACTTGTATTACACGACCAAGTTTTTAATTGAATAACATTTATATTTAATATTATTATTATATTTTTTCTATTACTCGTTATTTGTTAAACAGAAATGTAAACAATTTATTGCATACAATTTGTTATTAAAAATTTAATTAAAAAAATAGTACACAAACAATATGTAATAAATCAGCAGCTAAAATATTAAATTACCATGTAATTAATAGTAATTTTTCAAATAGTCAATTGAGTAATTAATTAATAGCGAAAAATACACACCTTCAGCATAAAAAGAATACGCGGGAAAAGTACGATAGTACTAGTTCAACGGGGATGGAAACTTCAGTATAGTTTATATGTATATCTATTTCGATACTTTAATGTTTAATAGGAGTCCATCTTCTTCTTTTATTTCCAAATGTTAAAGGAAATCCTGCTTAAAGTTGTAATGGCTGCAGAGTTAATTAATTAAACAGTTTAACGCAAAAAAATCATTATGTATACAATTGCATCATCAAGGGGCGATCAAAACTTGTTGGTAACAACGATACGAAATATGTCATGAAATTTTATAGTTAATGAAAATATATCATGTAACTGGTACTTAATGGCAGTACACCAACTCAGTTTTGCTCTCGTCTAATAAATAGTGCAATCATAAAAAGTACCATAAAAATTAACTCAAGCATATTTTTACTATTACCAGTTAAACAATTTTTATTTGATTGAATTTTAGTCGAATAATTTTAATCGAATAAATATATTCGAATATTTTTAACCGCTTATATTCTTTCAGCCTAATAAATAATAAAATATTTTGTCTATAAAACAAATTTCTATTTGAATGAATTTTAATCGAATAATATTACCCGAATAATTTTGAACGAATAAATTTAATCCAATATTTTTAATCGTTTATATTCTTTCAGCCTGATATATAATAAAATTTTTGGTCTATAAACAAATTTCTATTTGAATGAATTTCAATCGAATAATTTTACCCGAATAATTTTAATCGAATAAATCTAATCCAATATTTTCAATCGTTTATATTCTTTCAGCCTGATAAATAATAAAATTTTTGATTATTTAGATGTTTATAAAACAAATTTTTGTATGAAAATGTGTCCTATTAGCCTGTTATAAATCGCAAAATTTTTTTTTATGTTAGTCCTTTTGTCCTTATATGGATGTACATATGTGACGCGCAAAATAGAAAAGGACCTAAGGGTAAAAACCGGTTTTGTTCAGGAGAGCCATTTTAAAGATTTAAATACGTTTACCTTTGGTGTTCCATCACCTCATAAAAGGCGCATATCTCTGGGAGGGAACACTTTTAGGGAATGGGATCGGTCTCATTCGATGCTCAAATGTTGCTCACATCAAAAAAAAAAAAAAAAAGTGAAAAATGCGCTGTCACATATACATCTTTTGGCTTTATTTACACCAGTTTAACCGAATACATATTTTGTCTTACGATGAACAACAATTAACAAAGTTTTATGTCTAATAAATTTTAGTAGAATAATATTAATCGAATAATTTTAATCGATTAAACTTTTTGTGTTCATACCCTTTTTCACTTTATTTGTAAAGTACACATAAAAGATATTGTTGGAATAAATTCTAATAGAATAATTTTAATCGTATTAATTTTTTGTCCATACTCGTATATCTCATAGGTTTATTTAAAAAATTTTTAATCCAACAACATTTTTATCGAATATTTTCTCTATTTCTTAACTTTGTTCGAAGAACAATTAAAAGCCTTTTATTCGAATACATTTTAGTCGTATAATATTAATCGAATAATTTTAATCGATTAAAATCTTTGTGTTCATATGCTTTTTGAAGAAGTTTCAGTTGTTTACATTCTTTGTCTTCATATGTATATGTTATTGCTTTATTTAAACAATTTTTAATCAAACAAATTTTAATCGAAAAATTTTTTTGTTTATTTTTTAGCCTTACTTAAAGAATTGCGACTAGAAGTTTTTGTCCTAATAAATCTTAAACGAATACATATTTTGTCTTTATAGATATAAATTTTAACTTTAATCAAACCAATTCTAATCGCATAATTTGAATCGTTTATATTCCTTTTCTGTATATATTTTCTTAACTCTGTTCGACGAACTACGGTTGTCAGTTTGTTAATCGAGTACATAATAACTTTATTTAAAGATCAGTTTGATTGCGTAAGGCCTTTCTTTTTACTCCTAAGGCTTTCTTCATAGTAGACTAAAGTAAACTGCTTGTGTGTTTCTTTAAACTTATAAAAAATGCCTTCAGTGTAAACGCCAACGTCTTACACAATCAGGTTAATTTTGTTTTATATATTCTTTAACTTTATTCGAAAAACTGTGATTAAATCAAATCATTGATCGAATTTTAATCGTTTGCTCGGTTTCGACATATTTTTTAAATTTATTTGGAGTACTAAGTTTAACAAATTTTTATTCGAATAAATTTTAATATGATACATTCTTTCTCGCTTGTACATAAAAAATAAAATTTATTTAAAATCTATTTGAAGAAAATTCTAGTTGTATGAAAAATTTTGAACAAAATAAAAAATGTATTTTATATATAATGGAAATGGGCGTTTCCCTTCATATATTGATTAACGTTATTCGACGAATGATGAATAAAATTTTTATTCGAATAAATTTTAATCGAATAATTTTAATCGTATATTTTTTGTCTTGTTATACATATATGTATGTTAGCTTTATTCAAAAAACTACAATTAAAAAATTTTTGAGCTAGCAAATTCTAATCAAATAGCTTTAATCGTTTACATATTTTACTTCGATTTGTGTTAATCGAATAGTAATTTTCTTTATAAATGTCAGTGTGTAAAATTTAATAAATTGTTTCATTAACATTGAATAATTTAGGTCTGATTAGATATAAAATGTTTCATACCCTGTACAAATATTATTCGATTAATTTCAATCGAATAACTTTCATATATATTTTAGCTCTTAATTTTAATTCTCTATTGCCAAAACATTGCAGCAAACTTATTCATAGTCTGTTAATATGTGTAACTCCTATAATATCATACGCATAAATTAATTCTTATATTTCATTTTACTCGAATAATTTTGAATATTTGTTGTCCATTCAAATAATTGCTAAAAATTGCACTTGCAAAAGATGAACGAAAAATACTTTATCGCTTAGTTGGCAATAAAACAAAAACCACCAATTGCAGTAACTGATTTCATTTTGGATCTTAAGACACTTTTCAATTTGATATCATTTATGCGAGTATTTTTACTATTAAACAATTTTACTCATGCACATAAAATGCTGTGTGAATTTTAAATCAATTACGCTGCATGTTCGTCTTATCTCCCCCATAAATGAGATTAAATGTTATCCATTAAACTATCGTTATTATTAAATAACTAAACACACATTTGAATATTTTTAAAGTCCCACCTCAAGAGGCATTAAATGGATATGAAAAACGTTTAAATAAAAGAAACATTTGAAATAAAATGCATTTGAAAATTTTTCATGACACAAAATAAAGATTTGTAATCCCAACAGAAATATTTCATTTGCATAAATACGAATGCATGTGAAGTACATGCCTATAAAGGTATTAAATGATTTGTGAAAGTGTGTAAATAAAATAGTATTTACTTGTTTTTTTTTTGTTAAATTATATAGATAAACAAGTTATTTAAATTTTCCATGATGACTAATTGTTAGCGTTTTCTGTCTAACCCATTTACGTTCTGAGATCTGATATGAGAGTGTTTCTCCGCTTGTTGTTGAGATAATTTAGACTTGACACCTTGTAATTTGTGTTTCGAAATTAATCATTTAGTTTTTTTTTACTAAATAAAAAAATTATTTTAAGTGATGAAATCTTTATTTAAAAGTTTTTTTTGTCTGAAGTGGAAAAATTTTTTGCATGTCAGGTACCTGCCTACAGTGTGACACACATTTTTGCCCCTCTTACGGTTTAAACAAATTCACGACAGCAGGCTACCGACTACATGGCTATAAGTGCCGTCAGCAACACTAGTCAACTACTTAATTATTTTTTTTTTTCGTATTCCAACGATTTAATTCTTTTAAAATGTTTGGAATTTCTCAAGTTGACATTTAACATTTACAGCGTTTAACCAAACCCATTCACATCATTCATTCAGTCACTCAGTCATTATGAGAAGGTGACCTGTTTACTGAAATTCAAAATAGTCTGTCTGTTCATCAATTGGATTTTGGTGTTGCCTATGACGCTTTATGGCTTTTTGTCCGTCTGCCTGTCTGTCTGTCTCTCTGTCTCTCGGTGTGTCTGCTTTTGTTTTCTCAGTTTTGAATTTTTAAACATTCAAATGCCACTAAATGAATCAAAATGGAAATATTTAAATTGAAAATGCAGCAAAACTTGAGTTAAACTAAAAAGCCAGTGTGTGTGTGTGTGGATATTTTGTAAAATAAAAAAAAAATGAAAAATAACCAAACCACAGCCGGCTGTTAGAGCGCACGGCAGTTACAAATTAAAACAAATGATTTCTGTTTTTATGTCTTGTGGTTTCAGAAAACCAAAATTCCAGATCGAAAAAGCTTTTGGAATCGACCGCGGCCACCATTCCAATTGGTGTAATACAGTTTAGGCAGCGCACGATGATGTGTGTGGCGACACTATCTCCATCGTTAAAAACAACAAATTGCTGGGGATGGCAGCGAGTGCGATTGCGACGACGATGATGATGATGATGATCGTGGTGATGTGGTGGTGATGTGATGGTGATGACTTGCCTCTATTACAGGCTGTTTGCTGGTGATGCTCTTAATGAAGTTGACGAGTGAATGAGTGAATTATTTATTTATTTACTTGACTATTTTATTGTCAGTCGGAGTGCGCTTGCATTGTTGTTGGTGTTGTTGCTAGTTGTGTTGTTGGCACTCTTGTTATTATCCATAATTGTTGTTGCTGTTGTAATTCACAGTTTAACAAATTGATTTGAATTGTTTTCTATTTTTCATGTTTTTATTTTTATTTATTTATATATTTTTTGCTGTGGAAAAGCACAGTTTACAATTTAAATTTGTATTTTATGGATGCATTCGAATCGATGTAAATTATAATTTGTGGTGGTTGTTTATTGTTTTATCTTTTATTTATTTAAATGAAATGCACCCAAAACAGTTAAACAAGAGATAAAGTGCAGTTATAAAAATGCTGATGAACATTATCATAATTTTTTTCTGAAAGGTCAAATTAATAAAAAATTGAGAGTTAGTTTTTCTATTAGATTACGCTACAATGGGTATTTAAGTTGTAAGCAAACACATTGAAGACACTCATAAATTGAGTTCAGTTTTCTTTAGCTCCTGAATTATCGATAACGATAACTATTATATGATAGCTGATGTCAAACTTATTTGTTTATTTTAAATGCTTTAATCCTTAATATTTAACTTTGTTAATCTTAATTAATTTTTCTTTAATTGCAGGTAAATAATTCTGTATTGTATTTCATATCTATATTGCAAGTAAGTTTACTCGTATTTTATTTCTGAGAAAAAAAACATTATTTATTTCTCAGCTCAGTTAGAATAACTAAACAATAGTTATTTAAAAAAACATACAAAAACGATTTAACAAAATGCTATAATTAAATAAAAAAAATGTGAAAATATTATCTCGTTATTAAGATCTGACACTTAACGAGGTAATCGTTCAAGTTACTGACAACTATTAAAATTTGTGTGCAATTTGCACGCACTCTTAATAACGAACAGTTCATGAGAACACTTAACCCTTGCCAGTGCTGCCGTTATGTGATTAAAGTGACATGTTCCCCTTTTTGACTGCCTTGAAACTTTTTGTACCCTTTCTTTTCATTAAAATACGTTTTATTTCATTTTGTTGTATTTTGTGCCACTTTCACCTCATTTTAATCAAAATAAATTTTTACACCCTAAAAAAAAAAAATCGAGGGTGTATTCACTTTGTCATTCCGTGTGTAACACAGCGAAATATCCCTTGGAGACCCCATAAAGTATATAAATTCTTGATCAGTGATGAAATCTAAGCCGATCTGTCAGTGCAAATAACGATCCAGTCCAAACGAAAAGAGAAAGACTTTTCAAAATTATTAGAAATATATCTTAAAGGATAGCACAAGTCAAGCTCTTAAATGGGCTACATCGGCCCAGAGGAAAAAATGTTCCCCTAACAAGAACTAAACCAACCTCTAAAAAACAACATAATTTTTACGAGTTTTTTTGTAATTTTGTTAAGCAAATGATATATTTTTATCTCAAAAAAAATCCAACTCATTAAAATTGGAGGTATAAATTCAAAAAAATTAATTTTTTGGCCCCGCCCCTTTACTGGGCCTTATTATTATCCAAAAATAGTGTAAAAATTTAACAAATTGCATTACTTAAGCCTACATTCTTTAGAAATAACATTTTTCAACATTTATGACGTAGCTGAGACGTACTCTGCCCTACCCACTCCTCACCCTTTTTGGGGGACAAATGACCCTATCAAAAAATATATGTTTTTTACACTTAATTATCCCAAAAATTTATTTTTACTGTTTAATGGCAAAGGTGAAATGTCTCCCCCCAACGGCCCTTGCCAGACTGACCCCGACAAAATACAGTTTTAATACCCTGCAAAAAGAATTGGACCTCATAAAGTATATATATTCTTGATCTGTGATGAAGTCTAAGACAATCCCATGTGTGGAAAACACGATATAGTCTATTTTTGGACCCCGCCCCCTTTAGTGGGCGTTGACGTTACATATTATATGAAAAAATAGTATAAATAAAGAGTGTTTTTATAAGAGCTTGCTGATTTAAAATTTAAATAAAACACATGCCAAATTATGAAATGGCCAAAAAAAATTGTTTATTTGGTAGATAATTTCTTGTCATATAACATTTAAATATAATTTCGGGCATATGGCCAGCACGACTATTTTGCACAAGGGTCATTCTGGAGGTCCAATTTTCGACCGCCTTTTCAAGCATTTGAGGGCGTATTTCAGCAATGAAACGTTGAATACTGGTTTCCAAAGCGTCAATCGTTGCTGGTTTATCCACGTAAACCAATGATTTCCGGTATCCCCACAAAAAATAATCGAGTGGTGTCAAATCACACGAACGCGGAGGCCAATTCACCGGTCCATTTCTCGAAATAATGCTGTCGTTGAAATGTTCTTTTAATAAGTCCATTGTTTCGCCCGCAGTATGACAAGTGGCACCATCCTGTTGAAACCACATTTCGTTTACATCCATATCTTGAAGATTTGGCACCAAAAATTCATTGATCATGATTCTGTCGTCCTTCCTCATTTTTAAAGAAATAAGGACCGATGATTCCACCAGCCCATAGACCGCACCAAACAGTACATTTATCGGGATGCATTGGTAATTCTTGAACGGCGTGTGGATGATATTTGCTCCAAATACGGCAATTTTGCTTGTTGACATATCCATTCAACCAAAAATGCGCCTCAGAACTGAAGAGAATTTTGCGGTAAAAAAGCGGATAAACATTTTTAATTGAACACTGTTTTTGAAAATAAATTTCCACGATTTGGAAACGTTGTTCTGGAGTTAACCTGTTCATGATGATTTGCCAAACAATACTGAGTAGCGACGTCACTTTAAACTGTCAAAATAGCTGTCAGACAACAGAGTGATTCGTATAAAAACAAACTTCATAAAAAAAAACACCCTTTATTTAGCAAATTGCACTCCTTAAGCCTACATTCCTTAAAAATTTAATTCAGAAGCTTTTACGACGAAGGTAATGCGTTCTCGGATCTTTCCCTGCCCTACCACCCTTTTGCCCCTTAAGTGACCGTATCAAAAAACAATTTTTTTTCTAAACTTAACTACTCCGAAAATTTAGTTTTTAATTTTATACGATTTAGGTGAGATGTCTCCCCCACGGCCTTTCTCGGAGTGACCCTGTATAGAGTTTTAAAATTGAGCACAGAAATGTCTTAAAGGAGCTGTGACCCAGTAGCTTAAACATTTTGAAATCACTGAGATAACTCAGTCTCTTTTCTGCACGTTGATATAAAATATTAATACGAAAGCTTTTATGCTGACGGAAAGGTGTTTCAGTCATGCTCATCCCCAACGACCCTATTAAAATATTTTTTTTTTCTTGTTTACTTAAGCCAAACACCACAAAAAATTTAAATTTTAATATGAATAAAAATAGAGTTTTTATTCACTAAATATTTGGAGGGTATTTAAAATTCGACCCGATCGGATATAACGTTCCTATTTGTTTTTGGTTTTGTCTCTGCCAGCGTAATTTTGGAAAAAGTTTGAAATTGTTGCACAGTGTAATAATTGAAAACTATACTTCCTCCATTTGTTCTAGGTAAAATTCCTTTCCTTTTGAGAATAATAAAAATTGCAAACACTCCAGCATCTAATCATGTCCAGCTAATGAACTTTTAATTTCTATCAATCATCCTGGACACATGCACCAGCGTAATCGTACTTATTTCAAAATACCATATTTCATTTGGCTCAATTAAGCCAACAACAACTGCCAGCCAATCCAATGCGATGCCTGTCTCATTTGAAGAATTACAATAACAACAACGATACGTAATGCAAACATCACATAAGAATTACAGAATTACATCTCATGCATTTATGTGGTCCGGTCGGTAACTGGTCGTCCGTCGTCGTAACTAAAGTGAGTGTGATTGGAATTGACCTCATTTCAAAGTGAAATTAATTTTCACAATCTTTTCATTTATTCCACAATTATTGTGCATTTTCTGTTAGAACTTTGTGCGGCTTGTTAGCCACCCCCCTCGCCCTGCCTTAACAGCCTTGCCCGCACATTTCTTAAATAGAAAAGTACAAAATGTTACAAAACAGAGTGATAAATAAATGCAATGAAATTTTAATAAGACAAAGAATAAATAAAACGGATGTAATTTTCTTAACAATGATTTGTATTCCAACAGCGGTGCAAAGCTGTGCATGCTTGTGCATGATCAGATGTGGCATGAACCGAACAACTGGGTGCTATAGAAAATTACTCTTATTTCCTGCTGGGTTAAATAATTCAATACACTTTTTTCCCCCAATCTCCAACTGGAATTTAGTCTTCTGTATAAACTTTTGCACACACACACACACACACTTGACGCTTAGTAGTACAGTTTGCTGCCTGCCGCCCCTTTTTGCACCTTAAATAGTTTCTTGTTGTTGACAATGACGAAGTTTAAGATGTTTGCTCTGGTACTTCACTCAGGCACCAGCAACGGCAAGCGCCCATTAATGCTCGTATTAATAGACAGATGAATGGAAGAATTGAAGAATGGATGGCTGTGGATGACGACTGTTTGCCAAGTCATAAGTAGTAAAAGTTGTTTTTGTTTCTGCTCTTGTATGCAATTCTGCCAAGTCAGCAAAATCACTGCCTTTTTTTCCTGTGTTATTCAGGCCTTGATTGTCCATTTCGTCATCTTGGGAGTGAGTGCATGCCTTTTTGTGTGTGTGAAAGTGCAAGTGTTTAAATTCATGTTTATTACATTTTGTATTGTATTGTGTGCTTAGAATTAATAATAAATTTACACGATGTGCTGGCAGGAGTGAACAAACAAACCTTTTGCTACCTGGGGAGTGACACCTTTTCGGCTAAACTAAAAAAAAAAAAAAAAAAAAAATTTCCTGATTCTTGAAATTAAACTGCTAACATTAAAAATTGATGATTACAAAAATTTTCCAAAATATGCCACTCTTAATAAAATAACTTGAATTTAATAAAAATTCTAAAAAAAAAATATAATTTGTAAATTGCAGATATGAACTTGAAACTGAATAAAAAAAAATTTATTTAATTATAATAAAAATTATCTCTATTAAATTGTAATAAAAAGAAAGAACATATAAATCATTTCATACTTTACTATATACAGGGCAGTCCAACCATAACGAATGAATATGAACTATAAATAACAAGTGGGCAAATTTGAGGTTAGAAAATAAATTGGCTTAAAAATACACTTTTTGCTGGCAAATTCAGTTTTATTAGTGCCGATGCAAAATAGAAATATGGGAATTAATAATGGAATATGATGTCAGGCAGCTGGCCACCTCTAGAATGTTGCCACACTTCCATTCTTTTCACAAATTTTTAACTTTGGCTGGTTGGTTGGTATACGTGGCTGCCTGTAACCCACAAGCATTCAAGTAGGATCTCTGAGATCCCGTTTTGAAAGACCACTCCACCCGTCAGTGTCAACCTATGTAGAACCGAATCCAGATCTCGGATACGGTGATGGATGCTAAGTCCAACCTGTCGCATCGAGGATTCTAATAAGGTCACCTAGGTCTATACCTGATAGCTCCGAAATGTCGGATATTATATTGTTGCCTAAGATTCTGTGTCTCGTATGATGCAATGCCGGGTATTCACAAAGGAAGTGATAAACTGTCTCTTCCTTGCCCTGATCCCGGCAGCTGCGACAGAATGCATTATAGGAGAGACCTATCCTACCAGCATGTCTGCCTATTGCCCAGTGCCCCGTCACTACTGCGACGAGTCCTGAGATGTCCCTACGGTTCCTACGGATCAGCTGTGCTGTCCTCCTGTCGTTGTAGCAGGGCCACATACTTCTGGCCACCCTACACGTGTCCAGCTTGCGCCATCTGTCTGCAGCCTTCTGCCGGTAATGGCTCTGAATGCCGCATCTTATAGCGCCATACGGCATGGCTACCGATACAGCGGTGGAGACGTGCATAGCAGATCCAGCCCTAGCTAGCTCGTCCGCCCGTTCGTTTCCAGGGAAGTTACAATGTGCGGGAACCCACCAGATGAGGGTTGTGTCAGACTGATATCCCAATCTGGATAGAAGCTCCCTGCATTGAGTTACCAAGGTAGAAGAAGTAGTGAACGACCTCAGAGACAGGAGTGCTGCCTGACTGTCGGCGAAGATACCGACCCTACCCTGAACACCCCTGTCAATCAGTAGCCTAGCCGCCTTCCTTATAGCCAATATTTCCGCCTGAAATACACTAGCCTCATCGGGGAGTCGGAGCGAAAGTCCCATTCCAAGCTCCCTTGAGAAGACTCCTGAACCTACACCATAGATCATTCTTGATCCATCAGTATACATCCTGCAGTCGAAGTCCTTGTCTATGTTTCCCCCTCTCCACTCCCGCCTGGATCGAATGAGGACCTTGTAAATAATATTGAAGTCCAAGTGGGGAATTTTTAACGTATTATCGCCATAAAGCTTCTCTTATCTTGTCAATGCAGCGCCAAAATTCATCTTTCAGAGCGTCAGTTGTTTGTGGTTTGTTCACCTAGAACCGGTCTTTCAAATGACTCTAGAGCTGGGTGCTGTTGGCTGAAGTAGTAGAACACGAGACTATGAAGCGGAGGGTCGTGAGTTCGAGCCCGCGCTGAGTCATGAAATATTGTGTTGAATTCTTCTGATCAGCATTAGTGCGTGGTTGTGTTAGTTGTTGGCAGTCTGTTTCAATGATGAAGGCATAGTCACTGGTCACTGAACATTATTGGCAGTGACTGACACCATCACGTACTAAAAGCAGAGTAACAGCACCCACCTTCGTCGGCCCTGTAGCAAAAATTAGCCGGCGAAGTAAAAGGTTGAAATAGCTACAAAAAAAAAATGTCTATCTTCTCATCTTTCCTAATCTGTACCCTCAATACTATCCCCTCGTTTTCAGTTCTGGCGCAATGCATTGCATATATAGGGGTCATCCCCTGAGCGCTGGTCCTACTCCTAAAAAAAAAAAAAAAAAAAAAAAATAATCCATTGGCGTTAAATCGTCGTCAAATCGAGAAATCGTGGCGCTTAAAAATTACATGTTTATGCTTTTATGACGATTTTGAGATGTCCTCTGAGCAAGAAGTTCAAATGTTCCCATAAAATTCCATTATGATGTCGGAACTTTGAGTCATTCTAAATGTCCTGTAGTCCTCTTATTGTGAATGATAATCAGAATTATTATTTGCAAAAAAAATTCCCAGAACAAAATATCCTTCATCGTGCTGTTCTATTATACGTGATTTCATATTCTGGAGTCTAAAATTTTGGAGCTTTAAAAAGTTTGCTGACCCAGGCTCGGATCTTACGGGCCTAGGCATGAATCTGACACTGACCGCAACTAATAATTAATCGTGCAACTCCGAGAGTCTTGGCTCTTCTTCAAATATTTGCCACAATCATTGTTTTCCCTGCTATTTCTAATGAATTGCAATAAACGATCCACCGGCCCCCTATTGCCCAACACTGACACAAAATGCATAAATAAATTATTACATTCTTCTATTTTGCAATAATTGCAACACAATGTTGTCCATAATGCATCTATTAATAAACATTGATTCACAGTTAGTGCGATGCTTGGCTACACGGCAACGATGACTGGTATTTTACAACTCATTTCATCTTAAATTGCACATTTTGTTGTTCTTGGCCATGCCAAGTTGTTGTTGCTGCGGCTGCAAAAACACATGTTCATCCATTTGTATTTATTACACGATGCCAAAGATAGACAAGCGAAAAATTAAAAACAAACAAAAAAACCAATAAGAAGCTGCCTGGTAATAATAATAAATTTTCATGCAGCATAAATCAACCGCAAATCAACCATTAGACGAGACAGACAATGTGACTCATGTGTAAGAACAGAATTTCTTCTGTTCGGTTACATTGGAAATAGGTGGCAGCTTATTTTAGAAAAAATTGTTTTAATAAAAAAATAAAATGTTTATCGAATTTTTTCAATTTCTGTTCCGTACCATTGAAAGTAGTTCCCCTTTACACCAGAGTTTTTTTCTCAATCCTCTTATTAATGGCGTTATGGATTTTTTTTGTATGTCCTTGAACTCTCGCAGCGATTCGGGTTTTATATCTACGATCTTAGTATCTAACATGACGTCATATCAAGGGTATTTTCAATCTTGGGAAGATACAAAAATTCTCATGGCACTAAATCTCTGGACTTATTTCTTAAGCGATTCTTATGTAAAATTTTCTCTTGGTCGAACTTTAGCAATTTTCAAACGAACTTCGCTCCCTAAAAAAAGAAAAAAAAATCTATGCCACGAGCCAGTATCTATGCCAACATCCGCAGGAATTTCTCGAATAGCGATTCAACGATTCTCCATAATAATTTTCTTCACTTTTTCAACATTTTCGTCAATGGTTGATGTGCTGGCGAGTCCCGGAATAGCGTTGTGATTCACATCTTTCCGAACTTCTTTAAAAATCTTGTACTACTCATAGCGCAGCGAAATATCCTTCTAAGACCCCATAAAGTATATATATTCTTGATCAGTGATGAAATCTAATGGTGATTTCTTTTCTGAAAAAAAATTTTACATTTTATCACTGTTTTCCTAAAAAACTACAATTGGGTGCATTTTTAAAATACAGGTAATTTTTCGTAAGAGATGGTAGATTAATTTCTAATAAATTCACTATTTCCAAATGCCATAATATTTCATAATATTGCCATTTATTATTGAAAAGTGCAAAATATGTTGCATTCTTTTTTAGAAAAGAAATCAACATAAGACGATCTGAGCATGTCCGTCCGTCTGTGGAAATCACCATGCAGTACAAACGAAAAGAGCCAGACTCTTGAAATTTGGTATAAATATATCTTGAAGGATAACACAGGTTAACTTTGGAGATGGCCTAAATCGGGCAAGAGGAAAAGAAGTTCCCCTAAGAAGAACTAAATCAACCTCTAAAAAACAACATAATTTTTAAGGTTTTTTTGTAATATTGTTATTTTTATGTCAAAAAGATCCATCGCGTTAAACTTGGAGCCATAAAATTAAAAAAAAAAAAAAATTATTTTTGCAACCCGCCCCCTTTAGTGGGCGTTATTATATGCAAAAATAGTGTAAAAATTTAATAAATTGTATTATTTAAGCCTACATTCCTTAAAAATAACATTTTTAAGCTTTTATAACGAAGCTGAGACGTAAGCTGGTACTACTTTGCCCTAAACCCTTCCTCCCCATTTGCCCCCCAAATGACCCTATCAAAAAAAAAAATTTTTTTTTCACTTAATTCTTTCCAAAAAATTCATTTTTAGTGTTGTATGGCAAAGGTGGAATGCCTCCCCCACGGCCCTTGACAGAGCCACACCCACAAAATAGAGTTTTAATACCCTCCAAAAGAAATTGGACCCTATAAAGTAATTATATTCCTGATCAGTGTTGTAGTCTAAGACGATCTAGCAATGAACATATGCTCATTTGTGGAAAACACGATATAGTCTATTTTTGGACCCCGCCCCATTTTAGTGGGCGTTGACGGTACATATTATATGAAAAAATGGTGTAAACATTTAACAAATTGCATTCCTCAAGTCCACATTCTTTAAAAATTTAATTTATAAGCTTTTACGAAGAATTTAATTTGTTCTCTGATCTTTCCCTGCCCTAACCCCCCGCCCACTTTTGCCCCTTAATGGTCCTATAAATAAAAAATTTTTTGTTTTTCAACACTTAATTACCCCAAAAAATTGCTGTTTAAATTTTAACGATTTAGCTGAAATGCCTCCCCCAGGGCCCTTCCTGGAGTGACCCAGTCAAAATAGAATTTTAAAATTTGGCACAGAAATGTCTTGAAGGAACTCTGGCCTAGCAGGTTAAACTATTTTTAATTTTTTTACTAAATATTTGCAGTGGATTTAAGATTCGATCCGGTCGACTATAATATTCTTCCGGTTTTTTTTTTAGGAGCAGCAGTAAGGGGATGACCCCTGCACGTGCAATGGATTGCTCCGGAGGTATTAATTTTTTTTTTTTTAATCTTGGACCAGCACTCAGGGGATGACCCCTATATATGCAATGCATTGCGCCGGAAATGAAAACGAGGGGATAGTATTGAGGGGGCAGATTAGGAAAGATGAGAGGATAGACAGTTTTTTTTTGTAGCTATTTCAACCTTTTTACTTCGCCGGCTAATTTTTGCTAAGGGGCCGACAAAGGTGGGGTCGTGCTGTTACTCTGCTTTTTAGAACATGATAATGTCAGTCGCTGCCAATTATGTTGAGTGACCAGTGACTATGCCTTCATCATTGAAACAGGCTGGCAACAACTAACACAATCACGCACTAATGCTGGGATCAGAAGAATTCAGCACAATATTTCATGACTCAGCGCGGGCTCGAACTCAGGACCCTCCGCTTCATAGTATCCTGTTCTACTACTTCAGCCAACAGAACCCACAATTTTTTAATCGGTGGATAAATTCATGGCATTTATTTTCTAAATACCAATTCAGTAGCTGGCTACACAGCGACAATTGCTGCAAGTCAATATGCATTAGGGAGTCTCCCAAATAACATAGAAAATTGTTTGCACCCTAATAGAAATATGACAACATAATGGGATATTTGTGCTAACCATGTTTGAAGAGAATTGCCTGTGTTCGCTTGATGATGAAGTCATATGCGGTTGTAGAGCACTCGAACGGTGTTAAGTTCAATGTATCGATGTACGAGTATTTATTCATGGCACTTGGGCTGTGTGTGAATGAATGAATGCAATGAGTTTAATTAGATGTTTTAAGGTTGTGAAACATGTATGACTGGTGTTTTCTACGCCCAACATCTAGTTTTACATTAATTCACAAAATGCAGCAATTGTATGCACAAAAGTTAATTGGATGCTTGTCAGGGAATATTAAACATATTCTTCACATTTGCAAGAATTTAGCAGAACCGGTACAGGGTGAGGTAAAAGGAGGAGGAGACACTTAAAAAAAATATCTAAGAATTTGATTAGAATTTAAAGCAATTCGATTTACCCCCCAAAAAAAATTACATGCTCTGATCCCTTTATTTGCATTTCTATTTGAAGCAACAAATTTTAATAATAACTACTTAATATTGCAACTGCTTAAATCTAATAAAACTCCATATAAAACCAAAAATATGCACAACACATTCTGTATGCCACGCAGTAACACAAGTACCGTCCAAAAGAGCAACAACGCCAAGGCAACATCTATAGCCAAGCAGAAAATAACTTAAGAATCTGGTTTTACAACATGTTTTGCATAACTTAAAAGGAACAAGTCTTAAATCATGTTTGCCTCTTGCGCTTATTGCACCCCAAAATGCCCCCTTCACATCATCACATGAACTGCTCTTCTTCAATTCGCAATAAGCGAAACCAAGAAACCTGGTTGAATAAATATTGAGGTAAGAAAAAGTTAAATAAACGAAGAATTAAGAAAAAAAGAACGAAAACGAAAAAAAACAGCACCACTACACTTAACAATGACCCTCAGAATATGAATGCAGTATGTGCACAATAACTTGCACACAACTTTTGGTTAAAGTACAGTGGGCGCTGTTCTCGCCAAGGCATGCAATTATTACGAGGTCTGTTTCAAAAAATTTAATTACAATTTTCAAAAGTTCACGGTCTAACCACATGCCAACAGCGGTTCTTTTTTTAAATGTTGACACACTCGTCTCAAAGGTTTCCAAATGTTCAAAGATTTAGCAATTTAGAATATTTTTTTTTATCTCGGACCAGCACTTAGGGCATAACCCCTACATATGCAATGCATTGCGCCGGAACTGAAAACGAGGGGATACTATTGTGGTGACAGATTAGGAAAGATGAGAAGATAGACAGTTGTTTTTGTAGCTATTTCAACCTTTTTTTCTTCGCCGGCTAATTTTTGCTACAGGGCCGACGACGGAGGATGCTGCTGTTACTCTGCTTTTTAGTACATGATCGTGTCAACACGGGGTTGAACTCAGGATCCTCCGTTTCATAGCCTCGTGTTCTACTACTTCAGCCAACAGCACCCTCAAACGTCCAAGTCCAAGGCACATGATGGGCAACTTTCTTTATGGCAACAATGTTTTTGGCAGATCAGCTGTTTTCGTGTTTGAACATGTTCAGTTTGGTCTATTATTTAATCCATGAATCGTATTACAAATGCACTGCATTAGCTGATTGTGGAATTTTATTATCGGAATGCATGCTCGGCTAAGAAAGAGCATCGTGCTCAATGGATACGTGAAAGTGTAAAATTGCGGCGTTTGATGCAAAGAGCTGCCACAAGCATTGCAAGGGCTGCCAATGCTTCCCGAAAAATGTGCTGTTTGGTATTGATTATGGGTCTTTGGCATCATAAGACGGTACTTTTTCATAGACGATGGAAGGCAGAAATGTTATTCTAAATGGGAAGTGCTACCGTGAGACGATTAAAATTTTGTTTTCCCAAAATAGAAGAGCTGGACTTGGTGGTTTCAACAAGACGATGCTACAAGCCACACCGCATACGAAGCGATGGCCCAATTGAGAAGCGAGTTCCGTGAACAGTTTATTTCACATTTGAGGCCGCCTAGATCGTGCGATCTAACGTCTTTAGACTGTTTTTTTTTTCTTTTTTTGTGGCCCATATTAAGGATCATGTCTACAGGGACAAAAACGTAACGGTGGACACACTGGAAGTCAATATTCAAGAATTTATTCGTGAGATAACGGCCGATATGTTGGAGAGAGTATGCCAAAATTGGACTTGGAGCGTATGAATCATTTGAGGCGTGGCGGCGACCAAAAATTACGTAAAATCATCTTTAAGCATTGAATTATAAAGATCGGTCTATCGATTTACACCAGGGACAATTTTATGTGTGTGTGTTTTTTTTAAATCGAATCTGAAACTTCTTAAAAATCGTCTATTAGAATCCGTCGTGAGTTATGCGTCCCTTTTTTTTGACTGAGATTTGCGTAACGACGGAGAAGCTTGGCACAAGGAGTACTTTTTTGACGGCCACTTTACGGTTGCCCGAAAATACTATTCCCAATTTTGGGAATAAATTAGAGTCCACTGGTTTAGTAAGCGACCGCCCAACATCCACACGTGTACAAAACACGAGATGTGTCGAAAACATTGCCGCTATACATGAGAGTACAGCGGCGAGGAGAATCTAAGGCAAGTCGATTTCACGTCGCTCGCATAAACTCCTCCATCCGCAGACCACAATTTTTTTCTTTTTTCTTAAGGAGCTTGACCCGTACATATGCAATGCAATGGGCCGGCACGAGAAAGAAGCGGATAGTATTGAGAGGACAGATAAAGAAAGATGAGACGGCAGAGAACTTTTGTAGCCTTTTTTAACCTTTTTACTTTGCCGGCTATTTTTTGCTACATGAACTACGAAGGAGAGTTCTGTCACTCTGCTCTTTAGCACATGATAGAGTTAATCGCTGGAAAACTTTGCGCCTTGTCTTAGGCCTGCACCCATACAAAATTCAACTGAGCCAGCAACTGAAGGTACACGGCCATAGACAACAAGGAGTGGTCGCTAAATGTGCTTTGGTGCAGTTGGAAACTGACTCTAAGTTGTCAAACGATGGAACGATACTAGTCCACATGAGATTCAAGAGCTCCCAATGCATTCCGAAAAGGTCGTTATTTGACCGGCGGAGCCATGGGTTCATATATCTTTGATAACGACCATGGCCTGGTGATCACTATCGAAGGCGAGCGCTATAGGTCAATAAATATCTACTTGTGGATGAAGTGGACAACAACGATATATGGGTTTGATTGGACGGCGCTACGAACCTCTTAGGTTATTATTACTATTATTTTTTTTCTTGGACCAGCACTTAGGGGATGTCCCCTACATATGCGACGCATTGTGCCAGAACTAGGAAAGTTGGTTATGGGACGGAGGATAGAGGGAGAAGTGTTTGCGGACGTTCGATTTAAACATCCGCAAGTTAAAATTGGCAGGAAAGACCTCTGCTGGAAGTTTTTTCCACATACGAACCGTTCGGCCAAAGAACGAATTCTCTCTGTAATGCCTGGTGCGCTTCACTGGCAACTCAACCACAAAAGGATGCGCCCTATGTGAGGAGCAAGAATAAACGGGTTTTGCGCACAAACTCCCTTATCTCACCAGAACACATTCCGTTGTAGTATCGGTAGAAGAGTGAAACTTACCCCACGTTGCGTCGATGCTTCAATGAGTCAATAGATTTGGCTACACTACTGTCGCTGATGAGCTTCTTCTCTCTCTCTCTCTCTCTCACTCTCTCACTCTCTCTCTCTCTCTTGTAGGCAGTCGAGCAACTTTAAAATAGACTTTGAAGGTCATGCCAGATTAGATATGATGTAAGTACGAGTTGAGGGAATGGTCACTCCACGTAGAGGTGATACGAATTGGTCTCCGAGTTCTTGTGTTTTGATGCCATTAGACTCTTTCTTCTGGGAGTTTTTTTTAATTGTAGGTGTATGGGAATAAACCACAAACTAAAGCTTTCCTCAAAGCCAGCACCGTTCAAACTCAGCCTGATTTATGCTTCATAGTTATGGAAATTTGGACCTTTCAGGAGACCTTCACCCAGAGAACCCGTAGAGCACATTTAAACATTTCCACAGTTCCACACATAATGGCAACAATAGGTCTTTCAAACGACTAGAAAATTTCGAAGATATCCCACACACAGTTTTTTCTATTAAAATTTAAATAAAATACCATTTACATTGTATTTCGTAAATTGCTTATGCAGCATCGTTTGCCACCGTACCGGTAATAGGACTTATTGTACGCTCGTACACACATCCGAACAATAATGCACTGTAACACAAATCTGCACTCCAAAAATACATGCGATACAGAACAGACCTGATGGTGAGAAGGAAACAAGCAAATTCCAAACATTTAGACACAAAGCATCCGCATAATGGATGGATGGATCGTTGAATGGCTGGAACGCTGGTTCATTCGCCTGCTCATTTTTAACTCTACCTTGAAGTTGAACAAAACAAAAACGTCTTAAATATGAGCGAGAACAGGAAAATGTTAAGCAGCAACAAATCTTGAAAATTTTAGAACTTCATTGTAAAAAGTTTAAACCGAAAACTAAAACCATGAGGAGTACCAAACAACTCCTTTTTCGATATCTTTGCATTATTCTTTTTTTGATCGTTGTACTCTTTTTTTTGTTCTGTTTTTTTTTTCTTTTATTTTTATTGATCGAATGTACATATAAGATGAACTTCAGGAATGCGGTTTTACTACTTCGTCTTCCAAAAAACAACTCTGCCACATCTGTTGTTGTTGCTGCTGGCATTTCTATTGCTGGAACTGGTTGTGGTGTGTGTGTTTGTGTTGACTGCATGCCTGGCTCTTAGGATGGATGGAAGGAAGGAAAGGCATGCCGAACAACAGGCAGTTAAGAGTTTGAGTATGAAGTTGGCTGTCATGTTGGCTGGTTGGTTGCATAGTTTTTTTTTGCTGGTTTGTTTGTGTTTCGTTTTCGTTTTTTGCCAGGCTAACTGGCTGCCTTTTATTGATGATGCGGCTAACTTGGTGTGTTTGTTGCTTGCGCTTTGGTTCAGTGAAAAATACCATGAATATACAATTTTATGATTCATCGTCAAGTTGAATATTTTTATGTCTTATTTTTCTTCGTCTTTATTATCACATCTTTCCAAAAGCAGAAAACAAATTTAACAAAAAAACAAAACAAAAGTGGACACAGAACAAACATTTTTATATCTTATGATCAACTGAAGATATTTGCCAGTGAAGGTATTTTCTGCAGTAACGTGGCAGGTTAAAAAATATTTTGAAAAGACTGTTTAACCAGTTTGTGGGGTAGATGAGGGCAGCCATTACGTTCATGTCCGAGGCATTCCCTTAAGCTTACTGGCCTGTTGTAAGTCCTCAAGTGTTAGAAAGCGCAACACCAACTTTTATACAATTATAGTATCTTAAGGGTAGTGCCTTAATATTTTCCAGTGAATACCTCTACTGCGTATAATTTTTACTCAAGAATCATCCTCAAAACATGTGGAGCGAAATTTGGAATTTGTGGCATCTTTATCCTCCCTACATTCATTGCCGTTTATGGCTCCAGTATAATGCAAATACCCTTTTAGTGGGTCATAACAGATGCTCATCCACTTTCACAATTTCAGTTTGGCTGCACCAGCTCCTTTCATCTATCTGCTTCTGGGGCAACCCGGTAAGCTTTCTTCGGCCAATTTACTAATTCAATCTTCAGTGCTTTCATAAGAGTTATTGTCTATTAATGTTTTACTTAAAATACTTTTTTACAAACTACGCTTTATATAAAAATCCCTGCCCCTGTATATTTTATCAGCGACTCCTTTTATAAATTACCTCTCATAAATTCAGCTTTTAATTAAAAGAATCTTTTATAAAAATCGCGTTTTATAAAAATTTTCTTTTATAACAGCTAAGTACCTTTCAAGAAATACCTTTTATAAAAACTATCTTTCAATAAAGTTGCTTTTATAAAAATTACCTTTTATAAAAAGCACTTTTTATAAAAAGTTCCTTTTATAAAACGTACCTTTTATAAAAAATACCTTTTAAAAAAAGTACCTTTTATAAAAAGTACCTTTTATGAAAATACCTTTAATAAAAAGTGCCTTTTATAAAAAGTACCTTTTATAAAAAGTACCTTTTATAAAAAGTACCTTTTATTAAAAGTACCTTTCATACAAAGTACCTTTTACAAAAAGTACCTTTTATAAAAACTACTTTCTATAAAAAGTGCCTTTTATAAAAAGTACCTTTTATAAGATGTACTTTTTATAAAAAGTGCCTTTTATTAAAAACACCTTTTACAAAAAACAGTTTTTATAAAAAGTAACATATATTGAAAGTGCCTTTTATAAAAAGTACCTTTTATGAAAAGTACCTCTTATAAAAGGTATCTTTTATAAAAAGTCTCTTTTATAAAAAGCACCTTTTATAAAAACTACCTTTTATAAAAAGTACTTTTTGTAGAAAGTACCTTTTATAAAAAGTACTTTTTTTCTTACGTTTATAAAAAGTACCTTTTTAAAAATTTTATAAATACATCTCTTATATCAAAAAGTTCCTTCTATAAAAAGAACCATTTATAACAAAATTATACTTATAAAAAACATTGTATGAAGAAGTACATTCCATAAAAAATTCCTTTTATAAAAAGTACCTTTTATAAATAATTCCTTATGTGTAAATTACATTTGTATGAAGTACTTATTAATTAAAAGTACCTTATGTTAAGGCTATATTTTATAAAAAGTACCTATTGCAAAAATGTGCCAATCATTAAAAAGTAACTTTTATACAAAAGTTCCCTCAATCAAAAAGTGGCTCTTATTAAAAAGTACCTTTAAAAAAAATTTCCTTTTATAAAAAAATTCCTTTTATAACAACCTTTTATAAAAGTATCTTTTATAAAAATTAGCTTTTATAAAAGTTACCTTTTAAAAAAAGTACCTTCTATAAAAACACCTTTTATAAAAAGTACCATCTATTAAAAGTGCCTCTTATAGAAATTACCTTTTATAAAAAGTACCTTCTACGAAAAGTACCTTTTATGAAAAGTACCATCTATTAAAAGTGTGTTTTATAGAAAGTACCTTTTATAAAAAATAGCTTTTACAAAAAGTACCTTTTATAAAAAGTACCTTTTATAAAATGTATCTTTTATAAAAGGTCCCTTATATGAAAAGTACTTATTATAAAAAGTATCTATTATAAATTGCATTTATAAAAAGTACTATCTATAAAAAGCACATTTTCAAAAGGTTCTCTTATTACAAAGTTCTTTTAGTATAAAATGTACTTTTCGTAAGTTCTTATTATAGGAAGTACATTTAATAAAAAGTGTATTTTAAAATGTATTACTGAAATTTATATATAAAATTTTTCACTGACAAAAAGTACCGTTTATAAAAAGTACTTTTTTAAAAGATTTGTGCCGCCATTACCAATTTTGTACACACAATTTCGTTGATACACTTAAGCTTCGCTTTAAATTGAATTAAGATTCATGGGCTAATTGTTCGAAATTTTTGTGTTAAATTCAGACATGATAAATATTCCACGGCACAAGGGAAAGTCAACATCAGTTTTTAGTTATTCAACTTACACAGCAGAGCAGAACAGCTGTTTTCGAAAGCCGCTTTAAATGTTTGCCGCTCATGAAATAATAAAAAAGTCACATTTCCCCGGAAAAGTCAGAGTTGCGGACTGCGTTGAACTTCGATTAAAATTAGCCCCCATGTCAAAGACACGGCCATGAATGTCAAAGGAATTTAATACCCTTTTGCAGTAACGTCTCTGTAATAATTGGAAATATATATTCCTATCTTTAGATTCATTTGGTTGACTACGTTATATATATATTTTTATTATTTTTTTTTGGAGAAGAAGAAGTTGTCCTTTTTTTGCAGAATTTCACAATGGAACATGGCCTTTTTTTATTTTTTAAACTTTCCACCACGTTTTTACTTTTTATTCATCGCCACACGGTTTTTGTATTATCTTTATAGTTTTTTATTATTAATTTTTTGTTTTTGTTTTGTTAGTTTCCCTTTTGCTATTGTTTATTATGTGCATGATTTCGCCCGTCATTTCATGTTTTTCGTTTAAATATTTCAACTCCTTTTCCCATACGTTTAGTGGTAAGAAATGTATGTATGTATATATTTTTCTTTTTACTTTTACTTGTGAGGACTTCTGGGGTCTAATATTCTTTAAAAATGTTTATTCTTTACGACCTTTTCTTTACAAATTCCCTCACTTACTCTCTTCGTAGTTTTTCCTGTTGCGAGAGCAAATAAACGTTGTCGCGTTCGCGTTTAAATGTTTAAATTCTTAAGGTGTTGAATTATGTTTGGCAACAGATACTGAATGTTGTTTTTTATTATTAATATAATAATACAATACAAATACAGAAATATAGATTTAACTTTTCTTAAAAGACAAAGTAAATATATTATTACTTTGAAAGTTTAAATGATATGAATTGTATGAAATTCCTTGTGGAGTCCAAATTGCTGCGGAGCTAGAATATTATTCAATAATTGTGATTATGGGAAATCAGAAAGTTTATTGGATTTTCTAATCGCAATGACCTTGGCCTCCTAAAAAACTTATCTGGAAAATAATAAAGATTAAGACAACTTTTATTGAAAGCCCTTAATGAGAACATCTTTCAGGGCAACATTTTGTATACCAACTGAACCAGATAACTTTTTGTTTCCCAAAGACTTTAGCAATTAAAAATCTTTTTTTGTACATTGCAGCATTGTTTTCGTTTGATGTGAATTTAAAATTGTACTCATTTACTTTTCGATTGCATTATGATTTTGGTTTGAAGACTGTAAGTGATTCTCATTAAAAGTGTCAATCAATCAATCCATCAGCAACCCTTTGCCTGGTTTCAGTTCTTGTAATTCTACTAATTCTACTAGAGCTGGTCTTTAAAGAGTTTGTGAAAAAAATTATAGGATAAAATGAGGAAGATGAGGATCTGTCCGTCTTCAGATCTTTTTTTTTTTAATTCGGACCAGCCCTCAGGGTATAACCCCTACATATGCAGTGCATTGTGTCGGAACTATAAAAGAGGGGATAGTATTGAAAGGACATATGAAGAAAGATGAGAAGAGCATTTTTTGTAACCACTAAAAGCTTTTACTTCACCGGCTTTTATTTTTTTATTTTTATTTTTTCTACAGAGCCAACGAAGGAGGGTGTTGCCCCTCTGTTCTTAAGTACATGATAGTGTACATTTTTTTTTGCTGTGAAATGGGAAAAACTGTAGCATTTTTACACTAGGATTTGGTTGTCCCAAAGAAGCCGAGGATCACTTATGAGACGCTAACTTGGTGAAAATTGCTCTTATGAAAATGTCGGGTAGGCCATCTATCGGCTTAAACTTGAATCACCGGTTTTTCCGAATCTGGCAACACTTATGTCATTCTAATCTGTCACAAAATTGTCTCCACTGAACGAAATGAATGGATTTACGCTTGAACAACGATAGGATTTATTGGAAATTTATTTCGAACACAATTGGTCGGAAATAGCACGAAAATGTCGTAGAACATTTGGTCGCAGAGAAGGTCCAACAGGGGGCGTTATACGAAAGCTTATTACTAAAGTTCGGGAAACTGGGTTCAATATTGATGTGCCAAGACCTGAACGTGCCCGTAAAGTCCATGCGCCCGAAAATATCGAAGTTGTGGCTGAGAGGGTTTGTAAGAACCCATAAACTCGTCATCGTTCTCAGGAATTGAACATTTCACGCAACAGTTTAAGCCAAAAGATCTTGGTATGACGTCTTAAAATGTTTAGTTGGTTCACGAGTTGAAGTCTTATGACCATCCATCTTTAAGCGGAGCAATTGTAGATCATAAAAAAATGGATTTGGCAAAATTTGAAACCATGTTTTAAATTGAACTATTAATTGGACCAGCCTGTACTTGAAAATTCTGTTCTGTTGCATCTGAGAAACTATTTTTTTTTTACCGCTGGTTCAGTTCAAACAGATTTACGAAATCGTTTATCTTGAGAATATATTTTCTTTTCCATTTAAAGCCAACAACTAGACAAAGAAATGTTCTTACCGAAGAAAATATTTCCGCTGTACCGACGAGGAGGGCGAAGTGCAGATTTTGCGTAAGTTACTTGTTGGCCGATCTCCTTCGACTGGCAACTTTCGCTTAAGGCTTATGTGTGTCTAAAATACAGCGTCGCATTTTTCCTCATTTGAGACTGACGGAAGACCAAAGGATTTTGTGTTTGCTGTTGAAGATCCTTTCTGGTTAACTGACTGCGACTGCAAGCAAAAATATCGTATTTGGAGCGAAGACAACCTTAAAACTAGTAACAATTCAAGTGTTGTATCCGTTCAAATTGACTGTTTTGCGCGTTCATCGGTCCGTAATTCTTTTCAAATGAGCAAGGAGCTGCCGATAGAGTAAATGCCGAGATCTATTGAGCCATTCTAACGGTCTTTGTGTTTCCAAAAATTATTCAACTAGACATTAACGCCATTTGGTTGCAGCATGACGGTGGCTTTATGAAGTGTGCTTTACAGTTGATTTATTGCAAAATCGATTTGGTGGCAACGCTATTTCCAGTGGTGCCATTGGCTGAAGGTGTTGAGACTATGATGGGGAGGGCCAAGAGTTCGACAACGCGCTGAGTCGTGAATATTGTGTGGAATTATTCTGGTTAGGTGTAGTGCGTGGTTGTGGGAATGCTTTAATGACGAAGGCATAGCATTGTTCACTGAACATAACTGACAGCGATTGACTCGATCATGTGCTAAAGAGCAGAGGAACAGCAAACTCCTTCGTCGGCCCTGTAGCAAAAAATTAGCCGGCGAAATAAAGGATTGCAATAGTCACAAAAAATTTTCTATCTTCTCATCTTTCTTCATCTATCCTTTAATTACTATCCCCTCGTTTCTACTTCCGCCGCAATGCACTGCTTACGTAGAGATCATCTCCTGAGTACTGGTCCGAATTAAAAAAAAAAGAAGAGTACTCCTATTCAAAGGCACTTTTGCTCGCGCTAGTTAACGCCTCTGGATTACTTATGGAGCCTCTGGATTACTATTGGCTTATGACGGTTGGCCATCAATTCTTGAAGTATTTAAAATTCCCCTGCACGCCAAACGGCCAGATTTATTGCAGAAAAATAGTGAAAAATTTTACTGATCGAATGGCTCATGTAACTTATGGTCGCAGAGGCCATATGACGGACTTGATGTATAACAAAATAAATGAGGAAATTATCCTTAAATTATAATAAAAAAATTTATTCCCACAACGTTTCTATCGGGCTCTCATACAGCAAAAAAAAAAAAAAAAGACACTTTAGATGTGTAAACAAACATCCTGTTTATCAGTAAATAAATTATGATTTCTACAAAAAATTATTAATAAAAACAGTTCTGGGAGGAGTGCAGAGATAAACAAATATTTTTAATAAATCTCATACTTCTTTGGTGTTAATAAGATGCTTATAATAAATACCAATCTTCTGCATATTTTCATATAAATTTGTGTGTGTGTGCGTGTGTGTGTTAGTTCCTTATTTATTTCTAAATAAGACTACAAGTTATTTTTGTCTTACATTTTTTTCTTCTCGCAAAGAAAAGAAGGTCATAGAAATAAACTTTTATGAAACACTTTAGTCGATAAAATAAGTCTTGGCACTTTAGCTGCTGACTTTATAAGCATTAGTCAAACTCATATTTACACAACAGCACACACATACACACAAATACTAATACATACATGGACTTTATATGTAATAAGGGCAGCGCGAAGGGTTGAAGGAAAATATATTTAAACAGATTTTTTTTTTATCTTGGACCAGCACTCAGGGGATGACCCCCTATATATGCAATGCATTGCGCCGGAGCTGAAAACGACGGGATAGTATTGAGGGGACAGATTAGAAAAGATGAGAAGATAGACAGTTTTTTTGTAGCTATTTCAACCTTTTACTTCGCCGGCTAATTTTTGCTACAGGGCCGACGAAGGAGGGTGGTGCTGTAACTCTGCTTTTAGTACATGATCGTGTCAGTCACTGCCAATTATGTTCAGTGACCAGTGACTATGCCTTCATTATTGAAACAGGCTGGCAACGACTAACACAACCACGCACTAATCCTGATCAAATATATCATTGATTTACGTCAGTTCCTGCCTTGCGGCCTAACCTGACGATGCTCTTGACATCGGGTGATCTTAGCACCATGAGGCCACACGAAGGCGACCTCGAGTCGCCCAGGTGGCAATTTCTAAAACATGATTTGGTAAGCCCCATGATCTAACACCTTGCTAGAGTGCCGATCCTATCTAGATGATCTTTTATTTGTTGATTCACAACAATACATAGATTTTGCTACTATCAGCCGGACCGAAGTCCAACCGCAAGGATTGAACAACAATCCTTATCTGACAAATCTTCCAGCAAATTGGTGACCACAAACCACCACGTGTAAGAGAAGACCTCACCAATATCCAGCCGCAGTAAACTGTGGGGCTCGTGCTGGATCCCGTGGTAACAGACTAATGCTGATCAGAAGAATTCAACACAATATTTCATGACTCAGCGCGGGCTCGAACTCACGACCCTCCGCTTCATAATCTCGTGTTCTACTACTTCAGCCAACAGCACCCACAACTTAAGGACGAGTCACATACTCATAGAATCTATTGTGAAATATGCGTTGCCTCTTTTAACTTTTTTACCATTGAAATCGATGGTGCAGAGTCCCCATAGTATTTATCGAGCTTTTCCTTGGTTTGCTTGATGATTTTTTTCCCCAACAAATAATGTTTAATGAGCACTCGAAATTCACTTTTTTCCATTTTTATAAAAATACACGAGGTTGTATGCTTTGAACAGCTGTTAAGCGCAAAGTAAATGACGACACTTGCTCAAAATTTGACAGTAGTCTCTTCTTAACAGGTGGTACTTGATGGGAACAGTGTTGCATTTCATATAACTACGAGGGAAGTTCGAAAAGTCACGGACTTATTGATCCGCCCTCGTAGTAGTATATATACACAATGATTGTAATTTATTTTTTATTGCTATCATATTTCGGATAAGTTACAGCCATACCTAAATACGGGCGGCAGGCGTTTTTTAGCTGTCAAAAGTTCTCATGTCCATACATTTTGTATGGAGCATACCGAAATAACGCGGCGGCAACGCTTTGCTATTGGAAAATCCGATTTTCACAGAGCGTTTTCAAATGAAGTTAGTTGCAAAAGAAAACAATTGTAACCAGAGAAAAAAAGCAAAAATTTACAAAAGTGAAATAAATAATAAAAGAAAAAATTTGTGCACTTCGTATTAGAAAATGGAGATAAGAAAATATTTACAATATGATTATATAGTACAGGGTGTTTTTTATTGAAGTATAGAACTTCGAATTGAAATAAAACACAAGAAAATCGTTTTAATGTCCATCAATTTGGCTTTATTGGAAGGATAATTTTATGCCATTAATGTTTAAATATGATTTCGGGCATGTGGCCGCCGCGGCTGGCTCGAATAAAGCCAATTCTACAGGTCCAATTTTCAACCACTTTTTCGAGCATATGGGGCCGTATGTTGGCAATAGCGCCACGAATGTTGGCTTCCAAGTCCCCTAACGTTTCTGGTTTGTTGGCGTAGACGAGCGACTTCACATATCCCCAAAGAAAATAATCAAATGGTGTCAAATCACACGATCTTGGTGGCCAATTGACAGGTCCATTCCGCGAAATTATGCGCTCATCAATGTTTCCTTCAATAAATCGATTGTGACGTGCGCTGTGTGGCATGTAGCGCCGTCTTGTTGGAACCACAACTCATCCACATTCATGCCATCCAATTCGGGAACAAAATAGTCGGTTATCATGGCTCTATACCGGTCTCCATTAACGGTAACTGACTCTCGAGCATTATTTCGGAAGAAGTATGGCCCAATGACTCCACCAGCCCATAGAGCACACCAAACAGTCAGTTTTTGTGGATGTAATGGGGTCTCAAGGGTCTCATGTGGATTCTCTTCACTCCAAATGCGGCAATTTTGCTTGTTGACGTAGCCATTCAACCAAAAATGAGCCTCATCACTGAAGAGAATTTTGCGGTAAAAAAGCGGATAAACATTTTTAATTGAACGCTGTTTTTGAAAATAAATTTCCACGATTTGGAAGCGTTGTTCTGGAGTTAACCTGTTCATGATGAAATGGCAAACCAAACTAAATATTAATCACTTGACAGCTGACAAAATGGCCGCCAGTTAAAAAAGTGATGCCAACTTAAAGTTCTATACCTCAATAAAAAACACCCAATACATACATCTGTATGCACGTTTGTAATTTGTACAAAATTTCAATGACAAAATCACAAATGTCGTCCGTCCAGCTGTTAAAATAATCAGGGTTGTTTAATTTGTTTGTTTGATAACCCTGTTTTTATTGCTTGTTGACATAACGTTGCCGCTTTTGTTTAGGTATGGCATTTCAGCGTTAAAGCTCAGCGGTAAAAACGTTCCGCTTTCCGCCCGTATTTAGGTAAGGCTGTTATAGTTGCTGGGAAATGTATGAAAATATTTTGGGACCCCCCTAATATATTAACTGGCATGCATGCAAAGGACCATCTACTTTATAAACGTTCTTTTCTACTCATGTGTTGTTTGATTTGTATGAATCTTTTTATTTATATATTTTTGGACCACCTTCGTGCAAAAAAAAAGAACAAAACAATAATAATAAAAAATTCCTCGCAACTTTTTTATAAAATTTTTTCCGTTTGTATAGAATTTTTTTTTTGCTACTACTCCAGTGCTTTTCTAGCCATTTTTTAGAAATAAACGTTTGTTTTGGTAGTTGACAGCTACTTTTTTCCTTTTGTTGCTTTAGTCTCCTCTGCTGGGCTCTTTCGTTCGTTCAGTTCGGTACTGTTTATTTGGTGCCTTTGAAGTCCTGGTGCTAAAATTGTTGAAAAGAAAATAAATCTTTGCCCAACTACAAAGTATTCGGAGAGTATTGGAGCATAAAGTCAAAGGAAGACACTGGCACTGGCAACGAGGGTTAGCCAAAGGAAGAGAAGAAATGAGAAAGGCTAAGCACAATTGTAATGCTGTGAAGAGTTGAATGAAGCCAGTAACTCCTATGGCGCCATAACAATCAATAAATCATTATCTGGATTTTATTTAAGTTATTTTTTTTCCTTGTTGTTTGCTGTTGATGTACGGGCATGCTGCTATAACAGAATTTCGGAAAGTTTGAGTTTGTGTGAGCATCACTGATAAGTCAGTGACTACATTAGATTAAGAAGTTGCAACAAATCCACTGAAAGTGGATTTGAGCTAATGAACTTTTAACCTTTTAAATAAAATATTGTATGTAAACTTTATTTGATTACAATCCAAGAAAGTTGGTTTATTTTATTTTGGTGTCAAAAAGATTTTTTTTTTATTTCGGATGACAAGTCATGGAAAAATGTTTGCATAAATATTGGCAATTCTTTAACTTTGAAAATAGTACGGAATTGAATAATTAACCTAGAAAACTGTGCAAATGCTAAAATATTTGTATGTAGTAAGTATTTTCACGAACATTTATATTGTTATATTAAATTGAATAAGATTCATAGGCTAATTGTTCGATGGAGGTGTTGCGGCTTTCGAAAACAGCTGTTCTGCTCTGCTGTGTAAGTTGAATAAAACTGATGTTGACATTCCTTTGTGCCTTGGAATATTTATCATGTCTTTCTGAGATTTAAAAACAAATTTCGAACAATTAGCCTATGAATCTTAATTCGCTAAAATATTTTATTTATATAATATAATTAACAATTAAAATTAAATAAATTTTTTTTAAAGGAAATCTGCACCTAAAATTTGATATTTTCGATATTTGCGATATAATAAATTGCTTAAAAATAAGTAAAAAACACTATAGCCTTCACCGACATACTTCTGTGGTATAAACATACACATTCGCTCCAACCTTGGAGTCAAGTTGCGGATCTCTCCGATTTTGAATACTACATTCTATCTTTCTAAAATATAAATTATATTTAATTACCAAAGAAAAAAAAAATTACTTTTTTTTAATTACTTTAATGATCCTCAAAAAAATTTATAAATTTTCCATCCCTGGAACTGTCTTTTTGTCTTTTCTGTGGTCTATTACCTATGATTTTCTTTAAAAAAAAACCTTAAACATGTTTAATTTATAAAGAAAAAGAAAACAATTGTTTTAGTCGATTTCTTTTAGGTGCCAAAAAGTGTTTCAATTGTCCAGCCCTGGAGTCGTCTTTTAGATTTTATTTGCTTTTCAATATCAATTTAATTCCTTTTGAAAGAAGGGGATAGTGCTGAGAGAAGAGTTGAAGAAATAGGAGAAAATAGAAAATTTGCTGTAGCCTTTTTATCGCGTTTTCTTTTCTTAAAAAAAGTGCAACTTTTTTTGCACTTTTTAAAGAAAAATTGAAATATTACTTTTGAAAACATTGAATTTATTAGGAATTTGTCTAACAACCCATAAGAAAATACATTTTTGGTTTAAAACTGAATTAAAGCTTAAATTTTTAGAAAAAAAATGCAAAAATTTGTTACATGTTTTTACAAAAGAACACACTATTAATATTTACTTCGCCATCGAATTTTTAACGGCAAGACAAGGAGGAGCGCTGTAATGCATTTTTTTAGTACATGAAAGTGTCAATTGCAGTCAATAATTGTTTAGGGACTGAAATAGGCCACCAACAACTAACACAATCATGCCCTAATGCTGGTCAGAAAAATTGTACACCATCCACTGAGAGCGCGGAGTGTTTCTTAACCTTGTGTTAACCAGTTCAGCCAAGAGTATCATATTTTAAAACAGCTTAAAATGTTTCAAATCAATAATATATTTTTAGCAAAATTCTAAAATTATTTCTGGAGTTGTGATAAAATCAATAAAAAAAACCTTAATATTTTATAACAAAAATTATAACTGTTGAAAAAGTAGAATGCGGCAAACCAGTGTTGTCAACTCGCTGTTTTTTGCAACGTTCTTAGCGCTTTTTCCATTACTCGACGCCACCATTTGTGAAGTTAGTGCTCAGAGCTTTTGTTTTCTTGACTTGAAATCACTGAAACCCAAATTTAAAAGAAGTTTTTATAAAAAATGGAAAAAATCATAACAGTTTTTATAAACAAAACTGTTACCACATTTAAGCGGACAAATTAAGACATCTTTTGCATAAGAAAACCTTAGTCTTTTCAATATTCTTCTAAAATTTCTTTCACTGTACAATAAATAGGCAGCCAAAGATAATTATCAAAGTCTGCAATCACATCCCCTTTCTTTGCCTGTAATAAAAGGTGATAACGTTAGAAGATTCAGATGGGGATATAGCGATATGCGAGAACCTCGTTTTTCTGATCTGCTGTGTTTCTGTGCTAATTATATTGATATTAATTTTCCCTTATTAATTGTTATATGCATCCTTTTTAATGATTGCTGAATATTAGGTTACAATCCAGGGCTTAATAGATTTAAGAACAGAAAATATTTTCATAAAAAATATTTTTGTTTGCCATATTTGTCAGTACTGTATTATATTATGTACTTTGACATCTCAATATTTATATATTTCGCTGCCGAAAAGATTCTTAAATCTACTTTTGAAATAAAAATATTTTATATTAAATTCAATTAAGATTTATAGGCTAATTATTCGAAAATTTCTTTTAAATTCGGAAATACTTCATAAATATTCCAAGCTGCAAAAGAGAGTCAATATCAGTTTACGTATACAGCAGAGCAGAATAGCTGTTTTCGAAAGCCGCTAAACTTTCATCATCAGTGCTCATATCGACTTTTTTGTTGTGTCAGTTCAATATGATAATAGTTTTTTATTGCATAGGAGAACTGTATTAAACCGATGTTAACACACTTTTATTCACATATGAGTATTGATGATGAAAGTGTGGCGGCTTGTGAAAACTGCTGTTCTGCTCTGCTGTCTAAGTTGATTAATTACAAAACTGATGTTGACTTTGCTTGGTGCCTTTGGAATACTTATCAAGTGTTTCTTAATTTCATAACAAAATTTCGAAAAATTAACCTATTAATTTTAATTAAATTTAATATAGCAATATAAACGCTCGATAAAAATTCTTACATAGAAATGAATAAATTTCATTTAAAATTTCATTTATATAGAAATATTTGAAATTTAGTGCTTTTTTCTCTGTTTTAGTGCTCTCTGAAATTTAAATGTTGACAACACTGTCGGGAACATTCTCTTTAGCAATATATTTATTTTACAATTCTTGAACGCTTATTTAATCTCTTGACACAAACTTGAACACTACACTTGGCCCCTAGTCTACTTACGTGTCTGTGGCCTTTCGTGTACAAATGCTCTCCTTTTCACTACCATTAAATTTTTGGAGCTAAGGAATTCATTAGAATATTGTGAGCCGCCCATACACTAAACGAAAGCTCGGTGCTTCTCAGTGCATAAAAATTCTGTATCACCTTAAGCCCTTCGAAGTTTGCCACTGCTTTGGATATCTACTATATGGGGGGAATGCTAGTGGTATTGGTGCTGCATTATTTTAATCAGGAGAATAAAATTATTTTCTTAATGACAAATCATGTTTGACTTTGCACAATCCTGATTATGATTATTTCACTGAAATTCTAGCCCAACTGAATGAGAAAAAGTCTTTTTACTGTATTTGCCTAGCTCAAAATATGTTGAATAATATTCTAAAACTATGTTCTCATCTATCAAATATTTGATGAAATAGAAGAAGCCAATAATTTCCTGGGGAATAGTATGTCATTAGATACCGATTGAAATTTCCATTTGAATTGTATTGAAAGTTCGATTGTAATTGAATACGGTAATTTGGCGCCTGGTTTAATTTTTTTTATAATTTTTGAGAAAGTATATTCATACAGTCGACTCCGCTTTATTGGAAATAAACAAAGCCCAATTTTTTTCTTTCACTTATCCGATTTTTTCTCTAAAACGTAGTTCGGATTACTGAAATTTGTTACAGTTAAGCGTAGTGCTTAAAATCAGCAAAATAATATTTTTTATATCAAATTTGTATATATTTTTTACGTCAATTTAACGTAAAAATTTTATTTAAAAAAAATTATTCATAGAATTATTCATTTTGTTGTTGAAATTTTTCACGAATCCCTCATAAAATGTCTAGCCACTTGCATTGACAATATAATAGAAAAATACAATAGCCCTATTCACAATCTTGTGCAAATGGTCTTGCATTATTGCGTGTGCAAATTAAGAGAGTATTTGAGAGCATTTTCAATGTATTTTGTTGGTGTAGAGTACAATTATTTTGCAAATGCAATGATGCAAGATTATTTGCTCAAGATTGTGAATAGGGCTAATAAAGTACGTAAGAGCGAAAAGGACAAATACATTTTGCCATTTAATTTTTTAACGAAAAAAAACATGCACAATTTTTTCTGCCTTAAGTTATGCAATCGATTTCTAATAAAGAAATATGTCATTGTTTATTTTTTCACTAAAGCGAAGTAAGTTTCATACAAAAGGTAGTTGTGGGCTTGCTTTTGGTTTTCAATAATACGATATTTTCAGTAAAGCGATGTTTCGCTAAAGCGAAGTGAATAAGGCTAGCTGAGTTTAAAATCAGTGCGGGGATTTGTATCGCTTTCAGTAATCCGATGTTTTGTCAGCAAATATTGTTGCGCTAAAGCGGATTCGACTGTATTTTATAAGAAAAATACAAAATCTGTCTTGTCTTTCATCATTTCATTAGTCGGTCATACACGTAATATTAAAAAAAGCTTTTATAAAAAAAATAGTGGTTACGCTTATTTCGTCAAATATTTGATAGATGTGAACTTAGCTTAAGCCAGTTTTGTATGTTTTAGGAAGCCAGCAGCACAATTTTAATTCTCGCCTCTCGCTGTAAATACGGTAACAAACTGACGATGCATTAACAGTCACTTTGAAAAAAAAATAAAATCTCTTATTTCATTTCACGGTGTAATGAATCAATTTCCGCATAAAGTTATTAAAGACAAATAAAAGCATCCATAAACTTTATTGCCAATTAATTATTATTCCATAAAATCATAATTAATGTAGAATGCACAGCATTCGATGATACAAATAAAATTAAAAGTTGCCATTAAGCACCGCAGATCCAAAGAAGAATAAATTCCACACAAACAGCCGATTGTAAAATCGATACAAAAATATAAAAACCAGTCAAAAGATACAAAAGCGCAACAGCAACCTTTATAACCATTTCATTTTATTTTGTTTAACTAGACATTTTATCAATGTTAACAAGACCATAATGATGATGATGACGATGATGATGATGATGATGATGAGTCTTTCTGCCAGGCTCAATTCAATTGAATTGGAACGAACATACGAGTCCACTATTAAATTGTATCAAGTCAATGATAGTGAAAGAAACATGCATCGGGAAAAGTGTGTGTGTGTGTGCAACAGCAGCAAAAACTAAAACAATTCGATCAATAAAATGAAGAATGACTGAATGAATGCATGCAAGAAATTAATGAGGTTTATGAATGAAATCATCTCTACTTTTTACTCGTAAGTGTTTCAGTAACCGTATTACAGCTGTCCGTCCAATCTGTCCGTCTGTATTGCTAGCTAAACCTCTTCTTCTTTTTCTTCTCTACACACAAATATAAACAATTTTACAATAGTTTTTCCTATTGCCTTGTTGCAAGTCTCCTATCATCAGAGACAGCCAGCCCTCATCTTTCAGTTAATGAAATGAAATGTTAGAACACAATCAATGAAAAATCAATAACAAAGAAAAAAAAATCAACAAGAATTGTTTCATTTTAAGAAGAAACACACAAGCAAGCTCGCACCTTGATTGCAGCCTCCATGAAACGTGCAACCCCAGCCATTCATGCAACCATTCAAGAACAATCATAAATGTATCTCCTCCCTTCAGCTCCTCCATCTCTCTCTTCGAACGAGTATTTCTAAACAATTTTACCTGTAGCCCGTAGCTGTAGCATTTAATTTAAACTTCAGCAACACACAAGCACGAGTTCGAGTGTGTGCAAGCGAGTGTGCCACGTCATTACTAATACTCTTGTACAGCATTAAGGAAGCACAGCCACAAGCACTAGATACTCCGCAGTATCTAAATCCATGTACTCTGTTTTTTTATTTATTTATATATTTTTTATTAAATACAATTGCAAGTGATATTGAAGTGTCTAATGCTGCCTCATCACCAGTGTGAAGTGCTCTACGTGATGTGTGTATGGAAACAGGGATTCATATACAAAAACAATGTTTTTTCCCCCTTTTCGTAGAAATAGTTACGGATCGATGGCATTGGGGAAAAGTGTTTGTCAAAGTCAGCGTTAATCAATCATGGAGAGCACAGTGGGGCAAAATAAATTATTAAAAAATAAAAATAAAATAAAATAATAATAACAAGTAAAAACATTATATTCGACCGGGTCGAATACCCTTAAATACCCTTCAAATATTTAGCAAGTAAATTTAAAACGTTCCTTTAAGACATCTCTGTACCCAATTTTAAAACTCTATTTTGAGAGAGTCATTCCGGCAAGGGCCTTGGGGGAGACGTTTCACCTCTGCAAGATCAGAGAACATGTCAGCTTCTTACAGGCTTAAGGAAAAGTCTCAGACTTCATCGCAGATCAAGAATATATATATACTTTATGGGGTCCAATTCTCTTTGGAGGGTATTAAAACTGTATTTTGTCGGTATCGCTCTGGCAAGGGCCCTGGGGGAGACATTTCGCCTTTGCCATAAAACACTAAAAATAAATGTTTGGGATAATTATATGTATAATATATTTTAAATATTTTAGTTGATAGGGTTATTTGGTGGACAAAGAAGGAGGAGCGGGTAGGGCAGAGGAGGATCAGGTTACATATCAGCTTTGTCTTAAAAGCTTTAAATGTTATTATTACGAAATGTAGGCTTAAGTAAAACAATTTGTTAAATTTTTACATTATTTTTGCATATAATAACGCCCACTGAAGGAGGCGGGGTTCAAAAATTATTATTTTTTTATTTTATGGCTCCAAGTTTAACGCGTTGAACCGTCTCTGATATAAAAATATTACAAAAAAGAAACTTAAAAATTATGTTGTTTTTTAGAGGTTGGTTTAGTTCTTCTTAGGGGAATTTTTTTCCCTCTGACCCGATTTAGCCCACTTCCGAACTTAACCTGTGCTATCCTTCAAGATATATTTATACCAAATTTCAAGAGCCTACCACTTTTCGTTTGGACTGAATCGTGATTTTCAGAGACGGACGGACGGAAGGACATGCTCAGATCGTCTTAGATTTCATCACTGATCAAGAATATATATATTCTGTATGGGATCCCAGATGGATATTTCGCTGCGTTACATACGGAATGACAAAGTGAATATACCCTCCATATTAATTTTTTTCGCAGTTTATAAAAAAATAAACTGCGACAATGGCTCTAAAGCTACAGATAAGAAATAATACAAATTTATTATAAAGGGTGTGCCAGTAAGAAAACACAAAATGTTTTGAGGCTCGTAGTCATAGTTTTTATAGCCAGCAGGGTGTGTATATTCACTTTGTCATTCCGTGTGTAACGCAGCGAAATATCTCTCTAAGACCCCATGAAGTATAAATATTCTTGATAAGTGATGAAATCTAACACGATCTAGGCATGTCGGCCCGTCCGTCCATCCGTCTATGGAAATCACTGTTCAGTCCAAACGAAAAGAACCAGACCCTTGAAATTTGGTATAGATACATTTTGAAGGATAGTACAGGTCAAGTTTGTAAATGAGTCGAATGGTCCTAGAGGGAACAAAACTTCCCCTAAGAAGAACTAATCCAACCTCTACAATATAATTTTTAAAGCTTTCTTGTAATTTTGTTAAGCAAATTATATATTTTTAATTCAAAGAAATTCCAAAGCGTTAAAATTGGAGTTAGAAAAGCAGAAAAAGCGATTTTCGGACTTCGGCCCATTTAGTGGGCCTTGACAGAAGATATTATATTCAAAAATAGTATAAATATTTAACAAATTTACCTAAAAATTAAATTTTTAAGATTTTACGACGAAGCTGGAATGTTATGTGATCTCTCCCCCAACCCCCCCCTATATATGCCCCCTAAATGACCCTATCAAAAAAAATTTTTTTTACCCAAAAATTGAATTTTTATTGTTTTATGGCTAAGGTGAGATGTGTCCCCTACGGCCCTTCCCGGAGTGACCCCGTCAAAATAGAATTTTAAAATTTGGCGCAGAAATGCCTTGAAGGAACTCTGGCCCAGCAAGTAAAACTATTTTTAATTTTTTTACTAAATATTTGCAGTGGATTTCAGATTCGAGCCGGTCGACTATAATTTTCTTCCGGTTTTTTTTTTTTTTTTTTTTTCGTAGGAGCAGCAGTAAGGGGATGACCCCTGCACATGCAATGGATTGCTCCGGAACTAGAAGGGAGGTATTAAATTGAAGATGAGGAGATGGAGAATTATTTCGTTTTTAACTTCGGTTAATTTTTTGGTACAGGATCGACGAAGCCGGGTGCTTTTACTCTGCTCCTTAGAACATGATATTGTGTCAATCGCGGTCAGTAATTTTTTTTTTTAGGGGATGACCCCTACATTGCGACAGAACTGGAAAAGAGAGGCAGATGAGATGATAGAGAATTGAAGCAATTTGTATATTTTTTTACTTCACCGGCAAATTTTTTTTTTTACTACAAGGCCGTCGAAGGAGAGTGCTGTTCCTCTGCTGTTTAGTACATGATTGTGTCAGTCGCTGCCACTTACGATCAGTGATCAGCATTGAAACAGGCTGGCAACAACTAACACAATCGTGCACTAAAGCTGACTAGAAGAATTCGTCGCCGTGTACATGACTGAGCGCGGAGTCGAACTCCAGACCCTCCGCATTATAGTCTCGTGTTAACTACTTCAGACGACAGCATCCCCATCTGCGTAAGAAATTTTGTTTTGCCAGTGTCTGAAGCTTTTTGAAGAAGGTCAAGCACAAGTGAATGTAGATGATCGTCCATTAAAATATTGACAAAGTGATATAAATTTTAATGGAGAGTCATCGAAACAATATTTGAGAAAATGCTGGGAATGTCAGTCTAATGATTGTTTTTTCAAGCCGTGCAAAAATTTTTCTGGAAATTTTGAAAAATAATTCAAGCCTGCTGCATCACCATAAGACACCTATTTGCGAGTCAAAAAAAAAGAGTAGAAAATTATCCCAGATTTGCCTTAATGCGATTTTTTTCCTGTTCCCAAAATTGAAGAGATCCCATGAAAGAACGAACCGCTGCGAGAGCGAAAAGCGCATGCCAAAACTGCTTCGAGGATTGGGAAAAAGCTGGCTCGAGTGTTTAATATCTGGCGGGGGTCAATTTTGAAGGGGTTGAAATATAAATTTGCTAATAAGTAAATATATTTTGAAAAAAAAATTAATTAATTTTTCTTCAACAGACCTCGTATAAATCCACTTAGCATAAACTTGTGCTCGCATTTTATTTGTCCAGCTACTTGTTCTTAATTAAAGGCCCATGAAAATTTGTCCAAAACAGTTGATAAATTATGGCCATTTCAATTAGGAAAACAAAATGTAATTGATTGATAATCCTTAAGGATTTTGTTTTTCTTTGTAACAACTCGGCAATTGCACTCTTGCAAGAGTAGATTTCCTTGTTAAAGTTGTAGGCTGAAAATAAAAAATTTATGAGGAACAACGAAAACGTTGCTTACAACTCATGATGTCATTCATGTCCTTTTGCTTGAGTGCCTGCCTGTTGACTGGCTGGGTGATTCTACGACTGCAGGGTTTCGTTGGCTCTTTGGCCATGATTGTAATCAGGATGCAGGCGGCAAGGATCTGTTTGCACCCACACATTTACTGCACTTTGTTTCGCATATTTTGTATGTGTCTTTGGTGTTTGTAACCTTTTATTGTCGTCCGTTGCTGATGTTAGTGGTCGATGATGCCAGCCAGTAGTGGCTCATTTGTTCCACTTTCTAATTAGTGGTGGTGGCCATAACTTAGCGCCATTTATTTTTGGGTCCAACAATTATTTTAAGTTTTTACACAATTCCTCAGTGGTCTAGTTCAAAAATAATGGCACTCAAACCTTTTTTTATACCCTCCAAAAAAAAAAAATTGGAGGGTATATTCACTTTGTCATTCCGTTTGTAACGCAACGAAATATACATCTGAGCTCCCATAAAGTATACGAGTATATATTCTTGATCAGTGATGGGTTCTAACACGATCTGAGCATGTCCGTCCGCCAGTCAGTGGAAATCATGATTCAGTTCAAACGAAAAGAGCTAGACTCTTGAACTTTTCGTTAAATATATCTGGAAGGATAGCATAGGTCAAGTTCGTAAATGGGCTGAATCGGGTCAGAGCGAAAAAAGTTCCCCTAAGAAGAACTAAAGCAACCTCTAAAAAACATCATGTTTAAATTTTTTTTTTTTTAATTTTGTTAAGCAAATGATATATTTTTATGCCAAAGAAGGTCCAGTGCTTTAGACTTGGACCCATAAAATAAAAAAATAAATTTTTGAACCCCGCCCCCTTTAGTGTGCGCTATTATATGCAAAAATAGTGTAAAAATTTAGCAACTTGTTTTACTTAAGCCTACATTCCTTAAAAATAACATTTTTAAGCTGTAATGACGAAGCTGAGACGTAACCTGGTACTACTCTGCCCTACCCTCCCCCCCCCCCCCCCATTTCCATTGTCCCTAAATGACCCTATAAAAAAATATATTAAACATAAGTTTTACACTTAATTATCCCAGATATTTATTTTTAGAGTTTTATGGGAAAGGTGATATGTCTCCATCCAACGGCCCTTTTTTTCTTTTTTTTTTATCTTGGACCAGCACTCAGGGGATGACCCCTATATATGCAATGCATTGCGCCGTAACTGAAAACGAGGGGATAGTATTGAGGGGACAGATTAGGAAAGATGAGAAGATAGACAGTTTTTTTTTTTTTTTTTTTGTAGCTATTTCAACTTTTTTACTTCGCCGGCTAATTTTTACTACAGGACCGACGGGGGAGGATGCTGCTGTTACTCTGCTCTTTCAGTACATGATAGTGTCAGTCGTTGCCAATTATGTTCAGTTAACAGTGGTATGCCTTCATCACTGAAACAGGTTGGGAACTACTAACACAACCACGCACTAATGCTGATCAGAAGAATCCAACACAATATTTCATGACTCAGCGCGGAGTTGAACTCAGGACCCTCCTCTTCATAGTCTCGCGCTCTACTACTTCAGCCAACAGCACCCCTTTTTGAGGTATTTGAGATTCTACCCGGTCGAATACAACGTTTTTTTTATTTGTTTTATTTTGTATGGGTCCGCAATCTAACGTTTTTTTTTTCAACTAGTGCTTATTTCGTGAATGCTAACACTTAGCTCATGCCTGATCTGACAGATAATTAGTTTCATCCTTCCGCTAAACGAATTTGGTTGACCATCCAATGCGTTTTCGCTTCGCTAAGTGGGCCTGCGATCGACTTACAGAATATGCCGATTTTGCCAAAAAAAAATCATCTCTTCAGATGAAGCTCATTTTGATCTTGACGGGTATGTAAACAAGCAAACTTGTCGCCTTTGGGGCACAGAAAACCCGCACGCAAACATTGAAAAGCCGACGCACCCAAAACGAGTCACTGTTGGTGCGGATTTTGGTCTAGAGGCATAATTGGGCCATTTTTCTTCGAAATGGGCATGGAGTGGCCGTTACAGTCAATGGCGATCGTTATCGGGCCATGTTGAACGAATTTTTGTTCACAAAAATTGAAGAGGAGGATATTGGCAACATTTGGTTTCAACAGGACGGCGGTACGTGCCTCACAGCCGGAGCTACACTTGATGTTTTGCGCCCTGTTTTTGAAGATCGCATTATCAACCGCAGAGCTGATGTCGTTTGGCCACCTCGGAGCTGCGATTTGACACCGTTGGACTATTATTTGTGGGGTGCCGTCAAAGATAAGTGTTACGCCGACAAGCCAGAGACAATTGACGCTTTAAAGGGCAATATTCGTGAAGCCATTGGTGAAATACAGCTGCACACAATCGATAATGTGCTTAAAAATTGGACCGATCGTGTAGGCTACTGCATGGCCAGCCGAGGCAGCCATTTTGAATGAAATTATTTTCCCTTATTAACCGCAAGGATTGTACTTTCAAATAAAAAAAGAAATTTGAGAAAATATTCAGTAGTTTTTTTCTATAGCATTTTCGAAAAAAAAGTTATTTGGCGGACCCTATATATATTTTTTGCCTCTTACGGGAATAGTTCATATTTTGTAAGATCTTCATTAATTAGCATTTAATTTGTATTTATTTTATTTTATTTTTTTTTAATATTTTTTGTTGTTTAACAAAAGCATTTTGCATTCTCCTTCCTCCGCCTGCGCTGGATAATATTTTACAATATCATCCATTCCAAATTATTTGATTTGATTTCACTTTACGGGCAATGCCTGTGGCGCTATTACAACATCAATGGAGTTGCACTTTCCCATAAGTTACTACCAGGATAATGTGGCTGCTGCTGCTGCAGATGAAAGTGCAACACTCTCAACTGAACGGTTCGTGTTAGTCAGCCGTATTTGTGGGACTGCTGCTGGCAGAGCGTCGTGATTCTCGAACAACATTTTCATTCGTTTGCTGCCACAAAGTGGAATAAGAGAAAATCGTTTTCCTTTTGACTCGTTTTTGTCTTTGCTATAATTCTGGTGCTGTTGTTGTCGTTGTCGTTGTTGTTGCTGCTGTTATATTTGTGCCACGTAACCACGTTATTACTATATGTTGCACTGCAAATGCAAGTATGTAGAAATGTGTGGCATATTGGCCTGTTTGCTGGTTGTTAAAGCTCCTGCTGCCGTTTTTTTTTTGTTTTGCTCTTCTTTCATTTTATATTTTTTGAGCCGTGCCTGCCTGACTGTCTGCCAGACAGCCTGCTTTTCGTCCACTGCACTGGGAGAGTGAACGATTGTCAGATGGTGTGTTGCTGTTGCAGCAACACACAGTCCAGCCCAGTAAGAAGCGCAGCTTGTAAAGTTCATACGTTGAGGAATTTCTGTACGAATGCCAGCCACTTATGTTTTCGTCGAGAGATGATAAATGCAGTGCAAGGTTTTAACTGTGCCGCTCATCGGCTACGAAATGAAATTGTGTTATTCTTGCTGTGTTGTCCTTATTTTGTTGTTGTTTTTGTTTATTTCATCTTGTGGAGCTCGTTCTTTGTGATCTGCTTTATTTTATTTTTGTGCGCGAGAGTGTGTGGGTAAAAGTTTCAGTGGTGCAATTCAAAAGGCGTTCCTAGTTAAGGCCTATTTAGCATTTTTTTTATTTACATTTAATTTTTTCTGTTTTTTGCTTATTTTTGTTTCCTCCCTGATCCCCTGGTATTTCGATTTTTATACCCTTCACCAAAAGTGGCGAATGCTTTGTCATTCTGTCTGTATTAAAATCAATTTCGAATGTGCAATGGGGGGTTTCTTCTTCAAATCGAGCATTTAATCAGGCCTGATTTTAATTCCCCTGTACCTGTAGCTTCTTGAATCTTTCCAATGTTTTTTTTTTTTTTTTTTTTTTTTTTTTTTTTTTTTACCAAAAACCTTTTATTTGTGCTCAACTACACCAGAATTCCTGAGATTGTGTTTTGTGTGGTTTTTCTTTGTTGTTGCTGCTGTATTTCTTTTCATATTATCCGCTTTTTCGTTTGTAGTTTTAAAATTTAAGTTTCTTGTTCATGTGCTTCTTTTGTATTTTCCAAATAAATTGCACAGTGGTGAAGAGGAAATAATATATTTGCCAATTGTTGTTGTTGCTAATTAATACATTTACAATTCAAACTCGTTATTTGCTTAGATGATGTTCGTCTGTTATTGAAATTTATACCGGTAGTTGCGCACCACGGCGAATTAACGATCACAACAGAGTTGGGGCATGACAACATTGTGGACATGAATCAACAACTATCGACCCTAAGTGCTTTTGTATGCTTGAGATATTTTCCATATCGATGGCGAAAATGTTGGGCAACTACATCAACGATTTCGATGAATCCAACTCTTTTCAATAGAAGAAATTGTCAAATTGTTGTATTTGTAGGCAATGTGTTGCTAGACAAGGTAGCTCCAAATAGCGTCAAAGTTGGAAACTGCCATTATCTACTCCATAAATTTGTTTTCTTTGGAGTAATCAAATATAAAAAAAGATGTTTATAAATCTGGGGACAAATTACGGCATTCGATATCCATCGAAATTTCAATGCATTTTATACACAAATTTCTATTGATACCGAATACCGTAGTTTGTTCCCTGTTCTATTTCCATTCCTTATAATTTTGAAAAATACTTGACTTGCAAAAAAATATATATTTTGTTTGTTCTTAGGCCATGACTGGTTTAACTCTTTGCCAAATATTTTCCTTATTCTTCAATAAAAGGCGTTTTATTTTACTGTTTTTAAAGGCCGTCTTAATGTAAATTCATATACAAAAACGAGTAAAAATCTTATATTCGACCGGCTCGAATTTTAAATACCCTCCAAATATTTGGTAAATAAAAACTGTTAATTTTTTCAACGGGCTCAAGTTCAAATCTGCAAGACTGCAAATCATTTTTTTATTACATTATTAATAAATGAATTTGTTCAAATTCTATTTATTATTTTTTATATTAAGATTGGAATATTAAGAATATTTCCAATAATCGTCAAACCAGCAGAACGGATCAGTACTGATTTCGAGGCCGCTACGCCATCTCATCAGCGTTCTTTGTTCAATTTTTCCACTGTTTCAAGTGGTGCTGGTTAGTAGGAATATCAACTATTTAACCAATATTTTAACGAAAATTGAATATGAGAAGTTCCCACATTCATTTTTACAAGTTATTACTTATTGGTTAGTACGAAATTCCCCAACCCTGACGATGAAAATAAAAACTCTATTCTTATTGTATTGTTTTCATACGGTTGTTTCTAACGTGTTGGGAGGAGCATGACTGAGACACATTTCACCTTTCGTCACGATTCAGTCCAAAACAAAAGAGCCAAACTCTTGAAATTTGGTATAAATATATCTTGAAGTATAACACAGGTCAAGTTCGTAAGTGGGCTGAATCGGGCCAGAGGGAAAAAGTTCCGCTAAGAAAAACTAAACCAACCCCTACAAAAGAACATAATTTTTAAGTTTTTTTTTTGTAATTTTGTTAAGCAAATAGTATATTTTTATTTCAGAGAAGGTCCAACGCGTTAAACTTGGAACCATAAATAAAAAAAAAATTATTTTTGGACCCCGCCCTCTTTAGTGGGCGTTATTATATGCAAAAGTAGTGTAAAATTTAACAAATTGTTTTACTTAAGCCTACATCCTATAAAAATAAAATGTTTAAGCTTTAATGACGAAGCTGAGACGTAACCTGGTACTCCTCTGCCCCTACCCTCTCTCCTCCTTTGCCACCTAAATGACCCTTTCAAAAAAATAAAGAAAATTAAAAATAAATATTTGTGTGTAAGGATAAATATGCCGAGTTAAATATTTTTTGACGTAAGCAGTTACGAAGTGAAGTTAAATACGTTATGACGTAACGAAATGGCAATCAGTAAAAAAATTTTTTTTTTGTATGAAAATCCATATTTACATACAAAATTATTATGGGAGTGTCTTCTATCCCAAACATCATTTTGTATATACTAGCAATGCATGTCAACTTCTTATTTGACCACTGGGGGCAAAATCCCTCCAAGATCACACACACTCCCATGGCCTGTAAACTTTTCATGGCCTGTAAATATTTTCACAAAATGCTCAAAAAATTTATTAAACATAGATTTTCATAACAACTGTTTGCCATTTCGTTACGTCATAACATATTGAACTTCACAGCTAAATGCGTTGTTTCGTAACTGATTACGTCAAAACATGTTTAACTCGGCATATTTATCTTCACTCACATAATAAATTTTACATTTAATTATCCCAAATACTTATTTTTACAGTCTTATTGCAAAGGTAAATTGTCTCCCCCACGGTCCTTGCCAGAGGGACCCCAAAAAATACAGATTTAATGCTCAAAAATGAATTGGACCCCATAAAGTACACATATTCTTGATCAGTGATGAAGTCTAAGACGGTCTAGCAATGCCTTTACGTCCGTCTGTGTAAAACATGATGTATTCTACTTTTGGACCATGCCCTCTTTAGTAGGCGTTGACGTACGATATTATATAAACGAACTCTGTCCCACCCAGTTAAACATTTTAATTATACTTATTAAATATTTGCAGAGCATTTAAGATCCGACCCGGTCGAATAAAACGTTTTTACTTGTTCCTGTAAATATTTGTCCATGCCACGTCAAGACAATAGGAAAAATTGTTATATACAGAACAGAAACACAAGTTAATAATAAAAAAATTTCTTTCCAACAATAGAACAAAAAAAAAAATTCACAAAATGGGGCATGAAGTAAATAATAGAACGGCAACACAGAAATTTAAAGTGTGCTGCCATCGGTTTGATACAGTTCTCGTATGCAATTTCCTAATAAAATTTTTAAAAACAAAAATTATTATCACATTCAACTAAATAAAAATACAGATGAGTACTGATGATGAAAGTGTAGCGGATTTCGAAAACAGCAGTTCTGCTCTGCTGTGTAAGTTGAATAGTTACAAAACTGATGTTGACTTTACTTTGTGCCTGAATGTTAAACATATTTTCAAACAATTAGCCTATAAATCTTGATTGAAAACATTTCTGTCTGTTTTCATTATTACTACTTTCATGCAGCTGACAAAATACCCTATATAATGCTGATTATTAAATTTTTCATCACATTAATATATTTAATAGTATTTTACATAAATCTGCTGCACAAATTTTATACCAGAAAAAATAAGATTACCACGATCTGATTCACAATAACAACGCGCAAAAAATTCATTGAGTAGTCAAACTTTAACTCCTCTAGACTTGTTTTGGAAACAACTCATGCTGCTGTATTTTCATCACCTCGGATCACAAAACTGTTGCAACACACACAGAAGCCCAGGGATATTTTAAAGTGTCAACAAAAATGTGTGCATTTTCACTGTGGCCCGAATTTTGAATGCACAGTGTGCAAAATATGCAAAGAATGTAAAAGGAGAGTGTGTGTGCATGTGTTTTTTTAATATTATTTTCATATTAAGGTCTATTTCCTTTTCAAGCACATTTTGGCGCAGGCAGGAGGCTGCGAAACCTTTAAAAAGAAAATTTTTGCATTTGCAATGGATTTTTGTGTGTCTGGATTCACAAGAGCGTATTTCTGCGTGTGTGTGTGTTTATTTATTTAATGTTCTCTTATTGCCTGTTTCATTCTTTTACCATTTTAATTTTTTTCGTTTTTTTTCCAAAACTTTTGACTGTTTATTATTGAATGAGCTTTTTATAACCGCTGAACTTTTTGTTTTCCATATGTATTTTTTTTTTGGTCCCGAAATTCATACCCGTACAATTGTACATTCATGCAGCATGTTTCAACAATGGTTGGTTGCATGAATGCATGCATCGTCAGTATCAGTAAAGAGGAAACCCAAATTGTGTGTGAGATGTTATAAGATCACAAGATTTCTCAGAATTTATACAACCGCATGCTCGTAGATACGATTATAAAGACGTGCATACAATTGTTGCCTTGACTGTGTGCAGGCATGATGATACGAGTACTCACTCACTTCGTACATACATTCATAAGTCATACGTAAGAAATCATGTAACGGGCGATTTTTTTTATCAACTTTTTTGTTGGCAACACTGCTTTTGGCAGCTCAGCTGTTTTTGTGTAACATGTTACTGTTAAACATGATCAGTTTGGTCTCTCATTTAATTCTGAGTCGACTTACAAACGAACAAGTCTTGAAGATAATTTCATTTTTTTTTTGTCAAAATTCATGTTCGGTTAGGAAAGCGCATTGTGTTCATTTCTCGTTGAATGGATATGGGAACAAGAAAAATTACCGTATTGGGTGCCTTTGTGGCTGATGGGTAGCAATGCTATGCTGGCAGTCCAATGGTCGTGGGTTTGATTCCCGCCGGAGACTCTGGGTGTTTTCTGCAGACAAGCAAATCGCTTTGCAGGTTGTGTTTGTTATAAAAAAAGGGAGCTGACAGAAGCAGTGTTCTGTTTGGTGTCAATTATGGGCCGGTGGCATCATTTTTCAAACACGACGAAAGCACGTACGTTATTGTGAATGATTAAAAAAAATTTTTTTTCCTAAAATGGAAGAGCTGGACTTGGCTGACAGATGGTTTCAACAAGGCGGTGCCACATGCCACACAACCTTCGAATCAATGACACAATTGAGAGATCAATTCGGTGTACAATTTATTTCACGTTTGGAACCGGTCCATTGGCTCCCTAGAACGTGAGATTTAACGCCTCCAACGTATTTTTTGGGGGATCATGTTAAAGCTCTTGTCTGTAAAGATAAGACCACGACGTTTGACGAACCAAAAACCAGTAGTGAAGAACTTATACGTGCGATTCGGTCCCATATGTTGGAGAGAGCAGACCAAACTTGGACCCAGCGCATGAACCATTTGAGGCGTAGCAACGGTCAACGTGAAATCATCGTTAAATTATATAGATCATTCTATCGACTCAAATAAAGATTTCATACATTTATCTAAATTGTATGAATTCCTTTTTTAAATCAAATCCGACATCTCATAAAAAATCACCCGTTATATAAATATCTAAGTTTGTTTGCATGTCCACAAGTTTTCATTGCTTTTGTTAAAAATGAAAAACAATAACAGAAATAAAAGAAGAGGACAAAGAAAAAACTTTAATAACGTCACAAATCCACAAAAGGTAGTTCGATGTTACACGTTCCTACGTGTTTGATCACATCCTCTGGGGTATATTTAGATTTATGAGAAAATCTTTGCATTTTTCTGTTCTTTATATTTCATTCTTTAAAATTGTGAAAGGTCTGCGTATTAAGTTTAGTTGGATGCTTTGCAACAGCTTCCAAACTTCTTTGTTCAGCATTAAATCGGTACTTGATGCTACGGATCAGGAATAGACAAGTCCATGCATGTCGTCTTTAGTTGTTGTCTCTTGTGCTCTCATTAATTGGTTTTTATATTCTCTTTATATTGCAAAAGGTTTCTTCAATCCTGGATGCAAAATCTGTCGACGCCAAATGAAATCCTAATTCGTGATGTAACAGATATCGATATAAAGACGATATTTCGGTTTTATCGATTTATCGATAGATATCGAAAATATTTTTATGTCAATATTTTTTTAATATATTTTTTTTAAAGATTTTTATTTTTAATTTAATTTCTATTATGTTCATAGCACACAAAATTTACTTGTAATAAAATTAATACGAGGCCTGTTCAAAAAATTAAGTGAATTTTCATATGTCATTGGGTGCAGTCATCTCGGTCACATGCTCACAGTTTCAGCTGCTTAGGGTGATGAGTCTGTTTGTGAGAGTCATAAATATTAGAAGCATTTTGCGCATTTGGCGGTTTTCTGCTAACGACCAAAATGGATCTTAGAATTGCCATAAAATTGTATGTAAAAAAATACAACCAATTGTTTAAATGCACTTGATCAAGAGCAGAGTTTCTGTTATATATTTGCCTTGTCATGGAAAATTATAATTACTTAAGACCAAAGATATTCCCTAAATGAATTATCAATTTATTTCAATAAAGCAGCTGTTTGTTCACTTCATTGGCCACCAAATTTATTTGTGCAAAATTATCCTGTTGCGATACAAGCGATCGGATCATGCCGTTAAACCACATTCTTGCCTGTTTCATTTTGGTTACGATGCAATATTCAACTTGTTTATTTTTTTTTTGCTCTTATCTTCTTATTTGTGCTACAAAAATTCAATTATTTTATTAAAAAGTTCAAATATGAAAATTCCGTAATCGAGTCATGCTTTAAACACATTCGAGACAGCAGGCTACGCGAACACACGACTACAAAAGCCGTTGGCTACAATCGTCGCCTCGTAGTCAGCTACTTAATTATTTTTGAGACGGCAGCTACATTGTCAACATCTCATTTTAGTGGTGCCACTTTCATGTATAAAAAAGCGCTTATTCTAAATCTATTTATAGAACGAAACAAAATTAATAATAAAAACACTTTATTTGTTTAGCAGCTCTTTATTGTTTTTGCATTTGTAATAAATACATTTTGACGTCCTTTTTTTTGTTATGGCACTATGAAACTGAATTTTTGAGTTAATTCATTTGTGACCTAACTCACTTCTTTTATCGATAATTGCTATCAAATATATACAAAATTAGAGTATTCAAAATAATGGAATTTTTACTTGAAAATTTTTACTGTTTGCAGTGCATTTAGGACGGAAGCAGCCAGAATGTGGCACCCACTTAAGTTTAATTTGAAAAATCACTTATCATCCTTGATGTGCCGTGACATCAAACTCGTTATAATTCTTTCGAAAATCCCATCCAAGAATGTGTGAATCCTAGCACAACTCACATCTGCTTGCCATTCAAATTCGTTACAACTTAAATTGGAATTTCCTATTAAAACCCAAAATGAACAAAAAAAAAAAAATGTTAAGTGTGTCGTAAATCATGCCAACAGAAAAATACAAATTTAATAACAATCGATTTTTAAAAAGGTTCTACTTTGAATGTCATCTATTTAATTTATGAAACAATTTATAGCGGAAAAGATGTGGTGGATCGTTATAAAGTTTTCAAGATGTTAACGATGATAATATGAGTCACCCGATAAAAAGGCACACGCGCTGATTCACTTAACTTAACACCCAAGCACACATACGCACATACTCTTACCTGTATGTGTATGTGTGTGTGTGTGTGTGCGTATGCAGAGTAGTTGCTTAGAATTAATTAAAATTTCTCATGAAAATGCCTAAAATTCTGCTTAATTGTACGTTAAACTACGGAAATCATAAATCAGCAAAAATACCTTTGGAAACTTGCATGATGGTGAGAAAGTGTGTGTGTGTGTGTGTGTTAGTTTCAGTATGTGTTAAAGGCATTTATGTTAAAATATATTTATAAATTGTATTAACAACATTTTAGTAATTAACACATTAGAAAATATACGAGGTCTGTTCAAAAAAAATTACCAAAATTTAATATTTTTATTCATCGATTCAGTTTCCATTTCAGTTTTTTCCCGTCCTCGAAGCAGTTCTGCTTATGCACTTTTTTGTGCACCCTTGAACTTTCTCAGCGATTCTGCACATCGACGGCGTTCACGGGTCGCTTCAATTTTAGAATCAAGACAAATTCACAGGGGACCTTATCTGGCGAATACGCTGGCTAAGAAATAACTTTTATTTTGTAGGGAATAAATAAATAGAGGGGAATAATTTCTATTTTCTGAAAAATATGAAAAAAATTAAAAAATAACTTCTATTTTATGAAAAATCAATAAAAATCAATAAATAACTTTTATTTTGTGAGGAATAGATAAAAATATAGAAATAACTTTTATTTTCTGAAAAATAAATAAAAATCGAGGAATAACTTTTATTTTCTGATAAATAAATAAAAATCGAGGAAAAACTTTAATTTTCTGAAAAATAAATAAAAATCAAGAAATGACTTTTATTTTGTGAGGAATAAATAAAAATATAGAAATAACTTTTATTTTCTGAAAAATAAATAAAAATCGAGGAATAACTTTTATTTTCTGATAAATAAATAAAAATCGAGGAAAACCTTTAATTTTCTGAAAAATAAATAAAAATGAAGAAATAACTTTTATTTTGTGAGAAATAAATAAAAATCAAAAAATAACTTTTATTTTGCGAGGAATTAATAAAAATCATGAAATAACTTTTATTTTCTGAAAAATAAATAAAAACCGAGGAATAACTTTTATTTTCTGATAAATAAATAAAAATCGAGAAATAACTTTAATTTTCTGAAAAATAAATAAAAATGAAGAAATAACTTTTATTTTCTGAAAAATAAATAAAAATCAAAAAATAACTTTTATTTTGCGAGGAATTAATCATGAAATAACTTTTATTTTCTGAAAAATAAATAAAAATCGAGGAATAACTTTTATTTTCTGATAAATAAATAAAAATCGAGGAATAACTTTAATTTTCTGAAAAATTAATAAAAATGAAGAAATAACTTTTATTTTGTGAGAAATAAATAAAAATCAAAAAATAACTTTTATTTTGCGAGGAATTAATAAAAATCATGAAATAACTTTTATTTTCTGAAAAATAAATAAAAATCGAGGAATAACTTTTATTTTCTGATAAATAAATAAAAATCGAGGAAAAACTTTAATTTTCTGAAAAATAAATAAAAATGAAGAAATAACTTTTATTTTCTGAAAAATAAATAAAAATCAAAAAATAACTTTTATTTTGCGAGGAATTAATCATGAAATAACTTTTATTTTCTGAAAAATAAATAAAAATCGAGGAATAACTTTAATTTTCTGAAAAATTAATAAAAATGAAAAAATAACTTTTATTTTGTGAGAAATAAATAAAAATCGAGAAATAACTTTTATTTTCTGATAAATAAATAAAAATCAAAAAATAACTTTTATTTTGCGAGGAATTAATAAAAATCATGAAATAACTTTTACTTTCTGAAAAATAAATAAAAATCGAGGAATAACTTTTATTTTCTGAAAAATAAATAAAAATCGAGGAATAACTTTTATTTTCTGATAAATAAATAAAAATCGAGGAAAAACTTTAATTTTCTGAAAAATAAATAAAAATGAAGAAATAACTTTTATTTTCAGAAAAATAAATAAAAATCAAAAAATAACTTTTATTTTGCGAGGAATTAATCATGAAATAACTTTTATTTTCTGGAAAATAAATAAAAATCGAGGAATAACTTTAATTTTCTGAAAAATTAATAAAAATGAAAAAATAACTTTTATTTTGTGAGAAATAAATAAAAATCAAAAAATAACTTTTATTTTGCGAGGTATTAATAAAAATCTTGAAATAACTTTTATTTTTTGAAAAATAAATAAAAATCAAGAAATAACTTTTATTTTCTGAGAAATTAATAAAACTCAAAAAATATATTAAAAACACAAAATTTAAGAATTCACCTTATATTTTGAACAGACCTCGTATACATAAAGGCATATTTTCTTTTCATTTATATACAGATGAGTGCGTGCGGTATGCCAAATGAAATTGTTGAAGCAAATATTTTGGGTGGGATGGAGATGTGAAACGTTGCTTTTGCAAGTATTCACTTTCTTAAATTCAATTGAATTTTTTACATAAATTTTATAAAGTCTCCTCAACACATAATTAATTTTTAAGCTCAGGGTTGCAATATGAAGATTTAAAATTGGGCACTTACAAAGTGTAATAAGTACAAAGTAACGAGTGTTGGAACATTACCATTAAGATTAAGCAGGACTTGTTTGTGTATATCCTTGAGCTCAAGCAGAAACCGTGAAAATAAATTTTCTGTAATCCTTCATATAGTCCCATAAATGTCAAAAATAGCTTAAGAGAATTTTACAGGCGGCAGGGTTATTTTTAATTGTTCTTGGTTTAAGTCAAAGTAGAGCCCTAGTGTTGCCTACACAAAATTGCAGTGGACCGTTTTATGAAATTTGATATGAATCGACACATTCAACAAGATTGTCGAAATTATCGTAACTAGTGGATTGTGTGTATACGTTAATGTCTTGTGGTAAAAACAAATCCTGAAGCTCCAGTGCAACCCACTGTGCGTATGCCAGTTCAACAGTCAGTTAACATCAGCAGTGCAGCAAAGAACTATTAAACTACTCTCGCCTTGCGAAAACTATTCAAATAAAATCGAGTTTTATTTAAATATTTTGCATTTTGAAAACAAAATGTTTGATTTGTGCAAATCTTTAATGAAACATTTTTTGGACAAGAGTTGAGGCACCACAACATGATCTGCAGGCTCTATTGCATTCACAAAAATACGGCATTTGGTGCGGTTCATATGAGTATCATTAGAATTTATCCAAAATCTTCATGAAATTTAAATGAGTTTGAAATGCTTTTTTTTATTAAAAAGTTTAGATTTATAAAAAATTAAAATAAAAAATGAAAATACAGTTTATTTTTTGTGGTTAAAGGGATAAGTCTTCACTAACGATGCTGGATCAAGCGTTGCGGTCAAGGTTGATCGTTGTCCTGTCATGCCTGCATCCTACATGTCAATTCATATACATACATATTTTTTTAATTTCCGGCCACAATCAAAAATCACTTTAGCAAATAATTAATTCATTTACTTTTAATCATTTTCCGCCGATATTAACTCATTGTGTGATTTTAGTGGCTGCAAAAAAAACTCACACACACGCAGTTTTCAATTGACGTCACCAGTGCAGCGATAATTGTCTCGCCTTGCGAATGCTATTAGCATAAAATCAAGTTTTATTTAAATATTTTGCATTTCGAAAACAAACGGCTAGATTTGGCCAAAGATTTAATGCTGTTCCCAACGACCTTCTCATTATGTTGTGTGCCGGCTATTTTGTTGCTATTCTTTTTCAACTTCAAAACAAATTCAGATCATATAAAAACCCACAGATGCCGCCAATAAAACATCATTCAATTGTTAACGTAGACACACGAATAACCAAACAATTCAAACAAAATGAAATTCTTCATTGTTTTTGCTGCCCTCTTGGCCGTTGCCTTGGCTGCTCATGCCGGTGATCACCATGAAGCCGAAATTGTTAGACAAGAGTCTGATGTCCATCCCGAAGGCTACCATTTCGTTTCCGAGACTTCAGATGGCACCCACAGAGAGGAAGAAGGTAAATTGAAGGATATCGGCACCGAACACGAAGCCATTGTCGTGCACGGTTCGTACTCGTATGTGGATGAGAAAAGCGGCCAAAAATTCGATGTCTCATATACCGCCGATGAAAACGGTTTCCAACCACACGGTGATCATTTGCCTCAACCCAACTACTAAGACGAATTCGTTCGATCAAGTGAATAATTGTTATTTTGTTGTTTAAAAAAGTTATTTTCCCAAAAATATTGAAATAAATGCAAACGAATCAAGAGTGAAAAAATATTTTTAGAGTCTATTACAAAAAATAAATAAATAAAAACAAATAAAAACGTTTTATTCGACCGGGTCGGATCTTAAATACTCTTCAAATATTTAATAAGTATAATTAAAATGTTTAACTGATTGGGACAGAGTTCCTTTATATAATATCGCACGTCAACACCCACTGAAGAGGGCGTGGTCCAAAAGTAGAATACATCATGTTTTCCACAGATGGACGTATGGGCATTGCTAGACCGTCTTAGACTTCATCACTGATCAAGAATATGTGTACTTTATGGGGTCCAATTCATTTTTGAGCATTAAATATGTACTTTTTGGGGTCCCTCTGGCAAGGACCACCGTGGGAAAGACATTTCACCTTTGCCATAACACTCCAAAAATAAATATTTCGGATAATTAAATGTAAAATTTATTATGTGAGTGAAGATAAATATGCCGAGTTAAACATGTTTTGACGTAAGCAGTTACGAAACAAAGTATTTGGCTGTGAAGTTAAATATGTTATGACGTAACGAAGTGGCAAACACTGAAGTTTATTTTTTATGAAATTCCATATTTAATAAATTTTTTGAGCATTTTGTGAAAATATTTACAGGTCATGAAAAGTCAACTTACAGGCCATGAGAGTGTGTGTGATCTTGGAGGGGTTTTGGCCCAAGCGGCCAGATAGGCCATGTTGGCATGCATTCCCAGTATAAACAAAATGATGTATGGGCTAGAAGACACTCCCATAATCATTTTGTATGTAAATATGGATTTTCATAAAAAAAAAAAAAATTTACTGATTGCCATTTCGTTACGTCATAACGTATTTAACTTCACTTCGTAACTGCTTACGTCAAAAAATATTTAACTCGGCATATTTATCCTTACACACGTAAATTTATTTTTAATTTTCTTTCTTTTTTTGAAAGGGGCATTTAGGTGGCAAAGGAGGTGGAGGAGGGGGTAGGGCAGAGTAGTACCAGCTTACGTCTCAGCTTCATCATTAAAGCTTAAAAATATTATTTTTAAGGAATGCAGGCTTAAGTAATAAAATTCGTTAACTTGTTACACTCTTTTTGCATATAATAACGCCCACAAAAGGGGGCGAGGTTAAAAAAATTTTTATTTTAATTTTATGGCTGCAAGTTTAACGCGTTGGACCTGCTTTGACATAAAAATATATCATTTGCTTAACAAGATTACAAAAAAAAACTTTAAAAATTATGTTGTAGAGGTTGGATTAGTTCTTCTTAGGTGAACTTTTTCCCCTCTGGCCCGATTCAGCCCATTTACGAACTTGACCTGTGGCTATATTTGTACCAAATTTCAAGAGTCTGGCTCTTTTCGTTTTGGCTGAATCGTGATTTCTACAGACGGACGGACGTGCTCAGATTTCATTACTGATCAAGAGTATATATACTTTATGGGGTCTCAGAGGGATATTTCGCTGCGTTACACACGGAATGACAAAGTGAATGTACCCTCCAATTCTTTTTTGGAGGGTATAAAAAGAGAAAAATCAAAAAGTACTGCTCTGCTTCTATTATCAAATAAAAAATGTCAAAGGCTCTCTTGAATGTCTATATGTGTGGTTTGTAAGTATAAAAAAAAGAATCGTAATAGAAAATTATTGACTTTTCAGGTAAATTTTCTATACCTTCATGATAAAAAATTGGAGTTAAAAAAAAGATATTGTGCATTTCTGCATACAAATAGCTTTCGCCCTAGATGAGATTCAGAAAAATTAGCGGACGATAAAATACCTAAAGGTGTACCACAAAAAAATACATATACAAGCTTCATATATTTATATAGAACTCATTTTCTGCATTTCTACACAAAATTACCTGTGCAATCATATACACTTCATTGCAATTGGTGGACAAAAGAGCTCAGGAAAGTGTACCACAAAATGTGTGACACTCTTATATACAAAATATAATTCCGTCAAGGAACTCTAAGTAAATCGTTTCAGAATGTTTCGGAAATAAAAAGCTTTTTATATATTTTTGTATTGAATTTTTGTACTTGTTTTTTTTTATGTTATTATTTCATATATTTTTTATAACAGAATTTTATCACATTTCCAATATATTTTTCCCCTTTTTTTTAATGATTTTTAGTCCTTTTTGTTTGTTATGTCGTCAAGTATGTCTACATATATGCCTGCATTTCATTCGTTCTTACACCAAATCATCAGTAGACTTTAACCTAAGTCCAAAATAACAAAACCTCTTAGCTTATACATGAACTCCCAAAAATGAATTGAGAATTACACAAGCAAAACCATAGGATTTGAAATTCAAGAACTCACAACAAACAAATTTTATTCGATATAAATCTATTTTGTTTTTCCACCTTTATTATATATTTATTTTGTTTTTAATCGTAAATTAATCACATCAACAACATACTTGCTCTTCTTCCTTAATTTTGTACAAAACGTGTGACTAATGCATTAAACACATTCACGACAGCAGGCTACCGACTACAACCTGTCAGAAATAGAATAAATGTGTTTATATGGGAATGGTTATTTTAACGGCTACACGGCAGGTTGTTGTCCGTGCTAATTTTGTGGTTGTAGTCAAATTAAACTAATTTCTATTTTCAAAGGCGATAATAAATAAATTAGTGCTGCCAACACAGTGAAACATCTTAAATAAATAAGCGTTTAAACATATTTTCAAACGGGTTAAGAATATGACAATTGTTAAAAATAAAAATAATTAATAGCCCTTTCAATAATAAAAATTAATGTGTAAGTTTTATTTATTTATTTTTTTTGCGTTCTCTTTCGGCTTTTATTTTTTAATTTTATTTATTTATTTATTATTATTTTTTGGTAATAACTCCTAGAATATAGGCCCCATATAAACGATATGGGTATCATTTCAAAGTACTCCAAAATTTCTTTCTATTGTTAGACATATTTTTCAAATTTATTCATATATTGGAATTATTATTAAATTTTGAAATTTTGTATCTGACTTTTCAAGTAAAACTTCCATTATTTTCCATACTCTAATTTCGTATATATTTGATAGCCATTATCGATAAAAGACGTTAGTTAGGTCACAAATAAATTAACTCATAAACTCATTTTCATAGTGCCAAAACAAAAAAAGGACGTCAAAATGTATTTATTACAAATGCAAAAACAATAAAGAGCTGCTAAACAAATAAAGTGTTTTTATTATTAATTTTGTTTCGGTCTATAAATAGATTTAGAATAAACGCTTTTTTATATGTGAAAGTGGCACCACTGAAATGAGATGTTGACAATGTAGCTGCCGTCTCAAAAATAATTAAGTAGCTGACTACGAGGCGGCGATTGTAGCCAACGGCTTTTGTAGTCGTGTGTTCGTGGAGCCTGCTCTCTCGAATGTGTTTAATGCATTAGAGGGAGAGAGAGATATTGAGAAGAAGAAACCAGCCAAGTGGTCTATAGTATCACATAAAATACAAACCGCTTTCTAAGCATTTATGGAATTATAAATAAAAATTAATAATTCCATTGAATAAAATCCAATAAACAAATTAAATGATTTCTTGTTTTTTTTTTTTTTTTTGTAATGAATCGTTATTTATTTTTATTGTGGTTTTTTGATCAAACATCATACTTAAGCCTTGGGCAAATGATCACCTTCAGGATGGAAGCCGTTCTCATCAGCATGATAGTGGACGACGAATTTCTCGCCGGTCTTCTCATCAACCCAGGAGAATGAACCGTGAACAACAATGGCTTCGTGTTCGCCACCAACATCCTTCAATTTACCTTCTTCATCCCTGTGGGTGCCATCGGAGGTCTCGGAAAGGTAACGATAACTTTCAGGTTGGACATCCCTTTCGTCGTGAACAATTTCGGCATCATGGTGTTCGCCAGCTGGTGCGGCCAAGGCGACGGCAAAAAGGGCAACGAAGACAATAAAGAATTTCATGTTGAATGATTTGATTGTATTATTCAAATGTTGAACACAAACTGAATGATGCTTTTACCCAAAAATGCAGCACCTTTTATAAGACTTTCGAAATGCTAGCAAAAATCTAGACGCAAATGTTAAAGTTCAGCGAAATGAATTGTGTTGTTGTTGTTGTTTTTCTCCCTCAATGCAGCAACTGCTGAAATATGAAACTGGACTGCGGTTCTGTTTGGAAAAAAAACAAAAAAAAATTAAAAAAAGAAAATAAATTGAATACACACATGATATGAGAAATAGTTTATTTATTTATTAAAAATGTTTCTAAAACTGGTTTGAATTTTTTTTTAAATTTTGCAAATAAGAATTTGTTTGTTAATTTCTTTTTTGCTGCCATTAAATTCACTCAATTTGTTTTTGTTTTTTTAATAATTAGAAGGTTAAAGAATTTGGCATTAAGAAATGATTTTATTTAATTTTTTATTGCTAAAATATTGAAGCCAAACCAGATTTATATGCCAAGTGGTTGTGGAGCATAAGAAAAAAAGTTAAGGCATCGAAAAAGGACTTTCAGTGTTTTATTGTGGGTTTATTGAAATGCATTCATTTCGCCCCAGGGGGTCCAATTTGATATCCATTGAAATTTTTATTTAAATTAATTTGAAATTTCAATTGACATCGAAAGCGGTAATTTGGTTTCCAATATCCTTGGAAATTTCTGATTGATTTAAATGGAAATTGTTTACGATTTTCAAATTTATTCCCGGGTTGTTCTCTATCTACACGAGGTCTGCTTTGCAAAAATAATGTGAATTTAATTTCAATTTCTATTTTGTCCCGTTGAAAGTAACCAGATCCCCTCAAATACGATACACTTGTGCCAGCTCTGTTTCCAATCCTCGAAGGGCAGTTTGGCCAGTCCTTGAGGTCACTCCTCGTTGCAGATTTTATCTCTTCAATAGTTGCAATGAATCCGTTCAATCTTGCGCACAGAAAAAAGTCGTTTGGTGAATATCTTGGCTGTGGCTTGATTAATGAAGCAATTTGTCTCATTATAAATTCAAAAAAAGTTAAAATAAAAGGAAGTAAATTTTTTATAATTTGAGGAAACATTTTTATTCGGTAAAAAATTCGTTTCACAAACGGTATTGCCTTTGATTGTTTCATTTGTCTGACTACGTTTCGTTTGTCGGTTGTACACACGATATTTTGTTCAATTAATCAATTGTTTTGTTCAATTAATTAATTGTTCAAACGATTAATTCATATTTTAAGTAATATTATTGAGGTTGAGGCTTATATTTATGAAATAATAACTGCAAACAACTATTTATTTATTATTTGTATCGATATTTCGATGTCCTCTGGATATCTTCTTCAGGATAATAATTAAAAATCAATTATATTTTATTTAACAATAACAAAATTTAAATTATATGAAGTTAAATATTTTTTGTTTTTTTTGTGTGAAATAAAAATTAATTAATTAGAACAATTTATAACGATTATTCGTTAATAGAGGGCGGGCAAATTTGAGGTTAGGAAGTAAATTGGTTTAAAATCACACTTTTTTTTGACAAATTCAATTTTATTGATGCCAATTTAAAGTAGACAAATGGGAATTAATAATGGAATATGATGTCGGGTAACTGCCCACCTCTAACACTTCATCTGGCGTCCGCTCATTTTACAAAATTTTAAACCATATTTTGCAAAAATAAAGCCGAATTTAATTTTTCAGAGCGTCAGTTGTTCGTGGTTTGTTTTTGTAAGCCCGGTCTTTCAAATGGCCCCAAAGAAAACAATCCAGCGGCTTTAAATCACATAAACGTGGCGGCGAATTGGCATCGCCAAATCGCGAAATTACGCGACCGGAAAATTTTTCATGCAATAACAGAATTGTCTAGCCTGCTGGGAGGCTTCTGGCGCCTTATTGACCAAGGTCACTGGTGTCAATGATTAGCCAATTGTGGCCACAAAAAATCGATTATAAAGGTTTGATAGCGCAGGGACTACGGTGACCTTAATTATTTTCGAAAAAAATACGGGCCGATGATGACGCCTGGCCCCAAACTGCACCTTTTTTTTTTGGATGTAATTGTTTATCGAGGACTGTTTGTGGATTTTGTGAGCCCTACATGCAAAAATTTTGTTTGTTTACAGAAACGCCTACTTGAAAATGGGAGTCATCACTAAAGATGATCTTATTGAATAATGTTCCACGCAAACAATGGTAGACCGACTTGAATTCTTAAAAATTTCCCAACATTTCCCTAAATAAATGTCAAAGGATGACAATTGAATTCTCGATATTTGATATTTTAGCAGCCAATTTACTTCCTAACCTCAAATTTGCCCAGCCTTTAAAATTAAAATGTTCGTATGGGAAACAAAAACAAATTTGGGTTCTTCTTTTTACTGTTATTTCAATATAAATTCCCAAATTGAAAATTCTTATTCTATTTACAAAAACAAATGCTAAAAATAGTTTAATTTGTTTCGATTTAAATTTAATTTGCTTTAAGAAAAAATTTTCAATTGGCAAACACTTTAATTTGGAAGTAAAAAAAAATCTATAAAATGAGATTCTGATGCATATTTTTTCCCACCTTAAAAAAAATAATTATTGGAAATTAAATCAAAACTTTCCTTTTAAATGAAATTATTTGAAAAATATTTAATTCCCTTGATGTTTTAACAAAATTTTTTTCTTTCATTTTCAGGTACGTCCACTTGCCACATCCTTTCAAAAAACATTTTTTAAACGTAAGTAGAAATTAGTTCGAAACTATAAGTTCAAGACGGGATTTAAGGATTATAATATTTTAATCATTAATTATAATTTGGATACAACTTGAGGCAATTCACTTACAAGAAAGCAGGACACTCCTAAATATTCTATTGTTCTTCAAGAGTTAATATTTTGCTTAATAAGAACTTTAAATTTTAAAAATTAATTTCTTTTATTCTATAAAACTTTCGGACTTAATGCATTCAAATACCTACTGGAGAATTTTGTAAGAAATCTTTCTCAATTTTGCAATTAGTTGGCCTTTTAAGCCGTCGCTGACGCTGCCTCTTGAACTGCTTGGCACTACAACAAGCAGATCTATTTGTGGCTCTAGATCAAACGAACTTGAGATATCGTTCATAAGCGTAAATTTTGTTTAATTAAAAAAATCCTTTACTTGGGATTTCTTCCTCTCCACTCGCATTCAATATTTCGCTACCGATATCGTTTCGGCTAAAAGGTGCATTAGTACCTCCCTAATGAAATCAATTAAAACTTGATACAAATCTAATTTTATTTTTCCAGACATGATCTTTTTCCAGTTGGTAACTAAGCGCTAAATATAATAATTTTAAATTCAAAATTATTTAAACTGAATAAATTAATAATATATGACGTTTTTACAAAATGCCAATAACGTTAAGATCCCATATTAATAGTATGCATGTGTGTGCAATTTTAAACAAATAAATATGCACTTGGATAAAACGACTTCAAATTACAGTGAGCGCCACAAGTATGTAAACAAATAAAACTGGTTATTAGCATGGATTATGACAGGCTCTAAGCTAAAGTACGCATCGCGTATGGGAGGGCAGCAATTTTTACAAAAATTAATGTTGTGTTCTTTTCTAGAAAAAGTGCAATATGTTTGCACTTTTTTTAGAAAATTGTACTTTTCTTTTGAAAACAGTGAATGTATTAGGAATTTGTTTATCTTCGCTTAAGAAAATAAATAAATACGTTTTTGGCTTAAAACTGAGTTTAACTGAAAAGTTTTAGGTAAAAGAGCAAAAATGCGTTACATGTTTGTAGAAAACGGCAAGATTGTGCTCACACCGAAATGTGTACTCCCGAATGTTTGAGATAATTATATGTAAAATTTACAAAATTTAATTTTTTATTTTTATCATTTCGGATCATTTTGGTGGCAAAGGGGGAGAAGGGGGTAGGGCAGAGGAGTACCAGGTTACGTCTCAGCTTCGTCATTAAAGCTTAAAAATGTTATTTTTAAGGAATTTAGGTTTAAGTAAAACAATTTGTTAAATTTTGACACTACTTTTGCATATAATAACGCCCACTAAAGGGGGCGGTATCCAAAAATTATTTTTTTTATTTTATATCATTTCCTTAACAAAATTACAACAAAAAAAAACTTTAAAAATTATGTTGTTTTTTCTGGGTTCTTCTTAGGGGGACTTTTTTCCCTCTTGCCCGATTTAGCCCATCTCCGAACTTAAGCTGCTCTATCCTTCAGAATATATTTATACCAAATTTCAAGAGTCTAGCTCTTTTCGTTTGGACTGAATCGTGATTTTCACAGACACATGGATAGACTTTTCCAGATCGTTTTAGATTTCATCACTGATCAAGAAGACACATAAAGGGTGTTTTTTATGAAGTTTTTTTTTTATACGAATCACTCTGTTGTCTGACAGCTGTTTTGACAGTTTAAAGTGACGTCTCTACTCAGTATTGTTTGGCAAATCATCATGAACAGGTTAACTCCAGAACAACGCTTCCAAATCGTGGAAATTTATTTTCAAAAACAGTGTTCAATTAAAAATGTTTATCCGCTTTTTTACCGCAAAATTCTCTTCAGTGATGAGGCGCATTTTTGGTTGAATGGAGATGTCAACAAGCAAAATTGCCGTATTTGGAGCAAAGATCCAAATCCACACGCCGTTCAAGAATTTCCAATGCATCCCGATAAATGTACTGTTTGGTGCGCTCTATGGGCTGGTGGAATCATCGGTCCTTATTTCTTTAAGAATGAGGAAGGACGACGCGTTACCGTGAATGGAAATCGATACAGAATCATGACCAATGAATTTTTGGTGCCAAAACTTCAAGATATGGATGTAAACGAAATGTGGTTTCAACAGGATGGTGCCACTTGTCATACTGCGGGCGAAACAATGGACTTATTGAAAGAACATTTCAACGACAACATTATTTCGAGAAATGGACCGGTGAATTGGCCTCCGCGTTCGTGTGATTTGACGCCACTCGATTATTTTTTGTGGGGATACCTGAAATCATTGGTTTACGTGGATAAACCAGCAACGATTGGCGCTTTGGAAACCAGTATTCAACGTGTCATTGCTGAAATACGCCCACAAATGCTTGAAGAGGTGGTCGAAAGTTGGACCTCCAGAATGACCTTTTTGCAAAATAGTCGTGCTGGCCATATGCCCGAAATTATATTTAAATGTTAAATGACACGAAATTATCTACCAAATAAAAATTTTTTTTGGCCATTTCATAATTTGGCATGTGTTTTATTTAAATTTCAAATCAGCAAGCTCTTATAAAAACACCCTTTATATACTTAATGGGGTCTAAGATGGATATTTCGCTGCGTTACAAACGGAATGACAAAGTGAATATACCCTCCAATTCAATTTTGGAGGGTATAATAAAAACTTTATTCAACAGATAATGATTGAAATGTAATATTTAAAATAAAGGTCCTGCTATTGGCAGTTGGTTGTTATTTTCTAGGACTAGGGGAATAGTCAAAGACTGTGAGCACCAGTCAATTGCTTTCAGATTAAAATAAATAACCAGATTTCATTGGCAATTGTTATGGAGAAGAACAGAAAGAAAAATTATGTTAATTTAGATATTCAAATAAAACATGTTAACTTTTATATTTAAATGGGCTTTAGCCGATTGAAAATATTTAAATATTCAAAAGTAAACAATTTTCGAATATTATAAATTCAAAAGCTTTTTTTTGTAAGAAATTAGATGAATTTTTTCGTCACAAAAAGCTTTTAATTTCTCCCGCTTTGCTTTATTTAATTTTAGATAATTTCAGCAAAATAAAAACTTTTAATAGAAACAAGTTGTACTTCGCTACATATTCACGGGCGTAGATAGAAAATTTTCTGGGGGAAGGCTGAACTCGATATTAGGCCTTACATTTTTCTTATATTATCAAAATTTCTGTAATATTTTAATTGTCTGGGGAAGGGGGTTTCGTTCTAGAGCATTTCTGGCGCTGTCTCGTAATTAATTAAATCAAGTGGAAAAGTGTGTTTTGCAGTTCTCTGATTCACAGTTCCACTGGCCACCCACAAAATGAGTTTCAGCATTGATCCTCAATCCTTTGAATGATCATAATTTTTAAATCTGCAATTTCCGCGAATAGTTAAACTTAAATAATAAAAACAAATCAAATCACATTTCAAGTTTTTCTAAATATTATTTAGATCTCCATATACGAGTATAAATACAACTAGTCAAATATCAAAGCGATTGAAATTTTAAATTGCAAACAAAACGGAAGAGTATTTTGGCCAAAAAATATGTTAATCAGCATTTATATGACGTTCAGTTTCACTGCATTTGGCTAGGAAAAAAAGTGTCTAAATGTTTCATTTTGACTGCTAATTAATAATAGTCAAAAGCGTTATATTATTGATACCCGATGCATGAATGATGCCGCTAAACGTGCCAAAAACGGTCGCCCTAAAAAAAAAATATATAATTTTTTGTTTGTTTATTAAATAGTTTGAATTAATTTGAATTAAACGTCTGTAGAAATATATACAAAAACGAATCGTTATTTGTTTGTTTGTTTGTTGAGTGTGTATTTCCTATTGGGAAGCCAATTGGGGAAGTGTTTTATTTGCAAGGGGAAAATTCAAAAAGGCTAAACAATTTTTTCTGCATAATTGAGGAAAAGTGTCACTTACACAGCAAACTATTAATATTGCTTAATACGAGGCCTGTTTTTAAATTATTTATGCCTTAGATTCGAGTGTATTTTAAATGACGCATTACTCGTCTCGATCGCAATCACATGTTTACAGTTTCATCTATTAGGCATGTTTACTTTATTTGTAAGAGGTCATAAACATTATAAGTGTTTTCCGTGCTCGATGATAATCTGCTTTAAAGAAAATGGACCAACGAATTGCAATTAAATTTGTCTAAAAACTGGAATTAAGTTCTCAAAGGCACTTGAAATGTTGACATGCCACTGCGATTGTTCTCTGAGACAGCGAAATGTTTAAAACTGGTTCAAGTATTTTAAAAAGAAGATCGCGGTTACGTGAATGGAGGCGCTTGTCCTGGGCGTCCCAGCGCACAGTGGGATTTTTTGTGCACTAAGTAATTTTTTCGACACATAAAATTTAAAAATGTAATGATTCAGTTTTGTAGAAAATTGATTCAGTATAAAGAATCCATAAATTGTATCCCAAAAAAAACCGTTTATTTGTCTTTGAAATAAAGAAGTAAAATCACATGTAAATTTTGGCCCAAAATATTAAAAACTGTTTACGCACTTCTACAGTGTTTGTACGTAAGATAATTTTATTGCTCTTATTTAAATAGTGATTTTTTTCAATTATAGCTTTTTCTGCGTATTTAAAAAAAAACTTATATAGTTCGCTCATATGGTTTAAAAGATATGATAGAATAAAATTTGTTCCATAATAAGCCGTGATTGCAAACTTCCTTGGAAGAAAAAAAGGATTGCTCGGTCATGCTAGGTGGCGCCCCCGCTATAATAAAATGAAAGCTAAGACTCCATATTATCTTTAAAAAAAAGTTTAAATAATTACTAATCTTTTATAAAATCATACAATTTTTCTCCAAATTCATGAAATTTTTATAAAATAATTAGTTTTGGTAAAGAAACAAAAAGTTGTGGTGGTGTGGTGGGCGTTAATTGAGGTAATAAAGGCTCTGTGCCAAAAATAAATTTTTTGGTTTCTATGAGCGGTGGGTAGTGGGCGTGGCCAACTTTGATGAAACTTTATTTTATTTTTAATTGAGGTAATAAAAGGCTCTGTGCCAAATTTCAAAAACTTTGGGCCAAAATTAAATTTTGGTTTCTATGGGCGGTGGGTAGTGGGCGTGGCCAATTTTATTGAAACTTTATATTTTTCTTAAGTGAGCTAACCAAAGGCTCAGAGCAAAGTTTCAACATTCTACGAGCACTCCTTATATTTTTTGCCAAACATTGTATTGACAAATCCCACTGTGCAGCGCATCAACAAACCATGAAAATTACGAAATACAAAAAAAAATTTAATGACTATTAGAAAAGTTCCTGAGGACGTCGGTCTATCCGTTGGCTCATGTGATGTATTTTTTTTTTCTAAAACCATCTCTCTAAACTTTCTGATTTTGAATAAAAATTTATGTCTTTCTAAACTGTAAAATATGTTTAAATTAGCAAAGAAAATGTATTTTATTTAGTTGCTTTCATATATAAAAAATTTTAAATTTCCAGCTCTGGATCTGTCCTTTTTTCTTTTCTAATTTTTTATACCACTGAATTTCTTTCAAAATTATCAAATAAATTTTATTTTAAAAGAAAAAGAAAAAAAAATTTTGTTTCAAGAAAAGTTTAAATTGTCCAACCCTGGAAGTCATCTCTTTTATTTTCCTAGATTTTTAGTGACAATTTATTTCTTTCTGAAAAATAAAATAAGTTTCATTAACAAACAAAAAAAAATTAATTTTATTTAGTTACTTTTATATATCAAAAATAAGTTTAAATTTTCCAGCTCTGCAACCATTTTTCGAATTTTGCTGATTTTCAATGGCGATCTATTTAGCACTAGTGTCAATACATCAATGTAAGGCCGAAGTCTTGGAGGCATCGGAAAACCGTTTTTGCATACAGATAAGTGGCTTATTCGACTTCTCTATTCATTAGGACCCAGAATATATGCACTATGGGGCCACATATTTCTATTGTGGAAGTTATACAGGGAATGACAAAACCTGCACTGGTATAATTTATGAAGGGGAACGAACTACTTTGACAATAACAAAAAAAGACAATTTTTACTTTAATAAATATTTTTTTGAACATAATGAAAAATTACCTTGTTTTCTAACAGACCTCGTATGCACAAAATTTATTGTATCTGGCTTCTACCAAAATCTTAAAAGTACGACATGAGGATCAGTGTTGTCAGATTAGGTGGTTTCCCCTAAGATTTAGGGTTTTTTTCTATTTAGGGGCAGATTTAGGGGTTAATATTCTTTAGGGGGAGATTTGGGGGTAAGGAAATTTTATTTAGGGGATTTTTAGGGGATTTTCGAATTTATAGTTTGGTACATAATAGTACATAATTTAACAACTGAGCAGGTCGGAGATATTGTATTGAAATGGCTATTTAGAAAGTAATCTCGCAAATACAAACATTAAAACATTTTTCTCTTTAAATCAATTTTGTTTGTTTTCCTTGATTTGCAAAATATAAATTTTAAAAAGTTGTTCATCTTTACAATTCATTACCAATATGCCAAAAAAGGATAACATATATAAACAGAAATATAAAAAGGAGTGCGAAGCAGATCAGCAGTTTAGAGGAATTTTATTTTTAAATAAAATTTTAAACACAATAAATGCAAAATTAAATATCAGATTGATTAGCCCCTGTCCAGGGAGACAACTACAGAGCTTTATGCAAATATTGTAAAAGCATTATGGTGGCTAACAGGAGACCTTATTGCACAATAAAATACGAAAAAACATATTGGATTTGCATTCCAAACAAAAGAAGTACATGTACCCGTAACAAACTTCCTCAAGCCGTCTCTTACAAAAGCAAGAAAGATTGCAGATATATTTTTTTGGGAGCTTTTTATAAAAAAATAAAATAAAAATTTGGGAGTTTTCGTTCTTGTCGCGTAAGAATGATAGTACCTCAATTCAAATTTAATAGAGATAAGAATTATGAAATCAAATTACTACTTAAACTTTTCTTCTTTAGGGGGTTTTTTTAAGAAAAAGTGTAGAATCTAGGGGGTTTCTAAATTTTTTTTGGGGGGAAGAAAAAAAATTATCTGGCAACACTGATGAGGATGTCGGATGTCGCGTCTTGCAGTACAATTATTAATTTTCTGTAGACTTGGGTCCAACTCGCTCATTCGCTCAGTTTTGACAAGAACCTCTGATTTAAATTATATAGGTTTGATCAGAGGTTCTTGTCAAAACTGAGCGAATGAGCTAGTTGGACCCAAGTCTAATTTCCTGTCACCTACAAAACTATTCTCTTAATTTGAGTTTAATTACTCTTAAAATGAAAATAAAGTTTCAAATAAAAACTTGACAGCACTGGCATCATTTTAGCAATATCTATTTTCCAAGGAAACGTTTAATTTTCTTATAGAAATTCTTATATTATTCTGTAGCGCAACACACCGGGTGTTGTGGCTAGTGTTTCATAAATATATACAGATGATGATGTCTTATGATCGTATCACACAATTTTAAGCCAGTTTTTGACATGCGTTTAAATCTCCGATTTGTTATTTGCTGTTTTTGTTGTTGTGTTTTATTTTATATTTTTTATAATGCAAATATTTTTGTTGCTTCTAAATATATTTTTGGCAGCAAATAGTCACGCCTGTGCTTTGAATGAATATTTATATATATATTTTTTTGCATAAACTAGCGTAAATGTCAAGCATGTCTGGTGTGCATGCACAAGTTGCGTTTGTGTTGTTACACTTGAAATATTTGATTTAAAAATTAATAGAAAAAAGAAGACGGTTTTAAAAAATTGTTGATGCAAAGTTATGAAATAGTCAGTCTTAATCAAATGACAAATTGCATGCAGCGTTTATTTGTAATGGCAAATAAACAAGCAGCAGAGATGTGCGTTACAACTTTTACGATTTTTTTTCTAGTTCGGAGCAGCACTCAGGGAATGATCTCTACATGTGCAGGTCAGATGAAGATAGAGAATATTTTGTAGTTATTACATCCTTTTGACTTCGTCGGGTAATCTGTTTGCTCATGAGGCTGCTGTTATTTTGCTCGTTAGCACATGATAGAGTCAATCGGTGTCAGTAATTGTTCAGTAGGCCTTCATCACTGTAACAGGGGGACAACAACTAACACAACCAGGCACTTAATGGTGGTGGGAAGAGTTCAACACCAAATTCATGACTAAGTGCGGAGTCGAACTCTACATCTTTTGCTCCACAGTCTCGTGTTAACCACTTCAGCCCACAGCATCCTCAAATAAGATTGTGTTTTGCAACCAATAAGATGCCATTTATTAACAAATATTTTCCAACAAGATGCTAATGATTCTGTCAGAGGATATAAAAAAGTCGGGACTTATATTTGACTCTAACTCTAGAGCAGACATAGGCATGGTGGGTGAGCGCCGTTCACATGTATATAAATTCGCTCTTGAGAGTCACACGTATTTGTAGTTACTCACAAATCACAAAAATTGTGATTCACAATTCAGTCTATCACAAGCTTCCAACCAAGACGGTTGTTTTTTTTTATCTGGGACCAGCACTCAGGGGATGACCCCTATATATGCAATGCATTGCGCCGGAACTGAAAACGAGGGGATAGTATTGAGGGGTCAGATTAGGAAAGATGAGAAGATAGACAGTTTTGTTTTTGTAGCTATTTCAACTTTTTGCTTCGCCGGCTAATTTTTGCTACAGGGACGACGAAGGTGGGTGCTGTTACTCTGCTTTTTTTTAATACATGATGGTGTCAGTCGCTGCCAATTATGTTCAGTGACCAGTGACTATGCCTTCATCATTGAAACAGGCTGGCAACAACTAACACAACCACGCAGTAATGCTGTTCAGAAGAATTCAACACAATATTTCATGATTCAGCGCGGGCTCGAACTCACGACCCTCCGCTTCATAGTCTACTTCAGCCAACATCACCCACCATATTTGTTTGGCCGCTTGTTGAAAAAAGTTATTTAAGGGTGGGGAGAATGCTCGTTTGTTTGTAAAATTTCTCTCACACACAAACTCAAAATGTTGATGTGTTTGTGCCTATGTCTGCTCTAGAGCCAATTAAAATTCTCTTTCTTTAACTCATTTTTGTATTGATGCACCATGGAAACCCAACTTCAAGAATTTGCCCAAAATTCTATTCTTAAAATTCTATCTCGGAATACGTGAAAGCATAAAACTCAAGCGGAATACCAATCGAACTTTACAAAGAGTTTTAAAGAAGTAATGGGTGGTTTTTTAAAAGCTTTAGGATTTTATTTAAAAAAAAAAACAGATATAATTTAGTGAAATGTATGAAATCTTTATTTGAGTCGATAGAATGTTCTTAAAGATGATTTCATGTAACTCTTGATACACCTCAAATATTTCATACGCTGGGAGCACTCTTGGCCTACTCTCTTCAACATATCGGACCGCATCTCATAAATCAATTCTTCAATATTGGCTTCTAGTGCGTCAAAAGTTGCGTGCTCATCCCTACAGACATAGGGATGAGCGCCTTTAACGGGGCGCCAGAAAAATATAATCTAAAAACGTTAAATCGCAGGATTTAGGCGGCCAATTGATCGGTTCCAAACGTGAAATAATCTATTTACAGAACCGGCATCTCAATAGGGGCATGTGGCAACGTCTGGTTTAAATCACATGCAAGCCAAGTTCAACTCTTCCATTTTGAGCAAAAAAAAAAATAAAATAACAATAATTAAATAATTTTTTTTTATATAAAAACAAGTAAATACGTTAAATTCGACCGTGTCGCATCTTAAATACCCTCCAAATGTTTAGTACATAAATTAAAAATTTTTAACTTGGTGGGACAGAGTTCCTTTAAGACATCTCTGTACCCAATTTTAAATCTCTATTTTGAGAGAGTCATTCCGACAAGGGCCTTTGGGGGAGACGTTTCACCTCTGCAAGATTAGAGAACATCTCAGCTTCTTATAGGCTTAAGGAATAAACATTTTTCAATATTTACACTATTTTTGCATATAATATCATACGTCAACGCCCACTAAAGGGGGCGGGGTTCAAAAATAGACAATATCACGTTTTCCACAGACGAACCTATGGGCATTGCTAGATCGTGTCATACTTCATCACTGATCAATATAATATTTACTTTATGGGGTCCAATTCTTTTTGGACTGTATTTTGTGGGGCTCTCTCTAGAAAGGGCTGTGGGGAGACACTTCATCTTTGCCATAAAACTTGAAAAATTATTGTTCGGAATGATCAAATGTGAAATTTTTTTAAATTTTTTTTTATTTTTTTTTCTAGGGTCATTTAGGGGGGGGGGGGGCAAAGGAGGAGGAAGAGGTAGGGCAGAGTAGTACCAGGTTACGTCTTAGCTTCGTCATTAAAATCTAATTTTTTTAAGGAACGTAGGCTTAAGTAAAACAATTTGTTAAATTTTCACACTACTTTTGCATATAATAACGCCCACTAAAGGGGCGGGGTCCAAAAATTTTTATTTTATTTTATGGCTCCAAGTTTAACGCGTTGGTCCTTCTTTAATATAAAAACATATTATTTGCTTAACAAAATTACAAAAAAAAAACTTAAAAAATTATATTGTTTTTTAGGGGTTGGTTTAGCTCTTCTTAGGGGGAACTTTTTCCCCACTGATCCGATTTAGCCCAGTTATGAACTTGACCTGTGCTACCCTTCAAGATATATTTATACCAAATTTCAAGAGTCTAGCTTTTTTCGTTTGGACTGAATCGTGATTTCTACAGACGGACGGACGGTCATGCTCAGATTGTCTTAGATTTCATCACTGATCAAGAATATATATGTATATTTTATGGGGTCTCAGATGGATATTTCGCTGCGTTACAAACGGAATGACAAAGTGAATATACCCTCCATATATATCTTTTTTTGCAGGTATAAAAAAATTGTTTTTAATAGGGTTTTTAACAGTAACATTCTTGCCTTCGTAGGCCTTAAACAATAACGCCACCGGCTGATAATCCATACCAAAACAGGGAATTTGTCGAGATTCATTGACAGTTTTTGCACTGCTTTTGGATGCTCTTCACACCAAACCAGAAATAGCAATTTTGCTTGTTCACGTATCTATTTAATCAGAAATGAGCATGATGTTTTTCCTTAACCGGGCATGAGTTGCGGTAATAAAATTCAATAACCTGCAAGCCTTCGTCGCTTGCAGATCGATTGATGACTAAATCAAAGACCAAACTGAACATGTTTAACAGTTAGATGTCACACGAAAACAGCTGATTTGCCAGAAACAGTGTTGCCCAAAATGAAAGCTGCTAAAAAAATCGCTACTTACTTTGTTTTTATTTTTTAATGCAAAATTTGTTTCTTTAGCTCAATAGAACTTAGAAAAGCACTAACTATTATAAAAACTGACTTATTACGCTCCTATTTTGCGACTTATCATCAATATGTCATCAGAAATAAACTGGCGGTTAAAGGACACTATCAAGTTAGATGGAGTTACTTTAAAAATCAGTCACCGATTCTAGTAGATGACTGCGCGATTTTTATGACTCAGGTAACCTGAGCTTCAGCTATCCTTCGAACCCCTAATACTTTGGCCTGTTCGCAAATATAAAGAGAGCCATGAAAGGCGGACGCTTTGCTGAATCACCGAGAGAACTCAAGGACATACCGAAAAATGAATATCAGGACTACATTGAAGCGAGATAAAATATAGAATGATGAAGAAATAAATTTAATTTAAGAAACATTTAAGTTTTGCCTGTAAGAGATTTCCATTTGAAGTCAAAATTACGAAAGGGCAAAACAAACTATTTTCAGTTGCCTGTAACCACGATCACTTGCTGCGATTGCAGTGTAAAATATAATCATTTGCTTCACTGCTGATTCCATATGAACAGCAAGAAATCTGAAATGTAAGATGGAAAGATTAAAATTATAAAACTTGATTTTACCTCAATTAATTTTATCTGAAGAAAAATCCTCATCAGTTCAATCAAGTTAATGCAGCTTTTAATAAACAAAAGTAACAGTTAAAAAAAAACTTATTTTTTACAAAAAAATTTAATTCTATTACTTGTTTTGTGGCTTAAATTATAAAAAAAAATTATGTAAAAATTATGTACAATATTTTACACGCAAAATAGAAGATCAGTTTTCATTTGTCAAATACCAAAAAAAAAACAAAAATCCGTAATTTTGTCATCACTTAGACTTCAGTCTGGGCATCATATAAAAAGTGCAACATTCTGGAACATCATCATCATTCAGTTTCTGAAAACAGACGGAACAACACCGACACACAACAAACAACATGAAATTCTTCATTGTATTCGCTGCTCTATTCGCTGTTGCCTTGGCTGCTCCCATTGATCAGCATAACGTCGAAATTGTTCACTTGGAATCTGATGTTCAACCTGAAAGCTATAGTTACCTGGCCGAAACTTCCGACGGCACCCGCAAAGAAGAAGAAGGCAAATTGAAGGATGTTGGCACCGATCACGAAGCCATTGTTGTTCACGGCGCCTTCTCCTGGATTGATGAGAAGACCGGCCAGAAATTTTCCGTCGCCTATACAGCTGATGAAAACGGTTTCCATCCAATAGGCGATCATTTGCCCCAACCTCATCCCTAAGTTTCCACGATTGAAAAAAATACAAAAAGGGCAAAAGCACAGCATGCGATAACGTTTGAAATTTTAATAAAATTTTAATGGCGCGATTTGCCGGCAGCTTTTTAATGGTTTCTTCTTTACAAAAAAAATAGAATAAAAAGTTAATTTTTAAGCAAAAGTGTTTCTAATAAAACTTAAGCAGCCAACTTTGACATTAAAAGTCATTATACGACTCACATTTATTACAACAGCTTAAAAACAGTTTGATCGTTTCGAAAGTTTCAATACTAAATTTTTATTAAATTTTACAGCCTTATGCATTAAACACATCCACGACAGCAAGCTGCCGACTACAACCTGTCAGAAATAGAATACATCTGTTTATAAGTGAATGATTATTTTCAGGGCTACACGACAGGTTGTTGTCCGTGCTACTTTTGCAGTTGTAGTCAAATTAAACTAATTTATAATTTTCATTGGCGACAATAAACAGACTAGTGCTGCCAATACAATGAAAATTGTTAAATAAACAAGCGCTCAAAAGTTTTTTTAGACTAACCAAATATATAAAAATTTTCGAAAATAAAAAATGCATAAGGTAACAGCCATTTCAGATTTTCTGATTTGTCAGAAATAATTGAGCATTTGGCGGCCAATATTCGTGTTGCCATTGCCGAGATACGACCACATACACTCGAAAAATGCTTGAAAATTGGTTCGATCGAATGGGGTAGTATGAGGCCAGCCACGATAGTCATATCATTGAGATAATATTCCTTCTCTAATCGGAACCATTGTACTTCACATGCAACAAAATTAATTTGACAAAATTTCAAAACAATTTTGTTTTGTTGCATTTTTAAATTTAAACCTTTAAACTTTATAAATATATTTCGAATAGGCGATTTTATTATATATGAAAGTGGTAGCACTGAAATCAATTCTTATGCATTAAACACATTCACGGCAGCAGGCTACCGACTACACGACTACAGAAATAGAATTAATGTGTTTACATGGGGAAAGTAGCACGGACAACAACCTGCCATATAGCCCTGAAAATAATCATTTCCATATAAACACATGTATTTTCTTTCTGTAGTCGTGTAGCCGGTCGCCTGCGGTCGCGAATGTGTTTATTGCATTACAGTGCAGTATTTGTAGCCAGCAGCGTTTGTAGTCCTGTAGCCGTGTAGCCTGCTGTTGTCTAAGTGTTTAGGCCTTTACATTTTCATAAAAAATAGTTTAGATTTACAAAACTAATTTCATATGGAAATTTGTTTGTTAAACCTTTTATAAACCTAAATTAATTTTTATGAATACGGCAGTAAGAGTTTAATGAAGGGTGGACAAATTGGAATTAAATTGGCTTAAAAACACACTATTCTTTAACAAATTTAGTTTTATTGGCACCAATGCAAAGTAGAGATATGGGAATTAATAATGGAATATAATGTCGGGCAACTGGCCACCACTAGCACGTCGGAAAACGTCAGCTCTTTTCACAATATTTTGAACTATATTTTCCAAAAGAGCTTCGCTTCTCTCGTCATTACAGCGTCGAATTTCAGCTTTCAGAGCGTCCGTTGTTTGTGATTTTTTCACTTCAAATGGCCTCAGAGAAAATAATTTAGCGCCGTTAAATCACAGAGAACGAGGCGGCCAATTGACATCGTCAAATCGAAAAATAACGTAACCGGGAAATTTCTCATACAATAACTGAATTTTCTGGCCGGTTGTGTGGCTTGTAGCGCCGTTTGGCTAGAACTAAAGGTCACTGATGTCAACATTAGCCCATTGTGGCCACAAATTATCAGTTATCAGGGTTTGGTAGTGCAGGGAATTCACAGTAACGGCGTTTCCTTGCTCATCCTTCGAAAACATACGGTCCGATGATGCCACCTGACCACCAACCCCATCCTACGATTACTTCCATTAGATCTAATGGTTTTTCGAGAACTGCGACAATTTTATTTGTTTGCACAAACACCTGATTGAAAATGGGTCTTACCACTAAGGATTCTTTTCACTTCATTGCTTTAAAAAAAAAAAACAGTAAATTTTCACAATTAAAATTCTTTGTTCAACAGTGTAGCGTTGTTTAATCGTTAAAATTTCCCAACCTTTTACCAAATAAAAGTCAAAAGAAGGCAATTCAATTCTTAATATTTGATTATTTGGCAGCCAATTTTCTTCCTAACCTCAAATTTGCCCAACCTTTAAAATAAAAATTTTCGTGTGGGACTTTAGGACATGCCAACTAGTGAGTATCGGTATCGCTTCGGGAACTGCAAACAAAAAGCTGGCGCAAATATATTTTAACTGAGGGAGACTACCTTAAAGCGCACAAAATTAAAAGTAATGAAAAAATAAATATTTTTTGAAAAAATTAAAATACAATTTCATATGAAATTCAATTAAATATTGCAGGGCACAAGGATAAGTTAAATTCAGTTTTAATTATTCAATTTACACAGCAGAGCAGAACAGCTGTTTTCGAAAGCCGCTACACCTTCGTTATCAGTAGGCATGTGTATTTTCGTATGGCATCACTGATTTAGTTGAATATGATAACAGTTTTTATTTATAAAATTTCTTTTAGGAAATTGCATACGAGAAGTGTAGCAAACCAATTTTTAATTCCTGTCTTGTCGTTTGATTATTTTCCTTATGACCCATTTCTGAATTTTTTTTCTTTAAATTTACCTTATATTTTGAACAGTCCACGTAGAAATAAAATTACTCTTGCTGAAATTCATAACAGAGTTGCATTTTCTATTTTATAACGGAGTTGCCACATTTCCTGCTAATCGTCAAGATTTCGTTTCATCAAAATGGGATTGTCGTAAAACGGAGCATTAAATTCATGCAACTTTTAGTTCGCTGCTAAAACTTATTTCCTATATAAATAAGTTTTGAATAACAAATTAAAAAAATTTCTACTGTTTTCTTTGATAAAAATATCTATTATCTATTGATAAAAATAATAATAATAATCCACACTTAAAACACTCTGTTTTAAATTAAATTTTGCACTTAAATTTTAATGTGCACTTATTAAGCACATAGAGGAGACACGCTGTCTTATTTACAAAAAATATTACCGTTTTATAAAAGGTTTATAAAACAAATTTTTGGAAATTTCTTTTATAAGTCACAACTAATTTTTATGGATAAGGCCTATAGAAAAGACTAACCCCCTTATTTATAAAAATTATGAGAGTCTAATAACAGCGTAATAAAACAAAAATTACATATGAAATTTGCTCTATTACACTCTTATAAGACTCGCATAATTTTTATGAATAAGGCAGTAAGTTTCTATCAGTGTATGGAGTCACCCGTGAACATTCAAGATTAAACTCGCTATAGTGCTACAGAATTTCAGACACTCCTTTTATTCGAATGTTTTAAAAATGCATATAAAACGTTAGTCTTTCTCCAGAAGTTCTTGAAAATTAAAAAAAAAATTATTTTTTGTCTCAAAACTTTTTCTAAAAAAATCATTTAACAACGAAATCATTTCTTAAAATCATTTCTTTGCTTGTATTCTCCGCCAGAGATTATATTTATGTTGATCTAGTTTCGTTGCAATTATTTAATATTCAAACTGTTAAACAGAATATTGTTTTGGACGGACGAATTTGCATGACAAATAAAATTGATGCGAAAAACTCGTTTCTAAATAAGATTTTAGCATTTTGTTTGTTGCCATTTGCATCTTTCACCGATTCGTTAAAATTTCATATAAAAACGGTACGATTTCAGAAAAATATTAGCATTCAGTTTTTAACTCTAAAACAACGAATAACCCAGCAACTTGAAAGCAAAATGAAATTCTTCATTGTATTCGCTGCCCTCTTTGCCGTCGCCTTGGCTGCTCCTGCTGGTGACCATCATGATGTCTCAATTGTTAAAGATGAATCTGATGTCCACGCCGAAGGTTATCATTTTGTTTCCGAGACTTCCGATGGCACCCACCGTTCTGAGGAAGGTCAATTGAAGAATATTGATAAAGAACACGATGCCCTCGTTGTTCACGGTGTCTACTCTTGGGTTGATGAGAAGACCGGCGAAAAATTCGTCGTCCACTATGATGCTGACGAGAACGGTTTCCATCCTGAAGGCGATCATTTGCCAAAAAACCAAAAAGTTTAAGATAATCAATTAATTTAGGGAACAGTAAATCAATCACTTAATGAAACGTTGTAGAAAAAGCTTTTCTTATGGATAATTAATAAAATATCAAGATTATAAATTAAAAAAGAAGTTTTTACTTTTAAAATGTTTGTCTTGAAATCTACTCATACGATGCATACGAGTACATTAAAAAGCAACTAAATTTTTGAAGAAGATTCCCATGCACCCTGTGCCGTAGACAATCATTTTCTTTGAGGAAGAATACATGAACTTTTTTCTATTCCCCACTCATATATGAAAGAGTAACGTTGCTTACCGACTGACTACAGTTTGGGAGGTAAGATTTGGTTGGTGATTAGAACCACTAACGGGCGATTTTTGGATATTCGAATGCGACGAGGATAAAGATATACAAAGAAGGCGTAAACTGGGCAAAAGAAATAGATTAAAATTTTCAAAAGCATACCAAACGCAGCTAAGAAATATGCCAAAAAACATCATGTCTTTGTTCGATGTGTACTTTTAGGGCTTAAAAGGAGCTAAGAAGTGAATTTGGGTACTCGTTTTTTACTCTACCCATGTGCTAAAGTCCTGAGCACAGCAGCAAGCTTTTGGTGCCTTTTGTTCTTCTGTAAAGCATCTCAAATATATTTGGTACTTTTTGAAAATTCTCACTTACGACGGCCAACATCTTAACCGTTTTCCGCACTTTGTTTTCTTAATGTTAAGGTGTTTATCTACGAACGTATAGAATTCTCTTGCTTCTTCGAAGGGGAGAAAATGAGTACTCTTAATATAGTTTTTGAAAAAGTACTTTTTGGGAAAGATTTTCCTGGGACATTTTTAAAATTACTTGTTAAAAAAGGAACTTTTTCGAAACAGAAAAAAAGATGGTTCTATTAAATGGTAAATCTGTTGTAAATAAAATTTTTAAAAATATATATCTGAAAATGTATGTACTTGGGGGGATATGAAGAGTTTTGGAAAATTATATTATATTTTTTATGAAAATTATATTTTATGAAAAGTGTATTCTATCAAAAAAATAAATAAATAAAAATTACTTCCAGGAAAAGGTATTTACTTAAAAAGGTACTTTTTGAAAAAAGAGCTTTTTAGAATAGCGCTTTTTTAAAGAAAATGTATTTCATAGGAAAAAGTTTTTTTTTGAAAAGTACTTCCTTGATGAGGTAACATATGGACAAAAGTGCTTTCTTAAAAAATGTTGTTTTTAAGATATTTTAATAAAAGGTACTTATTTAGAAATTATTTTCAAAATAAATTTTTTTTGGCAAAAGCAATTCTTGGAAAAAGTACTTTTTGAAAAAAGTACTATTCGGAAAAGTACTTTTTGAAAAAAGTACTATTTGGAAAAAGTACTTTTTGAAAAAAGTACCATTTGGAAAAAGTACTTTTTGCAAAAGGTACTATTTGGAAAAAGTACATTTTTAAAAAAGTACTATTTGGATAAAGTACTTTAAGAAAAAATACTTTTTGAAAAAAAACACTTTTTGAAAAGTACTTTTTGGAAGAAAGTATTTTGGGAAAAACATTTTTTGGAAAAAGTAGTGTTTGAAAAAGTACGTTTAGAAAAAATACTTTTTGAAAAAATACTTTTTGAAAAAGTACTTTTTGAAAAAAAGTATTTTACGAAAAAGTACTTTTTGGAAAAAAGTATTTTAGGAAGAAGTACTTTTTGGAAAAAAATTTTTTGCAAAATAGTACTTTTTCAAAAAAGTACTTTTTGGAAAAGTACTTTATAAAAAAAGTTCTTTTTGAAAAAGGTACCTTCAGTAAAAAGTAAAGATAGTCAAAATTTATGAAAATTTTTTAAAATATAAGATGAAGTAAATTGAATATAAAAAGAATAATTCATTCTCTGGTGTTAGTTATCACATATTTAAAATATATTTATAAATTAATATAACAAATACAACATTTCCAGAGCTGGTGTTAAACAAAATCGGACTTTTTTAAGGTGCGTGAGAACGAACGATAACTTTAGGAGTGTCAAACTGTTTTGACATTTCGTTTCAGTAAAGTTTAGTCAACATGGAATTGTGGAAATGTACGAAAAAAATTAACTGCCTGTTCGCCGATGTGGAAAGCTATCGTTCGATCGCATAAATAACATTTAAAACCAAAAAAAACTTACAAAATTGTTGTTGTATTAAATATTATTTATTCGATCGAACGATAGCTTTCGACATCGGTGAACAGGCAGTAAATAATAAATCTGTCATATCAAAAAAAAAATTTTTTTTTAAATTTATTTTAAATATCGAAAAATCGATGAATCATCGATATATCCTTATTGTTATCGCTATCGGTAAAATCACTTATAGAATCTATTGAACACTCTGATATGCACCAAATAGTCCACTAAGGATGCGATCATCTGCAATGTCTCAGCATTGCAGATGATCGCAGCAAATGTAAAACTTGTTATAACTGAATTTTTAACATTTTTAAAAATTTTCATATTTACGGTTTTTTTAATAATAATAATAAGATCAAAATGTTTGCATTTCCTGAAATCATTTGCATCGTTTGGAATATGCAGAAAGTCCGAGCTTAACTTGTTTCGCAGACGTCTTTTAACATTTCACACTAATAAAATAAAATCGTGTTTGTTGGCGAACATATTTGCATAAAATATGCATATTGCACAAAAAGAACTAGTTTTTAAATCAAATCTTAGCATTTGAGACAAAAATCTCGATCTCCCAAAATGCAAGAAATATCGTATAAAAGCGATCACAATTTCAAAGAAATGTCAACATTCAGTTTTTAACTCTAAAACAACGAATAACCCAGCAACTTGAAAGCAAAATGAAATTCTTCATTGTATTCGCTGCCCTCTTTGCCGTCGCCTTGGCTGCTCCTGCTGGTGACCATCATGATGTCTCAATTGTTAAAGATGAATCTGATGTCCACGCCGAAGGTTATCATTTTGTTTCCGAGACTTCCGATGGCACCCACCGTTCTGAAGAAGGTCAATTGAAGAATATTGATAAAGAACACGATGCCCTCGTTGTTCACGGTGTCTACTCTTGGGTGGATGAGAAGACCGGCGAAAAGTTCGTCGTCCACTATGATGCTGACGAGAACGGTTTCCATCCTGAAGGCGATCATTTGCCAAAAAACCAAAAAGTTTAAGATAATCAATTAATTTAGGGAACAATAAATCAATCACTTAATGAAACTTTGTAGAAAAAGCTTTTTTTATGGATAATTAATAAGATATGAAGATTATAAATTAAAAATAAGATTTGGTTTTAAATTATTTTCTTGAAATCTACGCAATTTGATGCGTACGAGAACATTGAAAAGCAACTAAATTTTTGAAGAAGATTCCCATGCACCCCGTGCCATAGACAATCATTTTCTCTGAGGAAGAATGTATGAACTTTTTTCCATTCTTCATTTAAATATGAAAGAGTAAAGTGGCTAACCGACTGACTACAGTTTTAAAGACACGGTAGCCATAAGAAATAGATTAAAAATTTCCAGCGCGTACCAAACGCAGCTAAGATATATGCCGAAAAACATCATGCCTTTGTTCGATGTGTACTTTTAGGGCTTAAAAGAGGAATTTGGGTACTCGTTTTTTACTCTATCATGTGCGTTTTGTTCTTCTGTAAAGCATCTCGAATATATTTGGTACTTTTTGAAAATTCTCACTTACGACGGCCAACATCTTAACCGTTTTCCGCACTTTTTTTCTTAATGTTAAGGTGTTTATCTACGGACGTATAGAATTCTTGTGCTACTTCGAAGGGGAGAAAAAGAGTACTCTTAATATAGTTTTTGAAAACAGCTCTTTTTGGGAAGGAATGCTTTAAATATTATCCTGGAACATTTTTAAAAATTACTTGTTAAAACAGGAACTTTTTCGAAAGAAAAAAAAAATATAGTTCTATTAAATGGTCATTCTGTTGTAAATAAAATTTTATAAAATATATACATATCTGAAAATGTACTTGGGGATATGAAGAATTTTGGAAAATTTGTATAGACGTTTTTAGAACTATATTTTTAGAAAAGTGCACTCCATCAAAAAAATAAAATACAAATAAAAAATTACTTTCAGGATTAGGTATTTACTTCAAAAGGTACTTTTTGAAAAAATAACCTTTTGAGAATGACGATTTTTTAAAGAAAATTTATTTTATAGAAAAAAGCTTTTAGGAAAAGTACTTTTTTGATGAGGTACTGTATGGACAAAAGTGCTTTCTTAAAAAATGTTGTTTTTAAGTTATTTTAAGAAAAGGTACTTATTTAGAAATTATTTTCAAAAAAAATTTTTTTTGGCAAAAGCACTTCTTGGAAAAAGTACTTTTTGAAAAAAGTACTTTACGAAAAAAAAATACTTTTTGAAAAATACTTTTGAAATAACATTTTTTAGAAATAGTAATTTTTGAAAAAGTTCGTTTAGAAAAAATACTTTTGGAAAAGTACTTTTTTAAGAAGAAGTACTTTTTGGAGAAAGATTTTTAAAAAAAAGTACTTTTTGAAAGAAGTACATTTTGAAAGAAGTACTTTTTGGTAAAGTACTTTTTAAAAGAAGAAGTACTTTTTGAAAAAGTACTTTTTGAGAGAAGTACATTTTAGAAAAGTACTTTTTGAAAGAAGTACTTTTTGGAAAAGTACTTTTTAGAAAAATACTTTTCCAAAAAGTAATGGCTTGGAGTAATAAGCGGGGAAAGAAGACTCTGTTGAGCTTTTTGGAAAAATTACTTTTAGGAAAAAGTTCTTTTTGAAAAAGGTACCTTTAGGAAAAAGTAAAGATAGTCAAAATTTATGAAAAAATTTTTTAAATACAAGATTTACTTCATCTTATAAAAATAATAATTCATTCTCTGGTGTTAGTTGTCACATATTTAAAAGATATTTATAAATTAATATAACAAATACAAAATTTCCAGACCTGGCCTTAAACAAAATTGGACTTTTTTAAGGTGCGTGAGAACTATCAACAACTTTGGGAGTGTCAAATTGTGTTGACATGTCGTTTCAGTTAAGTTTAATCAACACGAAATTGTGGAAATTTACTCTAAAAAAATAAATCTGTTCGCGAAGTTCATAGAACACTTTGTCTATTTTACGGCCACTGAATTTCAGACATTTCAGATGACAGCTACTTAACAGCTGACAGGCTTCCCAGACCGTTGGTTTTAAAGCCATTCATAATCATTCGATTAATGGAGCGACTGAAGTAAAACTATAATTTTTATTTAATAGTTTTTCGAAAATTTTAGCTCGCTTTATCTCGGCTGCTTTTAAACAAAACATCTTATTTATTAAAGGCAAAGCACATGAATTGTCTGTTAACCGAAATCTAATTTGAAATCTAAAACGAATTACTATCTTTTAATTAATAACACTATGATCTAAATAAAAGTTAAATAAAAATATAAATTTTAAAAAAAATTTCTTGAAATATCGATATATAGAAAATCCGAACAATCATCGTTGTATCCTTATTGCTGTCGCTATCGGTAAAATCACTTAGAAAATCTATTGAACACTCTGACATTCACCAAAGGATGCGATAATCTGCAGTGTCTCAGCATGGTTTAATACAAATGTAAAAATGTTATAACTGAATTTGGAAATTTTTTAAAAATTTTCATATTAACGGTTTTTCTTAATAATAATAATAATAATAAGATCAAAATGTTTGCATTTCCTGAAATCATTTGCATCGTTTGGAATATGCAGAATGTCCGAGCTTAACTTGTTTCACTGACGTCTTTTAACATTTCACTCTAATAAAATAAAATCGTGTTTGTTGGCAAACATATTTGCATAAAATATGCATATTGCACAAAAAGAACTAGTTTCTAAATCAAAATTAGCATTTGAGACAAAAATCTCGATCTCCCAAAATGCAAGAAATATCGTATAAAAGCGATCACAATTTCAAAGAAATGTCAACATTCAGTTTTTAACTCTAAAACAACGAATAACCCAGCAACTTGAAAGCAAAATGAAATTCTTCATTGTATTCGCTGCCCTCTTTGCCGTCGCCTTGGCTGCTCCTGCTGGTGACCATCATGATGTCTCAATTGTTAAAGATGAATCTGATGTCCACGCCGAAGGTTATCATTTTGTTTCCGAGACTTCCGATGGCACCCACCGTTCTGAAGAAGGTCAATTGAAGAATATTGATAAAGAACACGATGCCCTCGTTGTTCACGGTGTCTACTCTTGGGTGGATGAGAAGACCGGTGAAAAATTCGTCGTCCACTATGATGCTGACGAGCACGGTTTCCATCCTGAAGGCGATCATTTGCCAAAAAACCAAAGAACTTAATTTGGGCAACAATTAATTATTGAAATGTTGTGGATAAGCTGCTTTTAAGGATAATAAAGAATATGTGAGAATTATAAATTTAAAAAAGTTTTTGTTTTTTAAGTTTTTTTATCGATTAAGAAGCTGAAATTGATGAAATAAGGAAATTCTAATTATATCTAAAATATTGGCAGTTAATACAATTTTAAAGTGAGACAAGTGATTGTTGAGTGTTGGCTAGGACTGTGACATTGACTTAAACTTCTTATTCGTTTGAGTAGAAGGTCGAAATGCACTCAAAAACTAGAGTTTAAAAACGCCTCAAAGATCACCATCATCATCATTATATATATTTTAGCAACGACAAGAACCAGCACGATTAAAATTTTAAATTTTTAGAGTGGAACCAAAATTTCCTTTTTTTTTATATATTTAAATTCAACTAAAAATAATTTCTATTTAAACAAAATTGTTGTGGTTTTTTCTATTTTAAAAAATAACTAAAACAAACATTTTAGTTGGAATTTTTTTTTTTAAGAGTAGGACCAGCACTCAAGGGATGACCCCTACATATGCAATGCATTGCGCCGGAACTGAAAACGAGGGGATAGTATTGAAGGGACAGATTAGGAAAGATGAGAAGATAGACAGTTTTTTTTTTTTTTTTTTTTGTAGCTATTTCAACCTTTTACTTCGCCGGCTAATTTTTGCGTCAGGGTCGACGAAGGTGAGTGCTGTTAATCTGCTTTTAGTACATGATAGTGTCAGTCGCTGCCAATTATGTTCAGTGATCAGTGACTATGCCTTCATCATTGAAACAGGCTGGCAACAACTAACACAACCACGCACTAATGCTGCTCAGAAGAATTTAACACAATATTTCATGACTCAGCGCGGGCTCGAACTCACCTCCGCTTCATAGTCTCGTGTTCTACTACTTCAGCCAACAGCATCGGTTAATCACTTTAATTGTCTAAATAGTTTCACCTCCATCAAATATTTCAACAAATAAACGTAACCACTAATATCTGGTTTAATGTTTTGTGATTTGAAGAAAAAGATTTATTTTTTTTTTTAAATTCATTTCACAATCGGTATTGCCTTTTACCGTGGCATTTATGTCTCACCGTTTCCTTTGTTGGGTATACACACGATATATTAGAGAAACATTTGCTCAAAAAATAGTGGTTACGTTTATTTTGTGCAATTAATCAATTGTTCAAACAATTAATTCGTTAATTAAGGAGCGGGCAAATTTGAGGGTAGCATGTAAATTGGCTTAAACACACTCTTCTCTTTGACAAATTCAGTTTTATTGATGCCACTGCAAAGTGAAAAGATGGGATTTAATAATGGAATTTGTAAAACTTCGCTTATCTCGTAATGCAGCACCGGATTTCATCTTTCAGAGCGTCGGTTGTTTGTGGTTTGTTCATGTAAGCCCGGTCTTTCAAGTGGCCCCCGAGAAAATAATCAAGCGGCTTTAAATCACAAGAACGAGGCGGCCAATTGACATCGCCAAATCGAGAAATTACGCGATCGGAAAATTTCTCATGTATGTAATAACTGAATTGTTAGGCCTGCCGTGAGGCGTTTGGTGCCGTCTTGCTGAAACCAAAGGCCACTGAGGTCAACATTAGGAAATTGTGGCCAAAAAAAATCTGTTATCATGGTTTGGTGGCTCAGAAAATTCCCGCTGATTTCTTTTCACATTTTTCGCAAAAAAAAAAAAAATACTTGCCGCTAGTGCCGCCCGACATACGATCAATTTCTGTGGATGTAATAACTTTTCGAAGACTCGTTGTGGAATTTTGGGCGCCCCATATGCGACAATTTTTTATTTAATTTTTTTTTTTTTGTTTAGACATGTTTAGCCCAAATGAAAATGGTTGTTTTCGTTCAATTTTCCAAACATTGAATTTTCACAAATAAAATTTTTTGCTTAACAGTGTAGCGTTTCATGGTTGAAATTTCCCAACATTTTACTAAATGACAGTCAAAGAATTACATCTAATTTGCTTACATTTCATTATTTGAAAACCAATTTGGTTCCTAACCTCAAATTTGCCCACCCCTTATAATTTAATTATGAATCCTGCTTTTTGATTCAAGGGAAGATTTAAGTTCAGTTTTTTTATTATATACAAAAAAAAATAAAAAATAGCAAGGGAGCCAGCACGAGAGCAGCCTAAAGATTTCCACCAATTCTCAGAACTTATTTTTGTCTTAAATATTTCCATATTTCACAATTCCGTCTAATCTCTCACACAAGGAATTTTTCACTCTGTGTACGACGTCATGCATTGTAATTAAGAAAAAGCGATTAAATTATTGATTGCAGTAATTAATATAATTGTAGAAATATAAAATTAAATATCTCTTGAGATAAACATATTTTATTATATATAATTTCGATTATGTGAAATATATTTTAATTGAAAATCAGCGGAATCCAAAAACAACCGTTCCAGAGTTGGGAAAATTTAAACTTATTTTTGGTGTATAAAACTAATATTTTTTCTTTTTTTCTTGTTAATTAAGGCTATTTTCTACTTTGGGAAGAATTAAATTGTTATTAAAAATAAAAATAAAACGATTTCAGGGTTGGATAACTGAAACTCTTTAAAAGTATCCACCTAAAAAATTTTTGTTTTTTTATTAAATTAGATATATTTCAAGCGGTTGAAAGAAATTAAAAATCAAAAAAGCCAAAAAATTGCTCCAGAGCAGGAAAATTTAAACTTTTCTTTTGCAATATTACAGCAATTAAATAAAAATATATATATAGATTTTGGTAATTAAAAAAATAAATATATAAATGTATTGCAAATCAGAAAGATGAAGAAGTTGCTTCCAGGTTTGGAATAAATCTTTGTATGTAGCCGGTGAAGGGGATATGAGATTCGGCTTAACCGAAATGTAAAACATAAAGCGTGTTTTTTAATTAAATTAATTTAATTGTTCTATTCGTCAAACTCATCGTGCACTTCTTTCATTTTATATCCTACATAATCCTCCTTCAGAGCGGCCAATTCGAAGAACAACAGACCATTTTCGAACCAGATTTACTGTTACTGATAATGTGCATGACGTGAGACGCCGAACAGTGCACACTGAAGAAGCTCTAGCCGCTGTACAGGAAAGCATTGAAGATGATCCAAAGCAATCAATTCGCTGCGGTTTTCAGCAACTGGGGTTGTGTCCTTTCACTGTATGGAAGATTTTTTTTAATAAAGTCCGTTTCATTGTTATTAAAAATATATTTCCTTCTTTTATTATGATTTAAACTTGTGAGCGTCTATAAAAAAAACTCCCTATATAATATTTCTAAAAGATCTGTTTAATCTGTATAGTAAAAGGGTTTTACTTGCCTCTTTTAATATTAATACATACTCACGAATTATTGTCCCTTGTGATTTAATGCGGGGATCGTTACTTTTGTTGCTGACAAAATCGCAAAATGATAAATAATTTATGTATAGAAAAAAAATCTAGCAAATTTTATCAATTGTTTCACCGTTTAATCCCAAAGCCGTCGATTAAACCAAAGCCTCAATTATTTAAATGTGCCATCAGCTGATGAAGACAATAAACCGATTAATTGAATACTCAACTACTCCTTTGGTCGAGTGTTTGTATTCACTGCCAATCGGTAGTGATTTTACTTAAACGTGACACCAGTTCTTGTATGAACAAATTTTATAAAAAATTTGTATACGAAAACTGATGTGCAAACAAATTATATCCCAAAGTATAATTTTCCTCATTCTCCACTTAATCTGAATTTTTATACTCTATATCATTTTACATTTTTATAAGAAAATCCTTTAAATAGCACCTATTGCCTTAAAAAGTAAATCCGCTCAATCGCCGGTGCTTGAAATAGATTTTAAAATTTCTGTATCAAAAATTTCTGCTTCATAATTCCATGCCAAATAAATTGTTTAACAATTTATTTCTTTAAAACCATCTTAACATTTAATTTTTTTATTATTCCTAAATACTTCACATCGATTCAACAATTCTGGTTCACTTAATCAACTGCTTAAATAAGTTCTTAGGCCTTGGGCAAATGATCGCCTTTTGGCTGGAAACCGTTTTCGTCAGCAACATATTCGAGGTGGATTTTTTCGCCGGTCGTCCCATCAACGTACGAGTAGGAACCGTGGACAACGAGAGTTTCGTGGTCGGTGCCAACATCCTTCAACTGACCTTCTTCAATGCGTTGGGTGCCATCGGAGGTCTCGGAAGCAAAGTGATAGCCTTCGGGGTGGACATCAGACTCTTGGCGCAAAATTTCGGTTTCACCAGAAGGAGCAGCCAAGGCAACGGCGAAGAGGGCAGCGAAAACAATGAAGAATTTCATTTTGGTTTGATTGGTTGTCTTGTTCCTTTGGCAAAGTCAAAAACTGAATGTTGATATTTTCTTAAAATCGTGATGTTTTTATACTCGTATGATATTCTAATGATTTCTGAGCCGAAATTATAAGAAGTAAAATGCTAATTTTATAAATTTATAAACAAGTTTTTTGTATAAAATTCACATACATTTTAGGCAGATTTATTTACACACAACATAATTTTATTTGAATACTAAATTTTAGCACTGACGCACTTTAAATGATACTTGATCTCGGCTACATATTCCGAATGGAGGAATTATTTCGATTCCGAGGAAAGTAGATATATTTTAATATCATATTACAATTAATTTTAATAATTTTTTATTTTAGTTAAACATTTTTAAATTAAACTGCTGTTCGTTTTAATTCTATATGTCAAAGGATATAATTTTTGCCTCCCTGCATCGCTTTACATACTAAGACGTTGTTATTCGTTCTACAAAAAGGGTAGCCCTTTCAAAAGCTGCCTGTACTCGTATAACATGCCTCGTTAGCCTTATGATTCAGCAATTTGAAGAAACTATATGTGTCGTGCACACCTACACAAAGATGCCCTTTCCATCACATATACTTAATCAATATTGCTGCATGATAACTTTTTCGGAAAAGTACCATAAAAATAGGAGACGTCTGTGTACACAAGATGTGAGAAAACTTTGTTGCCATTTGGCTCATTGAAACCTATTTTGTCACCTGCAAAGAAAAGTTATAGATAATATTTTTCTTAGATTAATTTCTCTTGTAACTTTCGTGTCGTTTATTCACTGGAATCGACTCTAGTGATTCTTCGCTCGCAGTCTAAAATGGGAACAGAACTTACAAGACCATCTGAGAAATATTTTGCAGTCTTCCAATTAGAGTAGGAGAGCATTCGCAATAGCTTGAATTAATTTTAAATAAATTTTAATATAGAAAATTTTAATTAAAATTATTTAAAATAACATGTTAAATGAAGGTGAATCGATCGCGAAAGAATTTATTTCTATCGTTTAAAGTGCGTCAGTGCAATAATTTAGCATTCAAATAGTTAAAAATAAAATTATGTTTTATGAAAAATAATCTGCCGAAACTGCGTAAATATATGAATTTTATGCAGAAAACTCGTTTATAAATTTATAAATTAGCATTTTGCTTCTTATAATTTCTGCTCTCAAATCATTAGAATACCATACGAGTATAAAAACATCACGATTTTAAGAAAATATCAACATTCAGTTTTTGACTCAAGACAACAAATCAAACCAAAATGAAATTCTTCATTGTTTTCGCTGCCCTCTTCGCCGTTGCCTTGGCTGCTCCTTCTGGTGAAACGGAAATTTTGCGCCAAGAGTCTGATGTCCACCCCGAAGGCTATCACTTTGTTTCCGAGACCTCCGATGGCTCCCACCGCGAGGAAGAAGGTCAGTTGAAGGATGTTGGCACCGACCACGAAACTCTCGTTGTTCACGGTTCCTACTCGTACGTTGATGGAACGACCGGCGAAAAAATCAACCTCGAATATGTTGCTGACGAAAACGGTTTCCAGCCAAAAGGTGATCATTTGCCCAAGGCCTAAGAATTTATTTTAAGCAAATTAATTTAAGGAACAAATACTTGGATAAGATGTTTTTATGAATAAAAAATAATATAAGAAAATTATGTGTCAAAAAAATTCTCGTTTAAATAATTTATTTATTATCTATTAAGCAGCTGAAATTTTAGTAAAAAATTGATTTGCAAATTCAGACTGTATTCAATATCCTTTGAAATTTCTATGCAATTCAAGTTTCGATTGATGCTGTTGGTGAATACACGAGAACAATTTTGCTGTGAGTTCGGGACATTCTGGAAATATTTTTACCATCGTGCATGGAAGTAAATATTGCCCTAAGTGAGTGGGCGTGAAAACATTTTAGTTTAGTGATCGAGCATGATCGTGAGCTTAATTGAACTCAGGCGCACTTCTCTAGTACATTCATTTTGTCATTCCGTGTGTAACGCAGACCCCACAAAGTATGTATATTCTTAATGAGTGATGAAATCTAAGACGATCTAGCCATGTACGTCCGTCTGTGGAAATCACGATTCAGTCCAAAGAGCCAGACCCTTGAAACTTGGTATAAATATATCTTGAAGAATATCACAGGTGAAGTTCGTAAATGGGCTGAATCGGGCACAGAAATGTTTTAAGGAAACTGTGACTTAGCAGGTTAAGTAATTTTAATTTATTTTCTAAATATTTGGAGGGTATTTAAGATTCGACCCGGTGGAATAGAAAGTTCTTTTTTTTGTAAATTATACAGCAAGCTCTGCAGGTGTTGTTGTCTGAAGTTTTTAAAAGGAGTCTATGAAGCCGAACCTTTTTCGTATTTTTCTGTTCAGCATGATTGCAGGGTTGCATTAGTCGTTGCCTGGCTGTTTCAGTGACGAACGTACTGCACTGGTCATCATGTACTAAAGAGCAGAGTAGCAGCACCCTTCTTCGTCGGCTCTGCAGCAAAAATTCGTCACCAAAGTTGAGATGGAGAAACCTTAAAAAAGTTATTATATATCTTTATTTGTCTTCTCAATAATACCCCTCTTTTACATTAGTACGACCGTAATACCTTTCTTCAATAGAATTTAGTCAGAGCTGATGGATATGTCGGTCAGTCCTGCATGATAAACGATGAGTGATATGGCGTTTATTGCTGATCGTTCACCGTAGGTTATATTGACAAATTCTACTTACTAAAACCTAACTTCTGTATCTTCATAGCACTTCGTACTGGAAATACTTCAAATTTACACATTTATAATTGAGAAATTATCAGAATTCATTTTTATTTTGCACCACAACTAAATATTCAATGCAAACTGAAATGAGGAGAATAAAAAAAAAAATACGTCAACGGTGACGAATATTTCCGTCAGCAATGGCAGTCATATATTCAGTTTGCATAAAATCATCGCCATCAAGTTGGTACATAAAATATATATGTCCTGGTTTCGGTCATTCATTTCTTGTAGGGAGAGAACTCATATTCGCTTCAAATTGTAAGATTGATCTTGAGAGCGCAATGCACCAACTCAAGTTCTTATGCAAGAGTCTTCAATTGAATTAATTTTGTTCTTTGAATATTTGGGGGCGAAATCGAAAAATGTCAACCGCAGTTGATTTTGGAAACTGGAAACATCAAGTTTAAATTGCATAGAATTTGCAATCACTATCGAATACAATGATTGGGGTCTGGATTTTCGAAATATTCTATTGACTAAAATTTTTAGCGGTTCAATAGATAATAAATAAATTGTTTAAACAATAATTTTTTTAAATATAATTTTCTTATATTATTTTTTATTCATAAAAACATCTTATCCAAGTATTTGTTCCTTAAATTAATTGCTTAAAATAAATTCTTAGACCTTGGGCAAATGATCACCTTTTGGCTGGAAACCGTTTTCGTCAGCAACATATTCGAGGTTGATTTTTTCGCCGGTCGTTCCATCAACGTACGAGTAGGAACCGTGAACAACGAGAGTTTCGTGGTCGGTGCCAACATCCTTCAACTGACCTTCTTCCTCGCGGTGGGAGCCATCGGAGGTCTCGGAAACAAAGTGATAGCCTTCGGGGTGGACATCAGACTCTTGGCGCAAAATTTCCGTTTCACCAGAAGGAGCAGCCAAGGCAACGGCGAAGAGGGCAGCGAAAACAATGAAGAATTTCATTTTGGTTTGATTTGTTGTCTTGAGTCAAAAACTGAATGTTGATATTTTCTTAAAATCGTGATGTTTTTATACTCGTATGGTATTCTAATGATTTGAGAGCAGAAATTATAAGAAGCAAAATGCTAATTTATAAATTTATAAACGAGTTTTCTGCATAAAATTCATATATTTACGCAGTTTCGGCAGATTATTTTTCATAAAACATAATTTTATTTTTAACTATTTGAATGCTAAATTATTGCACTGACGCACTTTAAACGATAGAAATAAATTCTTTCGCGATCGATTCACCTTCATTTAACATGTTATTTTAAATAATTTTAATTAAAATTTTCTATATTAAAATTTATTTAAAATTAATTCAAGCTATTGCGAATGCTCTCCTACTCTAATTGGAAGACTGCAAAATATTTCTCAGATGGTCTTGTAAGTTCTGTTCCCATTTTAGACTGCGAGCGAAGAATCACTAGAGTCGATTCCAGTGAATAAACGACACGAAAGTTACAAGAGAAATTAATCTAAGAAAAATATTATCTATAACTTTTCTTTGCAGGTGACAAAATAGGTTTCAATGAGCCAAATGGCAACAAAGTTTTCTCACATCTTGTGTACACAGACGTCTCCTATTTTTATGGTACTTTTCCGAAAAAGTTATCATGCAGCAATATTGATTAAGTATATGTGATGGAAACGGCATCTTTGTGTAGATGTGCACGACACATATAGTTTCTTCAAATTGCAGAATCATAAGGCTAACGACGACCTTTTTGTAGAACGAATAACAACGTCTTAGAATTTAAAGCGATGCAGGGAGGCAAAAATTATATCCCTTGACATATAGAATTAAAACGAACAGCAGTTTAATTTAAAAATGTTTAACTAAAATAAAAAATTATTAAAATTATTTGTAATGTGATATTAAAATGTATCTACTTGGCTCGGAATCGAAATAATTCCTCCATTCGGAATATGTAGCCGAGATCAAGTATCATTTAAAGTGCGTCAGTGCTAAAATTTAGTATTCAAATAAAATTATGTTGTGTGTAAATAAATCTGCCTAAAATGTATGTGAATTTTATACAAAAAACTTGTTTATAAATTTATAAAATTAGCATTTTACTTCTTACAATTTCTGCTCAGAAATCATTAGAATATCATACGAGTATAAAAACATCACGACTTTAAGAAAATATCAACATTCAGCTTTTGACTTTGCCAAAGGAACAAGACAACCAATCAAACCAAAATGAAATTCTTCATTGTTTTCGCTGCCCTCTTCGCCGTTGCCTTGGCTGCTCCTTCTGGTGAAACGGAAATTTTGCGCCAAGAGTCTGATGTCCACCCCGAAGGCTATCACTTTGCTTCCGAGACCTCCGATGGCACCCAGCGCATTGAAGAAGGTCAATTGAAGGATGTTGGCACCGACCACGAAACCCTCGTTGTTCACGGTTCCTACTCGTACGTTGATGGGACGACCGGCGAAAAAATCCACCTCGAATATGTTGCTGACGAAAACGGTTTCCAACCAAAAGGCGATCATTTGCCCAAGGCCTAAGAATTTATTATAAGCAGTTGATTAAGTGAACCAGAATTGTTGAATCGTTGTGAAGTATTTAGGAATAATAAATAAAATTAAATGTTAAGATGGTTTTAAAGAAATAAATTGTTAAACAATTTATTTGGCATGGAATTATGAAGCAGGAATTTTTGAAACAGATATTTTAAAATCTATTTCAAGCACCGGCGATTGAGCGGATTTACTTTTTAAGGCAATATTTGCTATTTAAAGGATTTTCTTATAAAAATGTAAAATGAAATAGAGTATAAAAATTCAGATTAAGTGGAGAATGAGGAAAATTATACTTTGGGATGTAATTTGTTTGCACATCAGTTTTCGTATACAAATTTTTTATAAAATTTGTTCATACAAGAACTGGTGTCACGTTTAAGTAAAATCACTATCAATTGGCAGTGAACACAAATACTCGGCCACATGAGCACTCGAGTATTCAATTAATCGGTTTATTGTCTTGATCAGCTGATGGCACATTTAAATAATTGAGGATTTGGTTTAATCGACGGCTTTGGGATTAATCGGTGAAACAATTTATAAAATAGGCGCAACTTATTTATTTTCTATACATAAATTATTTACTACTTTGAGATTTTATTAGGAGCAAAAATAACGACTTCTGAACGAAATCAGACCGAACAACAATTTATAAATATGTCTTAATATAAAAATAAGTAGGTGACACATTTTTCAATAGGTTTGGTAAATAAATTTTCTTAAAAATAATTTATTTGCATCTTTTTTGTGGCGTTAATAGAAAAATCTCTTAGATTGGGGAAACCCAGATGGGAACAAGACAAAGAAAATCCCAAGATTAAGTAGGCCAGCACTAAGAAGATTGGTTAATATAATAGCAGGACATACAGAGTTAAGGAATCACCTGGCACGCCTGGGTATTGTTGACGATATAACAGACAGAGCCTGTCAGGAGGATGACGAAACACTTGAGCATTACTTACCCTACTGTCCAGCTTTCAGTCAAGTCAGGAGACAAACATTTAATCAGGAAATTATACCAGATATGGAATGTCTTAGGGGTTCTAATTGGAGAGACTTAAGAAGATACATTGAAGAAACTAGGTTCTTAACGTAATCAAACTCAAAGGTTTCTGTGGTTTCTAATGGGTTCTCCCTATAATAGACCGCACAACAGGCCTATAACACTTAAGTGTAATGCTGAACGGATTGGGACAGCTCTTGCTTATGACCCTCTTTTCAACCTAACCGAACATTTTCACCTTAAGATATTAGACAAAATATTTATATTGTGCACATCTACATAGAAATACCTTTTAAAACATATATCTTTTATTAATACTCACGGACGATTTAATAATTTAAAATGTACCACAAAAAAAACAAACAAACAAATCTGGTCATATGACAGTTGCATGGCTTTAGTTCGTAGGCTAATCGCTTAATGTGCTGTTTGCAATTGTGAAGATTTAAAGAGAACTGCACTTCTTTTTTACTTGAATTTTAAAAATTGTTTGTACAACGACCGGCTCCTGTGGTGGAATCCTACTCCTGCCCTGTATTGTTCTGCAACCATGAAAGAAGGGCATAGTGTTGAGAGGACAGATGAAGCAAAATGAGAAGATAGAAAATTTGCTGAAGCTCATCTGTACTTCGCAGGCGATTTTCTGCTGCAGTACCGAGGAAGGAAGCTTCTGGACATGAGCATGATCAAAGGCAGAAAATTTGTCCACCAATTTTCGGAAATATTTCCGAATACTTTCACTTTATTAAGAGCTGATGGTAAAATATTGTCTGGAATATTTATTTTAATCACTGGAATCGTTCTTGTTCCTTGCAACAAGTTTGGACCTAAAAGGCGTGCACATGAAGTTCTATTAAAAATATTGTGGCTAAAAAATTAACTTCCACATTTAACGTTTTTTTTATTTACATATAAATTTTTAATAGAAACTAAAAATATTTTTTCACTCTTGATTCGTTTGCATTTATTTCAAAATTTTTGGGAAAGTAAAACAACAATATAACAATTATTCACTTGATCGAACGAAGTCGTCTTAGTAGTTGGGTTGAGGTAAATGATCGCCTTGTGGTTGGAAACCGTTTTCATCGGCGGTATATGAGACATCGAATTTTTGGCCGCTTTTCTCATCCACATACGAGTACGAACCGTGCACGACAATGGCTTCGTGTTCAGTGCCGATATCCTTCAATTTACCTTCTTCCTCTCTGTGGCTGCCATCTGAAGTCTCGGAAACGAAATGGTAGCCTTCGGGATGGACATCAGACTCTTGTTTAACAATTTCGGCTTCATGGTGATCACCGGCATGAGCAGCCAAGGCAACGGCAAAGAGGGCAGCAAAAACAATGAAGAATTTCATTTTGTTTGAATTGTTTGGTTATTCGTGTGTCTACGTTAACAATTGAATGATGTTTTATTGGCGGCATCTGTGGGTTTTTATATGATCTGAATTTGTTTTGAAGCTAAAGAGAATAGCAACGAAATAGCCGGCACACAACATAATGAGAAGGTCGTTGGGAACAGCATTAAATCTTTGGCCAAATCTAGCCGTTTGTTTTCAAAATGCAAAATATTTAAATAAAACTTGATTTTATGCTAATAGCATTCGCAAGGCGAGACAATTATCGCTGCACTGGTGACGTCAATTGAAAACTGCGTGTGTGTGAGTTTTTTTTGCAGCCACTAAAATCATACAATGAGTTAATATCGGCGGAAAATGATTAAAAGTAAATGAATTAATTATTTGCTAAAGTGATTTTTTATTGTGGCCGGAAATTAAAAAATATGTATTTGAATGGACATGTAGGATGCAGGCATGACAGGACAACGATCAACCTTGACCGCAACGCTTGGTCCAGCATCGTTAGTGAAGACTTATCCCTTTAACCACAAAAAATAAACTGTATTTTAATTTTTTAATTTAATTTTTTATAAATCTATATTTTTTAATAAAAAAAAAACATTTCAAACTCATTTAAATTTCTTGAAGATTTTGGATAAATTCTAATGATACTCATATGAACCGCACCAAATGCCGTATTTTTGTGAATGCAATAGAGCCTGCAGATCATGTTGTGGTGCCTCAACTCTTGTGCAAAAAATGTTTCATAAATAGTGGGACGTCATCAATTGAATATATCGGAACAGAATTTATCAGATATTTTCTTTGAATTAGGGGAAAAAAATTCGTTTGATTGCTGCCTTTGAAGCCATTTGAGAGAAACGGTCTCAAACTTGATATTTGCCATGAAAATAGATTTATTTCGAAACGGTTTAGTTGCGAAACAAATAAACGGCAACACAGCAATTTAAAGCGTGCTACCATCGGTTTAATACAACTCTCGTATGCAATTTCCTAATAAAATTTTTATAAATAAAAAGTGTTGTTGTCACATTTACCAAAACCAACTAACACATATGAGTACTGATGATGAAAGTGCAGCGTCTTTCGAAAACAGCTGTTCTGTTCTGCTGTGTAAATTGTATAATTAAAAACTGCTGTTGACTTTCTTTTGTGTCTTGGAATATTTTGCAAGTCTCTCTTTAATTTAAAACACGCTACAAACAATGAATAGCCTATTAATTTCAATTGAATTTAATATTGGAAAAAATAGTTCCATACAAAATACTTTTATAAAAATTATCTAATAATTTTTAAAAATTTTATGTCTATGAAAATTGCATTCATTGAACGAGAAAATTGAAAATTTTCAAAAGTGGGATTTTTCTGGCTTTACCCACCCCATTTAAAAAAATCGAGATGTCGACGTTTTGAGTTCCTAGGAAGCTTACCTGACTACTCCTGAGAAGCCGTCACCATGTCTTAATGGAATTTTTACTTGAAAAGTCAGATACAAAATTTCAAAATTTAATAATACTTCCAATATGTGAATAAATTTGAAAAATATGTCTAACAATAGAAAGACATTTTGGAGTACTTTGAAATGATGCCCATATCGTTTATATGGGGCCTATATTCTAGGAGTTACCAAAAAAAATAAAAAATAAATAAATGAAATTAAAAAATAAAAGCCGAGAGAACGCAAACAAATAAATAAAAATTACAATATTATTTTTATTCTTGATAAGCCTATTACATATTTTTATTTTTAACAATTTTCATATTCTTAAACAGTTTGAAAATATATTTAAACGCTTATTTATTTAAGATGTTTTATTGTGTTGGCAGCACTAATTTATTTATTGTCGCCTATGAAAATGGAAATTAGTTTAATTTAACTGCAACCACAAAAGTAGCACGGACAACAACCTGCCGTTTAGCCGTGAAAATAATCATTCCCATGTGAACACTTGTATTGTATTTCTGACAGTTTGTAGTCGGTAGCCTGCTGTCATGAATGTGTTTAATGCATAACTCTAGAGTTGCTCTTTGTAGTTATTGCCGTTTATTGAACTAGTTCACTCAGTCCGTTCAGTTAGTTCAATTTCAAGACAGATTCGTTAGTATATCATAGTTATGCATTAAACACATTCACGACAGCAGCCCTGCAGGAGATCGAACTAGTATCAAATTAGTAGTGCACTAGTACAAAAATCACCAGTACTAGTTCCCAACTGTGAACTTTCCTATACCATGTTAATGTCCAAATTAACATTGAGTGTGTTTGGAAAATTACTAGTACCATTGGTACTAGATGGAAACTAGGGGGATACTAGTACTATTAGTACTAGATGAGTACTAGTATAATTTCTTCTAGTTGGATAGTAGTACAATACTTTCTGCATTAAGAACTGGTTTATATATAAAGAAATCCATAAATTTATTGGTTTTTTTCAAACCCAACGAAATTTGTTAAGTCTTTGTCTTCACAAGCAGTTTTTGGTTCATCAATTCTTAGTTTATAAGAGGATATGGAAAGTTCCTTCAGGGAACACTCAATCCAGTACCACCTTGTACAACTTGAGTTACGTTTGGTACTCCGCCATTTGCCAAACACTAATGAACATACAATACATACATATAAATATCAGATTTTATTAATTTAAAAAAAGATCGCTGATTTTACATATGGACATAAATATTAACAACAAACACGTTTAACAAATTTTAAAATTAGCTTTTAACTTTATTTTTTAAAATGTCACTTTTTAACACACAAGAAAACTACAAATTTGTTTTTTGTTTAAAAATTGTAACAATTAAAAATAAAATAAATGAAAATGCGAATTAGCAACTCGCTTTAAAACATGATCTTTTTGATCATATGAAATAATATGAAATTATACAAGTCAAATCAATCTACAAATGAACTACCTTCAAGTAGTGGTACTTGTACTTTTCTGTATATGTTCAATCACCTTTTGAACTAGTGCTTGCTATACTAGTAATTGTACCAGCAGCTTAGAAACAATTGACGCTATCCTCCTGCAGCGAGGCTACCGACAACACAACTACAAAAAATAGAATACATTTGTTTACAGGGGAATGATTATTTTCACGGCTACACGGCAAGTTGTTGTCTGTGCTAATTTTCCCATATAAAAAACATGTATGTATTCTATTTCTGTAGTCGTGTAGTCGGTAGCCTGCTGTCGTGAATGTGTTTAATGCATTAGTCGCAAGGCTAATAAAAAATATTTATTCGCTTTGCTCAGCTGATTACGAAGCAAATTCATAGCGCAACATTTTGACGGAGCGAATAATTTACTTAGTGATTAAAATAAAACAAAATTTAGGTTGTTGAATTTGATAAAAAAAAAGTGTTGCCGGTTATCAGACAGCATTCACAAAAATAGATAAACTTTCATAGTAAAAAGCCGACTGTAGTAACATGAAAGCTCACTAAACTTGACTACTTCACGTAACTCAGTTGAGTGAATCGTTCAATTGAACTAGTTCATTCATGACATGAATAACTCTATTTAATATTGTCTAATTGAGGATTTTACACATTTTTGCTGATATAAGAAAATAATTTCTTTTATATAATCGTGTCCTTGATAAAACACCCAGTCTAATAACGCATGTGGCTTTCGGTTATTTTAATTAATTTATTTTTCAAAAACTATTTACAACAATTCAATAAGCGTGCAATCACCTTTCCCTTTTTATCACTTCGCCAAAAGTGCACTTAAGCCTTGGGCAAATGTTCACCTTCGGGTTGGAAACCGTTTTCATCGGCAACATAGTTGACGGTGTATTTAGCCCCAGTCTTTTCATCCGTCCACGAGAAAGAACCATGAACGACGATGGCTTCGTGTTCGGTGCCAACATCCTTCAAGTGACCTTCTTCCACTCGGTGTGTGCCATCGGAAGTCTCGGAAACAAAATGATAGCCTTCGGGATGGACATCAGATTCGTCTTTAACAATTACAACATCATGGTGATCACCAGCAGGAGCAGCCAAGGCGACGGCAAAGAGGGCAACGAATACAATCAAGAATTTCATTTTGCTTAAATTGTGTTATTGTTGTGTTATTCGTCGTTGCGGTAAAAACTGAATGATGATCTTCGTTTGGCATGTGAGAGTTTTTATAGTGAATGGGATTTATGCAAGAGTTAGAAATTTTGCAAAAATTTTATTTGTTCAAAATGATTGAACTGGTTTTACTCTGTTTTTTTTTTAATAATTGAAATATTATATCATGGCAAGAAGTATCAAATAGCCAAAAAATGTCTTTTTAACTGTTTAGATGCCATAAAAGTCTGGTTTTCGGTTTTGGCAATAGCAAAGGCAACAACAAAAATACCTGTTAAATTAAATGAGATGTGGCTGGAAACAAATTCGGTTTATTGCATTTTAACTTAATTTGATTTTAACTTTGTATTGTTCTCAATAAACCGGTTTCAGGAAATTATTGCATAAACTTTAGGTTTCATATGAAATTTGAAATAAAAAGATTTTATCTTTTAGATCAAGACTAAACGGAATGACCTTAACATCAATTGAATGATGGTTCCAAGTTAAAATAAAAATAAAAAAAAAACACTTTGACATTTTATTCAAGATCATTTAAAAGTAATTGTTATAAAGCGAAATATTTTGCAGTAAATTCTAATGCAGCGGATTCTAATGCTTGTGGATAAAAATAAAAGGAAATAAAAAAAAATACGCCGTAGAAATGGAGAAAAATATAGCAAAAGATCAATTGGAATATTACGACAAATAATTATTGTTTCTTCATTTAGTAGAAAGAAATTAAAGAAGTTTTATGCGTTCCAGGATTAAGGGCCTGTTATTTACTTCACTTAAATCAATGAAAGTTATTTGCAATATTCAATATTTCACTAAATTTTTTCAACGGGCTTAAGTTCGAATCTGCAAGACTGCAAACCATTTTTTTTTATTATTTTATTAATAAATGAATTTGTTCAAATTCCATTTTATTAATTTATATTAAGATTGGAATATAAAGAATATTTTCAATAATCATCAAACCAACAGAACGGATCAGTACTTATTTCGAGGCTGCTATGCCATCTCATCATAATATTTCTGCTTAGGAGGTGCATTATATAAATGCTGCTAAATATCTCTGAGTTAGGTTAGGTTGAAAAGAGGGGCATAACCTATCCCAATCCGTTCAGGATTACACTTAGGCCTCATAGGTCTGTTGTGCGCTCTATAATAAGGAGTTCCCATTCCCCTGTAGGGAGCCTCCGCCGATACCATGGAAACCTCTGAGTTTGATTACGTCAAGAACCTAGTTTCTTCAATGTACTTCCTTAAGTCTTTCCAATTAGAGCCCCTAAGGAATTCCATCTCCTGTATAATCTCCTGATGAAATGTTTGTCTTCTGACTTGGCTAAAAGCTGGACAGTAGCACAAGTAGTGTTCCAGTGTCTCGTCCTCTTCCTGGCAGGCCCTACATGTTAGATCGCCAACGATAAGCGGGTTAGTTTATAAACCTACTGTACTTTTTTTTAATTAACTGTCCTTTGCTTAAAACGTATTTGGGTTTTATAAAGCGTTTATAAATCTGTTTTATAAAACTTTTATAAATCGTAAATTGCATAAGGCTTTAATAATTTAGAAAAAAAAGTTTAAAGCCCTTATACATAAACAAATATTTTGGATTTATAAAGGGTTTATAAAACAGAAAGTTTGCTTTATAACTCCTTTATAAAATAGAAATATTTTTATGAATAAGGCAGTAAAAGTTTGATTCATAAAAATTTGCCCAAATTTTTTATTCGACAAATTTCTATACAAAAATTGTTAAATATTTTTTATGAATCAAATGTCCTATTCATAAAAGGTATTTGGATTTTATACAACGTTTACGGTGACCAATCGTCCTTTTTTTAAGAGAACAGTCCTTTTTTTTACATGATGACCTCTTAGATAAACAAAAATTAGTGTCCCTTATTGGCCTTTTTTTTTATTATTATTAATACTTTTTTGTTTAAACTCCAAAATTAAAAGTTTTATTTTCTCAATACAATAAAAGTCACTCACACAATAGAAATTATTATCATCAAATAGATTGTGCAGAATTAAAAATCTTTTTCTCAAATGACTGTAATATTTCTGGACATATTTTAAGTTCTGGGCATATTTTGTTTAAAAAACATTAATATGTATATGTAAGTAAGTCGACCATGCCTAAAATATATGCAATTTACTATAAATAGTAAAAACAATTTTTATTACATTTCTAAATGTCCTCTTTTTTGGGTTGAAAAATATGGTCACCGTATTTATAGCACACATTTTGTATGGAAATCTGTTTTGCAAATCGAAAATATTTTTTATGAATAAGGACTTTAGCATTTTGAACAAAATTAAACAATAATGAAAATGTTTTGTAGCTTTTTTTAACATTTTAAAGAAAATTACACACATACACACATACATACTTAATAATATGTAAATATTTCACAATTCCTTTTGCATATAAAAAAGTATTTGAAGTATTTATGTTTGCGCATATATGTAGATGTTTGTATGTATGCATGTGTGTGTGTAGAAAATATAACACACACCTTCAACAACACTTCATTAATTGTTGTCCTCTGTTTGCCTCTTCCCCAGCTCCTTGAACTGATGAATGTTGAACATACAAATCAAATGCAGATTTGCTGTATGGAAAAGAACAGCTATAACAATCGAAAAGTTTGGAATTTCTTTTTTGATTTTTTTTTAATACAATTTAATTTGCAATTTTCACACACTCAACAGCAAACAAAACATGTTCAATCTTGTCTTACTCTCGAGCAAGCAAGTAAGCAGCCAGAAAAATGTTGAAATAATCCTGTGCAGGAGGTAAAAGATGGTCAAACACGATTAAAGTGTTCCCTAAAATGGGCCAGAATATTTAATGGCATCATGTTTTTTATGCAAAAAGAATGGATAAACAGTGTTGTGGCTGGTGCTCATGACCGTGAATCAATAGCCCAATTCACAATCCTGTGCAATTGGTCTTGCATTATAGCATTTGCAAATTGAGAGAGTATTTGAGAGCATTTTCAATGTATTTTGTTGGTGTAGAGAACAATTATTTTGCTCATGCTACGATGCTAGACTACTTGCTCGAGATTGTGAACTGGGCTAATACTTTGGAATTATGAGGATACTTTTAAGGGAGATGAGACTTCAAATGTTGCATATGATCCTCAAACAGCGGATCAAGTGAGGGAATATCATGCTAAAGGTAAGTACGATAGAAATTATTAAAAGTTTGATTTAAAAAAAAAATTATAGAACGACTCGAATCAGGGAATACAGCTAATTTAAAGAGTGCAATCATTTTGTATTTTGGTACTTAAAAAAAAAAAAAAAAGAAATGAAGGAATGAAGTGATTTTAGTTTATGAAATTAGACTGGTTTTCATTTCGAAGGAAAATTCCGTTTCCGAAGCAAATTGAAGTCGTCTTTAACATGACTGATGACAGTTTTGGTCATGGCTGATGACAGTTTTGGTCATGGCTGATGACAGTTGTGGTCATGGCTGATGACAGTTTTTGATCACCACAAATTTTTGGTAAAGCATTGCTTATGCCGCAGTAGGGTGCAGGGAAATATTTTATATAGAACAACAAGTAAAAATGTTATATTTGACCGGGTCGAATCTTAAATACCCTGCAGATATTTTGAAAATAAAAACTCTATATTTTTGAGGTCAGCCCGGGCCGTGTGGCAGATATCTCACCTTCGCCATAGACACTAAAAAGTAAATTTTTTGGGTAATTAAGGGCAGAAAAAAGCAATTTTTTTATAGGGCTGGGGAAGTTCAGAGAACATCTCAGCCTCTTCATAAAATCTTGAAAATTTTTAAGAAATCTAGGACTAAGGACTATAATTTTTAAATATTTACACTATTTTTGCAGATAATTTCGTACGTTAACGCCCACTAAAGGAGGCGGGTCCGAAAAATTTATTTTTCTGATTTTCTGGCCCAATGTTCGTCGCTTTGGATCTTCTTTGGCATAAAAATATATTATTTCCTTAATAAAATTACAAAAAAAAATACTTCAAAAATTATATTGTTTTTTAGAGGTTGGTTTAGTTCTTCTTAGGGCAAGTTTTTTCCCTCTGGCCCGATTCAGTCCATGTACGAACTTGATCTGTGCTATCCTTCAAAATTTATTTCAACCAAATTTCAAAGGTCTGGCTCTTTTCGTTTGTATCATCTTAGATTTCATCACTGATCAAGAATATTTATACTTTATGGGGTCTTAGAGGGATATTTCGCTGCGTGACACACGAAATGACTAAGTGAATATACCGTCCAATTCTTTTTTGAAGGGTATAAAAACATAAAACGGAAAATAAAATCATACTCGTACACGGCTAAACGAACAAAAACGCCTCTTCTGGAATACAAGTGTGCAAACTTCAGTTAAAATGTGTGTAAAACAACCGCAACTGAATGCTGAACGAATACGAATATCCAACCGATCAGTCGCACATGAATACGCCATTAGGCAGGCGCAATCTATTATAGTAAAGGTTCATGTCTTGAAAAACAATAAGTCCCCTAATTTGACCTATAAAATAGAGTTTTAAAAATTAAATTGTATATTGAGGGATGGAGTTTAGAAGAAAGATTTCCTTTCCTCTTGTACAGGGTTGCATTTCTATTGCATTTATTGGCATTTACAGAATTCCTTTTCACTGCTTCCAAATTAGGAATAACACTAAATATCAGTTTGTTTTCTGTATTTCCATCACATTTTCCCAAAATGGATTAGAACCAAAATTTAGGTAAATCCAACTGTTTTCCTCCTCATAGAAGCAGCGCCCTCCTAATGCATGCATGAGAACGTGAATATGAGTGTTTTTTCTTTCTACCTGTAAAATTTCATTGTTCCATCTTTGTGGCTGCTGCTCGGCCTGGATGCGAGTGTGAGTGTGTGTGTGTGTGGTGCTGTGTGCGTCTGGGCTGCGAAAGACATTCAAGTTTTGTTGTATTTGGTTGCAGCATAAATAAAGCACATACGGCTTCAAAGCTTTAAGCCGTGTAATTTTTTTTTTTTTACAAAGGCCCTTTTTGAAAGTTGGTTTTAAACATTGTTGCTGCTGATTCCTTTTGCTTTTGTTGTCAGTCTTTTGAACCCCGTGTACTGCATACCAGACTTTAACTTAAATAATATTCATAATAGTGCCAGAGAATGCGGTTATCAGAGTATGTGTGTGCGCTAGTGTGTGTGTGGGGTCCAACTTTTTTTTAATTTAAATAAAAATGGAGAAAAGCAAATAATTCATACAAAAAATTGGCAAAATTTTAGGCCATATGAATATTGAAAATTATCAAAAGAGCAAAAATTAAATACATACATATTAATAATTTTATTTGATGTGATTAATTAATCGTTTTTTTGCATAGTTGCTCTCATTAGCTTGAAATAGAGTATATATTCGAATCAACTGATTTTTGTTTCAGTAGTTTTTAGTCGTATTATATTATGCGAATATTTATTCGATTAATTTATAGCCGAATAGTTTTTAAGCGAATAATTTGGTTCGGAATGATATATGCTAATATACTTTCTATTGGATAATATGTTTAGCATAATTTTTACTCCGATTAATGTATATTCGATTATTTTTTCTTCGAATAATTTGTATTCGATTGATTTTTAGGACAATTTTTATTCGATTAATTTATACACGATTAGTTTACACTCTTTATTCGATTAATATATATTCGATTATTATATATCGGAATATATTTTTTTTCGAATAATTTTTGTTAATATGTATACACTCTGTCGAATAATACTTTTAGAATAATTTTATTCGATTAATTTATATCCGATTAATTCATACTCTTTATTCGATTAATATATATCCAATTAATTAATTTATATTCGAATATTTTTTATTCGAGCAAGTTTTGTTAATATACTTGCTGAGGAATAATACTTTTAGAATAATTTGTATTTGACTAATTTAATCCGATTAATTCATACTCTTTATTCGATTAATATATATCCAAATAATTTATATTCGCATATATTTTATTCGACTAATTTTTATTCGAACAATATTTGTTAATATACTTTCTGTCTAAGAACACTTTTAGAATAATTTGTATTTGACTAATTTATATCCGAATTATACATGTTCGAATATATTTTTATTCGAAAAATTTGTATTTCAATAATTTTTATTGATATAATTTCTGTCGGATAACACTTTTAGAATAATTTTTATTCGATTAATTTATTTCTGATTAGGTTATACTTTTTATTCGATTAATACATATCCGATTAATTTATATCAAAATATATATTATTCTAATAATTTTTGTTAATATAGTTTCTGTCGAATAATACTTTTAGAATATTTTTTATTTGATTAATTTATATCTGATTAGTTTATATTCGAATAATTTTTATTCGAAAAATTTTTATTCGAATAATTTTTGTTATTATATATATTTGCTAACGAATATTACTTTTAGAATAATCTTTATTCCACTAATTTATATCCGATGAATTCGAATAATTTTTATTCAAACCATTTTTAATCGAACATCTGTCGAATATTGCTTTTAGAATAATCTTTATTCGAACGCTATTACAAATTTTTAGACTAATCTTATAGCCAGCCCATCATTAAGTTTTCAGACTCCCATGATTTTAATTAATGTTGGCTTTAACGTTAAAACCAACTTTTAAAACATGATTTTAGCATAGAAAATTGTTATAAACATAAAACCTATTTTGTTTTGGTTTTGGCCAAGTTTTAGGAAATGCAACTTTCTTTTTGGTTGTACTACAGTTAAGTGTTGCCAGACTAAACATGGAAATCAGCTGATAATGTTTTATTATTTCCGCATTTTTGCTTTTAGAACTTTTAGCATAACTTTTATGCGAAACAATTTGATTTCCTTACACATTTTCACTTTGCATAGGACGTTTCATAATTCTAAAATATTTATTAAAAAAATTACTAAATTATTTTAACTTTAGTGCCCATTGACAGAATTTGTGTATGAAAAGAATTTGTTTAAATAAATAGACTTTGAGACTCCTTTGAATCTTTAAAATATGACTTAAACAGGTATTCCTCATTATCCCAGATTTATTGTTATTTGCTTGTATATTAAATTATTTTTTGTCAACTTTATTTTCAATAATTCAGGATTAGTTATACGTTTTTTCTCCTTTAGTAAATATTTTCGTGCATACTTCTGGTTGACCAACCCAAGAACTTAATTAGCACAGGAATTAAACCCCAAAAGCCAAATAAAATTAATTAGATTGTAAAATAGACAACAAAAGTTGGTAATAATGTATAGAGTTTGTTGAGATTTTAGGCAGCAAAAAAGGACAGACGGCTAACCAATGCGAACTTGGCTTAATGAACAATACACCGGTTGCCAGTTAGCGGCTTAAATAGAAACGAAATATATAAATAACAGCACGTAAAAACAAATATACTCGTATGCATCTATAAATAAAATCAATATGTCCTTCAACTCAATTCAAATTAAGGCAAAAGCACTGAAATGAAATTCTTGGAAAAACAACTAAAATAAAATGAATTGAGTCCAAGCGATAAAATAAAACCGCAAAAACAAAAATTATAAGAACGGAAGAAAAAACTGAAATATCAGGAATAAAACGATGAATGATTTAAAAGAGGAAAATATTTCAAGTCGAAAAGAAATTGCAGAAATGGACCATCTTTGGGGGTAACGTTGGATTGTGGATTAGCGTGACTACAAGCCCAAACAGGAGAGATAAATTTCTTTTTCAACTTAAATTTGATCCATTTTTATCAAGGTGAATTCATACAAGGTGAACTTACTTATGCAACTCTGTGTAAAATTTATTGAACTGTCAAATGAAATGCTTTGGAAAAAACAATGGCCGCACACAAAAACGAAAAACCAGAACAACACTTTGACAGTTCAATAATTTTGCCTTGGTAACAGCTGATCACCAATTTCTGAACTAAGGCCACCTGGTATGAATTCGCCTTGATTTTTATGAACTACTCGTACTTCGGAATTAATTAAAAATATGATTTCGGAATCTTCGGCAGTTGCGACCTTTGGTTTTTTTATATATAGTTTTTTTACCGAAAAAAATTTTGCGGTCACTTTTTTATTTATTTAATTTTTATATGGAAAACAAAAGAGCTAAAAAAATTTATTCTGTTAAAATTTGTAAAAACATTGTTAAATTAATTTTATTTATTATTATCGCTCCGAAGAAGATTTCCAGAGGATACCCAAATATCGGATAAAAAATTCTTCTAATTTTTATTAATAAAAAACAGATAACTTAAAATCTAAAGGTCAGCAATCAAATAATTTTGTTTTAATAATTAAAAGCTTCTTGGAAAAATAATATGGCAACACTGCGCATGGCCCCAATGTTTCCCGTTTTAACAATAAGGATATCCAAATATCGGATAATAGAATCTTCTAATTTTTTTTAATAAAAAACAGATAATTTAAAATCTAAAGGTCAGCAATTAAATAATTTTTTTTTAATAATTAAAAGCTTCTTGAAAAAATAATATGGCAACACTGCGCGTGGCCCCAATGTTTCCCGTTTTGACAATAAGAAATTTGCTTTTGTAATTGGTCATAGAACAATTCGAGAAAATTTCTATTCGATATATTGGGGAATACACACTTTTTTGCTCTGGCGATTTTTGGCGATAACATACGAGGCCTGTTTAATATCTTCATGATTATTTGAATAAAAAAAAAATATTTTTTACACTAATAAACGTTTTGTTTTTAATTATAATCTGCTTTTAGATCCATGAATTCAGTCCAGCGTTTTTACAATTTATTTTTCATTCTCTCCAATTTCTAGATTTCTTCTTAAGAAACTCTCCATACGCCCCAAACAATTCTTCTTGTGGGAAAAAAGAACTACTGAACTTGTTTTTTAGCCGTTCAAAACTTATAAGCGCTTCATATACCTATACACACACATACATAGGAAAGTTTCCTATGGTTTCAGAACTTCCAGATCTGTCAAAAAAATCGTTTTTTTTTAATGGAATAAAACCCATAACTCCTTAATTCTTTTTTCAATTGTCTTAGTGTGAAGGTAAAAACAAGCATAAAAGAAATCCAATACCATCCCTAAAGAGAAAAATCTTGTCACAGAACACATCACGTGACTGGTTCTCTGGGACTAGCAATTGGTTCGAGTTCCGAAACTTTATGTGAGATGTAACAGTAACTTTTACATGGAGTTGTCATTGCTGGGAGTCAATTGACATAATTAAAAAACTCGGTGACAGCTTCTGGGCCTACCCTTTACGTACTTATCCTACTGTGGTATCCTTAGTACCAGTCCCAGCACCAGTTGTGGTTTTATAAACTCCGGTTATAGATATATCCTAGAATAAACTGTCTAAGCCAGGTCCTTCAATATTATGTTACAGCATAGTTCCTTGAAGGCTGGAGCATTATTATTTTATTATGGTGGCCAGACATGCATTTTTAATTGAGTCAATATTCACTTTATTGACATAATTATCTCCCTATTCACATATACGAAATTTTTATGACAAAAGAAAAATTTTTTGTATATTCATAAGGGCCTCAAGTTCAAATCTGGGATCTCTTTTTATGCATATTTTTTCTAATTGTGTAATTTATAATAAATTTAATATCAATAATTTATCTTCAACATGTTTCAACATATTTTGTTTATGTAGTAAATATTTTTAAGGAACATTCATATTGCTAATTGTTCGAATTTTTTTCTTTTAAAGTCAGAAAGACATGATAAATATTCCAAGACACAAAGGAAAGTCAACATAAGTTGTTTAGTTATTCGATTTCCACTGCAGAGTAGAACAGCTGTTTTCAAAAGCCGCTACGCTTTCATCGTCAGTGCTCATGTGTATTGTGTTTGTCGCCACTTATTAGGTGGCTTAGTTGGATGCGATAACAGTTATTATTTAAACAAATTTTATTAAGAAATTGAATACGAGAACTGTTTCAACCTGATGTTAATACATTATTGTTTTAATACCCGTGTTACTGTTTGATTATTGTCTTACCCACGGTAACACGGGACATGAAAACAGCTGTTGTGCTCTGCTGTATAATGCATTAAACACTTTCGAGACAGCAGGCTATACGAACACACGGCTGCAAAAGCCGTTGGCTACAATCGTCGCCTTGTAGTCAGCTACTTAATTATTTTTGAGACGGCAGCTAAATTGTCAACATCTCATTTTAGTGGTGCCACTTTCATGTATAAAAAAGCGCTTATACTAAATCTATTTATAGAACAAAACAAAATTAATAATAAAAACACTTTATTTGTTTAGCAGCTCTTTATTGTTTTTGCATTTGTAATAAATACATTTTGACGTCCTTTTTTTGTTTTGGCACTATAAAAATGAGTTTGAGTTAATTTATTTGTGACCTAACTCACGTCTTTTATCGATAACTGCTATCAAAAAAATTAGAGTATTCAAAATAATGGAATTTTTACTTGAAAAGTCAGATACAAAATTTCAAAATTTAATAATAATTCCAATATGTGAATAAATTTAAAAAATATGTCTAACAATAGAAATACATTTTGGAGTACTTTGAAATGATACCCATATCGTTTATATGGGGCCTATATTCTAGGAGTTCTTACGATAAAAAATAAATAAAATTAAAAAATAAAAGCCGAGAACGCAAAAAAAATAAATAAAAATTACAAAATAATTTTTGTTCTTGAAAGAGCTATTACATATTTTTATTTATAACAATTTTCATATTTTTAACCCGTTTGAAAATATTTTTAAACGCTTATTTATTTAAGATGTTTCACTTTGTTGGCACCACTAATTTATTTATTGTCGCCTATGAAAATAGAAATTAATTTAATTTGACTGCAATCACAAAATTAGCACGGACAACAACCTGCCGTGTAGCCGTTAAAATTATCATTCCCATATTAACACGCGTATTCTATTTCTGACAGGTTGTAGCCGGTAGCTTGCTGTCGTGAATGTGTTTAATGCATAAGTTGAATAACTAAAAAACTGATGTATTTATCATGTCTTTCTGAATTTAAAACAAAAAGAAATTTCGAATAATTAACCTATAAATTTTAATTAAATTTTTTGTATTATTTTTCTTTTTTTTAGTTTTTTCTCATTTTAGGTGCTAAGTCGCGACTAACTTTGTTCAGTAAGTTGTGTTTTACACACTTAACATATTTTTGGCAGTGCTGCATTTGTAATTTTACTCAATATTATAATAATTTAGTGTTAATTGAGCAATTACTTACTGCCTATTTCTCATTGTCGAATGAATTCTTTCTTTCGTAGAAATATATTTAAAACAAGAACAAAATTTTATGAATTGTTTTTGTTTCAAATGTATTTATACGAAAGAAAGAATTCGTTCGGCAATGAGAAATAGGCCGTTAATTAACAGTTGATATGATTAATTGAACTCAATAATGGAATTTATTACGAAAAACTCAATTAAGGTGCATGTCTGAATGCCGTATTAATTAATCTAAGGTCTGGGGCCAAATTACCGCACTCGCTATCGATCGAAATTTCTATACATTTTAAATACGAATTTCGATCGATATCGAATGCAGTAATTTGCCCCCTGATCACAAATTTAGAAGTATTTAAAATTTTTGTTTCTCCCGAAACTCTTGCAGAAATTATATAGAATCCTTCTGATGTTACGCAGAGTGAGGAAATTTTGAAAACGCTTTTAGTGTAGTTTTTCACCAGCCACGTTTCGGAATTTTTTTTGTGCCCTTCTCATTTTCACCACTCATAGGGCAGGTATGTTTAGGGCAATTAGTGCAATATTTCCCGTAATGATGTGTTTTGATCTAAACGATATAGAATTCAAACTGGAGATCTCACAATCGCTGCTATTCCTTTGCTGATTGGGAAAACCCTTAAATTTTCTTAAGTGTTTCTTTGTTTTTTTTTTTTTTGGTATTTTGTATTGAAGCTGCCTGTTGAAATTGTGTACTGGTATCTTCTGCTGACGATGCAAACAAGTTAATATCTAGTCTTGTGTGGAATTACACATATTCGTCTAATTGATTGTAACACAAACCCTTAAGTTTCCCTTTTTAATGTCTGAAAGACACAAAACAGGATTAGCCCATAAAGCAGTTAAAATAAGACACAACAGCAATGGAACAACTAAAGGGGCTAAAGGAAATTAAGAAGCAAGAATAAAAACCAAAAGAGCCAACAATGAACGACGACGGACGACGACACATGAGACTTTAAATTCAAATGTGCTAATTGAGGCGAAAAATGGCGTTAAATACTACAACCACGGTTGCCACTGAGTAAAAAAATTGTCTACCAAAATTTTCCGAAAATGTTACCAAAAAGTTACCAAATCTTTTTTTTTATAAAAACAAAAATCTCTATTTTTATTATAATAAAAACAACAACTTTTATTAATAAAAAACATAACATAAAACGATTAAATTCATTTTAGAACATAAATAAATATTTCAATTCATTATACCTACGAATTCCGTAATTAATTTAAATAAATTATTTAATATTGCAGTCATTTAAAATAATCTTTTGCTGATCAAACATAATGACATTTGCATATTACGCCGTTGAACAATTTGGCGCACATTCACACAGTTGTTTTTAATGATTTTTTTTCACAGTGTTGAGTTATGCGGAAAAATGATAAAAGAAAAGTAATAATTTGATAGTTTGTCAAGGCTTAAAAACAAAGTTACCAAGTTACCAACCCTAAAAAAAATTACCAATTTTGGTAGAATGTTACCAACTATGGCAACTGTGACTACAACTAATAAAAGCAACAACTACAGCAATAGCTAGAATATATACTTATAGGAATGTACATATGTGTGTGTGTGTGTGTCTGTTTGTACATTAAGCAGGTATGGAATCTTTGAAAAACAGGTAAAATATATCTGCCGCTCATGCAAACAATAGCAGTTATTTTAAAAGCACTTCAAACTCCGACAAGTTGGAAACGTATTTGCTATGAAAATGGAATGCAACTTTACAGCAAACAAAATGAATGCAATGCAATCCACAATAGTTTTTAAACAAACATGTCGGCCAGTTGGGACCACACAATTACCAAAAGGCTCTCATGTTGCAACCACATTAAATTCTAGATGAACATTTAGTTGTGAACGAGCATTCAAAGCGTCAGGTCGTATGGTGTATAACGCGAAAAGAAAAACGTGCTAAAACGAGAGAATAAAATAGTTGTTGTAAAACAAAAAAAGACAAGATTGTTTTTGTCTCAATGTAAGAAAATAAGTGATACTGTTAATACAGAAGTAAAAATAGTGTGGATTTAATTATTAAAATATTTCGAACAAGCAATTGATTATGAGTTTTTGGAAATCAAGTGTAAGAATTAATGGAAAATTGTGCGGTGTATTAAATATCTTTGAGATAAATCGTTGCAACGGCAGAAAGCCTTAGATGAAGTTTAAGCCTTAACAATGCAAATGATTGATGAATAATTAAGGCATTTTTTGTAGCTTAAATGTTGGGGGTTTTTTTTTGTACACCAACATATTTGCATACATATGGATGTGTATGTGTGTGTATGGATTTGTATATATCATTTCAATAAAACAAACTTTGGCTGGTGTGATTGACAACCAGTGTCAATACGGACGGACCATGCAGCGTCAATTGCCACTGCTACTGCTGCTGCAAGCTTTTAAATGCCATTGGCACTGTTAAAGCCTACAACAACTACAACTTGCGTAGAATCGTCGTAGTGTCATTTTGTGCAAAAACAAAAACTGCATTAGTGGCACCGTGGGCCCCATGCAAATAACAAAATCAAAAGAAGAACAAAAAATGTATCTCAACTGCCGTGGTGTCTGGCTAACTTCAAACCGTTTCTTTGAAAGGTTTTCATATTTTTTTTTTCTTTACAATTTTTGTTGTTGTTGGTCTCCAACACAAAGCCAACTAGCCAAACAAGCCGTCGAACCCAGCAACCGACCAGCCAACCAACCCGTTGTGGCATTAGTGTGCGTGCAGTGGTAGTGGTATCGACTGCTGCTGGCTCCACCGAAATTTCTGCTGATAATTTGTATCTGCTGCTTTTAATATGATTCTGCTTCTTCCTCTTCTTTTTCGATTTAATACATTTGCAAATATTTTTAATGTTGAAGTTGTGTTATTCGAGTGACTGACGGTGGGATTTGCGCGTGTATCTCGCACATTTTGTCTGAGTGTGTGTTTGTCTGTTGGTGTTGCTGTTGTGTGGTTCAATTTTGTATCTGTGAATGTCAGTCAGTCAGACGGTCGTTGTATCTGGTGGTTTTTTGCACTTTTATTTGTCTTTATATGTACAAACGTTTGAGTGTTTATGCAAGCGTCTCATTCAAACAATCTTTTACTTTGATTTCTGCTTTTTTTTTTGCTATCTGCTTGTTTTTGTACGTTGGCATTGTAAACACGAGTCTCTATATACATATGTACATATATAAAAAGCAGAGTTAGTTTAAATGTATGTGTCTATGATATTGTATCTATGTGCGTATCTCAAGTATATTATACAACCAAATATTCAATGTGCTGTAAAAATAAAATGAGTAAAAATAGAAAAAGAATTAAATAAAAATAAAAAAACCGGCAAAATCTTAAAATTAAAAGGAATCCAAGAAAATATCTGCTTTAAAAAACAGCCAAAAATAAATAACTGAAATCAGCTGTTGGCTCATGTGTACAAGATATTGTTATCTTTTTTTATATAAAAAAGTATCTGCTAGATATTTTAAGTGCTAAAATGTTAAGAGAATAAAAATTATAAAAAAAGATTGTGTATATAAACTGCAAAAAAAAATAATAATAATAAAAATTTATTTATATTAAATTCAAAGGTTAATTTATCGAAAATTGTATTAAATTCCAAAAGACATGATAAATATTCCAGGGGTGTTATTATGAAATTCGGTTCGAATCGGAAATTGTTGGAAAATATTAAACAAATATTTTATAATAAATCCCCAAGGCACAAATTATTTAACTTACACTGCAGAGCAAAGTAGCTGTTTTCGAAAGCCGCTGCACTTTTATCATCAGTATTCTTGTGCATTTTTTTATATGTCATCATTTATATTGAATATGATAACAGTTTTTATTTAGCTAATTTTTTCAACGGGCTCAAGTTCAAATCTGCATTATTTTTTTATTATATGCATCATTTTTTTATTATATTATTAATAAATGAATTTGTTCAAATTCTATTTATTTATATTAAGATTGGAATATTAAGAATATTTTCAATAATCATCAAACCAGCAGAACGGATCAGGGGCCAAATTACCGCACTCGATATCGAGCGAAATTTCCATATAATTCATATACAAATTTCGGTCGATATCGAATGCCGTAATTTGCCCCCAGTACTGATTTCGAGGCCGCTACGCCATCTCATCAGCGTTCTTTGTTAAATTTTTCCACTTTTGCAAGTGGTGCTAGTTAGTAGTTTTTATTTATGAAAATTTTATTAGGAAATTGCATACGAGAACTGTAGCAAACCGACGAAAGTGTGGTGGCTTTCCAAAACAGCTGTTCTGCTCTGCTGTGTAAGTTGGATAATTAAAAACTGATGTCCAAATTACCGCATTCGATACCAATCGAAATTTCAATACAATTCAAATACAAATTTCGATCCATATCGAAAACCGTAATATGCCCCCTGATGTTTTGACTTTCCCCTAAGCCTTAGAATATGTTACATGTCTTTCAGAATTAAAAGAAAATTTTCGAAAAACTTAGCCTATAAATTGAAATATATTTAATATAACAATAAAAATTTCGATACAAAATACTCGTACGTACACAAAATTTTAGCTCAAATACGAGAATTATAAAGTCTTACACCTTAAATATTAACCACCTGTATTCATAAAAGCTACTATACATATCAACAGTGCTTTCAAATAAAACTTTAAGGGAAATTATATGTTAAAGGGCGCTTGAAATAACTATTGGCTTTTATGAATACGACAGTAAACAAAAATGGCGTAATTTATAAAAACATTTTTTTAATGTGTATTAACACGCTTATTTGGCATATTTCTATGGAAAATTTGTCAAATAATGCTTTAATAAAAATAAAATATTTTTTTTTATGAATTAAAGAGATAATAAATAAAAAAAATTAAGTTCTGGCTGGGTTTGTGCGATTTCAGTTAAACTAGGTTTAGTTAATCTGACAACAGATTTGTGCCGCCATTAATAACTTTTGCATAAACAATTTATGACGGAACAGGTCTGTTTTGCTGAAAATTTTAGTCTAATAAAATGATAAAAAATAAAAACTACATTTCGCCGGAAAAGTCAGAGTTTTATGCTACGTTAAACTAAGTTTAAAGTTAATCCTCAACTCAAAAACATGGGCCTAAAATTAAAAAAAAAAAAATTAACAAAATAAAAAATTATAAAAGTTTAAGCAAAATTTAATGTTTGTAAAATAAAATACTTCAAGATAAATAAATTTTTATAGGAACAAGTTCAAATAAATTAAAGAATTGGTCAATTATTTCAGATAATTAAGTGCACGTTTCACCAACAACTTTCGATGAAACTATCGAAAAGCTGATAAACAAATAATTTTATCAAATAAAAAATATCAACTATAAAAATTATCAGTTATTTATTGAACTGAATAAATAGAGAAAGTGCAAAAATAATATTTTTTGTCAAAATAATTATATCCGATTATTTCCAAAATGTCGACAAAAACGATAATAAACAAAAAAGCGTCAAGTAAAAAAAAATTACACAAGACATAAATTCTCTAGAGAATAATGAAATTATCTAAGCGATATATTTTTGTGCCATTAAAAGAAATAATTAGTGATCGGCATATAAATAAATATAATTAAAAAATTAACTGAAAACCACTAACAAAAAAAAAAATAAAATAAATTTAACAACCGTAATATTAAGAAAGTACTCCCTGTCAAATAACAAAAATAAATCCAAACCAGTTTAAAAGTGAGCTTCGAGCGAAAGGAAATAATTGAAAAAATTATGTTCGGCAGCATCAGATCAATTGAGAAGCTAAAATCATGAACGTAGCAGAATATCAAAAGTTCGGGTTATTATTGTGCTCAAAGAAACTGGCCATTCAGTTTTTGGTTTCAAGCGCGATATCGCGAGCCGAATGCTGGTATCAAAATATTCACACGTTACGGTGGGTGGTCCTTGACGTAGCCCCACTAAAAATTGTAACGATCTTAAATCGCTTGATCGCCAATTGATGTAAAAATAACTTGTAATTATGCATTGCGGACACTTCCTATGCAATACAGTCAAAATAGGTCGTGTTGCGTGACTCTCAGCACGGTCTTACTGTATCCGTCGTCACTAAAACACACCGACAACAAACTAATACAACCATCTGGCAATAAATCTGAACAGAAAAATGCGTTAACGTATTCCTGACTGATGCGTTATACACATTCACGGCGACAGGCTACCGACTACATTTTGTCAGGAATAAAATACATATGCTTATAAGGGAATAATTATATTAATCGTTACATGGATGGTTGTTGTCCGTGCTACTTTTGTGATTGTAGGCCAATTAAACTAATTTCTATTTTCATAGACGATAATAAACAGATCAGTGCTGCCAACACAATGAAAAATCTTACAAAAACAGTTTTTAAACGCTTTTTAAACTGGTCATGAATATGAAACTTGTTGAAAATTAAAAGTGCATAAAGTAAGAACAGTTTAAAAAATAAAAATGATTGTGTTATATATTTCGATGATCTCTGATTCTCCGGATTTTCGAGGTTCAAAATTTTTATTTTTTATTGGTTATAACTTCTAGAATGTAGAACGCATATAAAAGATATGGATATCATATCAAAGTGCTGCAAAATGCCTTTCTATTTATAAAATCTATTAACCCATTGCGAGTGATATGCAATTAAATTTTTTTTTATATTTCACGTCAAAATTCCATTGTTTTGAAATAATTCCTCTTGCTTATTTTTACCTGGAAGTCTTATTAAGCGTGCGAATATTCCATGGCCACTAGTGTGCCTTGTTGGTACAGTTCCGGCTTCATTTTATTGGGTGCTCCCTAGCCGTCACTTTATGATATTCACAATTTACACTTATTATTATTTTACAATGCAACGATACTTAAGTTTGTACACAGTTTTATAGAGACCGTTTCAAGCGTGAGTTATGACACCTTGAAAATTAAAAATAATTTAAGAATGTTATATTCGACTGGGTCTAATCTTAAATACCCTACAAATAATTTATTAAATAAAAACTCTAATCTGTCGGGGTTGCGCGCATTGAGGGGCCGTTATGAAGACATCTTTCTTCTGCCATAAAACACTTAAAAGCACATTTTCGGGATTATTAAGTTTAAAAATAAAGAAAACTTTTTGATAGGGTCATTTAGGTAGCAAAGATGGGTGAAAGGTTGAGACAGGGGAAGTTAAGAGAATATCTTACCGTCGCCGTAAAAGCTTAAAAATTTAACTTTAAAAATTGCGATATGTTTATATCCTCCAAAAAAGAATTGGAGGTTATATTCACTTTGTCATTCCGTTTGTAACGCAGCGAAATATCCATCTGAGACCCCATAAAGTATATATATTCTTGATCAGTGATGAAATCTAAAACGATCTGAGCATGTCCGTCTGTGGAAATCACGATTCAGTCCAAACGAAAAGAGCCAGACTCTTGAAACTTGGTATAACTATATCTTGAAGGATACCGTAGGACAAGTTCATAAATAGGCTAAATCAGGTCAGAGGGGAAAAAGTTCCCCTAAGAAGAACTAAATCAACCTCTAAAAAACAACATAATTTTTTTCGTAATATCATTAAGCAAATGATATACTTTTATATCAGAGAAGATACAACGCGTTAAACTTGGAGCCATAAAAAATTTTTTTTGGACCCCACCCCCTTTAGTGGGCGTTATTATATGCAAAAATAGTTTAAAAATTTAACAAATTGTTTTACTTAAGCCTACATTCCTTAAGAATAACATTTTTAAGCTTTAATGACGAAGCTGAGACGTAATCTGGTACTCTTCTGCTCTACCCCCTCCCCCTTTGCCACCAAAATTATCCTAAAAAATTAAATTTTGTAAATTTTACATATAATTATCTCAAACATTTATTTTTAGAATTTTATCACAAAGGTGAAATGTCTCCCCTCCAGGCCTTTGCCAGAGCGACCCCACCAAAATACAGTTTTAATACTCTCCAAAGAGAATTGGACCTCATAAAGTATATTTTCTTGATCAGTGATGAAGTCTGAGAAGGTCTAGCAATGCCCATACGTTCGTCTGTAGAAAACATGATATAGTCTATTGTTTGGCCCCGCCCCGTTTGGTGGGCGTTGACGTACAATATTATATGCAAAAAGAGTATAAATATTGAACAATTTGTATTCCTTAAGCGTATAACAACCTGAGATGATGTCTGATCTTGCAGACGTCATTCAGAATGACTCTGTAAAAATGTCTGTTTAAAATAGAGATTTAAAATTGGGTACAGAGATGTCTTAAAGGAACTCTGTCCCACCAAGTTAAACATTTTAAATTTACTTACTAACTATTTGGAGGGTATTTAAGATTCGACACGGTCGAATATAACGTTTTTACTTGTTAGATGTTGTTTTAGTTCTTCCTAGGGGAACTTTTTTCCCCCTGCCCCGATTCATCTCATTTACGGTGTTGACCTGTGCTATCCTTCAAGGAGTATCTATAACAAATTTCAAGGGTCTGGCTCTTTTCGTTTCGACTGTATCGTGATTTCCACAGATAGACGGACGGACATGGCTAGATCGTCTTAGATTTATAAAAATATTATAATTCATACTCTCATAATCTCTAATAACAAAAAAAAAAAAAACGGATCACAAAGTAGAAATGTGTATTAAAATAAACAAATTTGTTTTTAAGTCATTACAATATATAAGTATAAGCGATTTTATTTTGATATTGGAAAGTGGCACCACTGGAATCAGCTGTTTACAATGTAGCTGCTGCGTTTGTAATCTTGTAGTCGATAACGTGCTGTCGTGAATGTGCCTCAAGCATCAGCGAACTTGGGGCTTTCAGCTCTTCATAGTCTTGCGTTAACTACTTCAGCACCCTTTGAATACCTTCTAAAAAAAAGTGTGAAACTTTGAACGATTTGCAGAACCGGTCTGTAAATAGCTAATGCAATTGAACAAGTTCTTAAGGAATGTTAATTTTATTATTAATAAAAATAACTTATAAATAATTATTTTTAATTATTTCTATACTTTACAGTATGTACAACATTATTTACAGATATAAAACACAAAGTCTAAATATTATTAAGTCAAGGGTCATTGATACACAACTACACGCAGATACTAAACAAATTCATTTAATACTGAAAGCATCTCAATTATAAAGCCATACAAATACTTAAGTAAAGCGCTGTTAATGCCAACAATAAAATAAATTAGAGAAACCAACTCTAAAATGATTCCGTGGCTATAAGAACAATTTCGGTCATCCGCAGCACATGAATAAAAAGATATGAGAACAAAAATAATTTAAATGTATTTGAAAATATTTAACTCCTAAATATAGAACTATTTTGCGATCAGTATCCATAACTTTTTATCGTTGAACGTGTCGACAAAATTGCTTTGCAAAACTAAAACATTCATTCATGATTGAATCATAAATTTTCTTTTAGAAATTAGCCTGAAAATATAAATTTATAAACCATAAACTATAAAAATCATTCGATGTTTATGATCACAAAATAATATTCTCAATATATAAAGATCGTGTGCATGTGTGTGGCTGCTTGTATTTTTAAAGATACTAAATCCCACCTAAAATACACATGAAATCCCACAAAAAATTTCAAATTTATGGGTGATTAAATTATAAAAGACAAAAGTGCGTAGTAGTTTCAGTGTGAAATAATAAAATTAAATAAATTATTCTAATACGTGTAATATTGTGGTTATTTACTGCTGCATATCTTAAATACGAGAATTATCTCAGGGAAATAAATTGGCAACGTTGCGTTTTAAATTCCTAAACTATTTTCAACTTGAAAAAAAATATATATATTTTTTATTGTTTGAACTTTTAAAGTGGATTCTGATACGAGTGATGAAATTTTTTTAAATTTATACTATAGGAAAATAAGAATCTGGCCATAATTAAAATAATATTCGACACATTCTAGGTCGATCACTAAAGTGTTCTTTTAGGGGCAGTTTTTAAGCGGCAGGAATGTTGTTGTTGGTGGTGTCCATTGATTCATTCACAGAAGTCCTCGTTAATGCTATTACAGATCGATTTCGAGGCAACAATATTTTCAATAATGCCATTAAGGCCGTGTATGACAGTTGTGGATTAAGTTTAAACTTGGTTTAACGTTATGTGAAACTGTGATTTTTTCCCGCGAAATATAACTTTTATTTTTATTTTTTATTATTTCATTAAAGACCAAAATTTTAAGCAAAGCCAAACTGCTCCATCAACATATTTTTATACAAACTTGCTAATGGCAAGATTAGTTAAACCTGGATTAACTGAAAAACCCGGCCTAATTAGGGCGATGCAAATCTTTCCCCACTCTGTGCTACATTTTCTTCTTACCGCAGACCCTAGTAGTCTCTAGACACATTCATGATGTTTTTTTTTTTTTTTTTTTTTTTTTTTTGTGGACCTTAATAAGCACTCTTTCTTTTTGATAGAAGCTTATGCCATATATAGACAGAAATCGCTAGATATCGGGACGATGAGGTAAATGTTGCGTTCAACGGTGATCTAGATAAAATAGTTGAATGGGATCACATGAAGAGAGTCAATTTTAATACCGGCAAGACACAACGATGCATGCCCGATCATGCTTCATCTGTAGCTGAATGTGCTGTTGGCTGAAGTAGTTAACACAAGACTCGGAAGGCGAGGGTCACGAGTTCGACTCCGCGATCACTGAACATCGATTAATACTACCATGTAATAAGAGCAGAGTAGCAAAAATTAGCCGGTAATAGGTTGAACAAGCATCTTTCTTCATCTGTCTTCACAATAGTGTCCTCTTCTTTCAAGTTCCGGCGTAATGCGCTGCATATGTATAGGGCCATTCTCTGAATGCTAGTCCTATTTAAAATTAAGAGAAAAATAATCATGGGTGGTAAAGGTAGGTGATGGATGAAGCAAAGACTCTTAATATTCTTGGCATGAAGATCCAATTTGATTGTTCGATGGGCAGAGTAAATTTTTCATGTTTCAAAAGAAGCATTCAAGTGCCTCGGTTTTCTAAGGCCGTGTAAGACATATTTCCATTCCTCTGATCTCCGGCCTATACTGCTCTCATGTATGGGTACTTCAAAGTCTATTTTGAAGTTACTCGAGCGCATACAGTAGAGGACGAATACATCCATTGCTGACAGTAGGGTACTCTATTGACTCACTGGAGCATCATGGCAATTTGGAGTTGGCTTTTTACTGTTGTATTGTTGCTCTAATAGTTTGAGTTCCAGTGAAATCTGAGATTTCTTTTCCGAAACACTCACTTTTTTCGCTCAACGCGGTCTTCATTGAGAGCACTCTCATTTGCCGTGACTTTACCAGTGAACCGGAGTACGCGTTACAGGGAGAATACATTATTTGGCTGGACTGCTCGTATGTAAAGTAAACTCCCTGTGCATGTCTTTCCTGTTCTTTCGAATGTTCATAGGCTGTACTCCCACAACTAATTATCCTAGTTTCAGCGCAATGCACACAAAAGTAGGTGTCTCCCCTGGGTGTCGGTCCCAACAAAAAAATAAATAATAATAATAAGTTTAATTTTCAACTGCCACATACTAACGTATGTACACTCGAGCATATTCAACCTTATTCTGTAATTAATTGTCAGCGTCGCACTGAGGGATTTGTTCATATTTACAATGTTTGGCAAAAAATATAAGGAGTGCTCGTAGAATCTTGAAATTTTGCTCTGAGCCTTTGGTTAGCTCAATGAAGAAAAATATAAAGTTTCATTAAAATTGGCCACGCCCACTACAAACCGCCCATAGAACCCAACATTTATTTTTGGCCCAAAGTTTTTGAAATTTTTCACAGAGCCTTTTATTACCTCAATTAAGAATAAAATAAAGTTTCATTGAAATTGGCCACGCCCTCTACCCACCGCCCATAGAAACCAAAATTTATTTTTGGCCTAAAGTTTTTAAATTTTTGCACAGAGCCTTTTATTACCTCAATTAAGAATAAAATAAAGTTTCATTAAAATTGGCCACGCCCACTACCCACTGCCCATAGAACCCAACATATATATTTGGCCCAAAGTTTTTGAAATTTGGCACAGAGCCTTTTATTACCTCAATTAAGAATAAAATAAATTTTCATTAAAATTGGCCACGCCCACTACCCACCGCCCATAGAACTTAACATCTATTTTTGGTCCAAAGTTTTTGAAATTTGGCACAGAGCCTTTATTACCTCAACGGTCACCACTCACTGCCCATATAACCTATATTACATATATTTTTTCCCACAACTTTTTGTTTCTTTACCAAAACTAATTACTTTTTGTAATGTACTAAAATTAAAAATTTCATGAATTTGGAGACAAATTTTATGATTTTATAAAAGATTATTAATTATTTAAACATTTATTTTTTAATTGATAATATGGAGTCTTACCTTTCATTTTATTATAGCGGGAGCACCTAGCACTACCGAGGAACCCTTTATGGATCACATTTTATTCTATCATATCTTTTAAACCATATGAGCGAACTTTATATTTTTTTATAAATACGTAGAAAAAGCTATTTTTGAAAAAAATCACTATTTAAATCACAACAATAAAATTATCTTACGTACAAACACTATAGAAGTGCGTTAACAGTTTTCAATATTTTGGGCCAAAATTTAAATGTGACTTTACTTCATTATTTCTAATACAAATAAGCGTTTTTTTTTTGGGATACAATTTATGGATTCTTCATACTGAATCATTTTTCTACAAAACTGCATCATTACATTTTTAAATTTTATGTGTCGAAAAAATTACTATTGCACAAAAAATCCCACTGTGCGTTGTGTCAACACAATATCAACAATAGGGCATGTACACACTTTCTGAGGGCAACAGTTAACTACTTTTGACATCCTGTGACTGCGGTCTTGAATATTGCAAGAGGCTGTTCGAAGTTGTCAATTGCTGAAGAAACTCTCCTATTTTTAATATTCTGTTGACGTGACGTGACGTTGACAAATAGTTACAGAATAAGGGCGATTATTCACAGTTTCATCTATTTAGTGATTTTTTTGTTTGTTTGCGTGAGCCATAAAAGTTGGCAGGGTTCGTTGCCTGTTCCCTTCATATCCTTGATAAGTTATTACGTTTGTAACCAGATTCTAGTATAACTGATTTTGCTCTTTCCATGGTCGAGGAGAATTTTCACTTTTTTTTATATATTTATTGAATTTGTGGGATAATTCATATAACATTCAAGATATAAAATGAATAGCAGTAGTAAAATGTACCCCGATAAGCCTCATTATTAATTTATTTTTATTTTCGGTATGAAAACTTCTCATAAGTGGCCGAAACCCGACAGAGTTTATATAAACTAAAATCCTTTTGTATAAACTCTAATAATAAATATTTTGCTTATTGTACACAAAATATATCTCAAAGATATTTATTTACTATCTATTACGTACTATTTGATTAGCTTTTGCGGCAAATAGAACCAAATGTTTATGTCATTTTGAGTTAATATTTATATTCTCTTTTGTTTTGCAGATACTTGAGATTAGACCATAAGATACAAAAGTATCTTATGTTCGACGCCATTAATATTACGCACAAATTCAGGCCAGCAATAACAACATTGATGAACAACAAACTAAATTTTTTTTTATTATATAACTAAGAGAAAAGAACAAAATAAGCAAAAATTTCTGCCAAAATATTAAAAGGCATACAAAAAGTTCCAAAAATATTTCACAAAAACAAATCAGTTAAAAAATAGATATATAAAAGAAAACAATAAAATTGAAATAGTTTACGCAAAGCAAAAGGATTTGTGGGGTAAAATATAAAAAAAGCAGATAAACAAAAAATTGTAATAAAAACACAAAAGATAATTAATAAAAAGTGGAAAAAGTGAAAAGAAAAAAAAAACAAATTGTTGGTTGAGTGATTAAAAAAAAATTGAGATATTAAAAAAGTCCATTAATTATTCAAAAAAAAAGTCAACAAATTAGAAAGGACACAAATTCTTATTAAAAAAAATGTGGCTTTATATTTTTAAAATTTTACCAGAGTGAAAAAAAATACATGAAAAAAAAAATCAATTGAAAAAAATTATTATATAAAAAATTTATTTAATTTTGATTAAAACAAAACACAAATACATACGAGAATTTTAAGGATCTTAATTTCCTCTAGAAACTTGAAAATAAAAAAAACCCGTTTTCTGTTCTTGTACAACCGCATAAAATCTAGTGAATAATTCTGCTCACCATGGCCGCCTTAAAAAAGAATTTATCCAAACGTCTTGTTAATAACACTTTAATCAAATTTGCCATCGTTTTTGTAGTTCTGGCCACAACATGTTCGGCCAAAAATTTAGATTTGGATGCCCAACAACAATTTCATCACAATCATCATCACAGTCACAATCGACGTTTGCAGCGTCGCGATTCCAGCCTTAAAGAATTAACGAATCAGCATTGCAACGATGTACGGGGCTATTTTGAGACAATCGACATCAAATTGCCGCAACATTTCAATGAAAAAGGTGAGTGTTATTGAAATGAAAAAAATATATATATATTTTTTTTATGATATTATCATCATCGAGGGCAAAATCTAGGCCCTCGTATAGCACCACTTCTCCAAAGCTTGACCTGCTGCATTTATTACGGAATGACAGGGTCAAATCATTTAATACTGTTTCAATTGTTAATCGACTAGATATCCTATGAAGTTCTATTGGGGGAAAACGTCTTGCTAGATCATAAATGATTTTTAAATTTTTGTTTTGAATTATTTGAAATCGTTTCTTGTGTGAAATCGAACAATCCTTCCAAATAGCTCAACCATAATTAAGTAATTTTGAGTTCCTATTAAGAAGACGACCACATCGTATTCCACGATAAGAAATATATTTTATATCCTCTCTGTAAGCCAGTTTTGTGCTCAGCGTCACGTCCAAATAGTAGTGTAGTGGCCGAAGTAGGAGTAATTTCAGTTTGAAAAGGCAAAAAGGACCTTCTCACTCATCGGAGGGTTAATTACCTTTTTTATTATTTTTTCTAAAGGCACAAGTATGCTCTAATTTACAATTTAATTTACCAATTTATCGTTTTTCATTCCAAAGTTACAGCAAAAATAGTCAAATAAGACCATTTTCTCTAAAATACAAAAAAGTCCATAAAAGGTTAAAAAAAATTTTTTTCAAATTTTTTTTTAAATGTTGGTTTTTTATGTATTTATTAATACTCATCAATAACAAAATATCAACATTTTAAAATTACGAGTTCTATGAATTAATCGCCACTTTCTCTACCATTCACCCCACTGTGAGACGTGACGGTCTTAGAAATCATCATTGATCACTGGGGTCTTAGTGGGATATTTCGCTGCGTTACACACGGCATGACAAAATTAATATACCCTCCAATCCTTGTTTGTAGGGTATAATAATTGAAAGAAAAATTATGTGCAATAGCCGAGAGGGTATACGTATGCTACATACGAGGGCTGTTGAGAGATAAGCTGAATTTTAAAAACTATTCAGTTGTTCATCAATTTCAATTTTGTTTCCCTCCAAATAATATTATAGGTACCAATATAGAGGGTGTTTTTATAAGAGCTTGCTGATTTGAAATTTAAATAAAACACATGCCAAATTATGAAATGGCCAAAAAAAATTTTTTATTTGGTAGATAATTTCTTGTCATTTAACATTTAAATATAATTTCGGGCATATGGCCAGCACGACTATTTTGCAAAAAGGTCATTCTGGAGGTCCAATTTTCGACCACCTCTTCAAGCATTTGAGGGCGTATTTCAGCAATGACACGTTGAATACCGGTTTCCAAAGCGTCAATCGTTGCTGGTTTATCCACGTAAACCAATGATTTCAGGTATCCCCACAAAAAATAATCGAGTGGCGTCAAAGCACACGAACGCGGAGGCCAATTCACCGGTCCATTTCTCGAAATAATGTTGCCGTTGAAATGTTCTTTCAATAAGTCCATTGTTTCGCCCGCAGTATGACAAGTGGCACCATCCTGATGAAACCACATTTCGTTTACATCCATATCTTGAAGTTTTGGCACCAAAACTTCATTGATCCTGATTCTGTATCGATTTCCATTCACGGTAACGTGTCGTCCTTCCTCATTTTTAAAGAAATAAGGACCGATGATTCCACCAGCCCATAGACCGCACCAAACAGTACATTTATCGGGATGCATTGGTAATTCTTGAACGGCGTGTGGCTTTGGATCTTTGCTCCAAATACGGCAATTTTGCTTATTGACATATCCATTCAACCAAAAATGCGCCTCATCACTGAAGAGAATTTTGCGTTAAAAAAGCGGATAAACATTTTTAATTGAACACTGTTTTTAAAAATAAAATTTCCACGATTTGGAAGCGTTGTTCTGGAGTTAACCTGTTCATGATGATTTGCCAAACAATACTGAGTAGAGACGTCACTTTAAACTGTCAAAACAGCTGTCAGACAGATTCGTATAAAAGAAAAAACTTCATAAAAAAACACCCTTTATAAATACCTAAATATATATTTTATTTTATTTATTTTATTTTAATTATTTTCTTTTTTGAGACAATGTTTACTTTTTAAATATGTAAGTAACGCAACCTCAATATTTATTCAAATGTGTAGCCCAAGCACGAAAGCGCGCCAGTTTGTTAGTTGCTGGTGGCTGCGTTTAAAAACACCTGAATATATATTTCGCAAGTTTTCTATAATTATTTTTCATTTCCTTAAAAATCAGCTGTATTGATGTTGATTTAATTGGTGTCATCAGCCGCCATGAAACTTTTTGTATGTGTACGACTGTGACGTGTTTGTTAAAAGAAGTTTGAAAATTGTCATTTCAAAGCGTTATTATTCATCATCTTCAGTAATAAAAATTTGTTGTTTGTTTCCATGTGGCCCTTTAAAAATATTAATAATGAAAATACGACTACAATTTTAGTTTTGCTAAATTTTCTTTTAATACAAATTATTTGTTTAATTTTCAGACAACACTCTGACCAAAACTACTCAGTTCACTTCACTCCTTAACAAAAAAAATTTAATTTTAAAATGTCACTCACATACTTTCAAATACTTTTTGAATAATTTAAATATTTACATATTCAATTAACATTTTAATGGATTTTCTTAATTTATTAATTTAAATGTCTTTTTCTTGTTGTTGTCGTTCATTTGGTTTTCCAAAAATATCCCCCAAAACAAAAGTTGAAACTTTTCACTCTCAGTATCTGCAGCAAAAACCTCAACATAATTAATAAACCATTAAATTTAAATTTATTATCTGGCTTCCATAAAGCTGCAGCAGCAGCAATGTAGCCACCGGAGACCATTATATAATCAATGGCTTGCCATCACTCAGAAAAAAATAAAAATAAAAAATAAAAATAAAAACTTGCTGCAGCGGCAGGAGAAGGTGGCGCAGAGTCTTTTAGCAGAATCTAATTAAGTGCCGACACTCATTTGGAACTTTTCAAAAACCAAAAATTAAACGTTTAAAAGCTATTAAATTCAATTTTAATTTTATATTTTCGTTAAACTTATTTCTTTCTTTTCTCTAGATTGTAATGGAAGGTAAAAGAATTTAGACAAGAATTTTTATTATAATCCTAAACATTTTGAAGCAATTTTAAATTTCTGTTTCACAAAGAAACTTTTGTAAAAACATTTAAAGTTCGAAATATCTAAATATTCGTTTGCAAACTGAATGCCTATAAATAAAAATTTAATTGAAGTTTAAAGAATTTTGTAAAATGACTTAATATTTTTATTAAAAGACACAAGGGAAAGATATAATTTAAATCTGAAAAAATTGTTGTGCTAAAATAATAAGAGTTTTATTGGCTCTTGAATTTTTTTCATTAACCCATTAATTTTGTGTCCGAACATTAAATGCTATTTGGAGAAATTTAATTTAAAATTACGACTTATTGCTGATTTTTTTTTTTAAAGAAAATCTCAAATCATTTAAGCGGCAAAATATAAACCAATTTAAAAAACTTCAAGTAAAAGGGCCGCTTGTTATATACTACAAAAAAATAAAAATGAAATATTGGATGGTATATGCACTTTGTCATTCCCTGTGCAATGCAGCGAAATATATCTCTCAGACCCCGAAAAGACTTCTTGATCAGTGATGATTTCCAGGACGATCTAGCCACGTCCGTACGTCTATTGAAAACACGATTCAGTCCAAACGAAAACAGCCACAACCTTGAAACTACATGTCTTGAAAAATAGCATAGGTCAAGTTCGTAAATGAGCTAAAGCGGGCCAGAGGGAAAAGAGTTCCCCTAAGAAGAACTAAAGCAACTTCTAAAAAAACAACATAATTTTGTAAGCTATTTTTTGTAATTTTATTAAGAAAATTATGTATTTTTATGTCAGAGAAGGTCCAACGTGTTGAACTTGGAGCCATAAAATAAAAATAATTAATTTTTGGACCTCGTCCCCTTTAGTGGGCGTCATTATCTGCAAAAATAGTGCAAAAATTTTACAAAGTGTATTACTTAAGCCTACATTTCTTAAAAATAACATTTTTAAACTTTTAAGACAAAGCTGATATGTAACCTGATCCTCCTCTGCCCTACCCCGCCTCCCACTTGGCAAACCAAATGACACTATAAAAAAATATTTTCTTAATTATTCCAAAAATTTATATTTAGTGTTTTATGGCAAAGGTGAAATGTCTCCCCACACGGTCCTAAGCAGAGCGACACCGACAAAATTGTTTTAATGCGACGCAGATAACATGTTCTCTGATCGCCCTTGACGTTATCAAAAAAACCTTTTTTTACACTTAACTACCCCGAAATCTCGTTTTAAAGTTTTTACGATTTATGTAAGATGTGACCCTGTATGGAGCATTAAAATTAGGAACAAAAATGTCTTAAAGGAACTGTGCTTTAACATTTTTAACTTCTCTCAGTCCCTTTTTTGCACGTTGATATAAAATATTAATACGTAAATTGCTTTTATGCTGACGGAAAAGTGTCTCAGTCATGCTGCTCCCAACACATTGGAAACGACCGTATTAAAATACATTTTTTTCTTGTTTACTTAAGCCAAATACCATAAAAATTTAAATATTAATAAGAATAAAAATATTTGGGGTATTCACACTACGTGCTATTTAGTCATATTGTCATAAAGTCATAATATTTTAGACCAATTTAAAAAACTTGTTGTTGTGCTGCATAAAAAAATATCATAAAATAATAGCACTCTTTCAGGTATGTTTTTGTTTTGTCATAAAATAGCTCTAGAGATCTGAGTCGACCGGCTGAAAATCTTTAGGCGAGACGGCGATAGTATACATATGTTTACCGCCGTTACTTATACATACATATGTATATAATTCACGACTAAAATCGTGTAAAAAATTATTCATTCCTATAGGTTTGTACATTAAATCACATTTTTATAACATAAAAAAAATTAAAAGAGAACTAAATCGCAAAAACTAAATATATACAAGTGAAAAATTTTTCTCGTTTAACTTACGTAGCTGGCAGCCACTGAACGTTTTTCCGTATGCCGTCGCAAAAAAAATTTATTCAGCTCATAATAAGGCAGCAGCTGATCGATGTTTGAAATAGCATACTAATGCCCAGTTTTTAACTTCAAAATTAAGTACTATTTAAACTTAAAGTGTATTTAAATACAAAATTTTGTTTTTCACTTCGAATTTAAATAAGATTTAAATGGCCCACATTGTACATTTAAATTCAATTTAAGTTTTTCATACAACCATGTGTTTTTCATTGTTTGTTTACATTCAACAACCTGACAATTGGTACAGCAGCTGTTCATTGGAACAAAACTTCGATAAAAAGGTTCTTGTATTGGATCATTTTCAGTATTTTTCTTACTATTTATTTGTGCTACCATACTTTTATCACAATTAAATACCAAAATTAATTTTAGACTGAAAAACTGAAAGTGTATTTAAACACAACTTAAGTTTATGGAAAAATTAACTAATTTTGTACTTAAATACGAAGTCAAAAACTGGGGGTAAGTTATGACGGGTTGTTCACACTAGTCATATTTTTCATGCTATTATTTTATGACTTATGACTTTATGACTACAGAGTGAATCCTCCAATTGTTTTTATATACTAAATATTTGGGGGGTATTTAAGATTCGACCCGTTCGAATAATATAACGATTTTACTTGTTTTTCATATTGCAAAGAATTGTTTTTTATCTGCAAATTTTTTACATAAAATTCGGGAAGGAAATAAATCAAAGAATGCTAAACAAGTTTCTCTTGCAAAAGCTACAAAATAAAACTCACAAAGGAACAAAACGAAAATAAACATGCATTTGTAAATACGTGTGTATGCATGTATGTTTGTACTATTCCTTGCATTCAGCGTTACCAAATGTGCAGATTTATCTGTTTTTTGCAGTTGTTCCAAGTGCAAAACAGGCTTCCAGGTTTTTACTCAAAAAAGCCGTTTTATTTTTAAATCAGTGCAGTTTGAGGATATTTTCATAAATTAATTTAAATAAAACCAAAACAGGGAATAATTTACATATTCCTACTCTATCTTGTATTCTGCGAACCAAAGACTTAAAAAAAAAGAAATAATTTCAATTGCTCAAAATTTTGTACAAACAAAAGAAATGGAAACTAAATTTAATAAAAATATGTACAACTAATACATAAATATGTGTAACTAAATAATTAACCATGATCTCTGTTGTTACTTTTGATTTTATACATTGACTTTTTACATCAAATATAAAATTAAATTTTTTGTTTTTATTTATTTCTTCAATAAAATTAATTAAACATATACAAATATGGTTTTATTAGATTTTCTTTAATATAGTTTTGAAGGTGCAGATTTTTTTTTCGAAAAAACAGATATTTTTTCGAAATTGTCAGTTTTTGTAAAAAAAATTATGGCAACACTGCTTGCATTAAACATCTCTCTGTTGGAGAACATCAATTAGTTTGCTCATTACTGTCAATCCATTAACACTGAGGAAGAATATAATCATACGTACATCATACATATGTACATAGATATGTAATGTTTTATATTTACATATATTAAATGAACTCAATAATTTATCATAAAATTATCAAATAATTTGTGTGTCAAAGGTTTAAGTGTCAAGTTAATAAGTGTTTTTATCATTCGTTTGAATTAATAATTTTGGTGCAATAAAAACTAAAACCAAAAATGCAAATCACACCATCCCGTTATATGCTGTGTTTTGTTTTTGTAAAATAAAGCAAACAAGTCAGAGTAATAAAATGTGTACTGATTGTTTTTGTTGTTAGTGAGTGGCATAAAATGTAACTTTTCGGAGAAGCTCTCTTTGTAAGTAAGCATGCTGATGCACATACATATTTACGTACATTCGTAAGTAGTTATATTATTTCTTTGTTATTTTTATTCTTGCCTACATACATACACACCTTCATACGCAAAAGCACAAGTTTGTGGGTACACATGGGTGTATTGATGCGTTTATGAATCTCATTTTTCTGTAATTTCTTAAAATTTATAAATAAATTGCTTTTAATATTTTTAGCAAAAATATAATAAGTGAATATTTTTGTACAGCAATTTGAGAAATTTTCTTTAATAGTACACTTCACTTATGCTATCAAAATTACTCTTAACTTCCAGGGGGAGGGTTTAAAGCATTTCCGATGGTGTCTTATTTTCCCCTAGAAGGGCCTAGCCACTCCAATGATGTGTGTGGAAAAGAAAGTTTTGTATATTTTTATGCTCTGCCAATTGTAGCCTCCTTTCCGAGGAAAATATTATAAATATTGATCCTTATGCAATCGTACCAACCAGCAGTAGCTTTATTGAAAGTAGGAAATAGTTTCATGCAAGTCTCTTGCAGTTGCCACTTTTACCTCTACTTTTTTTTTTTTTTTTATTCTTTGAGTTTACTTCGTTCCCCCCCAGAATTCCAGGGGATGGGAGATTTATTTGGCGGAACCCTTGGGGTCAAACAGCCATCAACAAATTTATTTAACTTTCTTCTTCGTAGAATACTTTACAAAAATATTTGCAAAGTATTGATGCACAGATGCCAACTGGGTTCTTCAGACCGTACGCCGGCGATGTTATTAAACGTATTCTCTTTTCCTTCACATAGGAAGTAGCAACGTAGTTAACCACGGAATATTCCTCAGAAGAACTGTAAAACTATACAGTTATCTGTGTTGTTGAAATTAACTAGTGCGAGTGAGACGCAAAACTCTCGAAAGAGAGTAAACAATCAGTGGTCTGGCTGCACTTAAAAAAAAAATTGCCGAGGCTTGATGTTGACCGACTCAGAGCTGCTTTGCGACTCTACCTCTACTTTTTATTGCGCAGTTTGTAAAGAAAATGTTGTAGCTCTCTGGACATACAATTTTTCCTGAACATAAATTTGTTTGTTGGTTTTCCTGGCCACCCTTTTATTTTGTAATGATAATTATTTCAGAAGTTCAGTCTAAAATATTTTGTATTGAACGTTAATTTATTTAGCCAATCAGCTCTAGATATTATTAACCATGGCTATTTATCTTGGACCAGCACTCAGGAGATGACCCCTATATATGCAATGCATTGTGCCGAAACTGAAAACGAGGGGACAGATTAGGAAAGATGAGAAGATAGACAGTTTTTGGGAATAGGAGACTTATTTTATTTATTTGTTTGAAAAATATTTTTCAAAGTAAATTTGCAAAATTTCAGTGCACAGACACAGCCGGCTGGGTGACTAAGACCATATTATTAACGGAATAATTCCACAAAAGAACTGTAAACCTGTACAGTTATCTGAGGTGTTGAAATTATGTAGTGCGTGTGATACGCAAAACTTCCGAAAGAGAGTAACTGATCAGTGGTATGGCTGCACTTAAAAAATAATTGAAAACGAGACTTAATGTGGACTGATTCAGAGCTCATTTGCGACTCCGACTGATTTTAATGAGCAGTATTTCTTGGCACATCTTATAATCTTTAATGATTTTTGACTATAAATGCACCATAACGGGATTTCTATAGCTGAAGCTTTCTTCATAGATTTTCTGATTTTCTACAGCTTTTAATTGAAAAATTTCGAGCAATTTTCTTTACGAAAGTAAAACGGCAATATAATTTTTTTTAAATGTAATATATCGAATTCCATCTGACAACTATGGATATGGGCATTTCCAGAAAAAAGTCCACCTTGATCGAAAAATTAAAAGTTAACAAACAGATATTTTCCTAATGTATTATAAAGGAGAAACTTCTAAAATAAATTAAATTTAGGAGCTTAAAGCTTTCTTTTGTTGGGATGGTGAAATACTGAGCTACAAGTTTGAAGTTCTCGTTTTTGTAAGTGTTTCTTAACTTCAAGGGCATTTTCTCTTTATAATTAACATTCCTAAAAGCAATTTCATAATAATACTCTTAATGCAAAACTGTTGCTACAAACATATTTAATCATAAAACAAATGCAAAAAATAAATTTAGTATTTTGTAGTTTTTATATAATTTTCTGATATTTATGTCTTTTTCGCATTTTTTTAACATAATAAAATAAAGTGGAAATTTTAGTAATGTAACGCCAGTAATGTAACGCCAGACCAATTTTCATAAAAGAAAAAAAAGGAAAAAAGATTTGTTCAATTTATAACTTGGAAAATAAATGTATATTGGTCCAAAACCTATCAAAAAAAATTTGATTAAAAATACTTGCCCAATTCGCAGAGTTCAACAATTTTGTTATCAAAGTCAAATCGCACTTCCGTTTTTTGTAACGTAACGCCAGGTCACTTTTTGGAGTATATCTTGAAATTCTTAGGCTCAACTATTTCCATTTTTTGGCTGAATATAGAGCTATCCAATCACTTCTCTAATGTGAGAAAAAAACTTTTTTAAATTCTGGTTTTTAACGTTTTTTTTTCAACATATCGTCGTACAAAAGTAACGTAACGCCAAAATGGAAATGCCCATATAAGTTTTCTATGAATTCATAAATTCTGAGATAAATAACTTCCGTTGATGTACAAACACTACAAATAATACAAATGTTCAGTTAAAGTTCAGCACGTTATGAGCACATATACATTAAGCCATACAGAATCGGAAGAAGTTGTACATGCATACACACCCACACACACATTAAAAGTATTGAAAGTTACCGTGCAAGCATACGGAACTAATCTCAGATAAAAAATGTTTTGTAATCAAACTTATTCACAAAAGTTAACGGTCAGAAATCAGCCCAAATATATGTGATTGCAGAAGAGGGATTTTTTTTAAATGCAAAATGAAATTAAACAGCTGTTAGACGAATGGAATAATATGTAACTGTTTGGGAATAAAACAGCTGAAAAGTTTTGTTAGAACCGTTCGTTACCTTACATATTTATAACAGTTTTAACTACTTAATACTCACCGAAATCGATCAGCTGTTTCTTTTCATTACAGTTAAATTGCAATCGATTAACTGATCCTTCAGAATTATTGTAGCTGATCCGTTTAATTACACCACGCTTAAATAACTTTGCTGTTTACTTACCACCTTTTGTGAATATACTCTTTTATTCTCCATTAAAAAATATATCATTTAATTAAAAAAGAAAATAAGCCTCCAGTTTGTCTGAAACAATATTCAAAAATGTTTGCTGGGAATGGAAAATATTTGATGAATGCATGCTCATGCATGCTTATGTATGGACTATTGTTGTTCTTACAGTTTTTAAAGCTCAATGTTAAAATATTTATGAACATGTGTTTCCAGTTCTTGTTCAATAGGTTCTATTGTTTTTTTCTTCTTCTTTTTCTGTTGTTGTTAATAAAAAAGTTTCGTTTTATATTCTTATAATCCTTCATTTTTGTACGTGTATGTGAGCTTACATGTAATCTTTTGTGAAAATACAATTGCAGCCAAGGGAGGAAAATTAAGAGAGCGAGAGAGAGAAAAAAAGAAAAACAGAACAATAGGAAGTAAAAGGAGTTTTGGCTAACAAAGCTGCAGAAAATTGCTTTCATGTACACTTTTATATTAAAAATAACTCTAATATTTCAACAATTTCATTTTAAAAAGGAATATTATGAACATTCATGTACACCGTACAGCACTCTTCATGCATTATTGAAACTGAAGGAACAAAATATGGATAAACATTTAAGAAATTCATACTAAAAAGCATTTATTTACCTTTAAATTCCAATTAAAAACGATCTTGGATCCAATTAAAAACGGTCTTGGATGCTTTTTATGTTTTTGCACTTGAGTATTTTGGGAATATTAAATGTTATTACCGCGTTACACAATAAAAATTGTTAAATAAAATGATTTGTGGTACATTTTGAAATATCTTAACGCTCATCAATATTGATGATATATTTTTGGTTTAAAAGATATTTTTATGTAGACATGCACAATATAAATAACTTTTCTACATTCTCATTATTTTGGAACCCGATTCAGCCCGGTTTCGTAAACTGGCTGAATCGGGCCAGAGGGAAAAAAGTTTCCATAAGAAAAATTTTTTTTTTGTAATTTTGTTAAGCAAATGACATAATTTTATGTCAAGGAATGTCCAACGCGTTAAAATTGGAGCCATAAAATGAAAAAAAAAATTAATTTTTGGACCCCGCCCCCTTTTGTGGGCGTTATTATGTGAAAAACTAGTGTACAAATTTAACTAATTGTATGACACAAGCCTACATTCCTTAAAAATAACACTTTTAAGCTTTTATGACCAAGCTGAAACGTAACCTCCTGATCTTCCTCTGCCCTACCCCCTCCTCCCCTTTTGCCCAGCAAAAAATGACCCTATCAAAAAAAAGCTTTTTACACTTAATTATTCCATTAAGTTATTTTAAGTGTTTTATGGCAAAGGTGAAATGTCTCCCCCACGGCCCTTGCCAGAGCGATCCCCCGCCAAAGATTAGGTTAGGTTAGCAGGTTGCTGGTGATGGGAAAAAACAGACCATCCCACTTGGGTCCAATTATTTTGATCTCTTTGTGACACCTGTATTAAAGAGGATTGAAGAGATAAGAAATGAGGAAGAAATAGGGATAGTCGAAGTTAAGGTAAGAAGGATAGTAAAGAAGAAGATGGGATACATAAACCAAGAGTTATGGTCGTGCATACACGCCCCAGGGGAGTCAGCTGCCGAACCAGCCACTGCTCCTAATAAAAAGAGTCAGGTGTCTCAGTCCTATCTACGAAATGTCTCCAAAGCGTGTCTTGCCCAGAGACTGTAGGCCCTGCTCCTCCAGAGCAGGACAGAAGCAGAGGAGGTGTGCAATGCTTTCCTCCTCCTCCTCATCATTGCAACTGGAGCAGTAGTCGTTATAGGGCAGCCCCATGCGCCTGGCATGGAACCCAAAGGTGCAGTTACCAGTAAGTGTGGCCACTATATTGCGTAGATGACCTCTTGCGAAGTTCAAAAGATCCCTCGTCCTCCTAGAGTCTAGGCGGGGCCATAAGACTCTTGATATCTCGCAAGTGGATTCTATGAACCACCTGTCCTGAGCCAATTCGAATAGTGCAGCATCAAAGCGTCTCCAGCAAGATGAGAGTGGAATCCCACTTAGTTGGTCAATGTCGGCCTGCTGAAGTATATCCCCCGCCAAAATACAGTTTTAATATCCTCCAAAAAGAATTGGAGCCCATAAAATATATATATATATATATTCTTGATCAGTGATGAAATCTAAGACGATCTAGCAGAGCCCATACGTCCGTGTGAGGAAAACACAATATAGTCTATATATGGACCCCGCCCCCTTTAGTGGGCGTTGCAGTTACATATTATATGAAAAAATATTGTAAATATTTAACAAATTATATTACTTAAGCCTACATTCCTTAAGAATAACATTTTACCTCCCCTGGGCTTGTCCTTTTCCATAACCTATTGCATATTTAAAAAATAATAATAGTTATTTCGTGACCCTGGTTTTTCCATTAGCCTTTTTATGCAGTTGGCCGCTGAACGTTAATTTTTGTAAAATTATAATGCTCTTTATCATATATATAATTTTTGTAAAATTATAATGCTCTGACAACAAAAGTTCAGCCAAACCCTCTTTATTTCTTAATGCAAAAGCAACACCGAAATGCACTTTTTGATCTGCCTTTCAAAAAGAAATTAATATTTTATCTGTCATAAAATTTTAGTGTCTTAACATTTAATTACTTAATTAACAAATGAATGAAAACGAATCGTCATTAATTAAAGAGACTTAAGGAAAATGTAGTTGGGGAGAGTGGGTGTAAAGTGTTTTTTTTTTTTTGAAGAAACTTTATTAATTTTTTGGTTGAGCATGAATTAAATGAACATTTTTACGATCATGTTGTAATTCGTTATTAAACTTATTTTTTATATTAAGTTCACAATGGCTTTACCAAGATAACAGAAAAAAATAATGTTCATTTGCTTGTGTGAATATAAAAAACTAATGTGTTTGTGGCTGTTTGTGTAGGCTGTTTTTTTTCAATCATTTTTATCAACAACATTTGCTTTGTTGTCTCGTTAAGGTTAAATGCATCCATCATCTATTGTGAGATTTGATATGCTGAAATGATTTCGTCATCAAAATATTGTAATTGACAAGAATGTATTACATTCTTATCAAACTTTTTATAAATTGTATTTTTAATAGTTGTAAATAAGAAAAGCTGTACAGATGATCTGCTTGTTGTTGGTTTGAAAAAGTTTTTGTAAAAGTTTTTGTTGTTCCATTATTGTTTGAGGATCCAGAGAAGAGGAAAGTTTTAGGAGTTCAATATTTCTTTAGGATTTAGTTTTCATCATTTTAAGTCTCCATGGCATGCTGTGTATTTGCCAAGTGCGAGGCCTGTTCAAGGAGAATTCTCAAAATTTTGCGGGTTACGTCTATTGCATTAACGTGTTGGTACGCACATATTTTCACACTTTCAGACATGTTTATTTCTCTAGTTTGTTTGTGAAAGTCATCAATTTAAAAGTGTTTTACGCTTTGGGCCGTCAAAGAAAATATATCAAAGAATTTGCATAAAATTTTGTTAAAAAATGGAATTCTAAACGTTGACAGTTGCATGCGGTCAGATTCGTTAGAAATAGTGCAAGTTTTTCATAATCGCCTTTTTATTCGGAATGTCAGATATGAATGACGACGATCGCCAGCACATCAATATCGATTTTGTGCATATCTACGAGGAAATACCTTTGGAATAATATATTATTCATCAATATGGGCGAACGTTGAGATGCCTAAAAGTGTACCACAGAAAAAGTATTAAAATGTTTTTGGAATGCAGTGGCAGTTGCTGCAATGCTTCTAGCTGCTAGTTACCACCACGAATGGGGAGTTACCCCACATATTGGGGGTGCTGTTGGCTGAAGTAGTAAAACACGAGACTATAAAGCTCAGGGTCCTGATGAAGGCATAGCGCACTGGTCACTGAACTTAATTGGCAGCGACTGACACGATCATGTACTAAAAAGCAGAGTAACAGCAGCACCCTCCTTCTTCGGCTCTGTAGCAAAAAATTAGCCAGCGAAGTAAAAAGATTGAAATAGCTACAAAAAATTCTCTATCTTTTCATCTTTCTTCATCTGTCCTCTCAATCCTATCCCCTCCTTTCTAGTTCCGACGCAATGCCCTGCATATGTAGGGATCATCCCCTGAGTGCTGGTCCAAGATTAAAAAAAAAAGGATGTCGGCATATCGGGCGGCTCATGAGATGCAGTTTTTCACACATTTTGGCCATGAAGCGTGTGACAGCGAATTTTCCAGCGAAATTGTAGAATTTTGGTAAAAATATTTTAACTTTTTACTTTGCCAAAAACAATATTGCAATCATGCCTCAGCCACCGTATTCAGCTGATCTGGCCCAATGCTTCTCTTTCCTGTTCCCAATACTGAAGAGTCTGATGAACGGAGTACCATTGGCGGCAATCGAGAAGTTAAAACCCAAATCGTCGAGAGGACTCAAGCTCATACTAAAACGTTGACGCAAGTCTATTTCTATTGTTTGCCTCCTTCTTTAAATAAAAATTTATAAATAAATAAATATTTTTTGTAAAAAATTAAATTTAGCTCACATTTTTAACTGGCCTCGTATTTGTGTTCGAGGTTTTCTTACTTGCAGTAGGACGTGGTTGTGGTAATTGCCGTTTTTTAGTCAATTAAGTTTTAAAGTAAATTTTTAAAAGTAGAATGGATGGACTGGACATCTTAAGGCTTGTCGTATTATGGGCGGGGCACTGGGCTATCCAATAAAAAGCTTTGCAGCAGCTGTCCCAAGGAAAACAGCGAAGACATAGTTCCCGCAATTCCTTTGCGAGTGCTCAGCTCAGCATGTTTCACGATTATTAAGAAATCAATCTACGTAACATGATTAAATACCTCAAGGCGGCTGGACTCCAGTACTGTGATCCCGATCGGCTTAGGTTAACAACCTAACGAGTGGAGAGGTCTGACCGAAAGTAATTATTTGGATTCTATTTGAAAGTCTGCATATAGGGGACACTCACGTGTCCCCTCGTATTTCGTTTTGAAATACGATAATCACAAATTCAACCTTTATGTTGCGGGTTACGTCTTGCGGAGGTTTAATGCTGCACATTTCGCGCCACTTGCTATTGGATATCTCTAGTTTCTTGTCTACATTTCGATGGATTGAGACATTCACGTTTTACGCCTTCAAATTCGACAAATTGGAATATCTTAAAGACAAAAAGCTAAAATTTTCTCTAATCTATTACAAAATGTCGAATCTGAAGGCGAAAAACGCCAAACACGATAAGGGTGATTATGGTAATTTCTACATTGCGCCGGCTATATCTTGTCGTTTATGTCCCCCCTTATTCCGTAACTTTATTTCATCGTCACCTCCAGACAATATGAAAAATAGTGCCCATCTATCTGTACTTTTTTTTCTTAGGCAATCCGCTATTTTTAAAAGCCTGTTTTAATTTCCATCGTGTGAGAGAAAAAGTCACAGGATGTCCTCTTTGTGGTTAAAAAAGTATCCTATTTGGGATATTGTCTTGACGTGACATTGACAAGCAGTTACAGAATATAGAGGGAATTATTTTTACCCAAAATGTATTCAACCGCTTGATTTATTTTTATATACATTTTCAATAATAAATTCCTTAAATAATTTCCTCTTCAAATCCAAAATCTAATTGAAAACTTTTTCAATAAAAATTCGTTGTTAAAACCCAGAGATGAATTTATGAACAATTTATTTATAAACATGTGTGTTTAATTTTCAACAGAATATTGCTTGCGAGTAAAAATTTATGAGTTTCATAAAGTTTTTTTTTTTTGTTTGCTTTTTTGTTTGATTATTCAATTTAAGTTAATAAACAGTTTTTGTTTAAAACATCATGCTCCTCGTATCATACACATTTTATGTTTTTATTTTTTTTTTATTTTTGTATATTCTTTCAAAACTAAACAATTTATAAAAACACACCGTAGGAAATGTTTGTATATGTTCGTATATATAAAAATATTAGATACGAAACGATACAGTCAAGTATGAAACCGACAGATAGAATTTACTCTATGAAATATATAAATAAATATAAACAAGAACGAGTAGATGGGAGTGTGTGTGTATGTGTGACTGATTAGTTTAGTTCCATTTGTGTACACAAATATCTCTGCAGGTGCGTACGTCTCTATCCACACTGACTTCAAAAATATCTAGAGTTGGAAGGGCAAAAAACTGAAACCAGAAAAAATGCTAGATAAATAGTAAATAAACAAATCGGAATAAAAATATTAAATCTTTTAACACAATTTTGAGTTTTATTTACTATTAGCAATTTCAATTTGCTAGATAAATTGTAAACACATTTAAACTCTTGTTAGATTTTAATAGAAATAAATTATTTTTATTCCAAGATTTTTTTTTATATTTTTTTTTTTTTTTGGAAAATGGCCACAAACTATGCTCGCTCGGACTCGTCGACTTTAAGCGTTAATCTTTGACAAAAAACATTAATATTCGTTTGACACAAAAGATCTATTTTAAATAAATTAATTATGTTACAGTAGAAACCGCCTCAAGGCAACAGTTGTACGAGTCATCTGGAATTGAATTACATTTAAGGTGGACAGGTTCGTTATAAAGAGTAACTGGATAAAACGACATATTTAAATAAATGTGTTACAAATTTGTTAAAAATTTTTTGTTTAAATTTTCTACTTAAATTAAGCAAATATTTGAGAAGAAAGATAAACTGAGAATATCAACATGTTTGTGTGAGTTGTTTTAACTACACCATTTACAATTGAACTTAAACAAGTAAAAACGTTGTAGTCGACCAGGTCGACTCTAAAATACCCTTCAAATATTTTGTAAATAAAAACTCTATTTTTATATAATAAATTTTATTTATTATCACAGCATAATTATTGGAAAATTTTTTTATACTATAAATGAAATAAAATAAAATTTTATAACATTATAATTCAAGGTGTATTACAAATGTTTTACTTCGTACACATTTGTAACATACTTTTTTCAACTCGTGACTATTTTAAATAATTTATTTTTGTCTACACAGTCATTAGAGCCGTTTTTTTTTTTTGTAATACGTTTTTAATTTTACTTGCTTTTTTTAACAAACTGTTAGTTGTATTTATTTAATATGACTGTTACTTTTTAGTCATATCTTATCAAATATCTTGGAAAAAGGAATGAAACAATGATTAAATTTATGTACTAAATGCAGTTTAAATATGTTGACTTTGTAGTTTTGTTTGATATTGTTTTTTTTACATTCTAAAGAGGCAAATAAAACAGCAAAATGGAAAATATAACATATCTTTTCCTCATATCAGATAAGATAAACTATTTGTTGTAAATTAAATAAATTTTTAAAGTTTAAATTTTAATACAAACAATAATTAATACTGCAGGAGAAACTTAAAGTGAAGTTTTTATTATTATAATTATAATATTATTATAATATTTAATAAGTTTCTGTTGAGTCTTGAGGTTATTTTATATTAATATTTATTATTCTTCGATATTTCGCTAACCAAAAAAGGTTAAATAGAAAATGAGACACAAGAATCTTAATATTATTATATTATAATTATAATTATAATTATAAGGAAGTTATAATCAATGTATATTTTATTATTCGATATTTGAGATTTATTTATTTATTAAACCAAAAATCATTATAAAGGCCCAAGTTCAAATCCACGAACTATTATTTTTTTTATTTAAGAATTTATATTAAATAAAATTTCTTATTAAGAATGAAATATTAGAAATATTTTGTTCTTCATAATCATGCAAATAGCAGAATGGTTCAGTACTGAGTACCACCGTGAAGAGAGGAAAGTGGGAAAACTGAACAAAAACACTGATCCGTTGTTGTAGTTTGGTGACCATAAATACAAAAAAAATAATTAATACAAATTCTTCAATAAAAACTAATTATATTGTAGATTCGGAGATTTGAACTTGAGCCTGACTAGAAATTCTTAACTTATAATAAGTTGTAATTTTATTATTTTCAAACAAGAACTGCATATAAATTCAACTGAGCAATAGTTGCCGTGGAAGATGTGTTTGAAGCGCCGAAGAGTTAATTTTTGCACTTGTGTATGTGCAAATATGTTCTCAGCGGCACAAAGAAATTTTTAAGCACCTGACCGTGTAATTGAATTTTCTTTGACTTTTTTAAAAAAAATTACATTTTAATTAAAAATATTTGCACTCATACTTAATGAGAATTATAAGAACTGCTCGAAGCTAACCAATATTAATGATCATATTACAATTAAAGCAATTTTTTGCACTTGTGTATGTGCAAATATGTTCTCGGCGGCACAGAGAAATTTTTAAGCACCTGACGGTGTAATTTAATTTTCTTAGACTTTAAAAAAATTTATATCACTTTACTTAAACATATTTATATACATACTTAATGAGAATTACAAAAACTGCTCGAAGCTAACCAATACTATTGATCAAATTGCAATTAAAGCCATTTCGAATACAATCGAAAAGTATTACAAACATGCAACTAAACAGTAAAAATAATAATTATAAATATCCTATAACATTTTTTTAAATTTATTTTCCACTCATTTTATTACGAATCAGTTTTTATCAATATTCAATTCTGGGCACACTGCCAATCACTAAAATAGTTTAAACGATTTTTACAGCAAATTTGATTTCAATCACAGTCATAATCTAATTTGCTATTGTAAACGAAAATTGTTTTAAATAATTGTTTTTCTTCAAGCACATGTATTACATTGAGGATACATTGTTTATTTAATTAAAACTACAACAATAATTGTATACACGTTCAATTAAATAAAATAGAAATACGAGAAAATGTACGAAAAGGAAAAAAAAAGAAAAAGTGAAACTATAAACAAAATCATGGCAAATTTATAAACATTTGCAAAATAAAAATTTACTTTAGACTTTTAAATGTGAAAAAAGAAATTAAATATTAAGGGTGAGCCATACACTACAGAGTTTATACGAGCGCTTTAATATAGATTTTTTTAGAATTTACAAATTAGAGAACAAAAAATGAATAGCGATGACGATTGAGCGATGCCCGTCTGTCTGTACGTGAAATCGGGTTTCCCAAGACCCCAGAAGAGCTAGAGACTTCGTTCTTCGACCGTTGGATTGGAAATGAATTTAAATAGAGTGCTATTGAAATTCAGAAAGATCCGAAGTATGGTTCCAGAGTTGGGAAGCTTAAACCTATTTCTCGACGCAAAATTTATACCAAAAAACAATTATTTATTTTAATGTTTGTAAATTAAACCTATTTCTTTCTTTGGGAAGTCTCAATGGTCTATTAAAAACTAAAAACAAAAAAAAAAACAAAAATTCCATGGATGGAAAAATAAAAATTTTTTTTTCGGCCCATTCCGTATTTTGTAGTACATGTAGTAACTAAAATTGTTAAAAATTTTAAGTTTCTCTTTAACAAAACCTCTTAATACGTCATGAAGATTTGCATTGGCCAAAAAAAAAATTTTTTAAATTCAAATTTTGCTTCCAGGGGTGGGAAATTGCATATTTTTTTGTATACGTGGAAGTAATCAAACAGGCAACTGATGTTGTTTTTTTTTTGCTAACCAGTCTTATAATTTAGGAAGAACAAAATTGGTATCAAAACTTCAAAAATAAAAAATAAAATTTCGAATCCAGGGATGGACAAGTGCAATATTTCATAGTACATGAAAGTGACCAAAATTGTTAAAAATTTTAAATGTATCTTAAAAAAAATTACTTTATACCTCATGAAGTGTTGCACTGATGAAAAAAACAAAAAAATTAAAATTTCGCTTCCAGGGTTGGAAAATTGAAATTTTTTTATACATAAAATAACCAAAAAGGCGTTTTTTCCCCCCTAACTAAAACTATTTTATATTTTAGGAAGAACAAAATTGGTATCAAAAATTTCCCAAGAAAAATCTAAATTTCGACTCCGGGGTTGAACAAATAAAATTTTTTATGGTAAATGAAAGTGACCAAAAAGTTTAAAACTTTCAATTTTTTTGTCAAGTAAAACTATGTTACATCTTTTAATTAAACCTACTTCCTGTTTTAGCAAGAAAGAAAGAAGAATTACATCTGTGAAGGGTATTTAAGATTCGGCACAGCCGAATATAGCACTTTTACTTGTTTTTTTTTTAATCTTAAATATTTGTCCAAATTTTTTCAATATAGTATTTCTAAAATGGTCGAGCTTTATTTGTATGCTTTTCATCTATTTGTTAAAAAAAAATGCATTTTTCAGCCCAATATGAAATTGTTATAAATTTTTTGTATAGCATATTGAAAATATTATGTTAATCTGATATAAAAATAAGAATTTTGTAACAATATTTATTTTGTGCATATCTAAGCGAAAATACCTTTCGAATAATATATGGTTCGTCAATATAAGCGGACGTTTAGATGCTTAAAATTGTACCACAGAAAAATTATTAAAGATTTTTTTAATGCATTCACATTGATGATGTCAGATTAAGTGTGTAAAATATGGAGAAATTTTTGGATCGAGTTTTGCCTTCAAATTCGATTCAAGATTAAAGAGAAATTCCGACATTCGATATCGATCGAAATTTATATATAAATTGTAATGAAATTTCCATCGATATCGATTGCGGCACTTTGGCGCCAACTTTTTATTTTTAATCGGTTAAAAATTGTCGAATATGAGGCGGCCGAAATCAGGTTGATTACGTTTGTGAGCATCAAATGTGTTGAAATAGTATTAAACAATAAATCGTATCAACTCGTCCATTAGTGTCTGTCTCTATCCGCCTAGGGATACACAAATTTCCTCGTTTAATAGTCTGTAGTAGGGACTGTTCCCGGTAACAAATATTTCATTATAAAATAATAAGTGCATTCATGAGACACCCTAACACCTAACACATGGACGGAGCGAGTGTGAGCCAGCATATCGCTTGATGCCCGTCTGGCCCTGTCCATTATGTCTTAGCAAATGTTTGCATGTGTGTGTAAGTGTGTGCGCTATAAAATTTGCTGTCTGTATAAATATTTGATTGTTTATAAAAACAATCTCTTTGTTTAATAAAAAGTTGCTAATTTAAGCGTAATATTAGAATGAAATCAAAAAAATGCAAATTGTTAATTCGAAAAAATAATAATAATAATAATATTTCAATAAGAGCTCAACACACACGCACACATCACACACACACGCACACGTTAAGTAATTAAACCAAAACCATTTAATTATATTAGTGCACAACTATTCTAAAAGCATAAAAAAATGAAATAAAAAATTTGTTACACAAAGTTTTAGTAGCGAGTGTTAGAAATTTAAAAATATTTTCTAGTGTTTAAAAGAACAATGACTCTAATAAAAATTGACTCACGTACAATTCCGGGTACAAATAAATAAACGGAATGTTAAATATTTAACTAAAACAAACAATTACAAGTTGACTGACTGTAAATGTAACACAAATATTTGTGTATTTGAGAGTTTTTATGAAAAATCATAAACATCAAACGGAAGTATGTTCGTTCGTACGTTCGCTCGTACCTTTGAATTGCATCTTGTGGGTGCAGCCATGGCTCAGCGATTTCACCGGCCTGTTAGGATACCTGCGTGTGTGTGTTTGTGCATGAACCATTTGTAATATATCATTTCCAGTAGAGAAATTTATTTATTTTTTTTATTAAAGATTGTTATTAATTTTTGTTGTTGTTGTTATTGTATTGTTTGTTGTTCATTTCTGTTCCTGGAATAAAAAAATTTCACAGAATTTTGGAAAAACTGAAAAAAGAAATCCTAACAATTGATTCAGTTTCATTGGCTTTGAATGTGTTAACTAAATAAATAAATAAATAAAGAAAAGAAAAATATGTAAATAAGAAATATCACATTTTAATCTGTTGCGAACAATTTTAAATTTAGAATTTTATAAAAAAAATAAATAGAATTTTACACTAGAAAACGTGTTTGTTAATACGGCAGAGGCTAGTGAACCTGTTACAAAACCAGTCACGTGGATAAAGGTAACGAACGACTAGTTCTTTTTTATAGAACTTTATATGAAAGATTTTACTCTATTTCCCTTTTGATGTTTCTATATAAAACCGGTTTGCTGTAAAAATATATAATCTAGGATCCGTTTGTTACACTATGAAGACGGGCGGTTGTAAATAAATATTTTATATAAAGATATTATAATTAATTGTTTTGCCACTGTAGTCACAAAGTAGGCCTATTTCGAAGTGAACCAATTTTAAAATGGTGGCTTAATAAAATATGGTAATTAGCGTTACACAATGTGGCATCACTGCAATGAAATGCAGGCTAGTGGCATCCCCTGAGCAGTGATTCGAATTCCTTAAATACAGTAGTCGCTAATTCAAACAGAGCCTGTTCACTAAATGTAGAAGTTCTCTAAATCGAGAGAATAAAAAATAAGTAATTCATATGACTTTTATTAAATTAAGTTTTTATTTTTAATGTCTTTTAATAATTAAGGAACATGAAAGAAGTCGGTTATATTTTTTTGTACTTTTTTTTTGCTTCAAGAAATTTTGCCTTGTCCCTGCATTTGCGCAATACTAAGATATCATTAATATCAGATATAATATTTTCACTCCCAACAATAACTTTATTGAATGTTTCGATTGCCTCCGTTTTGCCTTCCCTATCACCAGAAGCATTTGTACAGGGCAGGAATGTAAGACGTGCTTTTTCGGTTTTTCTTCTAGGTGCACTTTTTTCACTTCTTAAAACGTATGTTTTGTCTGGAAGCAGTTTCCAAAATAGGGCAGTTTCGTCCGCTTTGTAAATTTCATCATGCATTAAATTGTGTTCTACTATTAAAGAATGGAGTTCTTTTTAAAAGGTTCTACAAACTCCGGATTGGACGATAATTTTTCACCGGATATCTATAAAAACCGTATACCAAATCGTCGCTTAAATTTCTGCAGCCACCCATCACTTGCAGTAGTAGAACTTTTTTCTTTCAATTGGTCGTTTAAATATTTTGCTTTTGTTGATTGAACCAATGATATAGGTTCGCCTCCTCCAACGACATTTCAGCTTCTCTCAATGTTCTCCTTTTAACTTTTTCTTTACTTTTTGCAGTCACTTCCAAAATCGGAATTCGTTGATAAAAAATCGCTCTATAAATTCGTCGTATGAAACACAATAACGACGTATAAATTAAAATAATAAGCAAACAAAATTTTAATATTTGTTTTTTAAATCATTGTAATCCTCTAATGCCAGTCAGATTGTTTAGACACTCAATAATTATCCCGGTGTTGTCCATTTTTTTTAGAACAAATTCCTTTTTGTAAATATTTTCTGAACAATTTTTTGTCTGTAAATAAATTATTATTTTCATTTAACAGCTGATGGGGTGACCATATGAAAAAGTGAGAAATAGAAAGAAAAACTATATGATAAAAAGTGTTCAAAATTAATAAAAAGTCGTCTGAATGATACATTTTTGTGAATTAGTGAATGCATTTTTAGTATGTACTTTAAATTTTAGTGCTACATGCAACAATACAGTAGTGAACTATGTTTTTCCACAAAAAACCAGTTTGAGTATATGAAACCTGGTCACTTTATATTGATTTGTTCGTCGTTCGTTGACGAAACAATTAGAAATAAATCTATTTCAACTTTCGCTGAGTATAACGAATTTCGACCAACACCACGATTGTGTGCATTTTCATATACGCCAATGTGTTTTATTTTTGGCGACGAATATTCGCGACCAAAAATTCGTCGTTCGTCGCAGTTGTGTTCCTAGCATAACGCTTGCACCTTTATCCAAAATGTCACTTTTTTCAGATAACGTTAACACCTTGCGCTTCATCTTCGATGCACTATGTCGCGTGTGCGTACGAATAAAAAAAAAGACTTCAAAAAGCTTTTTTTTTATTCGTACGCACACGCTTATCTCGGGGAAGAACCGATTTTTAATATGTAAGATAATCACTCAACAACTCAACACTCAAAACATTAACAAAATCAACAGTTTGAGGTTTTTCACTTATTTCGGGGAAGAACATACTTCCAATAAGACAAACATTTAAAAAAAAATAACGGTTGAAAGCTGTTCACATAATAGAGATAGGCTGTGTTCACTCTTTAGAACCCCATGTGTTTAAATTTTGTTGTTCACTATTCTGGATGTTCACTATTCTGGATGTCCATATAACCGAGCATCTACTGTAGCTCGTTTAAAACAAAATTCTATGATAAACCAAATGTATGTAATTTAAAATGAGTTTTTTTCTAAAACTATCGCTTGAACGAGTTCGATGCAACTCTGGTGGAATCCGCCATCATGTTTTTCAATGTTTTAAAGGAAAACCCAAGATCAGCTTGCTCTCAACTTTTAAATATAGTATGCCGACGTGAATTTTGAAAAATATTTATAATCAGAGTAGCTGTTTTTATATCCTCCAAAAAAGAATATGGACGGTATATTCACTTTGTCATTCCGTTTGTAACGCAGCGAAATATTCATCTGAGACCCCGTAAAGTATACGAGGTGTGATCAAAAAATAACCGTTATTTTCAAATTTCGTGAGTTACGTATTATCGCATTTTTTTCTATGATGTTGGTACACGTGTCTGTTATATATGTTGGTAATATCAGCCATTTTGGATTGTCAGTTTGTTTTTGACAGATAAAAAGGTTAGTCGTGTTTTGGGTTTCGTGCTCTTCGATTTTTTACTATTCGAAAAAATGGATCAAAGAAACTGTATTAAGTTTTGTGTAAAAAATTAAATTAAATGCACAAGGAAATTTAAAATGTTGACTGTGGCGTTTGGCGAGGCTACTATAACCCAGAACTCAAGTTCAATTGTGGTATAACCGGTTTAAGGAAGGCCGCGAAGCACGTCAATAAACCGATGAAAACATTGAAGCAGTGAAGAAAATGATTTTGGATAATCGTCGAATCACTATCAGGGAGGTTGCTGATGATGTTGGCATATCGTTCGGCTCATGCCAAGCAATTTTTACGGATGTTTTAGGCATGAAACGTGCGACAGCGAAGATTATTGAACATCATTAGCGACGATCCAGACTCACCAAACGTTCGATTCAGTGCAAATGAAAAGAGTTCAGTCCAGACGAAAAGACTCTTGAAATTTGGTATAAATATACCTTGAGGGGTAGCACAAGTCAAGTTCGGAGATGGGCTAAATCGGGCAAGAGGGAAAAAAGTTCCTCTAAGAAGAACTAAACCCACCTCTAAAAAACAACAATTTTTAAAGTTTTTTTTTGTAAATTTGTTAAGCAAATGATATATTTGTATGTCAAAGCGTTAAACTTGGAACCATAAAATAAAAAAATATATATAATTTTTGGACCCCGCCCCCTTTAGTGGGCGTTATTATATGCAAAAATAGTGTAAAAATGTAACAAATTGTTTTACTTGAGCCTGCATTCCTTAAAAATAACATTTTTAAGCTTTAATGACGAAGCTGAGACGTAACCTGGTACTATTCTGCCCCTACCCTCTCCTCCCCCTTTGCTCACTAAATGACCCTATCACAAAAAAAAAATTAATTTTGAATTTTTTAATTATGCCAAAAATTTATTTTTAGAATTTTATGACAGAGAGGAAATTGCTCCCCCACGGCCCTTGCCAGAGAGACCCAGACAAAATACAGTTTTAATACCCTCCAAAAGGAATTGGACACCATAAAGTATATATATTCTTGATCAGTGATGAGGACAGTCTAGCAATTCCTATACGTTCGTCTGTAGAAAAAATGATATAGTCTATTGTTGGACCCCGCCCCGTTTGGTGGGCGTTGACGTACGATATTATATGCAGAAATAGTGTAAATATTGAACAATTTGTACTCCTTAAGCCTACAACAAGCTGAGATGTTCTCTGATTTTGCAGAGGTGAGACGTCTCCCCTACGGCCCTTCCCGGAATGACTCTGTCAAAATACAGATTAAAAATTGGTTACAGAGATGTCTTAAAGGAACTCTTGCCCACCAAGTTAAAAATTTTAAATTTATGTACTAGATATTTGGAGGGTATTTAAAATCCGACCCGGTCGAATATAACGTTTTTACTTGTTTCAATTTCAATTAGACGGAATGAAATTTTTGTGCACTTTTTTGATCCCTAATATTTCTATTTGAAACTGTATGAGCAACAAAAGAGAATCAAAGAAAAGAAGTATTTTTCTCAATAAAAAATTTTTACTAGTCGCTTTCCAAAGATTCATAAAAACTCTTTTCGTGCCGTCTAACAAAGAACAATCTCTTAATTTGTTCTTAGGATGGGCCACACGCGCGTTCTGAAATTCTATGTTTCTGTTCTTTTGTTGTTTAAGTGAATGCAATTTTTAATGGTGCACGTAAATTAAAATGTTGCAAATACCAACTTCGTGGAAAGTCTTTTTTGATTGCTGCGCGCAAACCAGCCGGGCATTTGTGTTGCGGTGGCAATCAAACCCGCCACCCTCTGAGTGAAAGTCTAGAGTGTCTACCTGGGCATCCTGCTTTCTCTCTGACATTTTCTTACCTGGAAAGGTTGAGTTGTAATTATCTATTCAACTATTTTGAAATTCTCTAATGTGCACTAATTACTGGAAAATGTGGTAATTCGCTGTTAGTTCCTGTCGTTTGTCGTTTCTGTTCATTGATGGTAAATTCTTACCTGCAACAGAAAGGAAATATAAATAATTCATTTTCCTTATCTCAAAAGCACACTCTAAATAATTTAACGCTCATTGTTGACTTCTTAAAAAGGCAATTGACTTTGGAAAACCTTTTTTTTTTTGTAAGACACTGAAATACCTTTTTTTTGGGCTACAAAAAACATTTTCCTATGATCGTCTGAGAAAGACAAAAATAATAAATTTTACAGGTACACACTGACTCGCAGCTTGTTGGCCTGCAGCATTAAGGGTGATAATTTTAATATTTCCAGCAAAAGATGCCCGGACAGACAGTCATATAGACATAATAATTTTTCATTACAAAGACTTACATATTCGTTTGTGTATGTATGCGTGTGTGTGTGTTTGTAAAGAATTAAACTACATTTTTCTTAGTTACATGATAATTATGAGAACAAAATCATGTGAAAATGTCTTAAGAGAAAGTACTGAATTGAAACAGCGTTTACCTTTCACACGCTCATGAACAGTGTGACCGTCTTAGCAGTTTTTGTGACTAAATAACTTTAATGTTGATACAATTTCCATTTAAGACTTTGGATTATCTATTGGCCTTTTTATACCCTCCACAAAAGAATATGGAGGGCATATTCACTTTGTCATTCCGTTTGTAACGCAGCGAAAATCCATCTCAGAAACCATAAAGTATATATATTCTTGATCAGTGATGAAATCTAAGACGATCTGAGCATGTCCGGCCGTCCGTCCGTCTGTGGAAATCACGATTCAGTTTTATAGCTTAGAGCAGGTCAAGTTCGGAGATGGGCTAAATCAGGCAAGGGGGAAAAAAGTTCCCCTAAGAAGAACTAAACCAACCCAGAAAAAACAACATAATTTTTAAAGTTTTTTGGTTATTTTCTTAAGCAAATGAAATATTTTTATGTCAAAAACGCCTTAAACTGGAGCCATAAAATAAACAAAAATTATTCGTGGACCCCGCTCACTTTAGTGGGCGTTATTATATGCAAAAATAGCATAAAAATTTAACAAATTGTTTTACTTAAGCCTACATTCCTTAAAAATAAAATTTTTAAGCTTAAATGACGAAGTTGAGACGATACTCTGCCCTACCCCCTCCTCGTCCTTCACCCGCTAAATGACCCTACCACAAAAAAAAATTTAATTTTGTATGTAATTATCCCAAGCCCTACCCCCTTTTCCCCGCCTATAAAAAAAATTAAAAATGTTATTTTGTATATAATCATCCCAAGCATTTATTTTTAGACTTTTATGATTGCCTGTTTCTACCCTACCCCCTTTTCCCCGTAAATGACCCTATAAAATAAAATAAAAAATTTTATTTTGTATATAATTATCCCAACCATTTATTTTTAGAGTTTTATGACAAATGTGAAATGTTTCCCACACAGCCCTTGCCAGAGCGACTCCGCCAAAATACAGTTTTTATACTCTCCAAAGAGAATTGGACCCTATAAAGTAAATATGTATATTCTTTATCAGTGATGAAGTCTAAGACGATCTAGCAATGCCCATACGTTCGTCTGTGGAAGACATGATATAGTCTATTTTTGGACCCTGCCCCCTTTAGTGGGCGTTGAAGTACGATATTATATAAAGGAACTCTGTCCCACCAAGTTAAACATTTTAAATTCACTTACTAAATATTTGGAGGGTATTTAAGATTCGACCCGGTCGAATGTAACGTTTTTACTTGTTTTTATTTTTTTTAATAAAAAGTTGTATTTTTACTTCAGGTTATCGTTGTAGCTGGAAGCTACTGCGAAAAACGCCTAAGGCGTAGACACCAACGAATTACCCATTCGGTGGGAGTATGATCTTGCCACAAAGAATTTGTGGCATAACCACTTTTATAGGATTAATCATAGAGTCGCTTTTCCCGGAATTCCCATCCCGTTTTTAGTGTTCCTTTTAAGCTTTCATTTGAATAATACGCGGGGATTCCCGGGATTGACATGCTGGCCTACTGCTTGCCATTCAAAGCGTCAAACTCCTCAATAAAAATAGAGTAAAAAAATATTCAGAATATCTTTTTCACCAGTAATAGAGCAGGTACGTTCAGAATATGCCGATCGTTTAGCTGTGAATACTACATTTTCCCTCTGCCGTAAACTGTAGACGAGTATTAAAAACAATTTTTGTTTGCGAATACATATCGAAATAATAATGAAAACGTATTGACTGATTTCTTTTGTGCATCTCTTTGTTTTCGTCTGTTATTTGAGACAAATTAGAGCAAAACTGTTTTCTCCTTTGCCCGTAATGTGTAATAATTTTCGTATTTTCTTTGCGTGAAATGTGAAATAACGTTTAATTTTTGCAGTTATTTGTAGCTTTTTGAATAATTAAAAAAGAAAAAAAAAGTGTTGGAGTCCCTTTAGTGGAAAAATTGCATATCAACACTGACAATGGAAAGTGTAAAGTATTTTTATGTGTCTCTTTATACATTAGGGTGGTACGATTTTCGGTTTAAAATCCAAAGTCGTTAAAAATAAAAATAATGTATAAAAAATTCTTAAAAGATTTTTAAAGCTATTTTATGTAAAAGAGGAGAAATTTTGTTTGAAGCAGAAAGATTTTTGAATATGTAAAATGTAACAAGGACGCCCTAATGAAACTATTCTTTCTCACTTACTAGCATTCATTCATTAAAACTAGAGCAATTTTTCTTTACTTATTTCAGGCTGAATAAAAAAATTTTCACTGCTACCATACGAGTACGTACTAGTATTTAAATAAAAAAAGTGTGTTTGCAAATGTGAATGCTAAATTATTTATGGATGAAAGTGTGTTTTGCTCGTCATATATTATTTACTTGGGCATAATGACAAAGAGTTAGACAGACAGGCAGGCAGCGAAATAGTAACTTACAAAAGTGCATAAAAAGCGGCACTTGTAACTGTGGGGCAAAAATAAAAAATAATTATAAATTATACAAAAAAAAAAGTTAAAATGGCATTTAGGTGGGACCTTTTCCACTGCGTGACAGTGTCACCGTATTTCGTTAGCAAATAGTTTTCTCTATTTTGCATTATATTTGGTTAAAAGCATCATAACTGATTCAATAGCTATACGCAATTAAAATTTAACAAATTTAAATGATTTTAAAAAAAGTGATTTTCCCCTTTATGTGATAAAAATCAAATATTTGACAATTGTAAAACATGTTTGCCAAAACACCCACACCGTGCTTTAATTATTAGTGTCTGACCGAATGTACATTTTTAGAACGGAGCCGAACCCGAAAATCTGTAAATTTTCCAAAGTGCGGGAGAACATGAACTCATGAGTCCAACTCATTCATAAAGCCATTAGATCAGGAATTACTAGATCTTTTGCATCAATCACTATGAACCCGTAAAATTAAATTAACTCTTAATATAAAAACAGATATCAAGCTTAAAAAAATTATTATTATTAAAATAATATTAAAAGCTCAAGAATAACCAGAAATCTTTAAGCACACAAAAAATTATTCGTGTTCAAATGGATCGAATAATATACTCAAAGAAACATTTCACTACACTAAATTTAAAACTTACAAGTAAAATGACTAGAATCTAGAATTTCTCAAAATCTTTAGAGCTTTTCTCATTTTATTTGAAATTTCGAGAATGTACGGACGAAATGGAGTTTGCCATTGAAGTTATTTGTACTAAATAAATTGAATATGATGAATTGTAATAAAATTATGGAAATAAGAAAACAAAATTAAATGTCTCGAATAAAAGAAATTATTGGAATAAAAATTATTGAAATAGAAGTTATTCGAACAAAAATTATTCGAATAAAAATTATTCGAATAAAGATTTTTCGAATAAATATTATTCGAATACAAACATTTGAAAGAATTATCGAAATAAGAAATTAATCGAATTAAAATTATTCGAATTAAAATTGTTCGAGTAGAAAATATTCGAAAAAAATTATTCGAATAAAAATATTTGAAAAAATTATCGAATTAAGGAATCATGCAATCAATTTAAAATTATCCGAAAGAAATTGTCGAATAGAAATTATTTGAATAAAAATATTTCAATAAAAATTATTCGAATAAAAATATTTAAAAAAAATTATCGAATTAATAAATTAATCGAATTAAAATATTCGAAGAGAAATTGTTCGAATAGAAATTGTTCGAATAAAAATTATTCGAATAAATATTACTTGAATACAAATATTTGAAAGAATTATCGAAATAAGAAATTAATCGAATTTAAATTATTCGAATTAAAATTGTTCAAGTAGAAAATATTCGTATAAAAATTATTCGAACAAAAATATTTGAAGAAATGATCAAATTAAAAAATTATGTAATCAAATTAAATTTATCCGAATAGAAATTGTCGAATAGAAATTATTTGAATAAAAAATATTTGAATAAAAATTATTCGAATAAAAATATTTAAAAAAAATTATTGAATTCAAAAATTAATCGAATTAAAATATTCGAATAGAAATTATTCGAATAAAAATAGTTCGAATAAAAATAGTTCGAATAAAAATATTTGAAAAAATTATCGAATTAAGAAATTAATCGAATTAAAATGGTTCGCATTAAAATTTTTCGAATAGAAATTATTCGAATAAAAATATTTGCATAAATATTATAGATTAAATTTATAGAATTAATTGCATTTGAAATAAAATCGTATGCTTAAAAAAACTATAAAGTTTTGACAAGTCGCCTGACAAAATTTAGGAGCTTTTTAACTTTAAATTTTCTATTAATTTCCATATTCTATTTTTAATTCTAATCACTCAATGCACTGGCACTTACATGGCCCTTGTCTCCTATTAAAAGGATGAATGTTTGCAGTAGAGTAGAAAGGTAGGTTAGCTGTCGCAACATGTTGACTGCTGCCACTGCAGCACACGGTTCATTCTTTCAATCATTCTCATGCTCATATTTGGGTTACATTATGCATGATTTCATTATTATAATGATGATGACGTTGTTGATGTAGTTGATGTTTACAACAACAACAAGAAAACTAAAGCTGCAACAATAACAACAATGCTAAGCCAAAATAGCGCAGTAATTACACAAAAATAAGAAACCTTGAAAGTTTCCCTTGCAACATTTATTTTTTATTATATTTTTTTTTTTGTGCTGTCGTGTTGCATTTTTTTGTTCTTTTTTGTTTATTTCTTATAAACAATGAGTTTCAGAAACAACAGTAAACAATTTAATTTTTAACATTTAGCTGTTTTTTCTTTTTTCTTAAATGGAGGAAAACTTAAATTTGGGTTAAGTACGAGTTGCTTTTTGCTGCACATGTAACTTTTTTCGAGTTTTTTTTTCAAGAATGTAAAAAGTTTTGCTGAGCTTGATTTTGGCAATGACGTGGTGACTGAGCTGTTTTTAAATTAATGTGTAAAATTATTTTTATATAGCTCGTACATATTTTGTAAGTTTGTAAAATGAATATTTAGTAGTTTTGCCTTTAAGCATTTTGTCATTTTAACAGGAAAGTTTCAGATTGTTTGTTTGTTCCTGTTCTATCTACAGAGAACACCGCCAGTGGTGTTTAGTGATTGTGTAGTGTTGAGTCATTAAGGTCTCTGTTTAGGCTTTATTCTAAATTTTAAATATTATAATTCCCTTTATTCTATTTGTCAACGTCAACGTCACTTTAAGACAATGTCAAAAATAGGCCACTTGCATATCCTTTCTGTGCAACAATTAACTACTTCTGACAGCCTCTTACTACTGTGTATGTCGTTGAATATAGCAAAAAGTTGTGAGAAATTGACAATTGTTGAAGAGAATGAGTATAGAAGTACATATTCTAATTTTCATATTGTCTTAACGTGACGTTGACGTTGACATATAGAATAAGGAGGAATATTAAATGGAAAATATTAGGCAAAAATTTAGGGCATTTGTGACAGTAATTACAATATCGGGCAGCGATTTCGTGCCACATTTAACTGTCGCACTTCCTTCCAGGAAATCACTTTTTGTATAGGGACTTCATAATATAGAATTCAATTGATACAGAAACTCCTAAAATTTCCTATTGGACAATCGGAGAGGGAAAATACGATCACCTGGGAGACACGTGTGAAGTCAGTATGTCAAAACCCATAAATTGGCTTCAGCATATTCTCCAGATTTTTTAATTTAATTTTTTTTCTTTGCCGTGCTAATGATTTTGAATTGAAAAGAGTCTAGTTAATACGAAAACGCTGATTATGTTGCCCGTAAAATGGATGAGTTGCTGCTCTATGAACCTCGTAAACAGTATATTTTTTTATTAAAAATTTTCATAACTTGTTCTGACGTTAAACTGTTCATGGTAACAGCAGCGCCAACACAATTTGCCACTCTCAGCTGTCAAATAACTCTCATGCAGATAAAACCCTATGGAATGGAATATGAATTATTCTACACACAATTTGAATTCAGTTCATCCAAGAAAATTATTTTATATGTTTATGTAAAATTTCTTTATATACATTTCCACCACGTAAAAGGTGCGTTGTTGAGACTAATTTTCTAAAACAAAAAAAACACCTTTAATATAATCATTTAAAACAAAACAAGTTGTTACGTTCCTCACATCTTTGTCAATTTAATTTAAAACATTTTATTGTTTTTATGCTAAATTTAATCCCCCCCATATTTTGACAAAAGCGTAACACAATTCCAGCTACAGTAATGGCAACAAAAAAGAAAAAAAATGGAAGGAGAACAAAATAGAAATAAACAAAAAGATTATGAATGTAGGAGACATAAAATCATAAATTATCACGGCAATTTCATATGCAAAATATGTTTTAAATTTTTGTAAATGTTTTTTATTTTTTTGTTATTTCTCACACGCATTGAACGTCCCCCGTGAAAAAGAAAATAATTACAGTGGGCTAAAAACTTGGCCATGTACAGGAAAAAAATCAATATATTTCTGCCAATCAGGATTGATAGTGTATTTGATAAATATTTCAAGCCACAAAGAAAATTACACAGCATAGTAGAACAGCTGTTTTCGCAAGCCACCACACTTTTTTTTCTATCTTGGACCAGCACTCAGGGGATGACCCCTATATATGCAATGCATTGTGCTGGAACTGAAAACGAGGGGATAGTATTGATTGGATAGATTAGGAAAGATGAGAAGATACAGTTTTTTTTTAGCTATTTCAACGTTTTACTTCGCCGGCTAATTTTTCCTACAGGGCCGACGAAGGTTTGGTGCTGTTACTCTGCTTTTAGTACATGATAGTGTCAGTCGCTGCCAATTATGTTCAGTGACCAGTGACTATGCCTTCATCATTGAAACAGGCTGGCAGCAACTAACACAACCACGCACTAATGCTGATCAGAAGAAATTCAACACAATATTTCATGACTCAGCGCGGGCTCGAATTCACGATCCTCCGCTTCATAGTCTCGTGTTCTACTACTTCAAAAACACATGACAAATATTACCAGACACAATGAAAAAGTTTACATCAGTTTTTTAGTTACTCAACTTACACAGCAGAGCAGAAAAGTTGTTTTCACATGCCACCACACTTTCATCATCAGTATTCATGTGTACTTTTTTGTTTGTCTGGTGTGTGAGTTGAACAGTTTTTATGTATACAAATTTTATTAGGAAATTGCATACGAGAATTGTGACGTTATTTCTTACAAAATAACATATTATAAAGAGATAATTTTTATTTTCTGAGAAATAAATAAAACTCAGAAAATAATTGTTAATGTAAGTTTTTTTTAATAAAACTTAAACAAATAAAAATCAATGCTCCTAGAGTTAGTCTGTGTAAAAAGATTATTTTCATGAAATGCTTGTGCATGTAGCACTTCTCGTTTAGTTCGATTTCTTTAGCTAAAATTTGGAAAATAATCGGTATTTGTGGTCCCAGAATATTAGCATATATTTATTATTAACAATATGCTACAAAATCGTTTAAATATTTTTGAAATACATACTCGAATTATTATATCAAAAATATGTTTAGTTATTAATTTATATAAAGGCATTTCGTATAAACATTAACAAAAATCCCATAATACATAATTTATTATTATTATTATTTTACCAATAAAAAGATATGTCTTAGGATTTTATTGGCATGATAACCACTGTTTATTAGTATGCTAAACATTTACTGCACGGATAATATTTTGTTTAACAAAAAAGAAAAACGATCGAAATGCAAAACAATATCTTACTAAATTCTGGCATATCTTATAATCTACTTATTAAAGATACGTATTTATTAAATACATAAAAGAAAATATGCCGCTTCTGATGCGGCTCACAAAACACACGGCAAGAAACTTGATTCAAGTAAAAGTGCAAAAGAAAATTATTCTCACAATAAACTGTCAGATAATAAATTATGTCAAATATCACACTAATAAAATGTTTAATTATAAACGTGCTGACTTCATTCCGCCAAAAAGCGTAATACCAAAATTCAACTTCAGTGCAAAAAAAGCAAAATTTTCCATAATTCTTCTTGTGTAGATAAGCGTTAAAGAAAAAAGCCCATCAACAGTCACTACAACTGCAGGGCAACATGAATACGGCAAATGTACGATTGTATAAGTTGACACATTAAGCAGCAGTGGCACCTGTTAAAATTCATAGCGATTCTTTATGGTTTTTTTTTATATCCACTTTTATATTTATGGAATGGTTATTTCTTAATAAAATGAAAAAATATCAGAAATTGTTTGGCAGGCAGAAAACAAAAACCAAATAGGGCTGATTCGCCTCTAACGACTGCCTGACTCTCACTTAATGCAAACAGATAGAGAGAGAGAGTGTTTGTTTGTCTGGCAAACTTAACGTGTGGCGTTGGTGCTTGAAGATTACAGTCATACTTAAAGGGATTTGCATAAATTTGTTGATAAATATATTTTTCACTTACTCGTATATCGGTTTGTTACTTCTTGGGTTCGTAGGCACAGGTGTAAAGGGAATGTTTGGTACAAAATTAAACGTCTTTAGAGGAAAAATAGTTGAAATAAAATAAATATGATAATATAATACGGCAGTTTAGTGGAATTGTCTCAAAACTACTTATTACCTGGTGCTTTTATAGGAATATTTTTTGTAAAAAACAGCAATCAAATTTAAAGTTCAGTTTTTATAAATTGTGCTATTATAAAAAGTACTCGCAAAAGGTAGGTACATTTTATATAAAATGGACAGAAATTTTCCGAAATGATACATTAAAAAAATGGCTATTGTAAAATATACTCCTTGTAGCAGCAGGTAGTTGTCGGACAAATTACTTTTTACAAAAGGTACTTTTTATAATAGGTACTTTTATACAAAATGTACCTTGATAAAAAATACTTTTTAGAAAAGCTACGTTCTATAAAAACTACTTTTTGTAAAAATTTATTTTTATAAAAGGTACATTTTTTAAAAGTACTTTTTTCTTATAAAATTTACTCTTTATAAATACTTATAAATATATTGAAAGGTATCTTTTATAAAAAATTACTTTTTATAAAAGGTTTTTTTTTTGTTTTGAAAAAGTACTTTTTATAATAGGTTTTTATTTTGAAAAAGTACTTTTTATAATAGGTTTTTATTTTGAAAAGGTACTTTTTATAGAAGGTACAATGTTTCTATAAAAAGTACCTAGTTTTTTTAAATGTAATTTTTATAAAAAAAAGTCTTTACTAAACCTTCACCATCATAATTCGCTAAATTACGATTTTTTCCGATTTTGAACTTATTTCTTCTATTATTTTGGTCTCATTATTCTTCCTAAAAGTTGCCTCATATGGCCGGAACTTTTCCATTAAAGACAGTTTTTATAAAACATGCATTTTGGAAAATGCTCTTTTCAGCACAGGTAATTCTTATGAAAGGTACTCATAACAGAAGGAGCTTTTTCCAAAAGGTTCTTTTTATAAGAGCTACTTCTAAAAAGGTACTTTTTGTAAAAGGTATTTAAAAAAATCTAATTTTTATAGCAACTACTTTTTTTAAAATATAAGTTTTAAAATCTACTTTTTCCAATATATACATATATATATATTTTTTTTTTTTTTTTTTTGTAAAATACACTTTTTTAAAAATTATTTTTCAGAGATAATTTTTGAAAAGGTACCTCCTTTTTTAAATATACTCTTTGGGCAAGTAATTTTTGCAAAGGCACTTTTTATATAAAGTACTTTTTATAAAAACTACTTTTTATAACAGGTGCTTTTTGTGAAAGGTGTTTATTATAAAAACAAGTTTTTATAACAAATATTTTTTGTGAATAACAAATTTAAAGAATTTGTTTCTTATGAAATTTACCCTTTATAGAATGTACTTTAATAAAACAAACATTTTATAAAATACATTTTTTAGAACAGGTAATTCTATGAAAAGTTATTCTTGGCAGAAGTGCCAACTGAAAAATGCTTTTTTAAAAAGTGATTTCTTTAAAAGGTACATTTTTAAAATCTATTTTTTAAAAAAGTATTTTTATAAAAAGCTATGTTTGATAAAATTTGCTTGCTAAGGAGGTATTTTTTGGAGATAATAAAGGAACTTTTTTTAAAGACACTATTTTAAAATGTGCTTTTTAAAAAGGTACTTTTTAAAAAAGTATGTATTTTTAAAAGCTATACCTTAAAAAAGTACTTTTAAAAAGTGTACATTTTAAAAATGTACTTTTTAAAACGTACTTTTCAAAAAGGTACATTTTAGAAAGGTACTTTTTAAAAAGGTACTTTTTAGTAAGGTACTTATTAAAAAGGTACTTTTTAGAAAGGTACTTTTTAAAAACGTGATTTTTAAAAAGAAATTTTTAAAAAGGTACTTTCTAAAAAGGTATTTTTTGAAAAGGTACTTTTTAAAAACATACTTTTCAAAAAGGTACTTTTTAAAAAGGTACTTTTTAAAAGGTACTTTTTAATAAGATACTTTTTAAAAAGGAACTTTTTGAAAAGGTACTTTTTAAAAAGGTATTTTTTGAAAAGGTACTTTCTAAAAATGTACATTCTAAAAATTTACTTTTATAAAAAAGAAACGTTTATAAAAAAGTATATGTTCTTTAAGTAACTCAAATAACTTTAAAATTTTTACAAATCCATTTTTGCAAAGTGTGAAATAAGTACTTGATTGTTTTAAACAAAATATTGTTTTATGAAAAATGTTAAATATAATATCTGTACAATAAGACTTAATGACATTTTTCTTCATTCTTTTTTTTACAGGTAAGCCTGGCTTAAACTAGATTATATTGGATTATATGGCACAAAATTGGTATTTATATTGATTATTTCATTAATATTTGACATAGAAATCATATTTAAAGTAGCGAAAATATTCATGTAACAGGAAAAAAATATTTGCTACGAACATGAGACTGTTTCAAGTTCATAATGAGTTGTTGTCAAGAATGATAAAATATTTTATCATTCTTGGTTGTAGTAACTAAAGAATTGCTCTTGTTCTGAAATATGATTCAATAAAGAGCGGAAAATCTACATTAAAATAAATACTTAAACTGGAAATAAAGCCTTCAAAAAATTAATTAATTAAATATTTATTTAGAGGGAATAGAAAATCTATTTATTTTTATGCACAGCGGAAAACTCCCACTAAATAAATGCAACTCGTTCTGTTATAACCTAAATTTTCTTTTTAAAAGCCATCATTACATTCCAAAAACGAAAGTGGCTGAGACACCTTGAAAATAAAATAACAACTAAAACAAATTTAATTTAAATATTTTTACAATTTCAAAAGAATTTTAACTTGTGAACACAAAAATACTCTCGTAAAAGAACCTGTTCCACATTTACATACACAAATGCTCGTTTAAGTTTCTTCTGTTTTTTCGTTTTAAGAATTATATTTAACATAAAAATTCTAAAAGACTGACAGACAGAGAGACAGACACATGTTTATTAATACACTGTAATGTGGCTTTGTTTTGTACTGTATTCCTTTTTTTATTTCATTTAATATGTTGGAGCAGGAAACAGAATCTGAAAAATCGCCATAAAGTGTATGAGAGTGTGTGTAGAAGAGGAGTTTAGAGGCTGAACAAAAATGTTCATGTATATTTTAGACCAGTATGAATTAGAGATGGGAAGCACTTGCGTGATTGGAGTATATCACGTACGGTGCTAACTTTAATATTTATGCCCTTAATAGACGTATAAAAATACAGTGAAGTGAACGTGTCGTGTTGCTTCCAAAATGCTGTTGTGGACACCAACGAAACAAAAATTCGTTGTATAAGCAAATGCTAGACTTTTCGAATTTTCACCACTAGACGATACAAGCGATGTTTAATTCTCTGAGATTGATTAAATAAAAATATATATAATTTGTATTGCGCTATCGCTTTTTCTTACTGGAAAATCAGGGGTCAAATTACTGCATTCGATATCGACGAAAATTTCAATTCAATTTAAAAAAAAAATTTCGTATGTTGTAATTTGACGTCCAGTATATCTGAAGAAGAATTTTCATAGACTTATTCTCCATAAAAATAAATAGGATTACAAAATTGTTCCCCAAAATAGTAGATGAGGCTAATATAAAACGTATTCACTCGTCCATCTCTGTTAAGAATAATGGCCGGAGACTATTCGGACATCTAAGGAAAAAAGCCGACAACAGCAAACAGGAAAAAAATAGTAAAACTATGAAATGAAAAAAAGAACAAAATCGAAAAACATTCATAAAATGAAATGAATTGAACTGAACAGAACAGAACCGATACATTTTTCCAGAATTAATGAACAACAAGTAAAAGAGTATTAAACTACAAATATTTTATTTAATTAACAAAGAGTTATTCATAAAAGTTATTTCAGTGTATTTTTTTTACTGGCTTTCGGTTTATATACATTTAAAAAACTGTTTCATCTGGAAATGGTTTATAAGACCTTTTCATGTTTAACGTTGCGCGATGTGAGGAACAATCCATTCATTCACTGTTGGTTGATAATCGCAAGACTAGTAACACGAAAATGTTAATGCATTGCAGCGCATTAAAAAAGGAAATCGTTTATGTTAATTAATTTTATTTTTTTTTTTTTTGGAAAATAGCAAAAAAAATAATTTTAAAAAAGCAACATAAAATATATGTATATCATGTTATTTCATGTTACGTTTTGTCGGGTTTTGTTATATTATTTAAATTTTTTATTTTGGACCAAAATGACGGCTGACAGGCATCGTTTATTGTCAAAACAAACGCTTCTGAAGTGTGGAAATTTCAGTGGAACCAAAACTGTTCTTCCGAGAACCTTTAAAATCGAAAGCTAGTAACAGCTGAATATTTCTCTGCGTTACACACGGAATGACAAAGTGAATATACGCACCAATTCCTTTTTGGAGGGTATAAAAGCTACAGTGTCAGCTTGTTTGTTTTCATTTTAATAATTAATTTTTACGGTCCTATTTGATTACGAAAACAAATAATTACAATTAAACAAAGCAAATGTGCAAAGTTAATTTTAAAATACATTCAATCTACAAACGTTGACCCTCATTTTGGCGGAAAGACAAAAAGGAATATTTAAATGGGTTTCAAACTTAATTTTAGCTATTTCGCAATCAATAAAGACTTTTAAGCTGAGGTTCGTAATGTGTGCAGAAAAAATTAGACATGATCAGTATTCCAAGGAAGAAAACAAAATCAACTTCACAGCAGACCAGAACAACGATGTTTTAGGAAGTCGCTACACTTCTACTATCAGTACTCAAGTGTTTTTGTTTTATTACTATTTTTTAAATGAGTATGTTTTCTTTGAAATATTTTTTTTATTTAATATCTGCAAAGAAAAGTTTTAAGGACTCTTTACGAAGCTTAAAATAGATTGGTCTCAAGTAGTGAGATGTGAACCGAGGTAGTGAATCTATTACTTCAAATAAATCTTTATATCCAGGATTGTAAATTTCTTTTAATTATTTCCGTGACAATTGGAATAAAAAAAATTTTTTTTGGCAAATCTTTTATGTCAATAAATTTAATCCAAAATATTTAGCAATTCCTTTTTTATACCTTCCAAATAATAGGTCTTCTCAAGGCCTTCCAAATAGGCCAGTTTTGAGGTTAAATTTAAAATAAACAAATATTCCGTAAAAGGTCTCTGAAATTGCAAAAAACACTATATTTAATAAAAAATTCAAAAATTTAATTTTTATAAATTCTAGTTTTTGCGGTGAGAGCAGCATTTCGCTTTGTGAATCAAATTTTTACTTATTTTTCCAGAAATTTTGAATATATCAGTTTTTATATATATTTTTAACATTTAAAAAAAATAGATCTCACTTCCTTTGCATTTTCATTTGTGCTGCTTAAATGTGCCCGTCGGTGTTATTGTTTATTTTCCTTGTTCTTCAAGTCTTATTCTTTCGTTTTTAATTCTTGTTCATATGCTTCAGATACAATACAGAATATACAAAATTTTAAGATTCTTATCAACTCATCTGGTAGTTACAAACGAAAAAAAAGGAAAAAAATTAAAAAACAAAAAAGAACTCCAAATAAGTTAAATAAAAACAAACTGCTGCAGTTTCAAATGATTCAAAATTGTTTTTAAACAAAAGAAACTGGTTCAATACCAAGATGCCAGAGACGGCACGGCACACTGGCAGAAAAACTACACAAAACAGAATTATTCATTCCTGAAAAGGTTTTCTTTTTACGAAATATGTTTCACAAAGAAACATCTGTTTGTTGAATTGATCTTTCTTTTCTTATAACCATTGAAAATTTGTGGCATAAATTTCTTTCAGTGTAGACGATTTTGCTTAGCGGTAGAAAGGGTATAAAATTTCAAGTTAATATATTCTTGTTCTTGTTTTTATTTTTTTTTTTTGTGTTAAGCTTCAATGATTTTGTGCTTTTTTTAATAAAGAGTTTTTGGCTTAACAGATTTCTTTGGTTTTCTCGTTTTTGAAAAGTTCAATTGGTTTTATTCGAAGTTGCCGGAATGAATAACTGCAAACAGCTAATCATATGGTTGTTTTCTTTCATTGTACTATTCATTGTTGTTGCTTTATTGCTATGAAAGTGTCCGTCTGGCCCATAAATAAATTATGGATCTGTACTTTAGTGTAATCTGTGGAGTATACGCTGTCAGAAATTCTGTTAATAAAAATGTTGTTTGTTGAGATGTTTTCAAACTAAAGTTTTCAAAATTTAACCACAATGGAAAAAGATTATTTTAAATCTCTTTAAAATATTTAACAGTGTATAGCCGGTAAGACATCATATGTCGCGTTACTTGTATTTAATTTTAATTGTTTTAAAGAAAACAATAGAGAGAAACACTTACAGTAAATGGTGGTAAATGTTGCTGTCTGCTGTTCTCTTACTGTAATATTTTTAAGAAATGAAAAATTTTAGTTTTACTTTTTGAATTGTCTTTATTTGAAGGAACCGTAAATTTTCTACTAAAGGTACGTTCACACTTATCAAATATTTGCCCAAAAAGGCGTAACCACTAAACACTAATAAAAACTTTTTAATTCAAAAATGTATTTAATGAGTTAAATAGTCTACAATAATATTGGATTCATGACACTGTCTATTAGATTTGTATGAAATTGTTTTACTAAATAAACACGTATCTGAACAAAAATATTTTTCATTAGTAATTAGTGGTTACGCTTTTCGGGGCAAATATTTGATGAGTGTGAACGTATCTTAAGTAGAAAAAAATGATGCCGCCCAAATAGCATTCACACAGAATTGATGACCATAGGGGAATGTTTTTGGGAATTTTTTTTCACTTGTGGCAATACTTTCAGCCCTTATTCCTGTATCTATTCGCTTTGAGAACTTAAAGAGTGTAAATGGATCCACGACTTCAAGAGAACCTCCGACAAAGAAATATTGAACCTTTAAGTGACTAAAAAAGCAGCCCTCAAAATTTCGCTTGCCCTTGGATGGGTCATCAATTCCGTGACTTTTTGAATTTCCCGCCTCTTAATTCAAATGGCAGCGCTGTGCCTGTCAACAGGCAACTGTCAGTTGACTCCTTTTTTTTTTTGTAACTCGGACCAGCGCTCAGGGGATGACCTCTACATATGCAGTGCGCCGGAACTAGAAAAGAGGCGATAGTATTGAGGGCACAGATGAAGAAAGATGAGAAAGTAGAGCATTTTTTATAATTATTTGAACGTTTTACTACGCCCACTAATTTTTTGCTTCAGCACCGGCTAAGGAGGGTGCTGCTGTTAATCTGCTTTTTACTACATGATAGTGTATTTCATCACTGATCAAGAATATATATACTTTATGGGGTCTCAGATGAATATTTCGCTGTGTTACAAACGGAATGACAAAGTGAATATACCCTCCAATTCTTTTTTGGAGTGTATAAAAATGGGACACTAGTTTTAGTGAATAATTGAATTCTGCTGATGGCCTCAGACAATTCTCGGAGGGCAAGAGCCTGTTAAAAAAAAGGAAATTGATGACGAAAAAGTCTAAATAATTATCCTATTTTTGATATTGTCTTGTCGTTGACGTCGACAACTAGTTACAGAATAAGGGGGATTGTTTAAAATTTGTGTAAGAATATAAAAAAAAAGAAAATCATTTACATACGAGTACATGTCCTGCAACACAGAAACAATAACTCCAATCGTTTTCAGACTTGCTGCTTGTTTTAAACACAATTGTGCGACAGAACGACACCGTAGAACAGCCAGTAATATCTTTAAGGCTAATTGTTGATGTGAAATGCAATTGCCAGACATTATGAATGGTTGTCAAAAAGCAAATTCATTATCTTCAAACAATTTGAATATTTATAGACAAAAAAAAAAGTGATCAACACAAAATATCTTTCTAGGGAAAATTTTGACAGTAAAAACTCGAGAGGTCAACTTAATTAAGTGTGTGTGTGTGTCATATTGCAAACACATTAAGTTCTGCGTTTATCATATTCAACATGTTACTTTAGTTCTATTAAATAAATTTCATCAACAGACTTGAATGCACATCGTTGTTGTTTTTGTTGTTTTCAAGTGTTCAAAACTTTTTTTTGATTTATTTGACAGTTTAATTAAGAAACGTTCAGACAAACTCATGTGTGTAAGATTGTGTGTGTCTGTCAAAAAGAAAAAAAAACTATCAAACATTAGCAGAAACAATTAAACCAAAAATAATAAAAATATAATAAATAAACACAGAATCAAATTCTTTAATAAAAAGTTTGGCTTTTGCTTTCAGCAAAATTTCATTCTGCCGAAAATAAATTGTCATCAATTTAAATTGATTGAAATGAAACAGAAAGATTTGAGCAGAGTAACATGAAAAATAAATATATTATTTATTAAATTGATTCGGATACGAAAGGAGAAGCAGAAAAGGAATAAAATCATATTTTTTTTTTAAATTTTATGTTCAAAACCCTTTTCAAAGTTTTCCCAAAAACTGGCTGGGCTGTGGGAAATATCACTCACTTTTCTTTACGTTTTCATTTCTAAAATCCAGTGACAATTTAAAACTTTCTTTCATCTTGTTGTGAAGCAGAAAACCTTTTGGAAAAGCAAAAGTTTGCTGCCATTTAAAATTTATTTGATGTTTCGTTTTGTTTTCATTTGCCTAATGCACAAACTATCAAACCTCTGCCCACAACTTCTCTACTTTATTTTGCACTGTTCTTTATTTTAAAGGAAATGAAATAAAATTTCCTTTTTGTATCCCAACAAAACTTTGTGATAAAACACTGGCCACTTTTTCCTTTAATGCTTGTAGTTAATCAAAATTGATTTGAATGATTTATTATTTCGCTTTTAAATAATGTTCTTGTTTAAAGAAATTTAAATAAGAAAGGATTTATTGTTGTTTTCCATTAGCTCTCACACTTTAGAAAGGAGAAACTTTAAGGTTTTGCCAAAATATACATATTTCAACATTTTAAATAAGGCGACCTACATCAAAACACCTGAAAATACCCAATTCTTGAAAACAAGGACAAAAGTTGTTTATATCCTCCAAAAAAGAATATTCACTTTGTCATTCCGTTTGTAACGCAGCGAAATATCCATCTGAGACCCCATAAATTATATATATTCTTGATCAGTAATGAAACCTAAGACGATCTGAGCATGTCCGTCCGTCCGTCTGTGGATATTACGATTTAGACCAAACGAAAAGAGCTAGACTCTTGAAATTTGGTATTAAATATATCTTGAAGGATAGCACAGGTCATGTTCGTAAATGTGTTGAATCGGGCCAGAGGGAAAAAAGTTCCCCTATGAACTAAACTAAACCAACCTCTAAAAAACAACATCATTTTTAAAGTAATTTTGTTAAGCAGGGATAAATTTTTACGTCAAGGAAAGTCTAACGTGTTAAACTTGGATAAAATAAAAAAAAATATTTTTGTACCCCGCCTCCTTTAGTGCGCGTTATTACGTGCAAAAACAAATTATTACTTAAGCCCACATTCCTTAAAAATAAAATTTTTAAGCTTTTATAAAGAAACTGATACGTAACCTGATCCTACTCTGCCCTATCCTCCAGATTTTTAATTTTTTTTCTTTTGCAAATTCCCGAAAATGTTTGCTAAATTCCTAAAATATAAGGGACTTGAGATATTTAAAATATTAAATAATAAAAAAAAAAGTTAAATATATAAACGAAATTCAGTTTATACAATATTTTCTTGATTCCCAAATTATTTTGTAAAATCTCCAAAATACCCACTTTTTTTATATTAAGAAATTTTATTCCTCATTTGAGTTCCTTATCAAATAATAGATAAATAATACTCAGACAATTAATGCTCACGAGCTAATTAAGGCCTTGCCTTCTTTGTTAAAGTAATAGTAAGCACTGGTCATATGGTGAAGATAAAAAGAAGGCCTAATTGGTTTTAATATTCTACTAGTAAGCGTTTGATTAATTTTTTTTAGTCGTTTTACTCTTCTCTGGCAGCTTGTACACACTTTAACTTCTTTATGATTCCGCTTCAATACCGTGCCATAAAATTTATCCCTTAATGACTTGTTTTCATTAAATGCTAAAAGCTATTTTTGAAACAAAAAGATTTATTTATTGCTGTTTTCCGTTGGCTCTTTCAGTCCAAGAAAAGGGTGCAAAAAAATCAAACTGAAAAAAATCGTTAGTAATTAAATTATAAAAACATCGAACTACGTGTGATTTTTATAAATCCCCAAAATACCCATGTACTAAAAAATTTTAATATCAAATCCCGGCAGTAGCAGCTATATGCTGTATTTAATTCCAGAATTTTGCTGTAATTCCTAAAATATTTTTCAAAATACCCTAAATACCATGAAATTTTAAATATATAATTTTTATGTATATCTAACATATTATGGAATACTTCCAATAACAATTATGCCATTCAAACGAAATTAAGGCTAAGAAAATCATTTAATAAAATTATAATTTCTTGAGCTTAAATCCCATTGTGCACCCGCCTAATGCCAGCTGACAGTTTGTTATTGGCATTATTGTAACGTATGCATGTGCACGTATGTATTTGGTTTGTTAGGGCTTTTGTTAAAAGCTGTTTGTTAATAAAATTAGTTTTTATTTGCTGTTGCAAAAAGGTATTTGAAACACATACATACTCACTTGTATCACCCACACAAAGTGTGCAGTGTGTGTGGTGGGTGTGTGATTTTATTTTTTGCTCTGATTGTTTCAAATTTATGTTTTTATATATTTATTCATGTTTTTGTCACATTGTTTTTTAGATTTTTTCTCCCCTTTTTTTGTATTTATTTATGTACATTTTCAGTTTTTTTCCTGATTTTTTTTATATGGTGTGATGTATTTATTATTGTATTGTCACTTTTAAAATGGCATGTAAAAAAGTTACAAATACGCATACGAGTGCTTGTGGAACACAGAGCAAAAATCGTTTAAGGCCTTGAGCTGTTAGACCTCGTCTGAAGCGGAATGGTTAGTAAAGATTCTGTCATGAGCATTCAATTACTATTCTCTTCGGCCTTCTATGAGCACTACACCATGAGGCTGCTAAATCATCCTTCTAAATTTTTTTTATAAGGACTTGTACGAAAAATCTAAATATTTAATAGAAGGTGTTTTAAGGCCGGCATCCTTGGCATGAAAAATTGTTGAGCAGATAAAGTACTTATACGTGAACTTTTTAATCATTTTAAGATCGTTATCGGCTTATTTAACACAACGCTTCGTCACTGCAGTTCCAAGTAGCCTGGATTTAAAAAAAAGTTATAATAATGAAATTTTCATGGCCCAATTTCTAGAAAACATCCGCTTTATTTCCTTCTTGTATATGTAACAGTTCCAGTAGATCTGATTGACAGCTTTCATGTAGACTCCAATGCAATAGAGGAATAATGTCGTCTGTCTTGAACTTTGGCTTTAGTCTAATTAACATCAATGAGATAAAATATAACACTTTAATTTTAAATTTTAAACGTGTTGATTCTTTTTTTTTCCAAATTAAAAAAAAAAGTCGAAGCGATCATTAGGCGGTTCTTGGCTGTACTAATTCACTGAGGTCCAGGGAACTTTTACCCAAACATTTCTTAAAATGACTGAAGATATTCTCCTTGATTATGTTACTACATATTTGTTAAATGTCATGTCGAGACAATCCCCTTCATTCTGTAACTATTTGTCAATGCCACGTCAAGACAATATCAAAACTAGGATTCTTATCTCCTCTGTGTAGACAATAAGTACCTACTTTGGACAGCCTATGACTACTCCGTCAGGCATTGAGATTATTGGAAATAGTCAATTGCTATGGAAAAAGAGTACAGAAGTATCCCATTTTTGATATTGTCTTGAGATGACGTTGGCAAACCAGAAAATAAATTATTATTGGACGTGTCACAGTGGGATTTGTTCATACAATGTTTGGCAAAAAATATAAAGAGTGCTCGTAGAATGTTGAAATTTCTCTCTGAGCCTTTCGTTAGCTCAATTAAGAAAAATATAAAGTTTCATTAAAATTGGCCACGCCCACTACCCACCGCTCATAGAACCCAAAATTAATTTTTGACCCAAAGTTTTTGAAATTTGGCACAGAGCCTCTTATTACCTCAATTAAGAATAAAATAAAGTTTCATCAAAATTGGCCACGCCTTCTACCCACCGCCCATAGAACCCAAAATTAATTTTTGGCCCAAAGTTTTTGAAATTTGGCACAGAGCCTTTTATTACCTCAATTAAGAATAAAATAAAGTTTCATCAAAATTGGGCACGCCCTCTACCCACCGCCCATAGAAACCAAAATTTATTTTTGGCCCAAAGTTTTTGAAATTTGGCACAGAGCCTTTATTAACTCAATTAAGAATAAAATAAAGTTTCATCAAAATTGGCCACGCCCTCTACCCACCGCCCATAGAAACCAAAATTTATTTTTGGCCCAAAGTTTTTGAAATTTGGCACAGAGCCTTTTATTACCTCAATTAACGCCCACCACTCACCGCCCATATAACCCATATGATTTTTTTTCCCACAACTATTTGTTTCTTTACCAAAACTAATTATTTTATAAAAATTTCATGAATTTGGAGTTAAATTTTATGATTTTATAAAAGATTATTAATTATTTAAATTTTTTTTTTTAATTGATAATATGGAGTCTTAGCTTTCATTTTATTATAGCGGGAGCAGCACCTAGCACGACCAAGCAACCCTTTTTTTCTTCCAAGGAAGTTTCCAATCACGGAAAATTATGGAACAAATTTTATTCTATCATATCTTTTGAACCATATGAGCGAACTTTTTTTTTTTTTTCAAATACACAGAAAAGGCTATATTTGAAAAAAATCACTATTTAAATCAGAGCAATAAAATTATCTTACGTACAAACACTATAGAAGTGCGTGAATTGTTTTCAATATTTTGGATCAAAATTTACATGTGACTTATTCATTATTTCAAAGACATATAAACGTTTATTTTTTCTTTTTTGGGATACAATTTACGGATTCTTCATACTGAATTAATTTTTTACAAAATTGCATCATTACATTTTTAAATTTTATGTGTCGAAAGAATTATTTATTGCACAAAAAGTCCCACTGTGCGTGTTGTTGAATACTTCACCCGTCCATAGTGATTTGGCAAAACAGACTGCGTAAATGTCAACTAACTTGACAGAAGTAGCTTCAACAAGATGGCCGTTATCAACTGTAAAATTTCGAAAGTCCCTGTTATCCCTGTTGGATATCCCCCTTTACAGCTACAGAAGCTAAAGAACACAAGAACGGCTAATAAAATGTTTTTTTATAAAAAAAGAATAACTTAATTCCGTTCTGCTAGTTTGAGGGTTAAAAAATATTCCGCTCTTAACCCATATCGTCCCAGAGATTTTTTTTCGAATCAGTTTATGAAACTTCGTAGTTAAATGGTAATTTGGGTCCAGAAGATACGATTCAGATGTCCAAAATTTTTAAAAAATTTTTTTTAATTTTCATTAAAATTTTTTTAAAAATTGTCATTAAACATTTTTTTAATATATTCATTAAAATTTTTTTCTTTTTTTTAATTTTCATTAAAATTTTTTTTAAAAATTTTCATCAAAAATTTTTTTTTTAAATTTTCATTAAAAATTTTTTTAAAAGTTTTTATTAAAAATTTTTTTAAAAATATATTTCAAAATTTTCATTAAAAATTTCCATGAAAAAATATTAAAGTCTTTCCTAAACAGATAAAAAATATTTAAAATGCTTGAAATTTACTGTTCGAAAAATGGAACACTGGGACGAAATGGGTTAATAAAAATTACAATTTCATCAAATTCATTAAAAATAATTTGCAGGTCGCTGATTCGAACTTAGGGCCTGTGTAAATTATTTCAACTTAGTAATTTAATAATTTATAGTTAAATTTATATATTTGGAAATTGTTGCTTTTATTTTTAATTTTAAAGGCACTGGTTCTTTTTCCCCAAAATTAAAAACATTTTGTTCGGAATAATTATTAAATATGATTGCGTTTAATTGCGAAAAGGGTGCTTTTGGCTGAAGTAACTAGCACGAGACTATGAAGCGGAGGGTCCCGAGTTCAACCCCACGCTCAGTCATAAATATGGAGTCGAATTCTTCTGATCAGCATTAGGGCAAGTCTGCATTAGGGTTTGTCAGCCTGTTTCAGTGATAAAGGCGTAGGAATGGTCACTGAACACTATCATGTACTGAAAGAGCAGAGGAACAGCACCCTCCTTCGTCGGCTCTGTAGCAAAAAATTAGGCGGCGAAGTAAAAGGGTCAAATAGTTATAAAAAATTCTCTACTTTCTCATCATTCTTCATCTGTTCCCTCAATACTATCCCCTACTTTCTAGTTCCGGAGCAATGCTCTCCATATATATGGTTCATCCGCTGAGTACTGGTCCGAGTTAAAAAAAAGGACACACCATTAATTTTATTTTCCTTTTTGAAAAATTTCTTATTATTCTTAAAAAAAAAAAATTGAAGTGTAATATGAGGTTCAATGCAAAAGGTATGACGCGTGTGAGGTCAGTTGCAATATCTGACAGACAGTATTTTTAAAAGGCCTTGTTTCGAGCACTTCCTGTACCCACCAATACACATACTAATGCATGTAAACACGAATATTTGCCTGTACACGTGCATGTGTAGGTGATTATGTGTAATACATGCAGGGGTTAAAAACATTTTTTTTTCTAAAAGTTTTATGCTCTTCTAGAACAATAATGGCACGTCAGAGTAATCCACTTATTTTTTGATAAAGTATGACATTCTTTTTGTTTCTTTTGCACAAAATAGATATTTTTTGTTAAATATTTTGTTGTTGTTTTGTTAGGTTTGATTTTTCTTTTTTTTCCCCCTGTTACAAAGTTGCTTTCCCTTTTGTTTGCTAATGTTGTGTTGTGTTATAGCGGGTGTTCCAAATGCTAGCACATATTCTTTTGCAGCACAATTCGCGAAACGATTTAGTTGTCTATGAAAAACGCGCACGTTCTATGTGGGACTCGAAACCAGGACCAGCTGGTAGCCACAGTTCAAACGATCGTTTGTTTGCGATCCTCCAGGTCAACTCTTAGACGAAAAAAGCTTCATATTAATCACAGGGACCAATACAATTCATATGCGAAATGTTATCGATATCAAATGCCGCAATTAACACCATGGCTCTAAATCACTCGCTAAAGACTTAATTGGCACTTCAGAAGTATTTCAAAACAAATTGGATTAAGAGTGCCACCAGATCAAGATTGTTACCAAATTGTGAATTTTATAGGGGTCGGAATTCAGGGGATGACCACTACATATGCAGTGAATTGCGCCGGAACTAGAAGGGAAGGGGATAGTATTGGGAGTACAGATGAAAGATAAGAAGTTAGAGAATTATTTGTATTTCAAGCTTTTGCCTGGCCGACTCATTTTTGCTACAGGGCCGACGAAGGTGGGTGCTGTTCCTCTGCTCTTTAGCACATGATAGAGTCAATCGCTGCCACTAATTGTTTAGTGATTAGTGATATGCCTTCGTCACCGAAACAACTGACACAAACTTACAATAAAGCTGATCAGAAGAATTCAACACCAAATTCATGACAGAGTGCAGAGTCGGATTCTGGGGGTCAACTGAGTAATTCGATTCGAAAGAAAATGCTTTCGAATTACTATGTTTGCTATTCGAATCGAATTACGCAGTAATCCCCCTGGACCCTACTCTTCATAGTCTCGTGTAAACTACTTCAGTCAGCAGCACCCTCACGGCTTATCCGTTGCTCGAAATTTGTTGTCCCATTGAAACTCCTGTAAGGCCAAAACTAAAAACTTATAACAAAGTGTATGATCGATCGTTTGCTCCCAATTTAACTGCATGGGTGAACAGAAGTCTCTTCATGCTGGTACGTGAAATGCTGAGTGGCAAGTCGATGTTCTTCGATTGAATACTTTCGGTCACACCAGTGACATTCTCGCACTAGCACTAGCAACTTAGACTACATAAACTTGCATGCAATATTTTCGGTGGAGCACTCCTCTTCAACAAACGCACAGTCTGGGCAACACATATTTTCAAATGTTGCGCAAGTGTCCGCTTTGGCACGTGGAGGGTCTCCTGATAGTGAATATTTCGAACGGAATAAATCTACCGGCCTCAAAATAACCCATGACATTAAAAGATACTTGCAATTGGGCCACCCGTTACATACATGGGCTCTTAAAGTAAATGACACTTATAAATAACAATTTATTTATAAGGATTTTTATTAAGTTTTTATTAAAAGTGAATTTCTCAAGATTTAAAATGCATTTTTTTGCTTCCCACTAAATTTTTAAGGAATAAAATGTTATTGTATTCTGATATTTTTAAGCTTAAGGTCTCTTTATTTTAATTTAATTTTTAATTTCAATATTTCGTCACTCCTTTGTGTGACTTCTTTTTCCTGAAGGTCAGTTAGTTTTAGTCTTTCATTATACTTTCCAGTATAATTTTATTCATACTGGTTTCATTTGTAATACGCTATTTATTAACCCATTGTGCAGGCCTTTAAACTTCAATAAATACTATTTTCATAGTGCCATCGAATATTTTTATTTCAATAATAATTGTTTGACATTAATATTATTCGTAGTATTTTTATTATTATTTTGCATTTCATAATAATATTTTATTATTAATTTTTCAATTGAATTGAAATCGATTCATCTTTTGTTGTGTGTAAACAGCGAGCATTTGTGTGTAGGCACATGCAAACATGCGCTATCATGCATATAAAATAAATATAGAGCATTTGTACAATTCTGAGATGACACATGGAGGCATAATAGATTTGCACGCCACGATTTATCATTTGTTTTTTTATATATTTATTATTTATATACTTTTTTTTCTATTTGAAATTTTAAACAAAAATGTTTCAGCGGTTATTTAATTATAATTGTAATAAAATACCTTTATGTAGAAAAATTTAATTAAAGTTTTTAAATGAAAAATTATACAAATAGAATGAATAACATGCATTATATTTTGGCTGCATATGTAGTATTTTTATTATAAATTAATTTAAAAAATATACACTTACATACTATATATTCAATGAATTCATTGACTTGCTTTTCCGATTAAAAAGGATTTCATTTCTCACATGAGTTTTTCACAAAACAAAATTTTTCTTCGTTTTGAATTTTTAAACTAAAATACGTAAAGTTTGTGGCTCTAAATGTATTTTGGGCAATTTTTTCTTATTGGATAAATAACGAAAAAAATTAACCCTTTCTGGTCCCACCTACACAAATGTATAGGTAAATTTACCGTGTATTGAAAAGACATTTATTTGAAATTGAGTGGGTGTTATTTTTGTTTTTGTCCTGTTCCAAAGGACATACAAATCGTACGGATCCAAAATATTCTTTTTTATGATTCTTAAGTTCTAATTATCACACGCTGAAAGTATCTTAAAAATCCATCCAACTTTGAAATTCTTTGCGCCGGTAAGGGTTAATACACTCGATCACGGATCAGTGCTTAATTGAAGAAAACGCTTAATTGAAATCACATATTTTTATTTATTAGTTTAAACCGATCATAATGCATTATTGTTTGTTTAAAATAAAATCCGCTTAACTAAAATCTATTTTGTATCAAATGCGTTAAAATATATGAAAAAACATCGCATAAGAGAAGAAAGAAAACTAATAATTTGACGTTGATGGAACGACCCTCGGAGCTTTGTGCCTTTAAAAACTAAAAATATATAAAATTTCTGTACCACTGGAATCGCTCGGTAATCAAAATACTACCAAAATGCAACATTATTGTGTATATCTGTATTTTCAAGTTAAAAACAAAAATGAAAATTAAATTTTTAAGCAAATTTAAAACTCTTTTTTAACACTTTTATGCTAAAAAGTTTGAAAAAATATTTATATTGTGCTTATCTGCATAAGAATACCTTTCAAATCATATTAGCTCTAACAATTTCCATGGACGATGAAATGCTTAAAAGTGTACCAGAAAAAAATGTGTGGTGTATTTATGTATCTATTTGTAAAACTCTATTTTGACAGGCTCACTCCAGGAAGGGCCTTTGTCGTGAAAACTTAAAAAGTTGTTAAGTGTAGAAAAACATTTTTTTCATAGGGTCCTTTGGGGGGCCAAAACTGGGTTGTTAAGTGTAGAAAAACATTTTTTGGATAGGGTCCTTTAGGGAGCCAAAACTGGATGAGGGTTAGGGCAGGGGAAAACCAGAGAACATCTTACTTTCGTCATTAAAACCTTAAAAATTTTATTTTTATTTAATGTAGGCTTAAAAAATTCATTTTGTTAAATATTTTACTAGTTTTCCATTGCAATGTCCTGCGTCGACGATCTCTAAAGCGGCATGGCTACACATCAAACTGACGCTTCAAATTGTGCTTTTCTTTGATAGTGTTAGTGAAAAAACTCACACGTATGGTTTGATGTGAGATTGAATCAAAACAATTTAGATTTTCACCGCCAAACAGAATTTTACCAACACATATACAAGTTTGAAGCATCAGTTTGATGTGTGGCCATGCCGCTTAAAGAGGGCGGCGCACAGTGGGATGGATTTCTTCATACATTTCTTGGCAAAAATTATAAGGAACGCTCATGGAACATTGAAATTTGGTACATAAGCTTCTGTCAACTTAGTTAAGAAAATCTTAAAGTTTCATCAAAATTGACCACGCCCATCGCCTTCCGCCCATATATCCCGAAAATACTTTTTCGCTCCAAATGTTTGTTTCTCAATCGATCGTAACGAAACTCGGCACAGATTATCAGTATTACGAAATTGAAATATATGGAAAGTTTCATGGAAATCTGCCACGCCCAACGCCCGCCGCATATATAAGCCGAAAATATTTTCACTTCCAACATTTTTATATATCCTCACCAAAAGTCATGAAAATTACCACAAATTATCAGTGTTATATACAATAGCTGAAATATATATATAGGGTCCGCCAAATAAATTATTTTGTTAAATGTTATAAACTACCGAATATTTTCTCAAATTTCTTTTTTTATTTGAAACTACAATCCTTCCGGTTAATAATGGATAACGATCGACATTGACTGTAACGGCCACTCCATGCTGATTTGCGAAGTAAAATGGCCCAATTATGCCTCTGGACCAAAATGAGCTTCATCTGAAGAGATGATTTTTTTTTTTTGCAAAATCGGCATCTTCTGTAAGTCGATCGCAGGCCCACTTAGCGAAGCGAAAACGCATTGGCTGGTCAACCATATTCGTTCAGCGGAAGCATAAAACTAATTATCTGTCAAATCAGACATGAGCTAAGTGTTACCATTCACGAAATAAGCACTAGTTAAAAAAAAACGTTAGATTGCAGAAAATCTGCCACGCCCATGGCCCCCTAAAGTTCTCCAGAACATCGAAATGAATAACTATGAAAATAAATAACATAGACTTCTCGTCATCTTCTATCATATTTTTAACGACATCATCAACTTCCAAAACATGTTTATGGGATTGACGTCTGATGCTGGTAACATAAGGATCGGACGATACAAGAAGGCGATGGAAAACATCTGTGTTTGTTGCCACCCTTCTGCACTTTCTGGGCGAACATTAGCCTCTACCTTCTATAGTCTTTATTTTGAGCTTCTTTAGCTTCTCCTGAAAAAAGGCCTATTATAAGTAAAGCCTGCATGAATAAGTATTTTGTGAACCGTAATCGGCATGAACCGTAGATATCGGCAAAATCCCACTGTGCGTCGTCCAAAAATGGGTTTTTCCGATTTTGTGTTTTGAATCTTTTTTGACATAAAAACATATCTATTGCCTTAACAAAATTACAAAAAAAAAAAAAAAAACTTTAAAAATTATGTTGTTTTTACTGGTAGATTTACTTCTTAGGGGCATTTTTTTTCGTTCTGGCCCGACTCGGTCTATTTACGAACTTGGAGTGTGCTGTTCATCAAAATTTATCTGCACTAAATTTCAAGGGTCTAGACTGTATCGTGATTTCTACAGACGTACGGACATGACTAGATCGTCTTAGATTTTATCACTGATCAAGAATATATTTTATGAGGTCTAAGAGGGATATTTCGCTGCGGAACATGCGGAATGGCAACCTGTATGAACCCTCCAATTCTCTTTGGGAGGATATACAAATTTCTAAAAATTAATTTCTTATAATATTTCTTTGAAACTTAACACTTTTGGTTACTGCTACACTGAAATTAAATTTAAAAAAAATGTCAATCAAAACTTATCTTAACTTTAGGCATGTTTACATAAATATTTTTTTAAATAAACTCTTATCAATCTTTGGCTTAACCATTTCGTTAAACAAGAAATCGCGTTTAAGCAAAAACTACAAAATTTATTGCTTCCGTTATTGTACCAAAACAAACAATTTGACATAAAGTATCACCTTTTTATCAACCTGTTGTACAATTTAAACAGTTCAAATGCACCACATTCATATCAATCATCAATACAAAATCTCTAAATAAATATTATTTGTTTAAATATTCTATATTGTATATCTAACACTTTTCCATTCTTGAACAGTTCAAACAACAGATAGTGAATATTGGGAATGGAAAAAAAAATCACACAACAAACTAAAGAATAATCTATTATTTGACATTGACATCAATTTCGATATATAAATCCCCGGAAGTTTATTTTAGTTGCCACAATATTAACAAATTTATTCAATGTCCCCAAGAATTTATTCACAATAAAATAAAATTTGTTTTTATTTCTTTCTCTCTTATATATTTGTAATACCAACAAACAAACAAAAAAAAAAGAAATTTGAAAATTTCATTTGACAAGTTGATAATTTTAAAAGATTTTGGTGGTTTGACCAAAATTACATGCTTAAAAATATTATCAATAAATAAAATCAAGACTTAAGGGTGTGTTTAACTTTTGGGAAGAGGAAAAGCATGTGATTTAAAATCTCCTTAAATAAATATAACATATTGAATAAAACTAATCTTAAGCAGGAAATTGGAATGAACCCAGCAAACACATTTGAGTCAAGAAGAATTTAAGTTATTATTTGCCAATTAAATTTGGATACGAAAACTTTTTGCAACGGTACTCTTTGAATGGTGAGCTTTTCGAGAATGTTGCTTTAGGCAAAAAACTACTCTTTCATATAATACTTAAAAAAAGTACTTTTTAAAAAACATACGTTTTGGAAGAAGTATTTTTTTTAAAAGAAATTTTTTTGAGAAAGGTACTTTTTAAAAGGTACTTTTTGCAAAAAAGTACTTTTTGGAAGGGTTCTGTTTGAAAAAAGTTTTTTTTTTGGAAAAGGTACTTTGTGGGAAAAGTTTCTTCTTAAAATGTACTTTTTGGTAAAATGTACTTTTTGAAAGGTACTTTAGAAAAGGTACTTTAAAAAAGGTACTTTAAAAAAAGGTACTTTTTGGAAAAAAAAATTGTTTTACATATATTCTTTTCGGAAGCAGTAGGCTTCGATAATAAAATTTTTGAAAATGTTGTTTTGGCATATGAAATATGTTAAAAATGTACTTTTTAAGAAAAATTATTTATAAAAAGAATACAGCTTTAAAAAAATTAAATTCTTTCAAGAAAAGGCACTTACTTAAAAAGATGCTTTTTGGGAAAACGCAGTTTTTAAGACAAAACGTTTTCTCGCAAAAAAATGCTATTCTGAAAAGTACTTACTTTTATGGGAAGGTACTTTATGGAAAAATTTAGTTTCTTTAAATATGCTTTTCCAGGACGACACTTTTCAGAAAAGGTACCTTTTTTTAAAGTACTTTTCTAAAAAGTTATTTTTTTAAGTGCTTTTTGGATAAAGTGCTTTATGGAAAAAGTGCTTTTTGGAAAAGTACTTCTTGAAAAAGTACTTTTTGGAAAATTACTTTTTGGGAAAGTAATTTTTGGAAAATATACTTCTTGAAAAAGTGTTTTCTGGTATTTTCTGGTAACGGTACCTTTTAAGAAAATACTTTCTGAGAAAGGTTTTTTTTTAATAAGTATTTTCTAGAAGGTACTTTTTGAAAAAGTATTCTCTAGTAGGTACTTTACGAAAAAGCATTTTCTGGGAATGGTACTTCTTGAAAAAGTACTTTCTGGGAATGGTACTTCTTGAAAAAGTATTTTCTAGAAGGTACTTTTTGAAAAAGTATTCTCTAGTAGGTACTTTTCGAAAAAACATTTTCTGGGAATGGTACTTCTTGAAAAAGTACTTTCTGGGAATGGTACTTTTTGAAAAAGTAATTCCTAGAAGGTACTTTTTGAAAAAGTATTTTCTGGGAATAGTACTTCTTGAAAGAGTACTTTCTACGATAGATACTTTTTTAAAAAGTACTTCTGCGAATGATACTTTTTTTTAAAAATACTTTCTGCGAAAGATACTTTTTTTTAAATACTTTCTGCGGAAGATACTTGTTTTAAAACTACTTTCTGCGGAAGATACGTTTTTTAAAAATACTTTCTGCGGAAGATACTTTTTTAAAAAATACTTTCTGCGAAAGATATTTTTTTTAAATACTTTCTGCGGAAGATACTTTTTTTAAAAATACTTTCTGCGGAAGATACTTTTTTTAAAAATACTCTCTTCGAAAGATACTTTTTCTAAAAAGTCCTTTCTGGGAAAGGTACTTTTTGAAAAAGTATTTTATTATTTAAGGAAATGATCTTCAAAAAACGGATTTTCGAAATGGTACTTTTAAAGAAAGTTCTTTTTGGAAAAAATTATTTTTGAGCAAGTACATTGTAGAAAGAGTATTTTATTATTTATGAAGGGATAAGTTAATATTTAAAAAACTAAAATCAAGTGTGCATAAATAACTATTATCATTATTATATTTCGGCCAACAAATCTTATTGTTCGGGATATTTTAGTAACATCTACTAACAAAGTAGGGGATTCACAAAATAAATTCAGTAATGCCAACAAAATCGTATGGCCACATTTGTTCTCATTAGGATTACTTTTTATTTAAAATAAATACGCAATTAATCTAGCTTTCATGAATTTATAAAAACTGTATTCTTATCTGGAATGCATAAAGTGTCTAATTAACACTACCACAATTATAATGAAAATTAAAAGTTGTTTCGTTTAACAGCGTCTAACGAATGTAGACACATGTTTAACACTAAAAACTAACAAAGAGCAAAAGAAAAATAAAGAAATAAAATTAAATGAAACTACTTACAACAACGGAGTAAACTTAATAAAATATGAATAGAGAGAAACTTGAGTAAAAATAAAACGACCGTCTGTCTGTGAAACTATTTAAGCCAAGTTATTAAACTTTTTTTAATACACACGCTATTACATGTAGACATTCATTCTTATTTAATCTTTTCATTTTATTAATGGCATGCTGCAATAATAAACATAGGATACGAGTACTTACGAGATATGTTAACTTTATGTGTATATGTGCCACACGCACACACACACACACAAAAGGGAGGAAAGATAAAAATAGTATAAAAAATCTTTCATTTATTTTTTGTATGTACTCCAATGTATGACTGTGTATACTGTTTTATACATATTTACTCCTACATACAAACAAACTTGGTCGTATGTCCTTTAGATCCTTGTACTAAGTCACATTTTATGCTTTAAAAGATTTATTTTCTCCTTTTTTTTTGTATATGAATAATATTCTAAAAGTCTACAACATGTCTAACACATCAGAGTGAAAAGAAAAACGTTGATGAATTCATGTACACAGAATATTGCCTAAAGCGCCTGAAAGGATGCTACAACAGATTTTTCTTTTCCTAAAGTTGTTTTATTTGCCTTAAATCGTTATCATCTGCTAACGACGAGTATTTGTAAGGCAAATGTGCGTACGACTTAAATTGTATTCGTAGTATCTGTAGTAAAAGTTGCCTTGTTATTAGCTGCCACAGTAGAAATAGCAGTCAAGTTAAAATATAAAAAAAGGGAAGGTATGCCCGACGACTTAATAAAAATGCCTAATACACATTCCGATCGCTATAGATTTAATCCCATACATGCCATTCCTTGTGTTACAGCGTTTTCAGATGTGTTTTATTTAGCATATTTATTGGCCAATAAAAATGATTTCATACCTTAAGGCGCCCAAGAAAAATTTAAGTACATATTTTATTAACAAAACTTTTCTCTTTTGTTTTGTTTTTTGCTCCTAAAACTAAACCATATTAAAAGGCCAGAAGTTGTTTAGGTCTCAATAAAAACACGTTGTCTATTTGAAACCACCTTTTATCAGACTGATTTCCTATAACACTGGCCACAATCGTAAATATTTGTAAAATATTTCCAAATTAAGATAAAAGTTTTTGTGTTAATAGTCAGTAGCCTATGAAAATTTAGTTCTGTTAACACAAATTGCTATTCTTCCCTTTTGCAATGCACACAAATAAAACTGGCTTTGTGTGCTTTAGTGTAAAAAAAATAAAATTAAGAACAGGAAGTACTGAAGTACAAAATGCCAAAATAATAATAAAACAGTTAATGGGAGGCAACTAAATATGGCACAAGCTGCAGCTTCCTCGAATTTCGGATACCCTTCTTTAAGTGATAATTTGCTAAACTGATACACTTAACTGAAGCAGGTCACAGTAGGGCAAAATTAATAAAAATATATGTGACCTTCTCCACGAAAAGGGACCTCTGCGCCGAAAAGAAGTTATTGAGAAAAACGCCTTTAAAAATAGCGCTTCGTTTTTCCGTGTTTTGCACATGGTTATGCGCAATTAATTATGTTCATCTTTACAGGTGATTTGAAATAAAAACTAAAACACATAGAAACTTGCGGTTTGCGGCATTTGAAAGAGCGTTTTTTTCCTATAAGAATCACTCAAAAAGTAAAAAAAAAATTTTCGGCGCAGAAGTCCCTTTTCGTGGAGCAGGTCACATATACAAATTACAAAATTACCTCCTACTCACGCCATTAAGTTGTTGGCTCAAGGACATGGTCTGTTCAGCAAGTGGGGCGAATTTTAAACATTCGCTTAGCGGTTTTTTTAAGTATTGCTACACTGGTCTCGAACAGATGTTCACAGTTTCAGCTGTTTAGCATATTTTCTTTGTGTGTGAGAGTCAAAAAATTTGCAAGTGTTTTTTTTTGCGTATTTGGCGATTTTGTGCTATAAAAAAATGGATTAAAAAATTTACATAAAATTTTGTGTAAAAAATAGATTTAAGTGCTCAAAAGCAATTGAAATGTTGTCAGCGACATGCGCTGCTTGCATTCTGTGTCGCAAAAAAAAAACGTGGTGCAACTTTTTCAAAGAAAATTGACAAGATGTGAATGACGACGATCGTCCTGTGCCCTTCAACACATCAAAACTCGGTGAAAATGTTGACAAAACGCAGAAAATTATTATAAAGAATCGTCGATTCACTATTAGAGAAGTCTGTGAGTTTGTCGAAATGTCACATGGCTCACGCCTTGGAATTTTTTTTTATTCCCCCTTATTCTGTAAGTATTTGTCAACATCACGTCAGGACAATATCAAAAATAGGGCAGTTACATTCTGATTATGGGCAACAAGTGACTACGGCTGCAGCTTCTGATTATTCTTGAAGGACTGGAAAATAATAAGAGGCAGTTAAAAGTAATTAAATGGCGATGGGAAAGAGTATGCAGATGTTTTGATTTTGATATTGTCTTGACGTGACGTGACGTTGATAAGTAGTTACAGAATAAAGGGAATTAATTCTAGACATGAAATGTGTGGCAGTTTTGGTTCTAAAGTTTTTGAACTTCCACCGCAAACTCCATAATTTTTAGCTCCAAGGAACTTCGTAATCATTCCTTTTCCTTTTCTTTTATTAATTTTTTTATGTGGGAAATAAATCGTACTAGAGCAGAGTGGGGAAACGGATTTCATCCAATTTTATTTATTTATTTTAATTTAATTTTAATTTATTTATTTTTATATATAGAATTAATGAGGCAGATTTCAGATAATTTTTTTAATATTTTTTATTTACAGCCAATTTTATTTTTATTAAATTTTTAATTATATTTTTTTATATATTAATTTTAATTTTTTATTTTTATTATTATTTTTTTAATTTATTATCTATATATATTTCATCCAATTTTATTTATTTTTTTATATAATTTTTATTTATTTATTTTTATATATGTGGAATAAATGAGGCAGATTTCAGATAATTTTTTTATTTTTTTTTATTTACAGCCAATTTTATTTTTATTAAATTTTTTATATAAATTTTTAATTATATTTTTTTTATATATTAATTTTAATTTTTTTATTTTTACTATTTTTTTATTTAATTTATTATTTTTATGTGGGAAATAAATCGTAGTAGAGCAGAGTGGGGAAACGAATTTTAGCCAATTTTTTTTTATTTAGTTATTTTTATATATAGAATAAAGGCGGACTTCAGATCATTGTATTTGTATTTTTTTTTCTTTTTATTTTCAGTCAATTTTATTTTTATAAAATTTTTTATATATATATGTATTTTTAATTTTTTCTTATTAACTTATTTTTTTATAATATTTTTTTTATTTTATTTATTTTTTTATGTGGGAAATAATCGTATTTATATATTTAATTTTATATATAGAATAAAGGAGGCAGGTTTCAGATAATTTTTATTTTTATTTACTGTCAACTTTATTTTTCTTAAATTTTTTATATATATTTTTAATTTATTTTTATTCATAAATTTTTATTCTTTTTTTATAAAAATTTTTTTTTTTATTTTATTTATTTTTATTTTTTATGTGGGAAATAATTCGTACTAGGGCAGGGTGGGGAAAAGAAATTTCCTTCGAGTTTTAATTCTGAGAACACACAAATTGGTACAGTTTTCTTTTCGAATCGACTTACAGAATAACCCCCCAGATTTATGGCAAACATCTGTATAAAGAGTTACGCCATTTTGTCGTGCAAGTAGAAGCAGTAAAATTACTAGACTAGTAATAGTTTTCTTTTTAATAAAAAGAAACAGACTATTAGAAGAGACGCACGTTAATTTCTGTGAAATGAAAACGGTATATCGCATCTAATAGATTAAGTCCCATCTCCTCCAACAAACTGAAACTACCACTTGAACAAGATCATTCAGATGCTGAAATCAGTCCTATCATCGCCTGCAGTGTGTCTGATGTTTACACAAAGTGTTGGAAAAAATGTTGAGCAGCAGCAAGGAGAAGCAACAAAAGCAAAAAAGAAAAAGTGGAAAAAGAAGTAGAATAAAAAAACCCTCGTAAAGTGTTGGTTTAGCAATTGTAAGTCTGTACAGATTATAGATTTAAGTAAAAGCAGAATTTAAGCAGTTTTATTTAGTTTTTCTTAGTCTTTGTTAAGGCTTTTATTTCCCCCTCTCATCCGTAAATATTTGCGCAAATATTTAATGGCAATTTTAAATGGAGAAAGAGAAAATTTAGTGAAATATATACTCGCATTTAAAAACTAATCAACACGTTTTATAAGCGCGTTACAAAATGGGTTTCGGGAAAACGTCTATTTTATTTTGCTGGTTTCATTACACGAGTATTTTTCTTGCTGTTGATGCTTGTGTTATCAAAAATCTCATTTAAAGTTTTTCCATTAAGATTTTTTTTGTTCTTTCTCCTTTTTATTTGATTACAAGACGTTGAGTTTAGTTAGCGAATTTTTTTTTTCGCCACCAGCAGGAAAAGTGTTCTCTAGATTTTTTACATGTAGGGTTTTAAGAATGTTAAATAGTAATTTTCTTTTTTGTTTGCAAAGTAGCTTTTAAGTTTTTATTATTTGTTAATAATGTCAGGGGAAGAGGCTGAAGGCTGAGGAAGTTAAAAGTAATTTGGAGTACTTAAAATGAAACTAATTGAAACTTAAAAGTTCATTAGCAATCAAAATTTCCCAAGAGCTCTAAATATGTGTGTTTGGTGAACTAAATTAATTGAAATTTGTTAAAATGTCACACTTTTTTCTCTATAGCGACGGCTATTCTTGCCACAAGTCCTCTTGAATTGAGGCAGTTTAAATATTTAACTTTAATAATGAGATTAATTTTGACTGCAGAGTTATTAAAATATTTATTTTTTATACATATTGATTGTTGTGTGTCACAATTACTTTATTGTTACCGTGTTTATTTTCTGCCTGTTTTTTAAAATACCGCTGGCATTGCAATTGTCATATAATATTGTGTTAAATTCAGTGAATCTGTGTACTCTGCAAGTAAATTGTCAGTTGCTTGTTGCCAATTTTTTTTCCCCAGTAAATATTAAGTAAAGTGGCACTTTGTCATGTGAAACAATAATGTAAAATCGAAACCAGAAGCAGAGAAAATAAATTAAATCAAATTAAATGTTTCAATAAAATTAATGCATTTCAGCATTCAAGCTCAAGTTGTTAAAAAGGATTCCCGCAGTAAAATTATGGTAAATTTTGTATATGAGAGAAAGGCAATCAGAGAAGGAGACAGGGAAAAATAGAATGACAGAAGGAATAGAGAGAGAGAGAGAGAGGTATCACTACACTGCAGGAAATGTAAACAGTGAAACTATTCTGACTTGCTATAGACAAAGTCAACACTGCTAGTGACTTATACTACCCAAATCCACTAGTGGCATGGGTACTAGTGCATTACTAGTATATTTGAGTAATTCCAGTCTACACTTTTCTGAAATAGAGTACCCAAATCCACTAGTGACATGGATACTAGTGCTTCACTAGTATATTTGAGTAATTCTAGTCTACACTTTTCTGAAATAGACTACCCAAATCCACTAGTGACATGGGTACTAGTGCATTACTAGTATATTTGAGTAATTCTAGTCTACACTTTTCTGAAATAGACTTCCCAAATCCACTAGTGGCATGGGTACTAGTGCTTCACTAGTATATTTGAGTAATTCTAGTCTACACTTTTCTGAACTAGACTACCCAAATCCACTACTGAAATGGGTACTAGTGCTTCACTAGTGTATTTGAGTAATTCTAGTCTACATATTTCTGAAATAGATGTCGAAAAAAACTAATATAGTAAAAACTAATTTGTAAGTCGATTTTATATTGAAAAAAAAAACATGAGGTACTAATTCTTTTCAGCCATCTGCCCCTGCCGCTAGTTTTGTCTTTCTCATCAAAGACAAATATAACAAATTATATTCGACCTGGTCGAATCTTTAATAGCCTCCAAATATCTAGTAAATAAATTAAAAATGTTTAGTAAATAATTAAAAATGTTTAACCTGCTGGGTCAGAGTTACTTTAAGACATTTCTGTGCCAGATTTTAAAACTCTATTTTGACAGGGTCACTCTGGGAAAGGTCGTGGGGGAGACATCTCACCTTTGTCGTAAGAACTTAAAAAGTAAATTTTTAGGGTAATTAAGTGTTGAAAAATAATTTTTTTATATGGTCATTTAGGTGGCAAATGTGGGTGGAGGGGTAAGGCAGAAGTACATCAGAGAATAACTCATAAAATCTTAAAAATTTTATTTTTAAAGAATTTAGGCTTAAGGAATACAATATATTAAATATTTATAATATTTTCCCAAGTAATATGTTACTTCAACGCCCACTTCAAGGCCCTTCGTCGGCCCTGTAGCAAAAATTAGCCGGCGAAGTAAAAGGTTGAAATAGCTACAAAAACAACTGTCTATCTTCTCATCTTTCCTAATCTGACCCTTCAATACTATCCCCTCATTTTCAGTTCCGGTACAATGCATTGCATATATACGGGTCATCCACTGAGTGCTGGTCCAAGATAAAAAAAGAGGCTTGGACCCTGCCTCGTTCGTCTATGGAAATCACGATTCAGTCCAAACGAAAGAAGTCAGACTCTTGAAATTTGATACAAATATATATTGAAGTATAGCACAGGTCAAATTCGTAAATGGGCTGAATTGGGCCAGAGGGGAAAAAGTTCCCCTAAGAAGAACTAAACCAACCTCTAAAAAAACAACACAATTTTTAGAATTTTTTTTTGTAATTTTGTTAAGCAAATAATATATTTTTATGTCAAAGAACGTCCAACGCGTAAAACTTGGAGCCAAAAACTCAAAAAAAATTTATTTTTGAACCGCGCCCCCTTTAGTGGGCGGTATTATAAGCAAAACTAGTGTAAGAATTTAACAAATTGTTTTACTTAAGCGTAGATTCCTTAAAAATAAAATCTTTAAGCTTTAATGACGAAGCTGAGACGTAACCTGGTACTCCTCTGCCCTACCCCCTCCTCCCCTTTTGCGCACCCTATTGACCCTATCAAAAAAAAATTAAACTTAATTATCGCAAAAATTTATTATTAGTGTTTTATGGCGAAGGTGAAATGTTTCACCCACGGCCCTTGCCAGAGAGACCCTGACAATATCCTCCAAAATACCCTCCAAAAAAAATTAGACTCCATAAAGTATATATATTCTTGATCAGTGTTGAAGTCTAAGACGGTCTAGCAATGCTAATACGTACGTCTGTGGAAAACATGATAAACCCCGCCCATTTTAGTGGGCGTTGAAGTTACATATTATATAAAAATATAGTGTAAATATTTAACGAATTGTATTCCTTAAACCTATATTATTCAAAAATTTAATTTATAAGCTTTGACGACGAAGGTAATATGTTCTCTGATCTTCCCCTGTCCCCGCCCTACTTTGCCACCTAAATGACTTTGTCAAAAAAAACTTTTTTTTTGCCCTCGAAAATTTAGTTTTTACGATATAGGAGAGATGTGTCCCCCACGGCCTTTCCCGGAGTGACCCTGTATAGAGTTTTAAAATTGGGCACAGAAATGTCTTAAAGGAACTGTGACCCAACAGGTTAAGCATTTTTAACTTATCTCAGTCTCTTTTTCCATGTTCATATGAAATATTAACACGTAAATTGATTTCATGCTGATGGAAAGGTGTCTCAGTCATGCTCCTCTCAACACATTGGAAACGACCGTATTAAAATAAATATTTTTCTTGTATACGTTTTTACATGTTTTTTTTGCAATTGTTTTCACTGCAATTAATATTTATGTGATATGAAACAAATATCTTCCATTATATGAAATAACTATAAGTTTTACTTATAATTGGATAAATAAATTAAAATAAATTAAAACATTTCTATAACAGCAGTGGAATGATTTCAATTGAAATATAAATCCTGTACATTTTATTTATTATCTGTAATGCACAAAAGATTGCCTTTATTTACAGCTCTGCCTTACAAAATTTATGTAAAATATAAATAATAACTGAAACTGCAAAGTTCATGCCTGCAGCTGCAACTGCTGCACATGCAATTGCAACATACATGGACCGTACAGAAGGGAAGAAGATAGACAGTAAAGCGCAAAACTGTAGCAGTTGTTAGCTCATCTATAATAGATTATTTTTTTAAATTTAACAAATTTTTTTTCAAATAATATTCACATCAACTTTTAGCTTGAGCTATCTTTTAGTGGCCCAAATGCAACGATTATAACTTAATTGATTGTGTTATCAATATGTTTTTTGTTGTCCATATTTTTAATTAAAACAATTATCTATTATTTTTTTTTAGTAGGCACTGTTCCTGCTGGCTTTAAGTAGATTTTATAAAGTTTTGTAGTGAACAAAAAAAATTCTTTGTTGTATCAGCTCTACGGCCACTAATGCCGTAGTTGTGTCTATAAAAAAAATACAACATGTTGGTGTTGGTGTTGTTGTTGTAATAAATACAATCCATTGTTAATGAGTGCCATAATAATTAATGAAGTCATGTTTTAAAAGCTGTTACTGCATATAATTATAGTAACGATAATCACTTTAATGATGATGATGAGAATGTTGATCATGTATTTATCGGAGTGCATTTTTTGTGAAGGTTTTTTTTTTTGAAGCTGTTTTGTATTTTCTATTTATAATACATTTATGATTATACGAGACATGATTGGTAATCTAATAATTGCAGTTTAACTGATACTAAAATAAAAATAGGTAATTAGCTAGCGAACTTTTTTCAAAATTTGTATGAAAATCAAATAAGTGTATTGAAATGAGGACGCTAAAAGTAAGTGCACACTTGGCAAATGGGACATGAAGAAAATAAACATACGCCATTTACACGGGTATTAAAACGAAAATCTGTTACCATCAGGTTGCTACAATTCTCGTATGCAATTTCCTAATAAAATTTCTTTAAATAAGAAGTGTTATGATATTCAACTCAGCCGCCTAATAAGTGGTGACAAACCAAATACACATGAGCACTGATGATGAAAGTGTTGCGGTTTTCGAAAACAGCTGTTCTGCTCTGCTGTGCAAGTTGAATATCTAAAAACTGATGTTGACTTTTCTTTGTGCCTTGGAATATTTATCATGTCTTTCCGAATTTAAAAACAAAAACAGGTTAACTCCAGAACAACGTTTCCAAATCGTGGAAATTTATTTTCAAAAACAGTGTTCAATTAAAAATGTTTATCCGCTTTTTTACCGCAAAATTCTCTTCAACAAGCAAAATTGTCGTATTTGGAGCAAAGATAATCCACACGCCGTTCAAGAATTACCAATGCATCCCGATAAATGTACTGTTTGGTGCGGTCTATGGGCTGGGCTGGTGGAATCATCGGTCCTTATTTCTTTAAAAATGAGGAAGGACGACGCGTTACCGTGAATGGAAATAGATACAGAATCATGATCAATGAATTTTTGGTGCCAAAACTTCAAGATACGGATGTAAACGAAATGTGGTTTCAACAGGATGGTGCCACTTGTCATACTGCGGGCGAAACAATGGACTTATGGAAAGAACATTTCAACAACAACATTATTTCGAGAAATGGACCGGTGAATTGGCCTCCGCGTTCGTGTGATTTGACGCCACTCGATTATATTTTGTGGGGATACCTGAAATCATTGGTTCACGTGGATAAACCGGCAACGATTGACGCTTTGGAAACCAGTATTTAACGTGTCATTGCTGAAATACGCCCTAAAATGCTTGAAAAGGTGGTCGAAAATTGGACCTCCAGAATGACCATTGTGCAAAATAGTCGTGCTGGCCATATGCCCGAAATTATATTTAAATGTTAAATGACAAGAAATTATCTACCAAATAAAAAATTTTTTTTTGGCCATTTCATAATTTGGCATGTGTTTTATTTAAATTTCAAATCAGCAAGCTCTTGTAAAAGCACCCTTTATAAACTACCACACAGAGTCATAGAATCTCCTACTATTGGAAACTGTTCATTCAATTCAATAGCAATTTGTCTGAATTAAAAGGAATGATAACTCAATTCTTTTCATTTGACAGCCAATTGACTTCCTAACCTCAATTTTGCCCACCCTTTTAGTAATATGTTTTGTGAAGATCTGGTAAGACTTTTGAACACGAAGAACTCAGTTACCGTATTTCCCAAATTTGGTTTTTTGCAGCATTTTCCTGTTCCCAAGATTGAAGAGACTCCTAAAAGGACTTCGTTTTGTGAAGCAAAAAGTGCTTATCAGAACTGCGGGGCAAATTATGGCATTCGATATCGATAGAAATTTATATTTAAATTATATTGCATTTTCCATTGATATCGAATGCGGTAATTTGGGCCCTGCTTCGAGGATTAAAAAAACTTGAGTCGACGCTGTATATTATATCTGTAGGATGCTACTTTGGAAAAAAAAATTACCTTATCTTTTGAACAGAGCTCGTATAATGCATTTTGATAACATCATGATGTACTCGTCAATATACTTTTTGACTTTTGATAGTTTAGAATCTATAGATTTTTTTCAAAATATCGAAAGCTTTCGACCTCTAGTGCTGACAGCTTTCCACCTCTAGTGCTGACGATCATAAACCCGACTATATCCCTGGGGTCTAATCAAGTAATTCGATTCGAATAGGAAATTGTTCGAAAATATAAGATTTTAATATGGAGTTTCGAAAGTCTTTTCTTTCGAATAGAATTACATAAAAACTCCCTGCTTTTCTTAAAAAGTGTTGCCATATGTAATTTGAAAAATATATACAGTCGACTATTGATAATTTGAAACTGAAGGGCCCAGAGAAAACGTTCAAATAATCGAGTTTTCATTTTAACGAGACTTCAAAATATCGAAAGAGAGACAGAAAAAAATTCAATTTAACAAGAGTTTTCATAAAAAAAGCAAAACCATTTGCACGCACTAAATTCCGCAAAAGCAAAGCAAAGAAATTTAATTTTTTATGTTAGCAACTGTCGATGTAGTGGTGAGTACTAAAATCGTGGCACAGAAACTAATGCAAACGATTTAAATTTCTTTCAGAAACAGAAACAAAATCACATTAGGAGTTCAAATTAAAGAGTGTAGAATAACCGAACTTCAAATTATAGAACGTTGGCGAGCAAGATGTCATTTTTGTAGCACATCGCAAAAAACTAAAATAAATGGTTGTTTTATTTATTATATATTTTGCATAAAACACAGCAATTAAACTAATTCAAATTATAGAGCGTAGAGCCAAATAATTCAAATTATAGCGAGTCGGCGATCAAAATGCCATTCAAATAATTTGAAATTATTGAGGGGACCAAATTACATAGAAATTTTTCAATTTATTGAGTGTTTTTCAAGGGACTTGGAAAACAGTTCAAATTACCGCGATATTCAAATTAACGAGATTCAAATTATCAAGAGTCGACTGTATTTGGTTTTTTAAAAGAAAAATGAAAATTCAATTTGTATGTATTTACAAAAGTATTTCTATCGAATTTTTTTTTCTATATTAAATTCAGTTAAGATTGATAATGGAAGAAAAAATTCAGAAAATGGGATGTGAAGAAAATAATCAAACAGGAACATGGGAATTAAAAGTGTGTTACCATCAATTTGATATAATTCTCGTATACTACTTCGCTAATGAAAAATGTATAAATAAAAATTATTATCATATTTAATATAAATGGGGACTAACAAAAATACACATGTGTAGTGAAAGTGTAGCGGCCTTTGAAAACAGCTGTTCTGCTCTGTCAACTGATGTTGACTTTCCTTTGTGCCTTTGGAATATTTATCATGTCATTTTGATTTTCAAAAAATTTGCCTATCCATTTAAATTGAAAATTCAATTTATTTAAATCGATTTGATAACTTTATTTGCACTTCTGTAAAGGGAACCATGTATTCCCATTTAGGAGTTTTTGAAATCTATTTACTGCTGGTCTTAAGCAGCAAAGCCATACAAAAAGAAATTTTTTACTTGTTGTTATAATTTTTAACTAAAATCATGTTGCATTTCATGTTGAACTGCAAAGATATTTAATGTTTTACAAAAACTCGCTCGCTATGGGTGAGTGTGTGTTTTATATATTTTAACAAAAAAATAAAATAAAAATCTATCCTTTTGCAAATATTTACAAATGTATGAGTGCATGTGGGTGTTGCCCGTCATGCTTCCGTAAATGCAGTTTGTTTTAATGGCAACAGCAGTGGCAAATAACTTAAAAATACTATAAAAACTCATGTTCATACCAAAATAGAAGAAGAAGAAAAAAAAGAAAAGCTCCCTAAAGGTTTTAAATAATTGTTTGCCATGTACTTTATAGTACATGCAGCACGGTGGCGTATATGGGGACATTAGGGGCGCCCAAATTCCATGAAAATAAATAGGTAATTTAAAGCATACGTGTTTTAAAATTTGTGTTTGTATTAATTTTTATGCTGCTTAATAATTTTATTTCTTATTTCGAAGATAGAAAAAATATATAAAGCGGGATCGCCCTATTGTCAATATTATTATGTTTAAATTTTGCACTAACCTAATATTTTAATGTTCATTAAATATAAACTATGCTGCATAGTGATTTTTACAAAAAAAAAAAAAACTAAAAAAAATTTTAAAATATGGAATTGTTTAAATCCAGAGTTCATAAAACTTGTAAAAATGCCGTATAAATATTGAAATACTGCTGCAGTGTTTCCATTCCTCGTTTTCGCTGTTTAGCGTAAAACATTTTCAAAACTTCAGGGTGTAATTTAAAATTAATTCCGAATAAGTTGCTGACTATTTGTGATGTTTAATTATTTAATAACAACTGAACAGAATATATTTTCTACACCCAAAAAGCCTTTTAAAAAATCATGCCTTAAGAGTAAATAAAATACAATTTTTTATGTTTGTGTGAAAGTGTTGCTGCTTTGTATGTGTGCGAGTGCATTAAGGTTGCTTCATCTGTGTCGCACCATTATAAGTGTGACGCTCGCTACAGGAAATTAATACCCCTTATTCCGTAACTACTTGTCAACGTCACGTCAAGACAATAGCAAAAATAGGATATTAATAATTGTTGAAGAGAATGAGTACAAGAGTGTTCTAAATAATTTTGATATTGTCTCGACGTGACATTGACAAATAGTTACAGAATAAGGGGGAATAATTCAAGGATACTTCAAAACATTTCTGCTTATTTCAAATAAATTTTTAATTAAAATATTTAATATTTAAAGAAAATTGCGCTAAAATCTCTGTTCACTTGGTAAATAAAAATTTTAAATAAAATTTCTTTAATTTATTGCTTAATTTATTATTTTTAGTTGTTACGTTTATTTATTTTCTATTTGAACAAATAAATACTGCATTTCCAGACGCCATCAGCAGAAAAAAAACTTGTTAAACAGAAATCAAAGAATTTATAGAAAATATTTAATAAAATTTATTGTATAGTTGACATTAAACATCGCGCTGCGCTTGCTGGCTTTCAGAAGGTGTTAAAAACTTGCACAACATGAATCTGAAATTTATTTGCTAGATAATGAGGAAAGAAAACATTTTTAACAAAAATAAAACAAAGAAATTGAAATATTTTTAAAATAACAAATTCATTCAACTGTTGATTGTGTGGCTCGTAAAAACACATGCACGCCGGCATAAAACTGCAGCCAAACAATTGCAACAACAACAAAAAATCGTTGAAAACACACAAACATTTCTTGTCGATTATGGCATGTGTGCGGGAAAAACAGAGATTTTATAGAGAGTTTTCTTTTAGAGATGCTGTTTTTACAGGCTGCTGGTGTTGGATACAACTCACGTACATTTTTGCCTTCTTCCCAAAATTATCCTGGTTTCTTTCTTCTCCCTATAAAATATAATATATGATTTTTTCAAAACACTTCCTAATCGTTTCAAAATATATTTATACGGGTTATTGGCGCCAGTTGCCACGGCATAAGAAAATATCATACCGTGGAGATCACCGGTCGAGTCGCTGTTGAAGTTGCCCAAAACAGAGATTCAAATTTTAGGTGACCGCAGCAGCTGGTACATTTATTTTTTAATTTTATTGATAGACTCGTTCTTTTTTTTCGGGAGCAAATAAAAGTCAAACAAGTAAAAACGTTATATTCCACCGGGTCGAATCTAAATACCCTGCAAATATCTAGAAAATAAATTTGAAATGGTTAATCTGCAGGATCACAGTTCCTTTTAAGACATTGCAGTGCCCAATTTTAAAACTCTATACAAGATCACTCTGAGAAGGACGGCAAGGGAGACATCTCACTTAAATCGTAAAAAATTAAAAACTAAATTCTCGTTTAGTTTTGTTTATTTTTTTATATAAGGTCATTTATGGTCGGGCAGGGGAAGATCAGCGAACATATTATATTCGTCATAAAAGCTTAAAAATTTTATCTTTAAGAAATGTAGGCTGAATCAATACAATTTGTTAAATATTTACACTATTTTTTCATATAATATGTAACTTCAACGCCCATTAAAGGAGGCGGGGATCAAAAATAGCCTATATTGTGTTTTCCATACACGGACGTATGGACGGGCAATGCTAAATCGTCTTAGACCTCATCACTGACCAAAAATATATGTACAGTCGACTCTTGATAATTTGAAACTCGTTAATTTGAATCTCGCGGTAATTTGAACTGTTTTCCAAGTCCCTTGAAAAACACTCAATAAATTGAAAAATATCTATGTAATTTGGTCCCCTCAATAATTTGAAATTATTTGAATGGCATTTTGATCGCCGACTCGCTATAATTTGAATTTTTTGGCTCTACGCTCTATAATTTGAATTATTTTAATTGCTGTGTTTTATGCAAAATATAAAATAAATAAAACAACCATTTATTTTAGTTTTTTGCGATGTGCTACAAAAATGACATCTTGCTCGCCAGCGTTCTATAATTTGAAGTTCGGTTCTTCTACACTCTTTAATTTGAACTCCTAATGTGATTTTGTTTCTGTTTTTGAAAGAAATTTAAATCGTTTGCATTAGTTTCTGTGCCACGATTTCAGTATACACCACTACATCGACAGTTGCTAACATAAAAAATTAAATTTCTTTGCTTTGCTTTTGCGGAATTTAGTGCGTGCAAATGGTTTTGCTTTTTTTATGAAAACTCTTGTTAATTCGAATTTTTTCTGTCTCTCTTTCGATATTTTGAAGTTTTGTTAAAATGAAAATTCGATTATTTGAACTTTTTTCTCTGGACCCTTCAGTTTCAAATTATCAAGAGTCGACTGTATATACCTTATGGGGTCCAGATGTTTTTGGAGGGTATTAAAACTGTATTTTGTCGGGGTCATTCTGGCAATGGGCGTGGGGGAGACATTTCACGTTCGCCATAAAAGACTAAAAATATATTTTTTTTTGTTATAGTTAAGCGTAAAAAAAAATTTTTTTATAGTGTCATTTGGCAGCAAAGGGGGAGGAGGGGATAAGTCAGAGAAGGATCAGGTTACGTCTCAGTTTCATCATAAAAGCTTAAAAATGTTATTTTTAAGAAATGTAGGCTTAAGTAATAAATTTTGTTAAATTTTTATACTAATTTTGCATATAGTAACGCCCACTAAATGGGGCGGGGTCCAGAAATAATTTTTTTTATTTAATGGCTCTAAGCTTAACGCTTAGCGACATAAAAATATATCATTTGCTTAACAAGATTACAAAAAAATTCAAACAAATTCATTTATTAATAAAATAATAAAAACTGATTTGCAGTCTTGCAGATTCAAACTTCAGCCCGTTGAAAAAATTAACAAAAAAAAACTTTAAAAATTATGTTGAATTAAGATTCATAGGCTAATTGTTGTTAAATCATGTTGTTTTTAAATCTCAGAACGACATGATAAATATTCCAAGGCACAAAGGAAAGTCAACATCAGTTTTATTGAACTTACACAGCAGAGCAGAACAGCTGTTTTCGAAAGACGCAACCCTTTCATCATCAGTGCTCATGTGTATTGTATTTGTCACCACTTAAACAGTTCCTATTTACACAAATTTTATTGTGAAAAAGAATCCGTTGATTCTTTAGAGGTTGGTTTAGTTCTTCTTAGGGGAACTTTTTCCCCTCTTGCCCGATTTAGCCCATCTCCTGTGCTATCCTTCAAGTTATATTTATACCCAATTTCAAGAGTCTGGCTCTTTTTTTTGGACGGAATCGTGATTTCCAAAGACGGACGGTCGGACATGCTCAGATCGTATTAGATTTCATCACTGATCAAGAATCCATATTCTTATGGGATCTCGCTGCGTTACACACGGAATGACAAAGTGAATATCTCCCGAAATTCAAAATATTTCGTTTTTTTTTGTTATAAAATTCACGAGTTTCTCAGCTCTGGGTGTCAACATAAATTATGATTAAATGAGACAAGTTGCTCAATATTTGACAGCAGTCTATTGACAGATGACAGGTAACGGCAACAGTGTTGCATTTAAAGTTACTGTGAGGGAAATTCAAAAAGTCAGCGAGTTGTCAAAGAGTCCTTGGATCCAGAAGTATGGCTTTTAGCAAGGTTGTTGTTATCCTTATAATGTCTTATAAGCAAATTATTAAAGAAATTTACTATAATTGTAACAATTTCAAAGAGAAATAGTTTCAGAAGTTAGATTTTCGTGTTGGTGTCAAAAAATGCTATTGACAATATCACTCGTATTCTGCAAAGTGAGTGAAAACGTTGCCCACCATTTGGTTGCGCATGCTGGGGATGATGATGATGATGGTGCAGTGATTATGATGTTGTTGCTGGTATCGTTGTTGCTGCAGTGATTACTCAGGCATCAATGATGCTAATGCTGTTGACTCCTTTTTTCTTTGTTTTTTTTTTTGGAATGTGTACTCTGTATGATTCTCATTGTTGTTTAATATTGATTGTAGATTTTTTTTTTATTTCAGTCATTTTATTTCTGTTTTGGGTTTCGGTTTTGTTTAATTACTTCAATGGCATGCACATGTTGTTTGAATTATTGTTGTTGTTGTTGAAACAAGATGTTTCAGTGCAGCATTTTCATTTGTTTATGCCAGAGTGGTGTCTACCTTTTAAATGCGTATTATTTACGGTGGACTTGAGTGTATATGAGTGTGTGCGTGTGTGTGTTATATTGTTATTGTTTGATATTTTAATTGGAAATTGTTATTATTATGTTTTATTCATTTGTCTCTTCCTCCCCGATGGCTCTAACTCTTTTTGCCATCAAATAATTATGGCTTGTCATAAACATGTCATGTCTGAATCATATGCTAAATTTCAGTTCAATAAGGGTGCTTGGCATGAATTTAGCAGGGGAAGAAAAGTTCTTTACCTTTCTTTCGACACAAAGTATTTGTACGGGAATGTTGTTTAATAAAAATTAAATAAAATAAATTATTTTGCTTATCACAATAAAATACTCCCATCAAGAACTTAATCTGTGCACGCTACTGAACATGATTAACATATTAATGTTGGTATAGAAAATTGTTTAAAACGATGGCGAAAGCATTTTCAAATTGCAAAAAAAATTTAAATTTCCATTTTCATTTTTGCCTTATTAAATACTTTCACTGTTGCACAATGGGCAACTAATTGTATACAAGGTTGTAAGAAAAATAAAACACTATAATTTCCTAAAATATTTATTTGTGCGAAATAGTTGCCAAGTCAAATATGTTTGCCCCCTGCTGTAATTCTCAAATGGTTTTTAGAAGTTTTTTGCATAAGAGTCAATGAAATGAAATGCAGGACACAAAAAAATTAAAAATATCAAATCAATCAACAAACTAATTGAAATTTGATTGAATACAATATATCGAATATTCTGAAAAACTGTAGGATTTTGACACACTCAAAAATGGATATACAGCATTTTGGTCCATGTGAATTTCAAAATTTATTGATGGCATATTTTTAAAAGATATTAAATACCAATTTAAAAAACCTAGACCTAATAATTTTTTTTTGTTTTAAATGTGTCAACTCCACAGAACAATATCGCGTGACATCGTCGGCCAGGCAGTGCATTTGAAAAATAAATGCCAAGAAATTATATGTCTAATAGCATGTAATGAAAACTTACGAGCCTCCAAAATCCAAACAAAAAATTCAAAACATTTTATTAAAAAGATCCCCCTTATTCTATAACTAGTTGTCAACGTCACGTCACGTCAAGACAATGTCACTTATGTACTCATTTTCTGCAGCAAATGACAAGCTCTAGCAGCGTCTTGATATATTCGAAGCCTTAAAGAGTGTTTAAGGGGCGGTCAGAAATAGTTAATCGACGAGCATTAGGTAACTGTACCATTTTTGCTATTGTCTTGATGTGACGTTGACAAAGAGTTACAGAATAAGGGGGATTGTTTCTGACTTGTATTATGATTTTTTAAGTGCTGAACCAGCAAAAAAAAAAAAAACAACTATTATTACTGATACAGATTTCTACATAATAAATTACGAAAACTGTTCAAGTTTTTAATAAAATTTTGTATTGAAAAAAAAAATTTTATTTTAATTTTATGAAATATTTTGTAAAAATATGACTACAGGTTAAATACATTTTTCCATGCTGGGTCAAATATATTTTTTGACCGTTAGAACAAACAGAAATAGAGAAATAAATGAAAATATTCTCATATTAATGTTATATATTTCTTTTCGTTTCAGGTAAATATTTTGATTTCTTACGATCTTTACAATTATTACAAGTAAGTAGAAATATTTGTTTAAAAAAAGAGCCAGAAACTCCATGTTAATAACAGTAGTTTTATTTATATTTAAATTTATATAATAATTCGTTAAAAGTTTTTGAATTCGAATTTAAAAAACACTTTAAATTTAGAGACATTTATGAAATCTTTAGTTGTGCCCATAAAATATAATTTAATGTTTAAAGATGATTTCATATAAATATTTACTGAAGCTACGCCTCAAATGAGTCATATTTCCAACATTGTTTCCACAATTAAGGATCGTGAACCACCTCTTTCTCTGGGAAGAATGAGATCACTTTGTTTGGGCTCAATTTGGCCATACTCTCTCCTATATATCGGCCGGTATCTCACGACTAAATTCTTCAATATTGGCTTATAGTGCGTCAAACGTTATGGACTTGTACCTATAGATATGAGCCTTAACTAAATCCCACAAAACATAGTCTAAAGGTGTTAAATTGCACGATCTAGGTTTATTTCATACATGAAATAAACTGTTCACCGAACCCACCTCTCAATTGAGCCATTGTTTCACTTGCTGTGTGGCGGCATGTGGCAGCGTTTCGTTGAAACTACATGTCAACTCTTCCATTTTGCGCAAAAACATAATTGTAATTATTGCACTGTGGTTCTCGGCATTCTTAGTAACGTTCTTGCTTTCGTCGTCTTTATACAATGATGCCACCCGCCGATAATTCAAATCAAATAGTGCATTTTTCGGCTTTGAGTACGAGGCTGTTTCATAACTGCTCATAAATTTTGATAATAAAATTCAATAATCTGCAAGCCTTGTTGGTTTGTAAGTCCATTCATGGTTAAAATATAGACCAAACTGAACATGTCATTCGAAAACAGCTGATCTGTCAAACACAGTGTTGCCAAAAAGTGACTCGTTATTTAGGAATTCTTGTTTTCCAACTTTAAATTTTCCCAAAAATATTAAAAAAAATATCTAAAAAATATATTTAGTTTTTCTTAATCGAATCATTTTGTCCATAAGCTGTTTTCATAATTTGGAACAGATTAAAAAAAACGCTCATCTATTACAAATTGTGGAATTAATCTATTAGAAATTGTGGAATTTGAAGACGGAACTGGCGTTATCCGTAATCAGACAGAATATTTTGAATCGTTTAGCTTGAATGTTTTTTTTTTTATCTTGGACCAGCACTCAGGGGATGACCCCTATATATGCAATGCATTGCGCCGGAACTGAAAACGAGGGGATAGTATTGAGGGGACAGATTAGGAAAGATGAGAAGATAGACAGTTTTATTTGTGTAGCTATTTCAACCTTTTACTTCGCCGGCTAATTTTTGCTACAGAGCCGACGAAGGTGGGTGCTGTTACTCTGCTTTTTAGTACATGATAGTGTCAGTAGCTGCCAATTATGTTCAGTGACCAGTGACTATGCCTTCATCATTGAAACAGGCTGGCAACAACTCACACAACCACGCACTAATGCTGATCAGAAGAATTCAACACAATATTTCATGACTTAGTGCGGGCTCGAACTCACGACCCTCCGCTTCATAGTCTCGTATTCTACTACTTCAGCCAACAGCACCCACATATATTATTATTATTCGAATTTTAGAATTATTTTTAATTATCAAACTAAAAATTTTTATTCAGCCATGATTTCAAGAATTTTTATTAAAAAAATTAGTTTAAAACAGCCGTTAAGTAGTTGATATTTCTACAGACTCCACTCGTAATGAAAATTTTAATTCAATAAGAATTTTTAGACTAAATGATGAATTTTGCAGATTTGCGGTTTTAAACTTTACCTGAATAAAAATTCTTAGCTTAACAATTAAAATTCATCTCAGTTCGAATAATGAAATAGAAACTCACGTTTAACAGTTTAAACCACTGATAGCAAATAGCGTTTATTTTGCAAACTTAAACTAAAAAAAAATCAAACTAAACGAGAAGTGCTACGTGTACAAGCAATACATCAAAGTAATCCTTGTTATATGGACTACCTTCACATGCATTAATTTTTATTTGTTTATGGTTTATTAAAAAAAACCTCCAAACTACCAGTTATTTTCTAAGGTTCATTTATTACATACAAAATAATAATTATTTCTTGAACGCTGGACATTGTTTACATCACTCGCTGTGACAGCCACCTAAATCATGGACATTTTCAAATTCCTCTCTAAGACCTCAATACGTTTTCAAAGCTGCACACGTTCCATCATTTAGTTTGTTGTTGTTTTTTTATCTTTTAAATGCAATTCTTATTTTTTTATGGTAAAAATTCATTGAAAACTGTCTACAATTGCAAATAATTGACATGGCATTCGTTAGCAGCCGCAATAAGTAGTTTGTAGCATTTTTGGTATTTTCGTTCTCTTCAGCGCTTTATAAAGACTATCAACGATAGTTTTAAAAAGAATAAGTAGCAATAGCAAAAAAAAAAGGCACAAATTTCCAGGGAAAAGAATTAGAACATTGTTATGAGGAAAAATATGATGATGATGATGATGATGATGATCGTCTCTAGTCCTATTGCTATTGTGCCAGAGCTGCAAGTAATACAAACAAGTAATGATATGATATGCTATATATATTTACTGTACGAGTACTTACTTTACTATTTACATTTGCAACAATGTGTGTGTGTGTGTGTGTGCGTTTGTCGGGTTGATTGTTTGGCGTGGTGGCATTTCAGCCATATTATCTCTGCCATTATTTTGCAATACGACAAACTCATTAAAAAGTGTGTATAAATTGCTGTAAGTTGCTTCTGTTGGCCGCCGTAATGCTGCAGTAATTGTAACACAGCCAGTAAATCGATATCCCAGCAAACATTTTTTATAGCTGTCTTTAAACAAAAAACTGGCAATTGATTTGTTATTGATTTTTAATGTCTCCATACGTTTTTCTTGGCACTGCAATTGTGTTTAAGTTGTCTGTGTCTCTTTCCAATGTTCACTGGGTTGTATGATGTCAAAGTGTGTGTGCGTTGGTAAAACTCTTCTCTTTTGCAGTTTGAAATCGTATCGAGTTTTGTTGTCGTCAATAAGTCTGTGACTTACAAGACTCTTTGGCTGTGTTTTGTGATACATTCAAGTTTGTTATAGATAGAAATATTTCATCGCTTTTTTTTCTTCTTTTAATGCTATTTGCAAGTATTTAGTGCTGCTTTTTGCAGTTTCTTGCTTTTATGTCTTTTTAAGTATAAAATTGTTTTGTCGGGCGGTTTTTTTTTATCAAATAGCAGGTGGCTTTTTGCTTTCGATAATATTTTCTTTTTCTTCTAATTTTTGCTGCATTGTTATAAATTATTCATATAATTGTTATATCACATTAAAGACATTTCTGGTGTTGGCAAAAATTTAATACTCCCTGACAGATTCGTTGAGGGTTTATTGTTGGATGCTTATGCGGAGTAAGGAAATTTCGTTCCAAGCATGAGAAAGCTGTATATCGTAGAGTCTCACCGCGGTCGAAATTCGACCACTTGACACATCCATAAAAATCTTTTACATACTACAATGTCTATTAAAACAAATAAGAATGTTTTATTCGACCGGGTCGAGTCTTAAATACCCTCCAAATATTTTGTAAATAAAAACCCTACTTTGTGGGGGTTCGCTCCGGGATAGACGTGGCGGAGACATCTCAACTTTTTTTTTAACTCGGACCAGGGGATGATCACTACATATGCAGAGCATTGCGCTGGAACTAGAAAGGAAGTAATAGTATTGAGAGCCCAGATGAAGAAAGATAAAGAATTTTTTGTAGCTGTTTGAACTGAACCTTTTACTTCGCCGGCTAATTTTTTGCTACAGGACCGACGAAGGAGACAGCTGTTACTCTGCTTTTCAGTACTTATGTTTAGTGACCAATGCCGTGTCTTCGTCACTGAACCAGGCCGACAACAACTAACACAATCATGCATACACAAATGCTGATCAGAAGAATTCCATACCATATCCATAACTGAACGCGGGTTTGAACTCAGGACCCTCCACTTCATAGTCTCGTGTTAAATACCTCAAACTTTAATATAAATATCTTTGCCATAAAAGTAAATTTTTTAGTGTTATTAAAAGAAAAAAAAACATTGTTTTATAGGGTCCTTTAGGGGGTGGGGTAGGGCAGATAAAATTCATAGAACATCTCTGCTTAGGCCTAAAAGCTTAAAAATTAAAATTTACAAGGAACATTTGGCTTAAGTAATTTAAAGAACATTTAAATTAAGTAATTTGTTAAATATTTACACTATTTTTCTAGGTAATATGTTACTTCAACACCCGTTAAAGGGAGGCGGGGGGTTCAAAAATTGATTTTTTTTAATGATATTCTGGCTTCAACTTTAGCTCTTTGAACCTGTTTTGATATAAAAATTTAGCATTTGCTTAACAAAATTGCAAAAAAAAAATATTAAAAAATTATATTGTTTTTTGAAGATTGGTTTAGTTCTTTCTAGGGGAATTTTTTTCCCTCTGACCCGATTTAGGCCATTTACAAACTTGACCTGTGCTATCCTTTGAAATGTATTTATACCAAATTTCAAGGGTCTGTTTTTGTTTGGACTGTATGGTGATTTCCACAGATGGACATGACTACATCGTCTTAGATTTCATCAGTGATCAAGAATATTTATATTTTATGGGGTCTCAGATGGATATTTCGTTGCGTTACACCAGGAACGACAAAGTGATTATAACCTCCAATTCTTTTTTTTTTTTTTGGAGGATATGAAAATAAATTGAATTTTGAAAAAAAAATTTTATTTTTTACGTCCTACTCAAAAAATAAAAAATAGGATAAAGAACCACATCCATTGGCAACATTGAACAACTTCATTAGAACTGATTTTCCTTCCCCCGTTTTATATAAAATTAAATATAGTGGCCAAGAAGCTCTGAGTCAATCAATATCAAACCTCGGTTTCAATTATTTTTTAGTTACAGCTGGACCACTGATCGTTTACTCTCTCTTTGTAGACTTTTGCGTCTCACTCGCACTAGTTAATTACTAGTACTCAGATAACTGTATGGATTTACGATTATTCGGAGGAATATTCGTATGTGAAGGCATAATTCGCGTACAGTCACTCTCAGTAAGAGTTAAAATTACGGATTAACAACATCGACGGCAGACGGTCTCAATCAGCCCGTCGGCATCTGTGCGCCGATACTTTGCAAAATATTTTGTCAATAATAATAATAATAATAAATTTAAAATATTAAGATAAGAATTTTTTATGCGGACTCAAGTTCACATCTGTAATCAAATTAATGAACAAATGCGAATTTTTATTAAATTCAAGTGATTTTTATAAACAGCCGAATATCATGATTACAAAAATATTCTATATAGTGCACTTTTAACAAAAATTATTTATATATAATAAAAATTTTTAAAAATAGTTGATATTCGTACTAACTAGCACCACTTGCAAAAGTGGAAAAATTGAACAAAGAACGCTGATGAGATGGCGTGGCGGCCTCGAAATCAGTACTGATCCGTTCTGCTGGTTTGATGATTATTGAAAAATATTCTTAATATTCCAATCTTAATATAAATTAATAAAAATAGAATTTGAACAAATTCATTTATTAATAAAATAATAAAATTCTTACTACATAATAAAAAAATGGTTTGCAGTCTTGCAGATTCGAACTTAAGCCCGTTGATAAAATTAACAATTTTTAAAAATATAATTTGCAGATTTGAGCTTGTGTCTGAATTAAATTTCTTATCTTAATAATAAATTAATAAGTTCGAAAAATAATATTTACATTTTAAATTTAATAAAGTTAAATTTACAAAATATTCATCAACATATTATGAAAATATTTTTTACATTATTTCACGATTTGGAACCTTCTCTAAAATCTCTGTTGCTGCTGCTGCTGCTGCCTTAAAAGTCAACTCATCTCACTAAAAAAGTCTTTTATAAAAATAGTTTCTAGTTTGTATCTTTTAAATTCCTGGCGAAAGACAAAAATAATAGCTTTAATGCGAGATACTCGTGCGGTGACAAACGACAACAGCAAGCAGCAGCAACAACAACACAAATATGAATACATGACGACAACAACAACAAATAAGTCATTTATGGTTAAAAAATGTGTTGACAACTAGAGGCAACTTATTACAAACAACAACAGCAGCAGTGCGAGTACTGAAAGTATGTTGCACTATAACTTCTTAGGTGAACAACTATAGTTAGCTGCACACACACACACACACATGCACACACACTCAATTGCAGGCTCTTCCTTTTAAGGAGGTTGTTGCATTTGGTCGGGTTGTTTTCCAACATAGAAAAATAATAAAAATGAGGAAAAAAATGTCACGCTGGCTGTGCGGTTGTTAAAACATTTTTATAGAAAGTGAAATGAAAAATGTGCAAATAATTTCAAAGGCACTTGACAAAGAAGAGAAGCAACACAAAAAAAATAAAAATAAATAAAAATGACTACAAAACACAATGCATTAATTTGAAATAAATCTGGGTGGAAGAAAACATAATTTCAAATTAAATTATAACGCACGTTAAACACATTTTCAATTAAAATTAAAACAGTCGCTAAATGAATTAAAGGAAAATAGCTGAAAAATTAGTTTCCTGTTAGAAATCGTACAACATGAACTCCGATGAACTCAGCAGACGTTTTAAAATAAAATAAAATAAAATTTATATATTAAATTTAGTACTGAGAAATATTATTTAACACTAACTTTTATTTTAATTTTGATGTTTGTTTTTATCCAGACTCAAGTTCAAATCTAAAATATGCAAATTATTTTTTATTTTTTTTAATATTATTAAATTCAACAAAGTTCGTTTTTAATTAAGTTGGAAAACTGTGTTCGATTGCTCATAATGTGAGGGAGGGAGTTTCACCAAATTCTACATTGTACTCATATATAATTCACTTTGACTTTATTCTTGTTCTTTTGTAGAGTAGAAAATGTTGCATGAGTTCCATTTTCATTGCAGTTTTAGCCCTATTGTAGCAGGTTTCGTGTCAAGACGGTGAAGTGGAAATCTAAACAGGCTTTAATTATCAAAATGTGGGTGCTGTTGGCTGAAGTAGTAGAACACGAGACTATGAAGCGGAGGGTCGTGAGTTCGAGCCCGCGCTGAGTCATGAAATGTTGTGTTGAATTCTTCTGATCAGCATTAGTGCGTGGTTGTGTTCTTTGTTGCCAGCCTGTTTCAATGATGAAGGCATAGTCACTGGTCACGGAACATAATTGGCAGCAACTGACACTATCATGTACTAAAAAGTAACAGCACCACCCACCTTCGTCGGCCCTGTAGCAAAAATTAGCCGGCGAAGTAAAAGGTTGAAATAGCTACACAAATAAAACTGTCTATCTTCTCATCTTTCCTAATCTGTCCCCTCAATACTATCCCCTCGTTTTCAGTTCCGGCGCAATGCATTGCATATATAGGGGTCATCCCCTGAGTGCTGCTCCAAGATAAAAAAAAATATTTGAAACTCACTTGCAATGCCTTTTTTTTTGTAAGCAACCCCTTATTTAGTGGTTACATTTATTTTATTAAAGCTCTGCTTCGTCTGACCTTTCCCTCGCACTTTTTTTAATGACAAAGTAACAAATGCTTTATGAATTGTAAATTTGTTTATCCCAAAATATTCAATGTGAATAAATGTAATAGAGTTTCTTTATGTGTTGGAAAACACCCTTTAAAGAAATTTCATATAAAAAGTAAAACATGTAAATGAAAAATGGGGGTAAATCCTTGAACTCTCAATATTTGTTCCCAATTGTTATAAAAAAACAAAACAACGGCTTGATCTTTGGCAACCCTCTTGATTTTATTGGAAAAATTAGAGAAAAAAAAACAAAAACAACATCAAAATGTTACAAAAAGCAAAGCAATACGAAGCAGAATCAATATGAAGAATCAGACGAATGGATGTTCGGATGTTGATGGCATAAACAATTGGCGACCCGACCCCACTTATGACATGACAAACATAGCAAAACAATACGGAAGGGGGGGGGGGGGGGGCGGACGGACGAACAAACAGACACACTGTCAATGAGTTGCTGTATCAACTGTGGCATATTGTATATACAACATCTCTTATATATTTATAACTCTGTGTGGTTAACACTATTACACAACAACACATACTCCCATAAACAATAACAACAATAACCAGAACAAGAAAAATCAACCGTATCAACGTCAGTGTCATATCAGTGTCATCAGCACATGTCACTGTTAAATGATTTTCTTTGTGTATGAAAAGAAAAATAAAAAAACTCAACAGAAAATCATCCAAAGGACAATAGAAAAAATGTATGGCAGAGAGTGAGAAGTAGCGAAAGCACTGACTGACTGGCTGACTGACTATTGTTGTGTTTAGCTGAATGTGGGAGGGGATGATGTCTGTAGACATGATTGAATGAAATCTGCCGCTAGCTGGCTTGAGATACAATGTTGATGTTTTAATGATGGAAAAGAAAATTTTAAAATCCTTAATCACAAAAAAAAAACAAGACTCCCCTAAACAACCGACATGACACAACAGGAATAGCAAAAAAGGTCAAATGACATTTTAAATATGTTCCACAAAATGCTGCGCAAGAATTGGGGAAAGTATTATTTTTCAAAAACAAAATTATATTATTATAATTTAATCACTTATTAGCTTTTAAGGAAATATCATTTAACATTTTAAGTAATTTTATTTTCCAATAATAATTTTAAATCGATTTTTAACACTTAAGGGCATCATTTTTGCACTAGACAAAATATCTGTTCGTAGGCGGATGATTAACAAATGGAACTTTAAATATTTTTCTTGTTTGCAAAATAAAACTTTTGGTAAGAAATATTTTTGCAATTTCACACTATGTTGGGAGCATCGTGGGATGAGGTTCTTTTGGACAGGTGCTGACGTAAATCTTTATCATAGTTGTTCTTCGAATTAGCCGCACTGAAGGACGATTATGTACACCATAAAATGGAAAAAGTACACGATGAGTTTCGCGAATAGAACAATTATTTTGATTAAAAATTTCAACAATTTGCACGTGTTGCTCTGGTGTTGTGACACTCTAAAAAAAAAACGCTTTACAATAGGAAATTTGAAAAATTAGGATTTAAATAAAAAAAAAATAATAATAGGTAAAATAATAATTTGAAAACTCCATGGCTCGTTTTTAGTATCAAAAAAAAATTACTTCATTAACATGGCAAATAAAGGGTGTTTTTATAAGAGCTTGCTGATTTGAAATTTAAATAAAACACATGCCAAATTATGAAATGGCCAAAAAAATTTTTTATTTGGTAGATAATTTCTTGTCATTTAACATTTAAATATAATTTCGGGCATATGGCCAGCACGACTATTTTGCACAAAGGTCATTCTGCAGGTCCAATTTTCGACCACCTTTTCAAGCATTTGAGGGCGTATTTCAGCAATGACACGTTGAATACTGGTTTCCAAAGCGTCAATCGTTGCTGGTTTATACACGTAAACCAATGATTTCAGGTATCCCCACAAAAAATAATCGAGTGGCGTCAAATCACGCGAACGCGGAGGCCAATTCACCGGCCCCTTTTGTCGAAATAATGTTGCCGCAGAAATGTTCTTTCAATAAGTCCATTGTTTCGCCCGCAGTATGACAAGTGGCACCATCCTGTTGAAACCACATTTCGTTTACATCCATATCTTGAAGTTTTGGCACCAAAAATTCATTGATCATGATTCTGTATCGATTTTCATTCACGGTAACGCGTCGTCCTTCCTCATTTTTAAAGAAATAAGGACCGATGATTCCACCAGCCCATAGACCGCACCAAACAGTACATTTATCGGGATGCATTGGTAATTCTTGAACGGCGTGTGGATTATCTTTGCTCCAAATACGGCAATTTTGCTTGTTGACATATCCATTCAACCAAAAATGCGCCTCATCACTGAAGAGAATTTTGCGGTAAAAAAGCGGATAAACATTTTTAATTGAACACTGTTTTTGAAAATAAATTTCCACGATTTAAAAGCGTTCTTCTGGAGTTAACCTGTTCATGATGATTTGCCAAACAATACTGAGTAGAGACGTCACTTTAAACTGTCAAAACAGCTGTCAGACAACAGAGTGATTCGTATAAAAAAAACCTCATAAACAACACCCTTTATAAGAATTTTTGAAGGGCAGTCTATTGTATACAAAATAAATTAAATAAACAATTTTTATGGTGGGATTTTTCATGCGAATTTTTTTCCTAAAGCTAATATTTTTCCATTAAAGTTTGCAGGAAATTTTTCCAATGAATATTTTAGCTAAATATTAATAATTTTATAACAAGGAAAACTAAAACCAGAGATTAAAAGGTTTTATGATGCAAAATGTTTGCTTTATAATTATTGGCGGCCAGTCTGCTTAATATATCAGCTGAATTATGCTGAATCTTTGCAGTTCCTCGTACTGATATTTAATTCCAATGCCTTAATAAATGACTGTTAACCTTGTAAAACTATGAGCCATAAACCAATTTGCTGTTGAAATCAAAAACGTCAAGGGGAGGAAACAGAGATCCGACTCCGACTGTTTTTATTGCAAATTAATGTAGAACACAAAAGTTTAAATTTATCGCAGTAAACATGGCATTACGACGAGTATAACGAAACGTAACAAAGTGTTTGCATTAGATAAATGGTATGAATGAATGAATGAATGAACGAATGAAGGACTGAACGAACGGTTGGCTGACTGTTTGGTTGTTGGTTTGATTGTTGGTTTGGTTGTTTGTTTATTTGTTGTTGGTAGAATGGCGAGGGCCATTATATCTTCCGCAACAATAGAAGAACAAAAACTATAATGGTTGAGTGGTTAAACAACAATTTGGCACGCGAATAGAATTTTCTTTACGCTTTTCTTGCATGGCTTTACTCCTACTGCTGCTCAGTGGATAACGAAAAAAAAGGTACTTGTGTACCACAATCTTTGCACGACGACTGGAATTGTGAACACACAGAATAAATAAACAATATTTCAAAATTTTCGTTTCGTTTATATGTTGTTGGCGTATGATGGAAACATGAATTAACTAATGCTACAGTCAAACCAATTGGTTTGCTCACAATTTGGCCATGACCCAGCGAACGGTTGAGTTAGAAGATTTTTGCAAAATAAATTATTTGGTTTAAATAAATTGTTAACTATAGCAAAAGTATAGTGTCTTTGCACCAGCTGTCTTAAAATTTCTAAAGCTATCAAATATGTTTGCTGGGTAATAATGTACTGACAGGAAAACGGAAACACATAAATGTTGCTAAGCACGTGTATATAAATATATCGTATACATCCAAAAATCATTCATTCATTCATATTTTAGTCTTCCTTCCTTATAGTTAGTTGTTGTAGTAGTTGTTGTAGTTGTTGTTAGAGTTGTTGTTTTAGCTTTTGCTATTTTTGCAAATCCTATCCCACTCAACCGCCATCGACAATGGCAAACAATGCCAGTTAATAGTAAATTTCCATTTGTCCTCTTGCCTTTTTTCACCACCTCTTTTCTCCTGGTTGTTGTCTGTCGTTGTTTCGTGGTCCGTATTCACGCTTTAAAGTATAATTTAGGACCTTATTATACGCCAAGTATTTCTATTGTTGTTTTTTTTTATTTGAGTTTTTGTATTGCAGCTATTGTTATTTTTAGTTTCGTTGTAACAAGAAGAAGAAGGGCAATTTAGCGTTAATATTGACCCGGCCTTTTTGCGGTATTATTTTAAGGGTTTAATTCATTGTGTTTCTTGCTGAGCCAGACATTTGGATATTTGCAAGAAATATTAATAGATGATGATGGTGGTTTAGATACGCCTCCTGAAAATGTTGGAAATGTTTGTTTGTGTGCACATATAATTTTTGAAAAATATTTATTTATTGTGGCTTAAACTAGTAATCAGGAAGGGAAGGGCTATTGTGTAACTCGAGCCGAAAGCAAATGTTTTCGAATTCAATGTTGTCAAGTTGTTCCCAAAAAGTTGATGAATCAGCAATCTTGCAGTTGTACTTTTCTTTTTCACATATTTTATTTATTTAAATTCACATGGTTTTTAAAAAATTCTAGAGTAAAAAATTTAAATTATGGATGTCGCCTCATCCACAATTGAAAATATTACAAAACAATGAAAACTATTATTGTATTCTGATATTTATAAGCTTAAGGTCTCTTTATTTTAATTTAATTTTTAATTTCAATATTTCGTCAATTTCAAAGTTTCGTGTGTGACTTCTTCAGGAAATTAGTTATTTTATTTAATATTTAACCCATATCGTCCCAGAGATTTTTTTCGAATCAGTTTTATAAAACTTCGTAGTTAAATGGTAATTTGGGTCCAGAAGATACGCATCAGATGTCCGAAATTTTTTAAAAATTTTTATTAAAAATTTTTTTGAAATTTTCATTAAAAATTTTTTTTAAATTTTCATTAAAAATTTTTTATTTCAATTTTCATTAAAAAATTTTGTTAAAAATTTTCATTAAAATTTATTTTTAAAAATTTCCATTAACAATTTTTTTAAAAATTTTCATTAAAAATTTTTTTAAAAATATTCATTAAAATTTTTTTTGAAAAATCTCGTTAAAAATTTTTTTAAAAATTTTCATTAAAAACTTGTTTAAAAATTTTCATTAATTTTTTTTTTTTTAAATTTCCATTAACAATTTTATTTTTAATTTTTATTAAAAAAGATATTCTAAACAGGGAAAAAAATTTAAAATTCTTGAAATTTACTGTTCGAAATATCGAACACTGGGACGAAATGGGTTAATATAAATTGGCTTGCATAGAGGTAATTACAGCAATATTTTTGTACAAAGAAAAAATAATTTTTGAAGAGTTTGTCACTTGCGATGTTTTGGCTGTTGCGGCTCTATGATGACGGTGTTGTCAAGATTGACAGCTTTTCCAGCCTTCAGTTAAAAACGATAGTTAATTGGTTGGGCGTTCAAATGCTTATTTTAAAAATTCAAATAGCGGCTGATAAAGTTTTGTTTTAAAATTTAGCTGAAATTCTTAAATGTTTCTAACACGTCTGTCCTTGCACGCATACATATATATTATTTATTGCTAATTAACTTTAAGTTTGCGACAAAATGTTAAGGTAAACTTTGTGTTTTTCACAAAATTTTAATACTTTAGAATGTCAAAAACTTTTGAAAAACAAATTAACAACAGGCGCATTCATTCTACGATGGATGATGTGAAACAACAACTGCAAAGAAAAAGAAATGAAGAAGAATTTTGTATGGGAGTGTGTGGGTGAGTTTGTATGACAACTAACAACAACCACATACATCATTTTATAAAAATAATAATAATGTCAAGAACAAAAGTTTTCTCAGCCCCAACTAAAAAACATTTAACATGAATTAATTGCAAAGAAGCAACTTTTGTTTTTATTCGCGAGCAAAAAGTCAAAACTTAAACTTATTTTTTTTTATTTTTTAATTAAGCATAATTGTTAAAATACAACACAAGCACTTAAAATATGTTTACACTTTGGTTTTTGTTTTGTTTTTGTGTATTTTTTCTTTTTGTTGTTTTCAGTTTGTACGTCAAAAATAATGGCCGTACGACTTTTGATTGTCACATTTGTTACGCATGACTCCGTCGTAAATTTAATTGTTGGCTTTTTCTGAATTTGAATAAAAACCAATAAAAAATATTTAACACTCGATAATTAATGGCTGTAATAAATTATTAATTTCAATTTTTGGCATTCGGCATGTACGAGTACGTAAATGTATTCAAATTAAGTACGAGTGGATTTTGGTTGGGCGTTAAATTGAATTTGCTTTGCCAGTTGTTGTTTGAATTCATTAAATTGAAATGCCAAAATGGTTGGCTAAACAATTTAAAAATAGTCAGTAGTAGAATATTTGCTTACTTATGATGTTTTCTTTTCTGGAAAACATGTAAAATTGTTTCACTTTATTTCTTAAAATTAGGCGGAGTTAGATGGAGTTTTAGGACACAAATTAATATTCCTAAGGGATGGCAGTTTATTTTGTAATAAATTTACTAGTTTGAAATTATATAATAGTGCCATTTTTCCATAAAAAGTGCACAAAATGTTGCACTCTTTTACAGAAAAGAAAACAACATAAGTATGCATGAAAAAGTATAGTAGGAATTACTACTTATTTTTCTACTTACTAACATGCTAAAAATATGGGTTTGAATTAAAGACAGATAAAACAAGAAGAATGTGTAGCGTGCCCAGTATACTCTTCACGGACGTATGTACGTCTGGAGTATAATATGGTGTTCACATATTCAAATTATAACAATTAAGGCCATTATTGAGATTAAATTTTTATGTAAAAATTACAATTAACTTATTGGCAATTAAGAGATAATTGTTTTAATAATGATTAAAATTTGTAATGCAACACTGTCAGAATTGTGTTCAGTGAAAAGCTTTTACAAAAGTGAAAGCTTTTACAACGAAAGTTGTAAATTGAATGCACTTTGCTGTATTTTGACTAATCCTGTTGGCTGAAGTAGTAGAACATGAGACTATGAAGCGGAGGGTCCTGAGTTCAACCCCGCGCTGAGTCATGAATATTGATATGAATATTTATGATAAAAATAAAATAAATAAAAACAAAAAGGTATTGGCAATTAACTGAATATTGTTTCAATTAAAAACGCATATGTGAACACGACATTAATGTTCATTCATTCCAGCCCAGGAAGCATTTTTTTAATTTTTCTGATTTTTATTACAAATTTATATCTTTCTAAAATATAAAATAGGTTTGATTACCAAAGAAAAAAATATATTGTTCGAAGTTTTTTGACCTTGTAATTGTTTTAATTTAAGTAATAACATTGAGCTGGAAAAAATTTTCAATATTCCGATATCCTCTGGATATATTCTTCAGGATAACAATTCATAATAATTAATTAATAATAAAAAAATTTTAAAATTATATAATATTAAAGATTTAATATTCTATAATATTTAAGATAATATTTGCTTAACAAAATTACCAAAAAAAATTTTTTTTTAATTATTTGGGGGAATCACACTGTAGTCATAAAGTCATAAGTCCTAAAATAATAGCACGAAAAATATGACTAGTGTGAACAACCCGCAATAACTTAGTATGCTATTTCAAACATCGATCAGCTGCTGCCTTGATATGAGCTGAATACATTTTTTTTCGGCGGCATACAGAAAAACGTTCAGCGGCTGCCAGCTACGTAAAGGTACGTTCACACTTATAAAATATTTGCCCAAAAAAGCGTAACCACTAAACATTAATAAAAAACTTCTTGATTCAAAAATGCATTTATTGAGTTAAATAGTCTCCAATAAAATTGGATTCATGACACTGTCTATTTGTTTTGTATGAAATTGTTTTACTAAATAAACACGTATCTGAACAAAAATATGTTTCATTAGTATATAGTGGTTACGCTTTTCGGAGCAAATATTTGATAAGTGTGAACGTACCTTAAGTTAAACGAGAAACATTTTGCACTTGTATATATTTAGTTTTTGCGATTTAGTTCTCTTTTAACTTAATTGTTTTCTATGTTTTAAAAATGGGATTGAATGCACAGGCATATAGGTATGATTATTTTTTAGCCGTTTTTTAGTCGTGAGTCATATATAATTAACGGCGGCAAACATATACTTTCGCCGTCTCGCCTAAAGATTTTCAGCCGTTCGACTCAGATCTCTAGAGCTATTTTATGACAAAAAAAAAACATCCCTGAAAGAGTGCTATTATTTTATGATTTTTTTTATGCAGCACAACAACAACTTTTTTAAACTGGTCTAAAATATTATGACTTTATGACAATATGACTAAATAGCATATAGTGTGAATACCCCAAATATCTTGTTTTTTAGAGGTTGGTTTATTTTTTCTTAGGAGCACTTCTTTAGCCCTGTCCCGATTCGGCCCATTTACGAACTTGACCTGAGGTGCTATCCTTCAAAATCTATCTATATCAAACTTTCAATGGTCTGGATCTTTTCCTTTGTTTGCCACAGACTGAGGGACGGACGTGGCTAGATCATCTTAGATTTCATCACTGTTCAAGAATATATATATTTTATGGGGTCTTTGAGGAATATTTCGCTGCGTTACATACGGAATAACAAAGTGAATATATATTTTTTAATAATCTAAAGGTACGGTCACACCTATCAAATATTTGCCCAAAAAAAACGTATCCACTAAATATTAATGAAAAATATTTTATTCAAATGCGGGTTTTTTAACTAAAACAATTTTATACAAAACTAAAGGCGGATTCACCCATGTTTTCCGAACAAAAGTTTTGTCCGGACAAAATTTATTTTACTGAGAGTTTTCTGCAGCACGATTCACTCATTTCGATAAATTTGTCCGGAAAATCAAAGTTGCCTGCCATTCATGTAAAAAATGAGTTTTGCAAAATGGTAGTACTGCAGCGATTTTTTATATTTTGCTTTGTTTTCTTGATATTTTAGATATTTGGATATTACATATTTTAGATTATTTTTCAAGAATTTGTGATAATAATAATGAACGAGAAAAGTAAATTGCTTTACCTTATGGCCATTTAATTGCATAAAGCATTGTTATTTGCAAAATACATATAAAAAATAAACAAATAGATAATATTAGTTCTCAAAATTTATTTTTTTAGTCTCACACACAATTTAATATATCAAACACAAAATGACACCTCCACTTTGTGTGAAAAAGTTTAACGTATTGGTAACTCAGTTCAATTTTGTCCGGACAAAATATAAAATTAAAGTTTAATTATTAAACCAATTGAAGCTGAGAGTTGTTCGTAAAAAATATTTTCTCTCTCTCTCTCAAGAAGAGAGACGTCAAACTATATATAAACAAAAATTTGTCCGGACAAAAATTTTGTTCGGACAACATGGGTGAATCCGCCTTAATACACATTGTTATAGAATTTGATATTGTTGGAAACTGTTTAACTTAATAAGCACTTGTTTTAATTAAAAGGGCTTTCATTAGGATTTAGTGGTTTTTGGGCAAATATTTCACAAGTGTGACCGTACCTTTAAAATCATTCTTATTATAATATTTTGTGTTTAAAAATTAGACACTTTAAAAACTAAATATTCATGTTTTAAGAATTTTATTTATTTTTTGTTCAGTGTACTATTATTTTACAGCCGTTTTGATTTGACATGTTTTTTTCAAGGAAAACTACTATCACAATTTTTCTTAAAATATATTTCAAGTTCGGCTTGTAAATTAAAGTGTTTCTTTATTTCTAACTAATAATTAATAAACGAATTTCCTTGTAATTTTATAGATCGTGAGTGTGTGTGTGTCTTTCCGCCTCTTTAGGGTATTCTGCTGAAATGTTTACAATAATGAAATTAATTTATGCAATATCCGTTTCAAACCGTCAAATAATGAGTTAAATATTCTATACAAAGCAGCCAAAAACTTGAAAGAAACACACGAAAATATAATTTAATTTGTTCAAAAAAAAAAAAACAATTCAAAAATTTACAGTTTTAATTTGTTTCATACGTTTAGTTTTTAGTTTTAGTGAAAAATTTCATAGGTTGCTCGTTCGTTTGCCAAAAATAAAACCCAAAGTAGAAACATTAATAAAAAGCACTAGAATCATTTTCACTTCACTGGGAAAAAGTCAAAGACCGTTTGACCGACTTGACGAGCACAATATTTATTTGTATGCACTCGTATGTACGAGTACATATTTTTAGTTAAGCGAGAGGCGGTGGTAATCACGAGATCTTGTAAAAGAAATTTTTTTTTCCTCTTTGTTTTTTTGGCATCAGTAAACAGAACATTGCATGCACACACATGCCAACAGAGAAATGAATGCAGAAAATTTTTATTGAAAGGTATTAAAATTGGGGAATGTTGCATGAAGATGGGCGAGTAAAGAAAACAAGCAAAGGCAAACAAAAAGAAAAACCATTTCAATGAATTTCAAAATCGAACAAAATTTTACGTTTCAAAAAATGACTCATTTATAGCAAATTTGGCCCGCCAGGTATCCAAATGAAAAAAGTGGCATAAACGCAAAATTGTTTATTAATGAAGCGAAACGTAACAACAAATTAAGATATCCACGCCTAAAGGTGAGACCAACTTTTATATTTTTAAGAACATTTTTTCTTCGCAAGTCTTCAGCTTTCAGCGCCTTAAAAGAACTTCATTAAAATTGCTATTTATTCTGACACGTTTTGTCTTCTTCATATGACTCATTTTTCGCTTGAATCCCTGCTGGTCGTTTTTAAAATATTACAATTTTATTTGCCTCTCCGCTTGAAATAATTTTGCCCGATGTTGCTGCCAAATTAAAAACTATAATTTGTATTGGAATAAATTTTTGTTTTAGTTGTATGATTTTTTGTTGTGTATTTTATTTTAAAAAATGCTTTTAGTACAAACACATACTTCGTGTACATAAATCCTCACGCTACTGTTACAATTTAAGCATTATTTTGAGAGTTATTGCAGCGAACGGGGAATCTTTAATGATGTGTTATTTATATTAATTATATTCATAAATACGTATTAAAAGGAGTTTCAAGATTTTGATTTAGGATGTTATATTGCATTCCGATCAAAGATCTTGATCTAGTATACACTTGTGCATTAAACACATTCACGACAGCAGGCTACCGACTACAACCTGTCAGAAATAGAATACACGTGTTTATATGGGAATGATTATTTTAACGGCTACACGCCAGGTTGTTGTCCGTGCTACTTTTGTGGTTGTAAAGCCCTTTTAAGAATACAAATTATTTTGTAATTTTTATTTATTTTTTTTTGCGTTCTCAGTCGGCTTTTCTATTGTAATTTTGTTATTTATTATTAATATTTTTTGTGATAACTCTTAGAATATAAACGATATGGGTATCATTTCAAACTACTCCAAAATGTCTTTCTATTGTTACACATATTTTTAAAATTTATTCACATATTGGCAGTGTTAAATAAATTTTGAAATTTTTAAATTCTTCTGGTTTCTTGACCTCTTCTTAATTATTATTGTATTCTGATATTTTTAAGCTTTAGGCCTCTTTATTTTAATTTAATTTTGAATAATTGAAATCGCGTGATTTGACCTTTTTAGACTTTTTCTAGTGCGATTTTCATGAGACGCAGAATGAATTGAATTCTTTATAACTTTATTGCAGGCGCTTTGTAAAAGTCCCTTTACGGTACAATAAAATAATTTTAGCGAGTGCCTAATAAATAGCCGTATGTATGAATTGCCTTATCCATAAAAAATATTTCTGTTTTAGAAAGAATTTATAAAACAAATTTTTTTATGGAAATCTGTTCTATAAAACTTTTATAAATCTAAAATATTTTCTTGAATAAGACCGAAGTCTTCATCGGAACTGCTACCATAATAAATAACATCTCCTGTTACGGCACCCTTGAAATATTTATTATTATTTTAGCAGAAATCCACATTGTCTTATTTTTTGTAATTTTTTCTTGTTCTAACTTTTGCAAACTGTTGGCATCAAAGTGTAAATATCGCGGCCAGACTCGAAAATTCCCTGAAGTATCTGTTTGTGTGTGTGTGTTTTACGGAGATTGAACAAAAATCATCAGCATGATGATTTCTCTTTTTCTCGCTTCTGCATGCATTTTTTTATATCGTTTTTTTTTTTTTGTTAGATTTGATGCAATTTTAAGCTGTCTATTTGTCTGGCACGCATTTAATAGAAAATCAAATTGGCATAGAACACATGTGACCAAGAGTGTTGTTGTCACAACAACAACAGCAATCATGTTCGTACAAACAACGCCAACATATCAACAAAAATTAACAAAAGGACAAATACACACACACACACACACATGCACAAAACTGCACCGCAATGAAATAAACTGCAGAAATCGCATGTTTCGTATCAAAAAAAAATGAAAAATTCTAAATAAAAATAAAATGATGTAACTGCTCGATGTTGATGTTGTCAAACTGCAGTCATTCATGCAGCAAAAGCACATGTTCATGTGTGTGTATGATTACAAACACATGCTATTTCTATATTTAGTTATTGTTGTTCTCGCGAAAAAATTAATATGTGTGTGTGTACAGTTGTTTATTTTAACGTCGTTTTGCCACAGACCGGCAAAAATTCATTTCAATTAGCAGCGTTTATTTGTTGTTTTTTTTATCATAACAACAATCAAATTATATTTATTTGAAACTAGAATACATTTTTTTTTGCATTTGTGTAATAATAGTGGTAATTCAATACATATTAAATAATTTTGATGGCTGTGACTCATATACAAAACCATCGATTCGTATGTATTGTGGCACGTCCTTTAATTTATAATTTTATTATGTATTTAATTTTCATACACCCCGTGAGCAGGACAAGTGTCTTCACTGTTTTACCGGCATGCCAACATTTACTATTTCCTGTTTGTTTTTTCAAAAGTATGTGAAGCTCCAACAGTGATGGCCCTTAGTTTTGAACAGACCTCAAACTTAAATAAACAAAGGAATAATTGACACAAAGTGTTATTAAGAGCATTGACTGACAGATTGAAAATACGTATTTTATTTTTTAAAGTGGTCATCCATATGTCGTCCGTCGAGTTGAAAACACAAAACGGAGCCTTGTGTTCTGCGCTACACGCTGCAGTAAACTTGGCTCAATTGAGCTGATTTCTCGACGAATATTTTCCTTTAAAGCCACAAGAGATTGGGGATTGTCTACTTTCCCATATTAACACTCTCTTTGAGGTAGCCCCTTAAAATAAAATCAATGGGAGTTAGATCGGGCGAGCATGTTCTCTGCGACTGTCCGGCAGTGGCGTCGTGCAGGAGGAGTTTCCTCGGAGGCAATTTCATGACTCCAGGGGAGGTGTACGATATCTCACCGGGTAGAGTAATTGGCTTTATTCGCAGCCCCAATCTACATCAGTGAACACTTGGGCTGCACAAAAGATCCTTTGGGTCGCGGTGCTTATGACCTCGTACAATAATAATAATAGATCGGGCGACCTCGGTGGCCATGGAATGTCCCCAAAACTGCTGATCAGTTTCTGGGGGAAATTTTCTAGATGAAAATTCATCGATGCTCTGGCTGTGTGTGCAGTCGCCCCATCCTTTTGAAACCAAGTTTGTGAAGAATACGATGGATGAGCTCGCAGGTTTGACAAAAAGAATTCCGTAGTCACGCCTCGATAATTTTCACCGTTGACAGTCGTCGCCTGGCATCTAGAATTTTTGAAATAAATATCCTCCAGCCACACCAAACAGTTACCCTGGCGCAATACACTGGTTTTTGATGTTTCAATCGAGGGTTGCGGGTTCTTGGAGGCCAGTAACGGCAGTTTTGCTTGTTGACGTTTAAGTGAAAATGAGCCTCGTCGCTCCAAAAAATGGGATTTACAATGCGAAAACGCTGCAACATCGTTTCACCAAAAATTTTTGCGTAAATCAAAGTCACTTTCTTTCATTTCTTGAACGATTTGAATTTTAAAAGAATGGAACTTCAGATCCTTTTTTTTTAAATTTCATAAATAATTGCTCCCAGTGAGGCTGCTTTTTTTCGTATTGAAAGTCGCGGACTTTCACGTAAACTGCTTTCAACCACTCCAATGTTTTCGGGAGTCCTTGGGCCCTGGCCGTAAGACATTCCTAGACAAAACAGTTGCGCGGAATCTCTGCACCCACGAACGATTTAAATTTTCTCTCGGTGCATCACTTATTCGCCAAATACCGAACATTGAACAAAATTGTCGACGAGGAATTATATTATTACGTAAGAATCATAACTCTTCAAAAAGGTCTCCAAAGCGAACGCGTGACATCGTGAGTGACAAATCTGCACAATCAATAATTCCAAAGGCGCCACCCTACCTCCGCACTGTTTATTACTTTCTGAAATAATCGTATTTAAAATTATAAATTTGCGTATTTGGTAGCTGCATATATTTCATTTATGTGACTGTTGAGGAATTTAATTAAACACAATCTCCCCTGCAGGAGCTCGAAATAGTATCAAATTAGTATTGCACTAGTACAAAAATCACCAGTACTAGTTCCCAACTGTGAACTTCCCTCTACCATGTTAATGCTCAAATTAACATTGAGTGTGTTTGAAAAATTACTAGTTCCATTGGTACCAGATGGAAACTAGGGGGATACTAGTACTATAAGTACTAAATGAGTACTAGTATAATTTCTTCTAGTTGGATAGTAGTACAATCCTTTCTGCATGAAGAACTGGTTTATATATAAAAAAATCCATAAATTTATTGGTTTTTTAAAACCAATGAAATTTGTTAAGTCTTTGTCTTCACAAGCAATTTTTGGTTCATCAATTCTTCGTTTATAAGAGGAAATGGAAAGTTCCTTCAGGGTACACTCAATCCACTAGCACCTTGTACAACTTGAGTTACGTTTGGTACTCCACCATATAAACTGATATGCAGGTGACAAAGTCTTCTAATACTATTCTTTGTTTCAAATTTGAATTTGTTTAAAAATTGTAACATTTAAAAATAAAATAAATGAAAATGAAAATGCAAATTAGCAATTCGCTTAAAAACATGATCAAAAAGTAATATGAAATTCTACACGTTAAATCAATCTACAAATGAACTACTTGAAGTACTAGTACTTTTCTGTATATGTTCAATCACCTTTTGAACTAGTGCTTGCTATACTAGTAATCGTACTAGTAGCTTAAAGACAATTAACGCTTATTCTCCTGCAGGGTATTTATTCTGTAACTATTTGGCAACGTCGAGCAAAGTCATTATTACCCACGATTTGTGGAGAACATATAACTACTTCAGACCATCTGTGGATACTCTCTAAGGCCTTGAATATAAAAATAGAGAAATAGTCAATTGCTAAAGGAAAACATCACAAAAATTTTCTATTTTTAATAATGACTTGAAGTGACATTGGCAAATAGTTACAGAATAAGGAGGAAAATAAATTGCCAGCGCTATTTTTAACGTCAGCGGTAATAGAAATTTATTTAGTTTTTTCCTGCACTGCAGCTGTTTGACATAGATATTTGCTTCTTTTTTTTTTGCATAAATTTCCTGCACTAACTGTATGTAATTATATAAGACAGCGATAATCCGCAAATATTTGTTATATGTCGTACCCCCCCACCCCCCACTGCCACCGTTGTTTTTCTATTTTTGGCATGAACTTTTAGTTTTCTTGCTGCTCGAGCTATTTTATTCAAATGCAAACAAAATAAAACGAAATAAAAATATTGGAGCAGACATTTTGACGCTTTTTCATTTAAACGGCAATAATAATAATAATAATAGCCAATAGCTGCATGCTAAGATATCCGTATTATATATTCAGCATGTGCCACATATAAATTATAAAATATACAAATGGCTTTTAAGCTTTAATAACAGCAACAATAACAAAAAAAGTTTCATTTTATAACTAAAACGTTTCAAGAATAGAAACACAATATTGAACTATGAACTTTTTAAGAAGTAGTTTTCTTGGCAACTACTCTTATAACAAGCGGTTTGATACCACAAACATCGATTTATAAAAATGCCATTTCGCTTGCAATGTTTTAGTAAAACTGGCACAATTCATTCTATGGCTTTTAAGGAAACTGTCACATGTCCTAAAATCTGTGCTATTTAAAGTTATGGATGGCTTCGTAAATGTGGTTAAATGACATTGGGAAACTGCATATTTGGGAAGTGAAAAATTACAAGAAATTTTCAAATAATTTAATAAGATATTTAAAGATAAAAAGTTAAAAAAAGCTCTTCATATTTTAAATAACTATAATTCTCGTATTCTTATTTCTTTAATGGAACTTTAGTTAGATTTTGTTGCCCTTACTTTAGAAATTTGAAACTTTTGAATGGATTTTTAGAAATTTATCTCTTTAAAGCTGATCAGTTCATTTCTACTTTATTTTATTTTGTAAATGTAGTATAGCTCTGTTAATTGCCTCACGTTTAAATACCCTTCCGGCTTATATACCACGATTCTGAAATTCCTGCTTTTTAACCTTTAGTTTTCAAACAAAACTGCACGTTTAATTGTCATACGCTTAATTACCTGATTCGGTTAATTGCCTTGGCTATTATGCTCTTCAAATAAATTCTACTCCAAATTTCATCCGCTTAATTTCCTCAGTACTACTCGTATTTGATAACAATATGTTTAAAAATAAAAAGTTTAAAAATTCTTCATATGCTTTTATTCAAAACAACCATAATTCTCGTATTCTTATTTTTTTAATGGAACTTTAGTTAGATTTTGTTGCCTTAACTTAAGAAATTTGAAACTTTTAAATGGATTTTTAGAAATTTATCTCTTTAAAGCTGATCATTTAATTTCTACTTAATTTTATTTTGTAAATGATGTATAGTTCTTTTAATTGCCGCACGCTTAAATACCCTTCCGGCTTATATACCACGATTCTGAAATTCCTGCTTTTTAACCTTTAGTTTTCAAACAAAAGTGCACGTTTAATTGTCATACGCTTAATTACCTGGTTCGGTTAATTGCCTTGCAAATTATGCTTTTCAAATAAATTGTGTCCTAAATTTAATTTTTATTTTACTATTTGATAACAACAGTGCAGGCAAAGAAAATACGGGGGCATAAAGGTTCCCTTACGATTTGCCTTAGCCCCAGTGTAATACGCATAGGATCTAGCTAAAAACCCCTCAATAATCAATTTAAACCTTTTTTGTTGTAAATTTGGGAAAAAAGAATCAACACGATGAAAATTATTAAAATTAATAAATATATAAATTAAACTAGAATATACGAGGTCTGTTCAAAAAATACGCAGAATTTCCAAATATCGCTCCCTGTATGCATTCGATTAGCGTCTCTTTTTTTTCTTCTTCACTTTCATAGTTTGTGAGAATCGTAAGTTAAGAAGAGTTTTGCAGTTTTCTGCTGTTGAGAAAAATTAATCAATGACTTTGCTTCAAAATTTTGTGTTCAAAAGTACTTGAAATGCTTAAAAGTACTTAAAGTGCTCAAAAATACTTGAAATGTTGACAGTGGCATACCGTGATTGTACTCTTTATTTTTGTTTGACCCTGTGAAGTCACTGGCTTTTGTTGATAAAGGATTATGGGCGTATTACCTTTGTTCGAAATGTTTTGACCACCACTGTGTGCAATAAGTTCGGCCCTGTAGAAAAATTAGCCGGCGAAGTAAAAGGTTGAAATAGCTACAAAAAAACTGTCTATCTTCTCATCTTTCCTAATCTGTCCCCTCAATACTATCCCCTCGTTTTCAGTTCCGGCCCAATTCATTGAATATATAGTGGTCATCCCCTGAGTGCTAGTCCAAGATGAAAAAAAAAGTGCAATCAGAGGAATCTTTGCAAGAAGTACAATATTTTCAAGAAAGCTCGAGAAGATGTAGAAACACTCGTCCTGCATGCTCCAGAATATCAAGAACCGATAAAAATTTTGAGAAAGTGGTCAAAATTTTAGTGGGGAATGGGCTATTGGATATTAGGGAAATTGCGGAGTGTGATGTCATGTTGGTTGGCCTGACTGCCGTTAAGTTTTGCATAAATTTAAATTTGGTAGGGAAGTTCGGTCCAAAATTATTTAATTTTTACTAACAAAAAAAGAAATTTTTCACTAAAAGTAAGAGAGACATGAAAGGATTGCGTTTTTTGACGAAAAAGTTCTTATAAGAACAGCTTCGAGGATTGGAAAACTCAGTGGCTTAAGTGTTTTACATTTGAGATGGACTATTTTAAAGGCAATGAAATAGAAATTAATGAGGACATAACATTTTTTTAAACATGAAAATTAACTAAATTTTTGAACAGGCCTCGTATAAAAATATTTAAACCTTCGCATAGTTTTTTAGTTTTGGCTTTCTTGTGTAATAGATAATTCGTATTATTTTCTAAATAAAACTGAAAATTTCAATCCGTTAGGCCGTGTTTTCAAGATGCCGATTAATTTTAAACCTGGTTTAACGTACTCTGAAACTTAGATTTTGCCAGCGAAATGTGATGGTGTTTATATTATATCATTGAAGTTAAATATTTTAAGCAAAATTAGGCTGTTCCGTAGAAATTTTGTATACAAAAACGGCCATCTATTTTCAGATTAACTAAACCTAGTTTAACTGAGACCTTCAAAACACATCCTAAGAGTTTTTTTTTACAAACACACATATTCACCTAATTACTTCCCTAAATAACCAGTAACTTTCGTCTGTCTAGTTTGTAGATCCCAACTCTACCGGAGTAGTGAAGTTGAAATGAAAACGCCCTGAACGCTTCTCTTAATATATTTTAATCAAGTGTGTGGTTTTTATTAACAGCATGGTTTATGTGGCCGCCCACTACGCGCTGGCATTCAATTAGAATCTAATGGCTTCCTTTTTGAGAGCACAAACAGCGTATTATTACAGTTGTATTCAAAGAAAATTAATTTAGCCTTAAAGATAAACAAGACAAGTGCCCTGACAAATTTAGTTGGGCGATTTCAAAGAAAAACAAATTCATTAATTCTTAAATAAAAATGGAAATGAACTAGTGTGCAAGCTGTTCAGCCACTACCTTGAGTCAAGAAAACTTTAGGGCATTTTCTGCCATTACAGTAGTGTGTACTAGTGGCAATGTTTATCATTTTCTCATTTCTGTATATCTCCTTGGTATAGTTTGCTGCTTCATTTAGTGATTTTTTTCAGAAACTTTTGTAATATTTTTATTTCATGAGCATGCTCAATCGTGATCATAAAGCTACGAGTACTTTCCGCCCTAGTTCTGAGGAAAGCTTTAAAATAGCTTTCGAAACTCTTCATATTTTTATATTTTCAGCTCATGTATAAGATTCAGTTTCTCAATTTCTGATTCAGTTTGTCATGTTTTTTTTTGCCATTTTCGGCAGCCCAACAAATCAGCGGTTACATTTTAATACGAATGTATCATACAGATAAACAACACTCGTATTTAGCTGAAATCATATGTCATCAGTTTACTTAGAAACCAAAACAAATAGTTTTTAAACAATTTTACAATACACGAGCAGTGGAGATGGGATTGCATTAAAAACTAATTAGAAGTGAATCACACTTGCAACACTTTGTAGTTGTTGCCAGTTACATTGTTTCGAAAGTTTTCCAGTGAGGGACGAGATTTTAATTGCACTTTTCCACAGAATAATAACATCATGTTACTACAGTAGTGATTAATATATTAGCACTATACAACTTTAAATAGTCATATTTGTAAGAGCTTTTTCTCAGTTTTGTTTTATTAATTACGGCAGTTCACTTCATAATTTAATTATTATGTGTTACCCTGCAGTTATTAGTTAACTACTGATTGTGAATTTGAGTTGTCAAATATTTTTGAGTAATTTTTGTAATTCATATTAATAAAAATAATAATAGTTCTGGATTAACAGCAACACACAATTACATGGAGATTGTCTATCATGCAGCACTCACTAGTAACCCACCGAACGTATTTTAACAAACCGAAGCCGAATTCGGCCACTTATAAAACCCGATCTTTTTGACAATTGTACTTATTTTTCAGTTATTTATATAAAAGAAAATAAAATTTAAGGCGGATTTACCCATGTTTTCCGAACAAAAGTTTTGTTCGGACAAAATTTATTTTACTGAGAGTTTTCTGCTGCACGATTCACTCATTTCGATAAATTTGTCCGGAAAATCAAAGTTGCCATTCATGTAAAAAATGAGTTTTGCAAAATGGTAGTACTGCAGCGATTTTTTATGTTTTGCTTTGTTTTCTTGATATTTTAGATATTTGGATATTACATATTTTAGATTATTTTTCAAGAATTTGTGATAATAATAATGGACGAGAAAAGTAAATTGCTTTACCTTATGGCCATTGAATTGCATAAAGCATTGTTATTAGCAAAATACATATAAAAAATAAACAAATAGATAATATTAGTTCTCAAAATTTATTTTTTTAGTCTCACACACAATTTAATATATCAAACACAAAATGACACCTCAACTTTATGTGAAAAAGTTTAACGTATTGGCAGCTCAGTTCAATTTTGTCCGGACAAAATATAAAATTAAACCAATTCAAGCTGAGAGTTGTTCGTAAAAAATATTTTCTCTCTCTCAAGAAGAGAGACGTCAAGCTACATATAAAAAAAATTTGTCCGGACAAAAATTTTGTTCGGACAACATGGGTGAATCCGCCTTTACTGCATATACAAAAACTTTGGTAAATAATATTTTATGGAAACAAAAATAAATTTAATTTTTTTAAGTTTATTATTTTTTTTTATAAAATAACCAAACGAAAATTTGTATTTCATTTACAAAAACAGGCAGATAATAGAATTTTTTTCGACATAAAACTTAACTTTTGTTTATATTTTTGTTTTATTATTGTTCCACCCTGTGAAGTCACTGGCATTATTGCCATATTACCTTTGATCGTAATGTTTTGACCACCACTGTATGCAATAAGTGCAATAGGAAAGTAAACATAAACACTTTTCAAATGAAATTTTAAACTCAAACGAACAATTCTAATTTCAACAATTTCTAATGAAACTTCTACTGAAACCTAGCAAATAACAACAAATTCGTAAACAAATTACAATAAAATTTGAGCAAGAATTAAATATTGTGGCATCGGAGTTTGTGGCTTTAAGTGAAAAATTAAATTATAGTGTTTTAATAACTTTTGTGAAATATTTTGTAATTATAAAAGGTCATATATCGTTGGTCTCTAATAAAAAGGTCCTAAATCAAACAATTATAACTTTACAAAGAAGCTGAAAAGATAACAGATACTGTATTGATCACAATAGAAACTACAATTATCATAGGCTTGTAAAATTGTTATTTTTAATACTAAATTTTTGTGACAAGGTGTATTTGTGTGCAGTGCATTTGAATCACTGAGAAAGTAAGTTTCATAAAACTTCAAGCCTATCGTCTTTGTACTGGAGACCATCGATGTACGTTAAGGTGTAGCAAGTAAAAATTTTTGTAGGTGTCGTTATTTATACAAATATCAAGTGATGTTTGTAATTCACTTGTCATTCCGTGGAACGCAGCGAAATATCCATCTAAGACCCCATAAAGTATATATATCAGTGAAATCTAAGACGATCTAGCCATATCCGTCTGTCCATCTGTGGAAATCACGATACAGTCCAAACGAAAACAGCCCGAGCCTTGAAACGTGGTATAAATATATCCTGAAGGATAGCACAGGTCAAGTTCGTAAATGGGCTGAATCGGGCCAGAGGGAAAAAAATTCCCCTAAGAAGAACTTAACCAACCTTTAAAAAAGAAACATAATTTTTAAATTTTTTTTGTAATTTTGTTTAGCAAATGATATATTTTTATGCCAAAAAATGGTCTAACGCGTTAAAATAAAAATAAAATGTGTGACCCCGCCCCTTTTAGTGGGCGTTATTATATGCAACAATAGTTTAAAAATTTAACAAATTGTGTTACTTTAGCCTACATTCCTTAAAAATAAAATTTTTAAGATTTTATGACGAAGCTGGAACGTAACCTGATACTCCTCTGCCCTACCCCGCTCCTCCCCATTTGCCCCTAAAGACCCTTTCAAAAAAAAATTTTTACACTTAATTATCCCAAAAATTTATTTTTAGTGTTTTGTGGCAAAGGTGAAATGTCTCCCCTACGGTCCTTGACAGAGCGACCCCGACGAAATACACTTTTAATATCCTCCAAAAGGAATTGGACCCCATAAAGTTTATATATTCTTAATCAGTGATGAAGCCTAAGACGATTTAGCGTTGCCCATACGTCTGTCTGTGGAAAACACGATATAGTCTATTTTTGGACGCCGCACAGTGAGACAGCCCTATAGTAGCAGCGGCAAAAAATGTTTTTTTTCGTGTCGTCCGATTTGGATGAAATTTTCACAGTATATTAACAGGTAAATGAGTAACAATTCCCTGAAATTTCAGCCTCATAACTTCATTACTTTTTCGCCTAGAGCAAGTCAAAGTTGAGGTATGCCAACGCGCTTGAAATATGTTAGTTCAATATGTAATATTCAAAAGCTTATTAATAAACAAATACATAATAACTAAAACTTTAAAGTATTTTTTTAATTAATTTAGTTATTGTAGAATAAGTAGATAAAAAAATTTTTTTTTTTTAATTTTTTTAAAAAATTTTTTTTAATAACAGAATTGTGGCGTAAAAATTGATCATTTTGCATTTTCAATGGACTGGGAAATATAGAGCAGGCCCACGCCTTGGGTGCATACTTATATCAAATGAAAGGTTGAAGTCTCAGCTTTCAGCTGAAGTATAGAAAGTATAGCAAAAGTTTGCAAAAGTACTTTAAACATACAAAAAACTACAAAAAAACGCAACGCGCACATTCTGTCGCTATACGTATGTTAACATGCAATAGCATGCAATTGCATATTTTCAACTTTTTACTTCTTTTTTTGTAATTGTTTACAACTATTGACTTATTGTTTATTTTTTATTTTATTTACATACTTATTTTCTTTACATATTTTGAACTTATTTGACATTTTATTTTGTGCTTACAAACTTCTTAAAAACAAACTGTAAAATAATATTACATTGTTTCTGTTTTTTAAATATTATTAATTAACAAACGTTAATTTCGATTATATATTTAATTCACAATCTCTTCGAGAGTGTAAATTTATACAAATTTATATAGTGTTAAAAAAATTTACAAGATCATGGAAAATTTAACAATTTCTTATAGTTCAATTTATGATATTTGGAGCGATAGTAATAAAAATATTGATGTTGTTGTTGGTGTCATATCAACAAAATTCAACAAAATGCCAGACTTTGTTATTGAAAAATTTCGTGTTTTTTTAAGAAAATATTTTATACCAACATTAAAATCAAGATGGAACAAATCTGGGCGCATAAAAAGTAAATTTTTGTCTGATAATAAAGAATGGCTTACACACCTTTACACCATGTGTGACGAAACTTTGGATGATGAACAACCAGGCACTTCACATTCCGTTAAGCGTGGACGACCTGCAAAAGCTTTCGAAGAAAGCCAAGAAAGGTCTAAGAGAATTAAAATATCTCAATTATGCGAAAGTCTTCCAAAAGAATTGATAGTGTCTGCTGCTAAAAAATGTGAAAAGAGTGAACAATTGAAATCATTTACACCAGAGAAAGCACTCAGCCTTATAATTGATGCTTCATTATCAAAACATCAATATGATGTTTTAAGAAGCTCTGCAAAAGAAATTGGTTGTGATATATACCCACACTATAGCAAGATATTAGAAGCAAAAAAAAAATGCTATCCTGCAAATATTAAAGTTGATGAGCGTTTTAGCAGTGTTGGATTACAAGAATTACTTGATCACACTGTTTCAAGAATTTTTCAAACAAAAACAAAAAGTGAGATTGATGAGATTCCAAATGAGTTGAATTTAATAAGTAAATGGGGGTGTGATGGATCATCAGGGCATAGTGAATATCATCAGTGTTTTACCGATGAAAATGCTTCTGACAAAAATATGTTTTTAACATCTCTTGTTCCATTAAAGTTAACAGATCTTTACAATGATTCTTATTTGTGTTGGACAAATTCAGAACCATCTTCAACAAGACTTTGTAGGCCTGTGAAATTTGAATTTGTGAAAGAAACAGCAGATGTTATTAACAATGAAGTGAAACGTGTCAATACAGAAATTCAAAATTTAAAAAGGACAGAATTCGAAATTTTCAACAAGAAGTTTGCGATATCTCATAGTTTAACTATGACGATGATTGACGGAAAAGTGGCAACAATAGTCAGTAAGAATTCCTCAATGGCTGCTTGTTTCATATGTGGAGCAAAACCTACTGAAATGAATAATTTGGATGCAGTTATCTTGAGAGCAAATTCAGCTGAAGCATTAAAATTTGCAATTTCGCCGCTACATGCTCGAATAAAATTCATGGAATGTATATTACATATCAGTTATAATAAAAGTTTTAAAGCGTGGAGGACAAATAAAGACACAAAAGAACAGAAAGAAGCTGTTAAAACAGAAATACAAAAAAAATTCAAATTAGTTCTGGGCTTAAATGTCGATGTGGTGAAACAAGGCATGGGAACAACCAATGATGGTAATGTCTCTAGAAGATTTTTTGAAAATCCACAAATAACCGCTGACATAACTGGTGTAAATGTAGACTTAATTCACCGCTTTAAAATTATATTAAATACTATAAATACTAGCAAAAATATAGATGTTGGTAAATTCCATACGTATTGTATGGACACTGCAAAATTGTATGTAGAGCATTATGGCTGGTATTACATGCCTATCACTGTCCATAAAGTTCTCATTCACGGCAGCAAAATAGTATCTGAGGCTATATTGCCAATAGGTTTGTTTGCAATTTTTATTTTTGAAAGTATTTTTTTTAATTTTTTTTAATATTAACTTTTTTTTGCTACAGGAATGTTATCCGAAGAAGCGCAAGAAGCAATGAATAAGGAGTATAGAAACTGCAGGCTATTCCATTCTCGTAAAAATTCACGTATTTCTACGAATGAAGACGTAATGCACTATTTGCAAATATCATCAGATCCTTATATAAATTCATTTAGAATGAAAATGAAATTGAAAAAATTAGAATACCATGATGATGTTAAAAAATTATTGATAGAATGAAAAAAAAACATTAACAAAAATGGTTCTTTTTTAATGCATTTTAGTGGGAGGTGGGGGTAAAAGTGGGCGGGGGTAATAGTGGGCGGGGGTAATAGTGGGCGGGTTATTGTAAATTACAATAATATCCAATTTGAAGGTTGAATCTAAAATATATTAGAAAATATGTCACTTTTTATGAGGTTGTATGGATGGGGGCATTGGGGGAGAGGGGGTAAAAGTGGGCCGATGTTCAAAATTTTTTTCCGATAATGTTTGTAGTAGTATAACATTCAAGTGTACCAAAATTGAAAGTTATACCTAAAGTATTACGGACAATACGGCATTTTACAACTTTCGATTGTATGGGAGGTGGGCGTGAAAGTGGGCGGATTTTCTTAATTTTTTTTTTTTTTACTGGAATTGTCTTAAAAATAACCTGTGCAAAATTTCAGAGCTCTACATTGACTCCTTCTATTTTTTGCCGCAGTTGTCCCACTGTGCGCCGCCCCTTCAGTGGGCGTTGAAGTTACATATTATATGAAAAAATAGTGTAAATATTTAACAAATTGTATTCTTAGGCCTACATTTTTTAACAATTTCATTTATAACCTTTTACGACGAAGGTAATATGTACACTCATCTTCCCCTGCCCTACCCCTAAACCCCCTTTGCCCCCTAAATGGCCTTATCAAAAAAAAACTTTTTTTCTACACTTATCTATACCGAAAATTTAGTTTTTAAGTTTTTACGAGTTAGGTGAGATGCCTCCCCCACGGTCTGTCTGGCAGTGACCCTGTATAGAGTTTTAAAATTGGGCACAGAAATGACTTAACAGCAGGTTAAACATTTTTAACTTATCTCTGTCCCTGTTTAGCACTTTGATATAAAATATGTCTCATGGTGTCTCAGTCATGCTTCTCCCAGCACATTGGAAATGATCGTATGAATATACATTTTCTTGTTTACCTAAGCCAAATACCATAAAAATTTAAATTTTATTAAGAATAAAAATAGAGTTTTTATTTTCTAAATATTTGGATGCTATTTAAGATTCGACCCGGCCGAATATAACGTTCTTACTTGTTTTTATTTTGTTTGATAGTAAATTAGCAGGTGAAAGAAAACAGTTTAAATCACAAAGTTATCGGTAGTATTTCAAAAGATATATGGCTTTGGATTTTTAATGTTGAAATTGCACAAATATCTTTAACTAAAGCACTCTAAAAAAAATTGTAAAAATATACTCTTATGTATATAAAATGCAACACACGTTTTTGTGGTACACTTTTAAGTGTGTTATAGTGCACCAATACTGATGGATTATCAATTTTTTAAAAGGTATATTTTTGTAGATGTACACAATAAAAATATTTTTTCCAGTTCTATAGCGTACATTTTTTTTTAAATCGTTTAAACTGCCTTGAATTGGTCACCAGGCGTTCCCAGCCACTTTAACTGCTGTAAAATACTCAAACACCAGATTGCGAAAATTCAGCATTTTTTTTCTAAATGTACGAGTATGTAAATGCCTTATTTAAATGCAAAAATAAATAGACATTAAAAAAATATTTTAATATTAAGATAAAAATAATTAATGAGTTCGACAAATAAAAATTTACACTCAAAATGTTTCAATATAATATTTTCACCTCGTGTGAATAGTTTGAAATTTAAAACAAAACTTAAAGCCATAAATTGCTCCCATTTCTATACCCAGCATTTCTTTCCAACAAAAGCAAAAAGATAAAAGATAAATTAAAAAAAAATAAATAAATAAATCGACATTAAAATCGGAGTTTGATTAAAATTTAACTGTTTTTATTAAATTAAAAAAAAACAAGATAAAATCAGAATTATATTAGTTGAGCATAAAATTGATTTTATATTGTCGCTAAAATTAACATAGTAAATTTAATTATTGTTCAAAAAAAAACGAAAAAAAAGTTAGAAAAACATTTATAAACTAAAAATTGCATAAATTAAACAAACCTACAAAGAAACTTTTGTTTCTTTTTTTTCCTATAAATCATTATTTAAATTTTGTGTTAACCTTCAGATAAGAGAAACTCTGTATTTTTCAAAGCCTTCCAGCTTTACAAAAAGAAAAAGTATCATTTGTTTCATATCTCTTAGTCATTTATAATTTGTTTTCAGTTTTCTTTTGAAGGAAATTGTGTAGGAGTTTGTTGCAAAACGTATTTATGTCAAAAAAATAAAATAAAATATATTATTAACTAAAATGTGTCAGCTTTAATGTAATTGTGTCATTACGAAATAAACACTGAATAAAAAACATCCATTTCGGATGCAATATTAAATGTTAATATTTTTTTTGTCTAGCCTTTTCCTTGCTGGAAGCCAAAAGGTCTGAACACAAAAATTCATAATTGAAAATATAATTTGTCACAAAAGGAATATAATATCTTGTAATTATTATGCTTATAAATATTGAAAACATCGTGGCTACACATCAAACTCGCTTTCGTCAAACCGGTGTGTGTGTTAATAATTGTGAGTATTTGCAGTAGCGATGGTATTTTGAATCTCGTCAAACCTTCATATTACCATTTTTCTTCAAAAAGTGTAAAAAAGTTTGTGTTCTTTTCTAGAAAAGAAAATAACATTAAGTTTTTTTGTAACTTGGCTTCAATTCTTGCACGAGGTGTATTTAAGGGCACATCTGGCAAGATGCTTCGTTGGGGAACAAAAGCCAACACGATGATGAATTGATATTTCGGCATTATCTTCCATACTTCGCACTACATCAGCAATATTTTCTGCGGCGGTATGAAGATTTCTTTATCTTGTTAATAATTTTGAATTCAGAAGAGCACAATTGATGCGAAAGCGATCAATAATTAAGCGCTAGACGGACTGTATTGGCCGTAAAATTGACGGAGTCCTCTATGAACTTCACGAAGAGATTTATTATTAAGTTTTTTTTCTCTCTTTTTAAATAAATTTCCTTAATTTTCCATCTCTTGGATACAGTTCTCCTATGCAATTTCCTAATAAAATTTGTATAAAATACAAACTGTTAGAATTTGGAGATTTACTTCCCAATTGGTTCATTCCACCAGCTCTCGTGGGATTTCCAACCATACCAGAATTCTTATTACCTTGTTGCTGCAATAAATGTTGTAAATGTTGATGATGTTGCATTTGCCTTAAAGGATTTGCGCCACCAGGTCCTTGATTGCCAACGCTGCCATCATCTACAGATCCATTTAACTGGTAACCAGGACCAACGGGGCCGGGCCCTTGTGCTGGAGAGAGATTAACTCAGCCACCAAATAAGTGGTGCCAAACAAATAAAAATATACATGAGTACTGATGATGAAAGAGTGGCGGCTTTACAAAACAGCTGTTCTGCTCTGCTGTGTAAGTTGAAAACTGATGTTGACTTTCTTTTGTGCCTTGGAGTATATATCATGTCTTTCTGAATTTAAAAAGATTTTCGAACAATTAGCCTATCAATTTTAATTGAATTTGATATACCAAATTAATGTTCCATAAAAATTTTACTTACTTATAAAATACAATTTTTTTCGCTAAAATAATAAGTTTTTCATCGTCAATTCTCTTTTAATGAACAAAAAATCCTTCACTTCTTAAAAAATCTTCAGGTAGAACAAATATGCAGTAGATTTTAACAAAAAATGTCCAGTTTTTCATGCCACATCGAGCACACTTTAAGCTGTCACTTAACGTTGAATGATATTTGCAAGAGATTTGACAGCAGCAGCAGCAGCACAGAATGGAAAAGGAAAAACAGAATGCAAATACAGATTTTCAATTGAATAGGAACAAAAACAGTTGATTGGAAATAAAAAAGAACGTAAAATCTAATTCTGCCAGTCGTTGTTACTGCGTATTGATTATAAAAATACGCATTTAATTGGTATCAATTTGGAAATAAAATTATTTCAAATTCTAAACGCACTCTCAGTTGTGCGCTGCTTGCCGTTAGTCTATTATTTAATTGAAAAGATAAGTGCAATTGGCATTCCCTTTAGAGTTTTTTTTCCAAAAGTAACTTTTTCTATTGTATTAAATTAAATTTAAAGACAATAATGCATTAAAAGGTTTCCCCTATTCCATAAATGCAAGATTACAAAAAATAAAATAAAAAATAGATTTAAAAACAATTAATCTACTTAAAAATCTATTATATGTTGGCCCATTTCATTTTCAAGAGAAAATTCAACATTCAATTATTTACTTTGTGTCTTTGTCTTAAAAAATAATACTCTTATTCACATATAATTCTAACATACAAAACAAATATATACGAGTGTAATAAAATAATCTTTCAGACAACATTATCTTAAAAAATTAGTTTTAATATTTAATTGAAAGTTTATCTGTCTGATTCAATAAATATTCCACTTTAAGCTCTTTATGGTCTTTTATTTTGCAGTAAATAAATTGTTTGATTTTATAAAATTGTTTTACTAGATTTTGTATAAAATGTTTAATAAAAATAACGTATATCAGTGTTTCCAGCTTAGAAACGGAACTAAGCGTCAAGTGTGTATAATAAAATAATTATAAGTGGAAGCCTAAACCTTTTTGAACTTGATGAAGAATCTTGTCACTTTTCGATATTATTTGTCAACGTCACGTCAAGACAGTAGCAAAGTACGCCTTATGTACAACGATTAACTACGTCTGAATGCCTGCGACTACTCTCTAAGGTCTCGTCTGCTATAAATTGTTAATTGTTGCAGAAGAGGAGTACGGAGACGTCTTCTATTTTTTATATTCCCCCTTATTCCGTAACTATTTGTCAACGTCACGTCAATACAATATCAAAAATAAGAAATCTGAATACTTTTTTTCCTTAATTTCAACAGTCAGAGGCTGTTAGCTGTGATATTGTCTTGACGTGACGTTGAAAAATAGTTACAGAATAAGGGGGATTGTTTTGACGTGACGTTGACAAATAGTTATAGAATAAGAACAAATAACTTTTTCCCTTAATTTTTATTTTTAGTTATATATTATATTGTAAAATATACAAAATGGAATTTTTCAATTTCAATTTTAAAAAAATTATTAAAAAAGTGTAACATATGTCAAAAAAGAATGTTACATCTTTTACAATTTTTAATGAAAAACTGCAGCAATAAGTCTTTCCGAAACAGTGCATTTATGCGCAGTAATGGAGTCATTTTAAAGCATTTTCTATAACAACTTTCGAAGATTCTAGCTGTAGCAATAAATGTTGGCTTTGAGTTCAAGGATTAACCCGCGCAGGTTTACAGTTTTGTAGTTGCTTCAAATAACCCCAAATAAAATGGTCGAGTGATGAGAAGTCGTTGAAAAAATATTGATCTCTGATTTAAATGTTCTATTTCTTTATTCAATTATGAGTCTCTCCATTATTGATTTTTCAAGTATTATTTACAGAACTTGAAAAAAATTATATATAAGCAAAAAGTTTCTTATACAGTTCTCGTATGCAGTTTCGTAATAAAATTTATAGATATAAAAACTTTTATCATATTTAATAAGTGGCGACTCACAAAAAACTACACATGAGTACTAATGCTGAAAGTGTAGCGACTTTCGAAAACAACTGTTCTGCTCTGTTGACTTTCCATTGCGCCTTCTTAAATTTATCATGTCTTTCTAAATAAAAAAAAAATCGAACAATTAGCCTATAAATCTTAATTAAATTTTATATAAAAAATAATTACATTTTTTAAACCCATTGCGACTTTTAGCACACCCTTTATGAAGATGAGAAAAATTTTTTACTCAATGCTGAAATGTAAAAGGTCTTTCATTAAAATTACATGTGATTGAAATTGCATTTTGTAATTTGATTTTTTTCAATTACAATTACATTTTTATAAAAAGCTTGAGGTATTATTTATTAAATAATGACCTTGGATTCTGGACATCTTCTTTGGAATAACAATGAAATTGATATTAAATTCACAATATTAACATATAATGAAAAAATTTAATTATAATTAATGTTTTTTTGTTGTTTTTTTTTTTAATAATATAATAAGTTTTTACAATGTTATTATATAATTAAAAAATACCTCCATTTTATTGTGATAACATTTTTTTATTAAGATAAGAATTTTTCATTTGGACTCAAGTTCAAATCTGCATCGGCCAATTATTTTTTTTATTATTAAAATGTTCCAAATATTCCTGTCTTAATAAAAATAACTTGAATTTATATATTTCAGATTGCAGATTTGAACTTGAGTCCAAATAAAAAATTCGTATCTTGATAATAAAATTAATAAGTTCGAAAAATAAAATTTTTCATTCAATAAAATTTTTTTGCAAAAAACCAAAGACCGAAAAATTAGAAATAATATAATTTTTGTTTTTGGAATTGAAAAAATTTCAATTGCATGTAATTAGAAATGAAATAAATGTAATTGAAGTCTGGTATTTAGTGTAACCTATAAACAAGGTTGCCAGATTAGACGATTTATTGTCATTTCGACGATTTTGGGTTTCTAAAAATGGCGTTTTAAAAACAATGATTTTTTTGTCGTTAAAGATGATTTGTCTTTAAAAGCAAACAATTTTTGAGAAGTTGTATTACAACCATTGAAATATTAAATTATTTGAGAAATATTTGCAAAATAATTACATAATTTTCAAAATTTTCAAATTAATTCAATGAAATTGTAAAATAATATTGGAAGAGAACACTTTTTATATATAAAATTCAATTAAGAATTCGAAAATTTTTTTAACTTCAGAAAATCATGATAAATATTCCAAGGCACGAGGGAAGATCAACATCAGTTTTTAATGTTTCATATGGGAATTTTTCGAAACGTTAAACATTCCACTAGATCAATCAATTCGATAGAGTTCATAGTGGCAAATATTGTAGACATTAAAACAGAAGCACATAAAAGTCTAGTGACGAAAATCATCAAAATCGATTACGATATTTGCCTATAAACAGGGAAATAGTTTGTATAATAATTTTTTCAAAAATCTTTATTTTCGTTTTCACATTTTTTTTAATGGTTAAAAAAATTATCAGGCAATTGTATTACTTGATGCGGTAAATGTTGTTGTTTCAAAAATAAATTTTTCCTATGGAGAGCCACAACGACATGTTTATAGAATTTTTGTCAATAAAAAAGAATTGTAGTTGTACAACTTGAACTTCCAGCTCTTTTCATAATTAATAAAGTACACATAATTAATCATTTTACAAATCTTGTTACAAGATAATGTCAAATAAAAGTTTTAAAACCGAAATATTTAACAAATAATTTGTTTTTGCTTTGAAATTGTCTGTTCAAATGCAACTTTAGACGATACAACTTGTGCTTGGGAAATGAGTAAATATTTATGTGGCAACAATTATTTATGTGACAACTTTGAATTGATGTCAAAAATAATTGTCAGCAATCAATTGGCGGCCCAAAAGCAACAACCTAATTTTTAAACATGATTTAAAAAATAATGCTTTAAGCACGAGTTGAGCAATTGGGCAACACTATCTGCTGTATTTCCAGGGATGTATTCGCTGACAAGCAATAAAATCTTGTGACCTTTTGTACAGACTTTAAAAAAATAAAAATAAAAAATAATAACAAAAATGTTGAAATATTATCAGTATTTAAATCAAGAAATTTATTTAATAAAAATTCATAATGATTGTATCACAAAAGAAATTGTCTGTCTACAAACTTGTTTGATGGTGAATAATCGTTTATTCAAAGCTTTAAATATATTAAATAAATAAATATTCTTTTCTTAAAAATTGTTCAAATCAAACTAGATTATTTATTCGCTGGCATTAACATAATCTCCTTAAAGACTCTCAAAAATATTCGTTCACCGATCTAAAATATAAATTACAAATTAAATTCTGTTCTAGTTCGTAAGATTAATTTCAAATTCTCTGCTACAAAAATTGATAAATTATCTAATTAATTTTCTGCGTTTTCTTTTCTTTCTCTTTGCAGGTATGTACGTGCTGGCATGACACTATACTTGTATCTGTGAGTGTGTCTGTGTGTGTGTGTATCTAGAGGTTTTAATTAACATCTGCTGCAATTGTGTCAGGTGAAAAAGTAATCAATTGTAATAGACAAATCTAAATTTAATACCATGAGTATATCTAACGTATTATATTGTCAAGCTTTTTTTCTTCTATTCAGTTTAAAAGCTTTAAGCACTTTCATTAAACAATATTAAACTAAAAGCCTACTTTAGGGATTAAAGTGGTTAAGTGTAAATAAAAGTACACTTTTAGGTATTCACAGTAAGTGGGTGAAGCAATGAAATTGAGTTTGAAGGAAAATAGCTGATGAAGGGAAATTCAAGAAAAATGTAAATTGCAAATTATTTTAACAAAAATACTCAAGCTTAGCCTTAATATTGCTCGTAAATTGCAAGCACAGAGATTTATTTTACGGCCAATTTTGTGGGTTAAAGTGAAAATGTAGGAGTTTTCGTCAAATAAAATATTTATAAAAACAGTAGTTGTGTAGGAAAAATTTAAATGAAACCAGAGTAATTGTCTAGTGGCAAAACGGTATTTTAAACAACATGTTCAGGTTGTTGTCTGCTTTCCTGGCTTCACTTTGTTCTCCATATCACATTTACTGGCAGCACATGCCCGCAATTTTACACAAAATCTTTTTGCCAACTTCACAACAAAGACAAATTTATCATTCTCGTTAGAAACAAACGAAATCTTAATTTTTTTTTCTTCCATTTCTAGTATCAAGTGCAGTAGTTAGTCAGTCATTCATTCAGTCATGCTGCTTAGAAAACGTACTACGTATGAATACAGGCTTGCTTCGTATAATGGAATATAGAAATTGTATGGAGATTTCCATTGTATGTTTGTATGTTCACTTCTTGTGTTTCCCATTTTCCAAATAATGAACCCATGTTTTTTTTTTTTTGAAGAGTTGCATGCAAGCATGCAACAATTGAGTTAAGAAATATAAAACGATCTATAGAGGAAAAAGTCTTGAACATCATACAATTTTAGGTTCGTTATCTTTTCCACAGTCAGGCTTAATCTGAATGCAAAAACGTAACAAACAAAAAAGATAAACTTTAGGAACAAAAAAAATCGAAAACCAAAAAAAAAATCTGGCATGAAACTTGTTAAACTTTCAATGTTGAGGAGTTGCATAGAAACTTATTGTGATTTATTACACTCGGTAAAAAAAGTTAATAATAGACGAATGTGTTAAGCAAAAAGTTTTAAAAAGAAATATTTCTTTTTTATGGAAGTGAAATTTGTCCACCTTTCGAATCTTGTGCTTGTTTCATTGGGCCACCGATTGTATGTCCAAAATTTCATAAGAATTGATTTAGAAAAAGTTGTTTCAAATAATATTTAGTTTGGGCCGATAGCCATTAGTTGCTAGTGCCTTCACTTCTTTTTGTTTATTGTAATTTTAATTATAATAGATTTGAAATAATAATAATAATAATAATAATAATAATAATAATAATATGTAGTATTATGAAAGGAGGATATGGAGGTGAGAGGACAGTTGAAAAAAGATGAGAATATATAGAAGTTTTTGTAGCTATTGTATTTTTTTACTTCCCCGGCAATATTTGCTAAAGTGCCGATAATCGAGAATGCCTAGGTTAGGTTAGGTTGAAAAAGAGGGGCATAAGCATCCCAATCCGTCATGGATTACACTTAGGCCTCATAGGCCTGTTGTGCGCTCTATAATAAGGAGTTCCCATTCCACTGTAGGGAACCTCCACCGATACCATGGAAATCTCTGAGTTTGATTACGTCAAGAACCTAGTTTCTTTAATGTACTTCCTTAAGTCTTTCCCATTAGAGCCCCTAAGGAATTCCATCTCCTGATTAAATCTTTGTCTTCTGACTTGGCTAAAAGCTGGACAGTAGCACAAGTCGAGAATGCCTTAATGCGCTCTTTAGTACGTGCTAGTGTCAATCGCGGTCAGTAATATTCAGCGATCAGTGCTATGCCTTCGTTCTACATTGAAACAAGCGGACAGGACAAATACAGATCAGAAAAATTCCATACCATATTTATGACTGAGTGCGGAGACGAACCCGTGACCTACGACATCGTTGTCTAAGTATTAACTATTTGAGCCAACGGCAGCACCCTCGACAGCAAATTATAATGCAGGAGAGAAATGGAAATAATATAAAGGGTGGTCCCACCAAAACGCACGATTTTAATTGCAAATAAAACGAAAAGTTTTTAGAGAAATCTCTTAATATATTTTATTATGATAGAAGGAACTATGACAATTGTGTGTGAAACTAAATAAAATATCGGCTAAATGCTCGTCAAGGCTCCAGTGGCATAACTCTATTCGATGGCTTATGTTTTCAACGACTCCGAGAATAATTGCGGTTCACAGTAATTAATGTGCCGAATTATCGCATCCTTTTTAATTCTTAAAGTGTTCTTGGTCTTTTCCTTTAAATATCCTCAAAGAAACAAATCCAACATTGTCCAATCACATGATCCTGACGTGCAATTAATATCACCACGATGTGAGCCATTATTTCATATTTCACATTCACGGCAACTGTTTGGGCGACCTCATTTTCGAAGAAGTACGCCCCTATGATGTCACCAGTCTAGGAACCGCACCAAACAGTCACTCTTTGTGGATGCATCGGTTTTTCAACAATCCCTCGTGGATTCTCATTTGCCCAAATAGGCAAATTCTCCCTATTGTGGTCGCAATTGGTCGTTAATGCTGACCTAAAAAAATCAGGAAGTGCATGAAATGCTTTTTGATTTGAACGACCATTTTCATAACGACCATTTCAGTCTTAACGCGCTGCTAAATTGTGTACCTCTCCATGTTTGAATTTGTCAAACGCTAAAACAAGCACCGCCAAAATAAGTTACAAAAACAAAAAATTTACTCACAATTAATATCGTGTGTTTTGCTCGGACTACTTTTTATCAATTCAATTCTAAATATTCCCAGGGAATAAGTTCCCCGGGTACTAAATTTCCTGGAGAATGAATTTCTCCTATTCTAAGTAAAGGGCGAAGAGAATAACAAGGAAGAAGGAACTTTAAATATTCGACGCCAACTTTTTTGTTGTAATTTTTAAATGTAGAAATCATTTTGGTAAAAGTTATGAGATGTTGAAATGTTGATTGTGTCATTTATAATGGCAGCTGAGAGAAGAAAAGGGATAAACCATACGAGGGATCAACCATATCATCTTCAAATGGGAGTTTCTGCATTCTACGTGGAACACTTTCATCAGGTTATTTTAAAGAAATTTTAATGGAAGAGTTCTGCAGACTCTTTCGTACCAATTAAATGATAGGGAGTTATCAAACAGCCCTAGTATATTCTTCCACTCGACACTACTCTCTAACGATGTACCTGCTAAATTTAATTCCAGTTCCTCTTTGCTACCTTTGAAGATCCTATTAGCAATATTAGGATAAGGTTGCATTGTACTCATTGCATTGCACCCCTTTTCTAATAGTTGTCGTAATTGTTTCTAACAATTTTTATATTTTCCCCTTTATTTATATTCATAATAACTGACGGGTGACTTTTTAGCACCTTTATTTTTGGCAACACTGTTTTTGATAGATCAGCTGTTCCGTTTGGTATACAATTTAACCATGAATCGCAGATGATTGAATTTTATAATCAAAATTCATTTCCAGTTGAATCGATACGTGAGCATGCAAAATTGCCCAGTTTGCTGTGAAGAGCTACCGGAAGTAGAACTGCAAATGGATCTTGGAAAATACACTGTTTTTTGGTGTGGATTGTCAACCGGTGGCATCATCGTTTAAAGACGACTAACGGCTATTTTCACAATGTATGATTAAGAATTAACGTTTACTTTAACGACAACTTTTGTATGCTAAACTTGACATTAAAGTCCACGTTAATTTTTAATCGTACATTATGAAAAGAGCCGTAAGACAGGAATGTTACTGTAAATGGGGAACGCTTCCCTGTTTATTTTTATTTTATTTTTTTTTTTTTTTTTTGCTCTAAACGGAATCGTTGGCGTATATGTTCTTTCAACAAGACGGTTCCTCATGCCGCACAGCACGCCAATCAATGACTTAATTAAAAGGCGAGTTCGGTGAACAATTTATTTCACATTTCGGCCGCCTCCATGCGTGCGATTTAACACCTTTAGGCTTATGTCTATAGGAAGAAGCCCGCAACAATTGACGGGCTGGAAGCCAATATTGAAGGATTTATTCGTAAGATACTGGCCGATATGTTGGATGGAGGGAATATGCCAAAATTGGATTCAGCATATGAAATATTTCTGCTGTAGCCGCGATCAACATTTACATGAAATCATCTTTAACGTTGAATTATATTGATCGTTCTATCGACTCAAACAAAGATTTCATCGATTTCTCTGAATTTTGTGTATCCGAAAATTCTTAAAAAATCACCCATTACTTTTTCATAAGGAGGAAATCCCCATTTTCGAGGTTCTTTTATAATAGGGGGAAAAAATTCCAGGGAGATTTTATTTAGAATACGAGAACGGGAAATAGAATGAAAATTCCCAGGGAATTATTATTTTATATTCGGTTTAATAAATGCTGATTTTAAGCCATCTTTATATGGTGTTCAGACATGCATGTTTAATTGTGTCAATAATAAGTTAATTGAAAAGTGTTCACACATACACAATATAGCCAAATCAATTAGCGTTTGACAGCAGCTGACAAAAGGTGTTGTTTACAATTTGCTTGTGAAAATTTGTGGTTAAAATTTTGCGAAAATGGAACAAAGTTTGACTTTTAAAACGAGTTTGCTTTTATTGTACGTAATAAATTTTTTAATTTTCATTTGTTTTAATTGTTAATTAAAACATTTTATTTTAAAAACTCACCCTCAACTTGACTCGCCATTTTTTTTTTTTTGTGAATTTGTTTACATATGAGTTGTCAAATTTCATAAAGTTTGTTTAGTAGGCATTATGGTGCTCACTAAACAAATTTTTACAGTGCTGCATTTTAAGCTTTGCTCAATTTTATAGACAATTAGCTAATTAACATTTTGTATGGGTAATTGAGCTCTTAGGTTTAAGACAAACCATTTTTTTTTTCGTAAATTATACTTTTAATTATCTATTAGGGACGAAAAGCATATTTTGTAAATAAATCAACTATCTCTAGAATTATCGTGGGTACAAATATTGTGTTGGAAAATTTTTAAAATGCCATTAATTAAAAGTTAAGGTATTGACAAAAAAAAAAAAAACAAAATTAACCAATTATGAAATTATAGTGGTTTTCATTAACTTTTCTTCTGCGAGTGTATTTTTCATTTTCATACACTCTGTACATATGAAATGATAAATTGCAAATTGTAAAGATTCCAAAGGGGAACAAAGAACTCACTGCGAACAAAAAAGGAGACGAGACAAAAAATATAACAGATTGAACAATTTAGCTGCATATATACGAGCATACAATGTACTGAATGAGCACATACAAAACATATAACAAGTTAGGAAGCCTCTTGTTACAGCAATTTATCATATCAAATCGTAAGAGGGAAAGCTACACTAAACAAAAGTCCACACACAAACGAAACAAGTTCAAATACGATGTACTACTCTGTGTTACAAGATTACTGGAGTACAAGTGCCAGAGTGCTTTCGAAGCTGGGAAGGGAAGATGTGAAAGAAAAAAATCAAGTGAAATGAAAAAAAATGAACTAAGCAGCAGCATGTGACTACTTGGGAACAACGATGCTTAAGAATTCTTATAAATTTTAATATTGATTTACATGATACACAAATGGCAATGGGTCAAATTAGTTAAATACAAACAAGAAACAAGATCGAGAGAATATACTGCGTGTGTAAGGACGCCAGAGTATTTAGGGAAAGGTACATACACATACGTGCACATATGATAAGTTTTGTGTGTTTGGATGTTGAAGCAAGTGGTCAGCTCCCAGGGGTATGCATATCTACGTTGATTTTTATGAATAATGGAAAATTGTGTGCTCAGGGCATGTGAAAAAATGTTTGCTTTTTAATAACTTATGAAACTTAGATTTTATACAAGTAAACATCTACTTCATGGGAGTGAAAGAAGGTGTTGAGAGCAAATGAATGAATATATTAAATATTTAGTGGCTCTTGAAAATAATTGGTTAACAGAGTATCTAGTATGTGCTTCAATCCTGGGAAAATAATGTATATTTATGAAAAGAAAAATAATAAAAAAAAAAGGAATGCACCTTAACGATATAGAGTGCAAAAGAAACGACGAAATGAGTTTCACATAAGCGAAGTTTAGATAAAAAAAATATAAATTTCAATGTCTTTTCATTTTCCACAGGTACCAGCTACAATGAAATTTTGTTTGACATGTTGAGTTTTAAATAAAAATGCATTTTTCCGCTGCTACATATTTTACGTGTTAATGAATATAAATTATTTTTTCAACTACCATCGGCACTCAGGAGATGGCCTCAAATTCATAACGGGCGATTTTAAAGCAAATCTCTTTTTGGCAGCACTGTTTTTAGCAAATCAGCTGTTTTCGTTGAACATGTTCAGTTTGGTTTACAATTTAACCATGAATCGACTTACAAGCGAACAAAGCTTTCAGATCATTGAATTTTATTATCAAAATTCATGATCGGTTAAGAAAGGGGATCGTGCTCATTGAATAGATCCGTGAAAAAGCCAAATTGCCCTTTTTTTTTGTTTATCTTGGAACAACACTCAGGGGATGACCCCTATGTATGCAATGCATTGAGCCGAAACTGAAAACGAGGGGATAGTATTGATTGGACAGATTAGGAAAGATGAGAAGATACAGTTTTTTTAGCTATTGCAACGTTTTACTTCGCCGGCTAATGTTTGCTACAGGGCCGACGAGTTTGTATACGAAATAAACTTTCCACTACTTCTTTCCTGTCCCATGCAATTTAAGGAACTCTAAATCGAAAGTCCACACGCACTGCTGCCTCTCTTGGAAATAAAAAATTCCTAGTTCTGTTATTGCCTGAATGCTGTTCCACTTCACATTTAAATGAAATGCATGTATTCGTAAGGCACAATACAGCCGCATAGTCAGCTTCCTTTCTTCTTCTTCTTCTTCTTTACATAAAGTTTGCCCGAAACTAAGAAAATATTGCATCAAGTGAAGATGCGCTGTTTTCTTTTTATTATTCTTTTCATACAATCAACACCATCTTCACTGATGTATTGCAATCATTCCAGAGTTAAAAATTTATTTATAATTCTCTTGTTGTGTTTTTCGTTTGAGGAAGTGAAAGAAGAGTTTATTCAAGTTTTTCTGCTGTTGTTATTTGTTATTTCGATATGATTGAAAACAATAGTTGCAGCAGCATACATTTGAAATATTGTGTGTGTGTGTGTGTGTGTGTGTGTGGCAAGAGTGTAGGATGTTGCCAGTGGTGCCACAACTAACTGTACATATCAGTGACGAAAGTGTTGATAGCTACAACAGTCTATGTGCATTAACATATGTTGCAGGCTAAATGTATGTGCATTTATGCAACATAAACATTGCACACATACAAAGGCATTTCACTCTTATCTTGTGCTTCTTAATTTGCTTGAAAGATAATTAACACATTTTTTAAGAGGGGAGCGAAGGAAATAAGTGTTTTCTTTTTTAAGATGAATCCAAAAATAAAAATAAAAAAACAAACAATCTGAAAAGCGCATCTAGCGAAATATTGTAGCAGGCAGCCGCTTTTAAATTGCATTTCTATTTCATTGAACAGCTGTTTACATTGATGTCATTTGGATTACAAAATATAATCATATTTTTTTTGTTTTGTCAGAATATATTAAAAAGATTTTTTTCCAACAAATTTTTATAACTTACACACACACACACATGCACACTGACTCTGATTCGAAATCTGTTGCAACACTTCATCACAATTATGGAAAAGTCGTATGTGCATTATGAATCATTTATTATTTCAATCTCATTTGGAATATTTGAAATTTTGTTATTGTTTATTTTGACTAGAAATCTGGATATAAAACTAAAATCTCTTTAGAAGTGATTACAATGCAGTTTATTCTAGACACAAATACTCGTATTTACTTGTGCAGCAAATAAGCGTACTAATAATTATGCAAATTGTTTTGGAAAACATGATTTCAAATATTCAATGTGAATACGGGTTTATAAAGAATAAAATGATATTCTATAAAGTACGAGCATGAGTAACAGGCAATGACAGATTTTTGTTATTATATACTATTTTAAAAATACATATATTTTTGTTGTCAAGCAAAGTAAATGTTGTCCTCAACGCTTGTTAGCAGATTCAATTGCTTTTAAGGATGCAGGAATTTTAAAAAATTAAAAGAATTCATTAGGAACTTTTTACACTTAACTAAAGGTTTATTTTTTAAAAGCTTCCGGATTTGGTTAAAAAACATAAAATTTAGAGAAATTTAAGTCGACAGAATGATCTATATAATTCAATATTCAAAGATGATTTCATGTAAATGTGGACCGCGTCTTAGCCTTAAGTGATTCATTTGCTGGGTTCAGGTTTGGCACACTCTCTCCCACCATATCGGCCAGTATGTCATGAATAAATTCTTGAATATTAACTTCCAGTCCAGCGTGCTTATCCCTGTAGACATGAAACTTAACATAGTGCCACAGAAAATAGTGTAAAGGCGTTAAATGGCTCAATTACCCGGAACCCACCTCACAATTGGGCCATTGTTTCGCGTCCTGTGTGGCATGTGGTACCGTCTTGTTGAAATCACATGTTAGTCAAGTTCAGCTCTTGCATTTTGGGCAAAAAAAACTAATTTTAATCATCGCACGGTAGCGCTCGCCATTCACAATAACGTTCCTGCCTTCGTCGTCTTTGAAAAAGTACGGCCTAATGATAATGTTGTCCGAAATAAAATTTTCTTCAGAATGCTTGGATGAATCCACCCTAAGAGTACGATATAAGTGATCAAGCTCTTAACGTTTTTCAACATTTCAAATTTGATAATCACAAAAAAGCAAAATCGTTGCATTTAAAAATGCATACTGTCAATTCATTATGCATATATCACGTATCATCTGATTATTCTTCTTTGAAAGAAAAAATAACGATCTTTAAAAATTCCTTTAACTTAAAAAAAAAACATTTTATATCCTTATATGTAATCCCAGGCCTGGTTGATTGAATTTTTTGCACTTAATTTTTATAATTAATTTATTTATATATTATTTTTGGTCATTATCATGACAAAAATACTGGAAATTTCCCACAACAATCGCCACAGAATTTCACCTTGACTGCTCCATACGAAATGCCATTAAAGAATATGGCCATAAAATTGATTCATTTTGACCCACTAGCACAGCACAACAAGAGCACAATGTAACACAACATGCCAAAAAAAAAATAAATAAAAAAATAAAACCCAAATAAGGTAATTAATTTTTGAAAACAACAAGAAAAAAACTGGGCAAAATGTTTTAAAGAAAAACATACAGATAAATAATTCAAAAGAGCATTTTTACAATTTTCCAAAAAAAAAAAGAATAACAATTCAATGACTTACAAAAAAAATAAAATAAAATTAAACACACATAAAAGCTTCAATTGCAAGACTTTCTCTTTGCCACACGCATTGTGGGCTTGGAAACCACAGATTTAAAAAAGCAGGAGAAGAAGGAAATGGTACCACGTTACAAGCCCCAGGAATTTTTGTTGGCAGGCCAACCTGCTCCGCAGAATGAAATAAGATAACTTATAAAGTGATTTTTTTTAGTTTTTAAAAACATTTTTTCGCCATATTTGTTGATTAAATAAAATTAAAACAGGCATTTTCAAATAAATGCAAACTGCCCAAGCAGCCTTTTTTCCAGCCGTATTTTTGCAGCCTTAAGGCGCGTTAATTGCAGTAGTTTGACAGAACAACAATTTGTAGACACTGATTTCGACTCTTTGTCTAGGTTTGTTTGTTGCTTTTGCCAGCCAGTCGCTTTGTTGTTAAACTCAAGCAAAAAAAAAACAACATTTTAGCTTAAAGCCATAAAAATTGTTGGTCTTATGTAGGCGTTTTTGCCCATAAACTTTTTTCGATTGTTTTAGATTTTCTGGTTTTTTTTTTTCTTCTATTTTTGCCATGTGACATTCAGTGGGTAGAGTTTGTGGTACAAAAAGGCAGTCAGTCGGCTTGTGTCTCAAAGTGTCAATTAATTTCAGCCATGCAATAGATATTTAAATGACAAGTGCTAGCGAACTATTGTGGCATGGAATTTTATTTCTTTTTTCTCTTTAAATAAAGTGATTAAATTTTTTTTATTACCCGACAATTAAATGCTAAAAATTTTGTTGAAACATATTTGAAGATTGGCAAATTTTTTTTAAAGGAATTTCAAATTTAGTTAAAAAAAAAATAAAACGTTAAGCAAGACGGATTTTCGTGGCCAACGTATAAGCACATATGTATGTCTGTATATGCATGTACATAAATTCTTAATGCATGTGTTAAATCTTAGCAGAGACAAAAATATTGCATTAGAACTTATGGAGTTGGAGTTGGTACAGATATCGGCTCCGTTATCTGACAGTTCGGTAACTTCCTTTGCCATTAGTTTGGTGACTGTTGATTGACCAGTTAATATAATAAAATTGTTTGGTCAGATCTTATAGTCTTTGTATCCGATTATCCAATTAATTAAGCTTTATTTCCTATACAGAAAGGAGGGACTAAATTTAACTTCTTCTTATTAGACAGAAAAGCTTCCCTGCAGGAAATGTCAATAGTGAAACTATATTGACTTACTGTTGACACAGTCACCAGTACCAGTGACATAATACTCCAGACAATGGCTATTTGCTATAGACATTTAACTTATGACAGTCATTGAAAATTCAATAGGGACATAGGTACTAGTGATTTACTAGTCCATTTGAGTATTTTTTTAAATAAATGAAAACAATGAAAATGTTTGTTAGTTTGATAACTTTTGAAGTTGTAATCAAAAATTTTAATTAAAAAACATTAAAAGTTTTAAAGACACTAATTGTTAAAAGTTTTTTTTTTGTTAATACTGGCTGGCTAATGAATTTGGCTACATTAAGGAACTCAAATAACTTATGTAATTTATTTTTTATTAATTCATTTGAAAAATAATACATTTTTATTAAAGTAATTCATGAAGTTTTGAAAATAATGGAATTCAAATGGCCTCCACCATCGGTGACACATGAGCGACATCTTATCAAAAAATTATTCATTACTGCCTGGAGGATTGCAGCGGGAATTGCCTCAATTATCGTTCGAATGGATTGCTTTAAATAATCCAAATTTTTTGGTTTTCGTTTGTAAACTTCCCCACAAAAAATTAGAATTAGAACCGATAAAATGCAAGAAATAATTTTTTTTTTCAAATATGGTTGCTCTAACATCTCTATCGATCAATTCGTCAATCGCCACTAACCAGTTCAAAATCAAATCCTAAACCATTTCTGAAGCAATGGGCTATAGGATTGCATACGGGAGATTGACAGCACTCTACCGTAGGTAGGATGACTAGAATTCTATGGGAAGACCTAAATAGTAACAAGACAAAAGAAATCCTAAGATTAAGTAGACCAGCACTACGGAGACTGGTTAATTTAATAACGGGACATACAGAGTTAAGGAATCACCTGGCACGCATGGGTATAGTTGACGATATAACAGGCAGAGTCTGTCAGGAAGATGACGAAACACTTGAGCATTAGTTGTGCTACTGTCCAGCTTTTAGTCAAGTCAGAAGACAAACATTTAATCAGGAGATTTACGGGAGATGGAATTTCTTAGGGGTTCTAATTGGAGAGACTTAAGAAGACACATTGAAGAAACTAGGTTCTTATCGTAATCAAATCCAAAGACTTCCATGATTTTAATGGAGGCTGCCTATGAAGAATGGGAACTCCTTATAAAAGAGCTCACAACAGACCTATGAGGCCTAGGTGTAATCCTGAACGGATTGCGACAGCTTTGCTTACGCCCCTCTCTTCAACCTAACCTAGCCTAACCGGTTCAAAATAGGTTAATGCTTTCGTGAGATTTTATGAACGAAAATATGCGATAAAAGTGTTTTTTTTAAACTCCACGTCGTGATTTGACGTTACATTAGAATTAGAGTGAAGTTGCAGGGATGCCTTTTAGTGTCAACCGTTTCCCAAAAATTAAGTTTTTAAGTAAAGTTTTACAATTTGTCGTAAATGGAGTCATGATGACTTTGCCAAACGTTAGTGAACTCAAATGTCAATGCCAGTTTGACATTTTCATCTGTCAAACCATAGTTATCGATATCGATAATTCTCATGTAGCTAAAATAACATTCGATATAAATATTTTTGTAAGTATAATGCTAGAAACACAACTGCGGCGAATGACGAATTTTCGGCCGCGAATATTCGTCGCCAAAAATAAAACACATTTGTGTGTATCAAAATGCACACAATTGTGGTGTTGGTCGAAATTCGTCATACTCAGCTAAAGTTGAAATAGATTTATTTCTAATTGTTTCGTCAGTGAACGACAAACAAAACGGTATCAGGTAACCAGGTTTCGTATACTCAATCTGGTGTTTTGTGTATTGTTGCACGTAGCACGAAAATTTTCAGTGCGTACTAAAAATGCATTCACCAATTCACAAAAATTTATCATTCGGACAACTTTTTATTAATTTTGAACACTTTTTATAAAATAGTACTTCTTCCTACTTCCTACTTTTTCATGTGGTCGCCCCCATCAGCTGTTAGATGAAAAGAGTACTTTATTTACAGAAAAAAAATTTTCAGAAAATAATTACAAAATGGAATTTGTTCTGAAAAAAATGGACACCACCGGGTTAATTAATAAATATCTAAACAATTTTTCATTATAGGATTACAAAGATTTTTTAAAAAATTTAAAATTTTTTGTACATTATTTTAATGTATTCGTCGTTATTGTGTTTCATACGACGAATTTATAGAGCGAATTTTTGCGAACAAATTCGTCGTACTGAACGAAATTCGTCGTTCGTTCCAGTTGTGTTCCTACCATAATGCTAAAATTAAAATTTTACTTATGCTAGAGTTAATGTCGACGCCGTTGACGGCGTTTCAACGCCGAAAAAGTTGAAATAGATTCAACTTTTACGGCGTTGAAACGCGTTGAGATTAACTGCTCTCATACAATTTCATACGATTCAACTTTTTTTTTGACATTTGACGCCGTCGACGACGTCGGCATTAACTCTAGCATTAATATTAACAAAAAATACATATTTTTTTCACGAAATGACATTTAATATGAATATATTCAACAACAATCAAAGGTTTTTGTTGGTGTTTCACATGTATAAATGTAAAAAGTAATTTTTTTTTGTAATTTATTTTATTCTTTATTATATTTTTTGATTTATTTATTTTTTTTTTGTTTATGTCAAAAATAGATGACACGATATTAAGCATTCGATAAGTGCAAAAAAATAAAAATGGATATACATATACGATTGCTACGGTCTGCTAAAGTGGCCTTTACTCATGCAACTTCCTCAATTTGTTAAATAATCTAAATATGTACATTGTATGCATGTATGTATTTTGTGTGTTTCATTATCACATCATTATCAAAGTAGATTACGAAAAAGTCATTCAACTAAACAAAATTCGTTTGTCTGCCCTGGTTATGTGCTAAAACGATTTTCTTAATTGTATATCATTTCTGCCATTAATGCACACAAATAACTATCATTAAATAATTTGAAAAGATAAAAACACTTCTTTTAGACTATTTTTCAACAGCTCATTACAGTTATTAATTCCTATGAGCCGCGGCAATAAATTTGTAAAGAAAAAAACTTGTAGGTTTTCATGCTGAGGCGAAAAAAAAACACTCACGAGTATTATTTCGTGTTGACCAAGTGTGAACATTATGTGATTAACAAAAACAGTTAAAAAAATCAATTAACTGGTTGGTTCATGTGTTGCCTTAAAAGCACATTCTTAGTTATTTTAAAAAAATTTAAAAAAATACATAAAAATAATAATAATAATAATGTAAATTTTGTTGTATAATCGCATGTACTCGTACAGAATTTTAGTGTTTAGTTTTTGTTAAATTGCTATAATTATGCCATAAAACTAACGGTTGTTGCAACTAGAAAAAGACACCTGCTGGCGAAATAAATAAACGTGTTGAACATAATGAAAGACATGCTCATATCTATACAATTAAATGTTTATTTTAATAATTATTGTAATTAAATTCAATTACAGAGAAATGCAATTTAATAGTTATAATTATAAACATGATGAAATAGATCCGAGGGTACATAAAGCACCCACCGTGATTTTAATGTATAAAATATTTAGGAATTGGGAAGTAACATAGAATAAAAGTTAAGAAAAATTGAACAACTTCAATTAATGTGAAATGAAAATTGTGAGTAAAGCTTAAACAAACGATTAAAAAGTTCAAATTAGATTTAGCAAAAAAAAATGCCTACACAAAAAAAATACCCCTACACGTTGAAAAAATGTCCACTTCAAAAATCCCTACGCATTTTTGTCATTAAAATAGAGGAAACCCTTTAGTTATACCTTCTGAATGGAACATATTTTTGTTTCACTAAATGCGATGAAATTTGTAAACAATTAATACTGATGCTTCTTCTTACTTGAAAATCTTTCAACAGAAAATTATAGCAAGGCGAATTAATACCAGGTGAACTCGTGGGCGAATTCCCTGCAAGTTGAAATGTTAAAATTGTTTGGAAGTATATAGAAAAAAAAAGTTTTGACAGACAAACTTGCTGTAAGTTAAAGCAACACAAAGTAGCAAAAAATCTGCAAAACAGCTGCCGAGTTCACCTTATATGAATTTGTCTTGAATTATATCTTACAAAAAGCTATACCAAGGCGAATTCATGTACCAGGTGTTGCCAAGTTAACAGCTGCTTTTTTAGAAAATTTGGCTCATCAAATTTCGTTGCAATAAAATTTGTAGGAAATTTATTTGTCAATTTTCATTGCAATAAAGTACTACACATATTTTGTTGTTGCAGGCTTGACACCACCTGGTATATGAATTCGCCGTAGCATATCCATACAAACAACTATGGAAATATATTTTTAAGCGATATTAATGCAAAGAAAACTTTTGAATTGTTTTGAAAAGGAAAATATTACTAAAAAAACGTTATGTTTGCATTTGTTTCATAAATAATTCGACATGACCGAAAAATTTCTACACTTTGGAGAATATAAAATTTCCCTACGCTTCTATTTTAGTATAAAAAATACCTACATGTAAAGACTTTCTTCTGGCAACACTGTCTTTGATAGTTTCGGGAGCAAACATTTTATTTTCATCTCTTAACATTTTTCTTGACAATTAGAGGTGCTAAAATATGGCAGCATACAAACACACACACGTACACAAAATATCCCTCTAATCCTTTACACTCGTACTACAGGGGGGTTATTCTGTAATGCGATGCGAATGGAAAACTGCATTTGTATGCTATTTGCATTGAAATATGAAAGCAATTCCTTTTGCATCGCATTAAAGAATAACCCTACGGTTGTTTATGCAGCTCTTTAACTCTTATTAAATTATTGATGACAATTTTAATATTATTTTGCTCTGTCCTGCGTATGCTAGCAGTACTGCAATAGAAATATATAAACATTTTTGATAATTTTTTATTTCATTTTGAAACAATGACGACAGCGTAACATGCCCACCAGGTTGCATTATTTTTCTTTTTAATAAAAATGTCTTATTTGTTTGGAATTTTCAAAATTATTTATTATTCATTTTTAATTTGCCGCATTAAATTGAATGAAAAAAAACGCCAACATTTGCCGCATTTTTTCAGCATTTATTCCATAAAACTAATTTGTAAAACAAGCAATAAAATAAAATATTCCCCCAAAAGCCGCATATTTAGGCAAAAATTTATGCACTTTATTTTTGTCGATTCATGTTTGTTAAATACCCATTCTGATATCGTACACAATTATTATGTCATTTGAAAATAATGTTTCATATGTCACGCAAATTTTATACTTTTTTGTTTGCCTTTATACATATTTCACTTTTGAGGTCACACTATCAAGAGCAAACAATATTTGTCAACAATCAAATAAATTTCAGTTCGTGTATGGATTAGTGTTTTTGTAGGAAAAATTTATGTATTTATGGCCTCTTAATTACACGTATAAAATTTGGCAGTAAGGCAAATGAATAGATTTTTTTTTTGCTGTTGCCAACCCAAATAAATATTTGTTTATATTAATTTAAACCAAAACTATCATGTTTGGTAAAATAAAAGCAATTATATGTAATAAAATTTGGGAAGTGGATTTTTGCAAAAAAAAAAGAGTAAGCGGACACTCGATTATGGCTAAAGGGACATTTGGTCAACTCAGGACAGTAATATATGATAGAATGTATTTACAGATCTCCTTCTCTTGCTCTCTATATCATTTCCAAATCCATGTAAATAAATCTTGTTTTAAATATAACAAATATAATGATTGACTCTAAGCTTTCAGCTCTCAAAAATTAGGAACTAATTTTGTAAATCACATTATCAAAGTGAAATTGCCCGAAAATCTCTAATTTGTCGATTTTAAATAGCAACTGAAAATTAGTTGCGTTGACAGCTGGCAACTGACAATTTATGGTTGCCAGAAATTACCAAACTAAAGTTACCGGAAAGTCTAATTTACCGATTTTAAATAACAACTGAAAATTAGTTTCGTTGCCAGTCGGCAACTGATAATTTATGGCAACCAGAAATTATCTTATTTATCAATTTTAAACAGCAACTGGATATTAGTTGCGGCAACTGGTAATTTATGGTTGCCACGAATTGCCTTCTTTGTCAACTTTAATAAGCAACTGAAAATTAGTTGCGTTGCCAGCTGGCAACTTATAATTTATGATTGCCCGTGATTACCAAAGTAAAAGTCTAATATATCGATTTCAAATAGCAACAGAAAAATAGATGCGGCAACTGATAATTTATGGTTCCAAAAAAACTCTTATTTTCCGATATTTAATTGCAACTGAAAATTAGTTGCATTGTCATCCTTCAACTGATAATTTATAGTTGCCAGAAGTTACCAAAGTGAAGTTACCCGAAAGTCAAATTTACCGATTTTAAATAACAACTGAAAATTAGTTTCGTTGCCAGTCGGCAACTGATAATTTATGGCTACCAGAAATTATCGTATTTATCAATTTTAAACAGCAACTGGATATTAGTTGCATTGCCAGCCGGCAACTGGTTATACATATATGTTTGCCACGAATTGTCTTCTTTGTCAACTTTAATAAGCAAGTGAAAGTTAGTTGCGTTGCCAGCTGGCAACTTATAATTTATGATTGCCAGAGATTATCAAAGTGAAAAAAATAGCAACTGAAAATTAGTAACGTTGCCAGCCGGCAACTGATAATTTTCGTCTGCCAGAAGTTATATTATTTGTCAATTTTAAATAGCGACTGAAAAATTAATTGCTTTGCCAGCCGGCAACTAATTAGTGACAGTAGCCAGAAATTGTCTTATTTGTCGATTTTAAATAGCAACTGTAAAATAGTTGCGTTGCCAGACTTCAACTGATAATATATGGTTGCAAAAAATTCTCTTAGTTTTCGGTTTTAAATAGCGTTGCCAGCCGGCAACTGGTTATTTATAGTTGCCAAAAACTCTCTAACTAATTTATTGTGAATGTGAACTGAAATTCATGTCAGGCGGCCACTGAAAAGTTGTTGTTGTCAGCGGCTGAAATTAAACAACTTTCAGTTGCCAGTTGCCATTCATGATACCGTTTTAAGCAATACTCATCTATTATCAACACATTAAAAGAGAGTACAATTATTTGGTAGTTTTCCAAACAATTGTTAAACATTTTGAAAAGCAAAGTAAGACTTGAATTTTCGTGCGCTTGTTCGTTGAACAAATTGTCTGACAAAGAAAAACAAAACTTGTTTTGTTTCTAGTTTTCTGAAGAAATAAAATAAGAAATGAATTGGGTTCCCGAAATGAATTTAACTCTTTGTCATGGCTGAATATATAATGCAAAGATGTGCATCTCACAGAGATGGGACTCTCACCTAAAACTTACGTGAATATCAATAACGACATACAGACAGTGTGGTACTCATATGTGATCTTAATATTTGAAGGAAGTGGGCAACATTTTTCTGGAGGAAATAATATCCTAAACTAACATATATTACTTTATGTAAATATATATTCCATTTCTCTTAAGCATATAATAGATCACTTTTTCGCCACCTTTCATCTCTTCTCCGATTTCGGTATATTAAACTGATTTGGCATTCTAGCAGCCAAGTCCTTGTCTCTTTATCTTTCATATTGAAAAACTCTACATGAAGCGGCAGAATTTAATGAAAAATGTCGATGCTCTTTGAAGCAAAACATATTTTTCCACATAGTCATATCGTCACCTTCAACCGTAATGGTGCCAAGTCCAATTTAATTAATTTTACAGCAGAGAAAAAATAATTGCTAAAGACTTTAATTCTAAATATGATTTTAATCTGTACATGGAAATTTTTTTATTGTCTATTCATTTTGAAAATTACTAACAGGTTGTAACATTTTGTTTTATTGAAAAATAAACTTTATATGACTGCCATCAAATTTTATGTTTATTTTAAATATTTTAGTTCACCATGTACTCGTAATGAATATAAAATTTTATTAACTTGTTGTATATTTTTCTTTAATTGCAGGTAAACAATTCTAAATAGTGTTACATATACGAGTATTTTGCAAGTAAGTTGACTATATTGATCATCCGACGTAGAATAAGTAAAGAATGATTATTTAAAAAACAAATAATTGTGATGAGACAAAATGCTATAATTGATAAGTAAGTAAAACTCTGAAAATTTTACCTCTTAATTAAGATCCGGCATTTAACGTCATCATCGTTTCCGTTATTGACAATTATTCAGAATTCTGTGTCACATACACGCACTTTTCATTATGAATAACTCAAGAGACCGTTTAATCATTAATTTCAAATAGATTGCATGAATATGTTTATATATATTTATATAAATATTTATGTAACGGGTGATTTTTTAAGAACTTTCATACTTGATTCAAAAAACTCATAAAATTTACAGAAATAAATTAAATTTTTATTTGAACCGGTAAAACGGTTTATATAATTCAATGATTAAAGATGATTTCATGTAAATATTGACCGCGGCCGGGATCTCGTGAATAATTTCTTCAATACTGCCTTAAAGGGAGTCAGCCGTTGTCCCTTAGACATGAACCCTGTACACATAGACCCACAAAAAAAGTAGTCTAAATGCGCTAAATCGCACAATTGGCCTGAACCCAAACGTGAAATAAACTGTTCACCGAACTCCCCTCTCAATTAGACCACTGTTTCGCGCTCTGTGTGGCATTTGGCACAGTCAGCCAAGTGCAGCTCTTCCATTTTGGGTAAAAAAAAAAGTAATTGCAATCATCGCACGTTAGCGCTCGCCATTCACAATAACGTTCCTGCCTTCATCGTCCTGGTAAAAATACGGCCTAATGATGCCACCGACGAATAATCCACTCCAAATAGAGCATTTTTCAAGATGCGGTGGCAGTTGTTGCTTCTAGAAGATCTTTAAACCAAACCAGAAACAGCAATTTTGCTTGTATCCCATTCAGCATGAATTTTTATAATAAAATTCAATCACCTGCAAGCGTTAATCGTTTGTAATCGGTTCATGGTTAAATTGTAGACCAAACTGAACCTGTTAAACGAAAACAGCTGAGTTGCCAAAAACAGCTGAGCTGCCAAAAACATCTGACTTGCCAAAAACAGCTGAGCTGCCAAAAACAGTTGAGTTTGCCAAAAACAGCTGAGTTGCCAAAAACAGCTGAGTTGCCAAAAACAGCTTAGTTGCCAAAAACAGCTGAGTTGCCAAATACAGCTGAGTTGCCAAAAACAGCTGAGCTGCCAAAAAGAAAGTTGCTAAAAAGTCCCTCTTTATGTACATATTTAGATATATGGCCAGATGACATTTTCAATGAAGAGAATCGGCTGGGGGTCGGTGCGACCGATAATATTGATTGTTAGTAGTCCGTTCACTCAAGCTTAGTACAGCGGGAGAAACTGATCCCTGGGGCCAAATATCCGCATCCACAATTTAGATACAAATTTCGATTAGTATCGAATGCAGTAATTTGGTGGACCCTGAAGTTGAGTAGTATAGACTTCTTCTAATAGAGCTTAAATCGTATTCTATTTAGTAAATGATTGATAAAAATTAAATTTTTAATTTTAATAAAAAAGAAATTATTTAAAACCTTTTTCTATTCAACTGCCCCAGTGCATCGTGCCTTAATTGATAAATCTTTGTTGAAATTTCTTAAACGTTTTTTACTTAAACATCGGAAAAAGCATTAGCATGTGTCTTGCTGTAGCGCTTTAAATATGCGCTGCACTTAATCATGCCATATTTGTGCAGCAGCAGCCATAGTGACAAACTCATGCAACACTTGAACACAAAAACCCATTCAAATGAATGGAAGCCAACGCGTGAAGTGCGTGTCAAAATATGTCACAAGTAAAATTTATTGATACCCAAGAGGGAAAATTATGTTCTGCCTTTCGCTGCTGGCAGACATGGCAAAAGTTCACAAGGCAATTGTGCCCTGTTATGACTTGCACTTTACACTGCTGCTACTTATTGGCATTAAAAGTTAGCAATACAACAAAATAACTAAATGCAAGTGCAGTCGGTAGTGGTGAGATGTTTTAGGGTGACGATGATATTTATTTTTTTCGTTTTGGTGCCACAAGGAGGGGACATTTATAAAGAAGCAAATAGCAGAGAACATAAATTTAAGAAAAGTTTAAATAAATATTCGTATTGTATGTAAAGTATATGAGGTAATTAATAGTGACACTTGTGTGTCAAAACACTTTTGTTTAAAAATATAAAATCATTACAAGAAACTAGATTTATGTGCGCCTGGGCCTCCTGTTTCCTCTTATTTATGTACACGATCCCCTTGTGTTAATTTGTGTGTATAAACAATTTTAATGGTTTCATTTAAAATTTATTGAAATGTTAATTTGTTACAGTATTTTTTTCTTTTTTTTGTAAATTGTTACTTGTGGGCAAATTTGTTGTACATGAAATTCAAATATCTATTCTTATCAAAATTTATAGTTTTTTGATTAATTTTCTTTAATGGAAAAATATCGATTTATTTTTGCTCGTTAGTAATTTGACTATCAACCTGTTAATTACAGGATAGTCATTCTCTGAATGTTCTAGATCATATTACACATAAAATTTTATACATGATACTATTATTTCCGCAAAAATATCTTTGTATAAAAAATTCTACAACCAGAGTGACCAGCTTTTAAAGTAACACGAAGCTGAATCACTTTAAAAAGGAAACATAATTATATTCATGACAATGAATTGTTGTCTGATAAACAATCTGGTTTCCGATCAAAACACAGATGTGGAACTGCTTCAGTGGAGTTGAAGGAGAATATTAGGCGTGATGTAGATCAGACATCAAAACAAAACATCGCACGCATGATAAATATTCTTACAGCATTGAACAGAACAGGAATAATCAAATAATTCAGTTTTGCTTGAACATTCATGCAAACGGACTACTTATTCAGTTCTGCTGGACAACCAGTGTTAACAACAGAGTTGCCGGCTTTTGGGGATTTTTTCCCCAGATAGGAGATTTTTTTGTGTGATTGGGAATAAAAATTTCCAGAAAATTCCTTGAGGATTGTTTGAAAAAATAACACATTTTTCGCTTGAATTTTTTTGGGATAATATTATTGCATGGTAACTTTCACTTTGACCTGGTTGACACGATTAGACAAGTAAGAACTTTGATATTCGACTGGCTCGAATCTTAAATGCCCTCCAAATTCTTATTAAACAAATTAAAAATAAATTGTTAATTTTTTTGGGCTTAAGTTCGAATCTGCATGACTGCAAATGATTTTTTATTATTTTATTAATTTTTTCAAATTCTATTATTAATATAAAAAATAATAAATAGAATTTGAACAAATTCATTTATTAATAAAATAATAAAAAATCATTTGCAGTCATGCAGATTCGAACTTAAGCCCAAAAAAATTAACAATTTACATTACAAAGTTCGACTAATAAAAATTCATACATAATTCAAATTAAAAATGTTTCATGGGATCATATCGGGAAGGGCCGTGGGAGGGACATCTTATGTTTGTCGCAAAAACTTAGAAAGTAAATTTTTAGGATAATCAAGTGTAGAAAAATTTTTTTGATAGGGTCATTTAGGGGCAAAGGTCGGTGGAGGAGTAAGGGGGGCAAGATCAGAGAATACTTTATCTTCATCGTAAAAGCCGGAAAATTTAATGTTTAATGAATGTAGACTTAAGGAATACAATTTGTTAAATATATACACATATTTTTTCATGTAATATGTGCCTTCAACGCCGACTAAGGGACGAGGTCCAAAAATGTTTTTCTTTGATTTTTGGCTTCAAGTTTAACGGTTTCGGCCTTTTTTGACATAAAAATATATCACTTGCTTAACAAAATTACAAACAAACAAATATTAAAAATTATATTGTTTTTGGTGGGTCGTTTGGTTCTTCCATGGAAAACATTTTTCCCTTTGCCCCGATTCAAGATATATTTATACCGAATTTCAATAGTCTGGCTCTTTTCGTTTGGACTGCATCGTGATTTTCACAAACGGACGGACATGCTCAGATCGTCTTAGATTTCATCACTGATCAAGAATATATATATATTTTATGGGGTCTCAGATGAATATTTCGCTGTGTTACACACGGAATGGCAAAATGAATATTCCCTCCAATTCTTTTTTGGAGGGTACAAAAGCAATTATTTTTCAATAGAGATAATGCCATTAATTTGTATTAATTTTTTCTGGCACTGTGTAACTCGTACAGATTATAATACAGCACAAACAGTTCTATTTAATCCAAATATACACTTTGTTATATATTTACCACTATTATTATTTGTTTATTTTTTATTTGTTAAACAAAAATATATAAACAGTGTCTTATTTGTTGCCTTCATTGTAACTAACCAAAGTGCTTATTTCATATAAAAATATGTACATTCACAAATATTTTGCGATTTTTATAGACTACAATGACTTTAGAATTATTAAAGAATTATAGAAATAATTGAAATGACACATTCAAATTTATTAGTGGGAAAAATCGTATGACGGATAAAATAAAGTAAATAAGAAGTAGTAAATAATTTAAACGATGTCTAAACATATTAAAATAGTTTCTTAATCGTTAGCAGTTGTATAGTTGTACTATATCACGTATGCTGGCAGGCATTTGCATTAAAGGAATTTTTAATTTAATAAATCATATAAAACACTAAATTCGTCTTGTTACCGAAAACTTCTAGAAAAAATATTTATGCAGCAGCTTATTTAACGATGTCGTATATCTTTCTCCAAAGTCCTAAATTGTAGAAATAACTTTTTTTCTAGCATGTGTTTTATATATCATTTTATTCAAAAAGTATTAATATAATTCTGATGTAAACTTTTGTTTACACAAAATTTATTTCTGCAATTTTCATAACATTCAAATGTCGAGGCTGCTCTTAATGAAATAATAAAGCAAAACCGTTAAAAACATTTGGGGTATTCAGAAAGTGTGATATTTAGTCATATTTTTTTTTAAGTTTTATTACATTCAAATATCGAGGCTGCTCTTAATGAAATTATAAAGCAAAACCAATAAAAACATTTGGCCTTTTCACAAACTGTGCTATTTACTTATATATATTTAAAGTGTTATTAATTTAGAATAGTTTAAAAAAAAGTTGTTGTATGTATTGCACAACGAAAGCCATAAAATCATAAAATTTTTTGAGCTTTGCCGCAAAATAAGTCTAGAAATCTAAGTCAGACGCTGGAAACGCTTGAATCGAGACTGCGATTGTATAAACAAAATGGGCAAATTTGAGTTTAGCTAGTAAATTGGCTGTCAAATGATGAAATGTCAAGTATTGAGCTTTCATCCTTTGACATTTATTTAGTAAAAAGTTGGGAAATGTTTATCATGGAACGTCGGCCGACCATTGTTTGCATCGGAGGTTTGTGAATTGGATGTTTGAAAAACTGACAAAATCAATTTTACACCCAATCAGTGCCGCCACTTCAAAAAAAAAAACATTCTATCCAAAATATTTGAAAAAGTTACCAAATTTGAGAAAAATAACCAAATTTATAATGCACTGTTTTGATTGGAAAAAAACATGAAAATTTATTTGAAGTTGAAATGCAATGCAAAGTTAATAATTACAAAACAAGAAATGTAATTCACAGCTTACTTCGCTTTAGTGAAAAAATAAACAATGACATCGAATCGATTGCATACTTAGGACTAAAAAAATTGTGCATGTTTTGTCCGTTAAAAAATTAAATGGCAAAATGTATTTGTCCTTTTCGCTCTTACGTACTTTATTGTATTTTTTGCTATTATATTGTCAATGCAAGTGGCCAGACATTTGATATAGAAAGTATTGTTTTACTGATTTTAAGCAGTACGCTTAACTGTAACAAATTTCAGTAATAAGAACTACGTTTTGAGAAAACATCGGATAACTAATCGGATAAAAAACTTCTTCAAAATTACCACACCGTGAATTCTTCCAACAAAAGGCCTACTATGCACTTCTCATACTTGCACTTAGGCTAAGTAAAGATTTCTAATTGTTTATTAGTGATTGTATTAGTTACGATATCGTTTTTTTCGTGCCACAACGTGAATTTTTCTAACAAAATGCCTACTATGCACTTCTCATACTTGCACTTAAGCTCAGTAAAGATTTCTAATTGCTTGTTATGCTAGAGTTAATGTCGACGCCGTTGACGGCGTTTCAACGCCGAAAAAGTTGAAATAGATTGAACTTTTACGGCGTTGCAACGCGTTGAGATTAACTGCTCTCATACAATTTCATACGATTCAACTTTTTTTTTGACATTGGACGCCGTCGACGACGTCGACATTAACTCTAGCATTAGTGATTGTGTTAGTTACAATTCTGCTTTTGTGCCACGCCGTGATTTTAAGCAGAACGCTTAACTGTAACAAATTTCAGTAATCCGAGCTACGTTTTGAGAAAAAAAATCGGATAACTGAAAAAATTGGGTTTTGGTTATTTCCAGTAAAACGGAGTCGAAATATTCAATTCAATTGAACAAGTTTTTAACCAGTAGACGTAATTACCTTTGCAGTGATATATTACAAGTCCGTGGTATTAATATATAAAGTATTTAACTAAAAAACTTCTTCAAAATTACCACACCGTGAATTCTTCCAACAAAAGGCCTACTATGCAGTTTTCATACTTGCACTTAAGATAAGTGAAGACTTCTAATTGTTTATTAGTGATTGTATTAGTTACGATATCTTTTTTGTGCCACACCGTGACTTCTTCCAACAAAATGCCTACTATGCACTTCTCATACTGGCACTTAGGCTAAGTGAAGATTTCTAATTGTTTGTCGGTGATTGTATTAGTTACGATTTCTGTTTTTGTTTCACACTGTCGATTCTTCCGTCAAAATGCCTACTATGCACTTCTCATACTTGCACTTAAGCTAAGTAAAGATTTCTAATTGTTTGTTAGTGATTGTATTAGTTATGATATCTTTTTTGTGCCACACCATGATTTTAAGCAGTACGCTTAATTGTAACAAATTTTCATTGGTTACAAATAACCAAAAACGCCAGCTCTGCACCCAATTCATACGATGATTTTTATGACATCCAATTTTCGACGTTTCATAGCGAACGGTGTAGAGAAAAAAGAGGTGCAGAAAAAATTACTTGATTTCTGATTTCATTGTTTTTTTTTCATATTTCTCTTCACATCAGTACCTATTCTCTTTGTTACGTTTTGCTCTGTTTTTATTTTCAGGTCATATACATGTGAAACAATAACAAGAAAAATAGAATAGAAATAGACATGAAAACCAAATTCATCGTATGAACGCAAAGAGTTTCTGGAACCAATTTCAATTCATCGTGTGAATTGGATGTTAGTGATGAGGCCCATTTCCAATTAGGCGGTTAGGTAAACAATCAAAATTGTCACATATGGGGCTCACAAAAATCATTACAGCCAAAGAAAGTGAACGTATGATGCGATTTGTGCTTAGGCGGCAATTCTCTGCGCAACCAAACCATTATGTTTGACTTGCTGGCAAAGCAAAGTTTTGTTGGGCAGCCTCGTTTCCAATACGTTTTGTTTACTTTTAATTCTTGTAAAGTTACTTTAACTTATTTTTCATCATAAAATACGGTTATTGAGGAAAATCACTTAAACTTTAAACGAAATTGACATAATTTTTAGTTGATATGTAAATATTTTATTGAACCATTTTTTTCTCCCTTTTTTTTGCAATTGAGAGATAAAAAATGATGTTGAAAATTTTTAGTACAACCATGAAATGGTTAAAATCAGGCATGTAAACGTGAAAAGCTTATTACTTATAAGAGCGTATGCGTGCGTGCGAGTGTGTGTGTGCACAAGTTTGAAGGCAAAAATTAATAATACTTTTTGCGCTAGTAGTTGTATTTGTACGTCTATTTAAAATGAATGCAGTCAACATTTAGCACATATTGGCGCCATATAAATATTTGTGTTCAAAGTTAAGAAGAAAAAAAAAAAATCATTGCACTCCCCATATTTGTATGCACTCGCACATAAACATTTGCCGTTCCCCTTGTGCTGGTATGCCACCCCTTTTCGCAAAAACATGCACAAACTTTATACGAATATGTATTTAGTTGCTTATTTTTGCATAATTTTTAATATGACAATGTTTTTTTCCTCTTTTTTTCTGTCTACATGATACTAATGAAAATATTGTACAATTTAGCAAATAATAATTTATCTCAAACGAAAAGCTACGAGCACAACAGCATTGAAAATACATGTACTCGTATATGATTTTTAAATAAAACTGCATGTAATTGCATGAAAATTTGGTGGTTGAACGCAGCAAAAAAATCTATACAAAATATTTGATTAATATTGATAGATTGAAATGAAAATACATTTTAAATTAATGGCTATTTTATGGTAAAAAAATCCATTGAAATGTGGTGTGTGTTAAATTAAGTGGGCAATAGTTACAGCCAGATAATTTAACGAAATATTTATGACTGATATGGGTAATTGTGTCAATGGGAGTTGGAAAATATTCTGACCATTTTTGTGTCAGATAAAAATAATATTCCAATAGTTTAAAAAAAAAGCTAAACAGGGTGTTAAAAGAGCTGTCAAGTATACAGTTTCTGAAATGAAAATGTTTAAGTCGTAGCAAAAAACCAAAAAAATAACAAATGGCACATGGAATAAAACCAAAGCGTAGCGTAGAAATGGCTGAATGTGACCTTAAATTAATGAAGTTAAATTCGAAATACATCCTGATATGGTTTTAATAAATGCTGGTTTTAACTTTAAAACCAACTGCTAAAACCTGGTTTTACCATAAAAAATTATTTTGTTAAAACTAATTTTCTTTTTTTTAATATTTGTTTGTAATTCTTTATTTACAATCTGTCCATTTAAGGACAATAAGTAAATTTGATTAAATAATATTAACTTAATATATTAAACTCCACTGAGGATAACATAATTAAAGAGAAATATTAAGGGATAACTAATATGTACATTTAATATAATGAATTAAAACATGGAAATTAATTTCTAAAAGGAAGGTCCAAAATATGGTATTTTTTTTTTTTTTTTTTTTTTTAATTTGGTATCTTTTAAGTCTGGTAATTTCATTGGTATCTTCAAGAAGAGCAATAGCAAGAGGGCTCATATGTTGACTTAATCTTTCTAAATAGGTTGCACTACATCTTCTAATTACTTCTTCTAATTTCGGAATATTGAGATCGTTATGTATTGTATTATTTGATATAAACCATGGAGCGTTTACTATAGAGCGTAGAGTTTTAGACTGGTATCTTTGCAACATTTCAATATTAGATGTACTAGCTGTTCCCCATAAAACTAAAAAAAAACTAATTTAAAACCATTTTTAGTTTTGATTGCCATTTTTCGCCAACAAAATAAAAGTTTTCGTTTGGCACTTTATTTTAAGAACAACAACGAATGTCACATATTTTATTGTTGTTTCAATATCAATTCCCGAAACCCCAAAACTTTTTGCTTTGTTTACAAAAACAAGCAACCTTGTTTTTGTCTGTGCTTAGTTGGGCACTGCCAAGCTAAATATTGAAAACAGCTGATAATGTACCAGAATCTTTTTACTTTTAGAATTTGCTTGATTTTTATATGAAATTATGTGATTTCCAAGCACTTATTCACTTTCCATAATTTTAAAGTATTTATTTAAACAATATCAAAAAATTTTGGGTATTTTAAAATTTCATAGTATTTCATACAAACAAAAATTACTATTGTGCCGTTTGTCAATTAACTGTTATTAAAGGTAGAGAGAAAAGTTAAAAAATTAGGCCTCAATTTTCTTTGCGTTAATGAAAAGGTAATTTATGTAAAAGGTTCCGAAATGATAATTTATGAAAAGTACTTTTTTCAAAAAGTACTATAAAAAGTACTTTTTTCAAAAAGTACTATAAAAAGTACTTTTCTCAAAAAGTATTATAAAAAGTACTTTTTTGGAAAAGTACTATAAAAAGTACTTTTTTCAAAAAGTACTATAAAGTACTTTTTTGGAAAAGTACTATAAAAAATACTTTTTTGAAAAAGTGCTATAAAAAGTACTTCTTTTAGTACCATTTTGAAAAAGTACTGTAAAAAGTACTTTTTTGAAAAAGTAGTTTAACAAGTAGTTTAAAAAGTACTTTTTTGAGTACTATTTTGAAAAAGTACTGTAAAAAGTACTTTTTTGAAAATGCACTATAAGAAAATACTTTTTTAAAAATTACTATAAAAAAGTACTTTTTTTAAAAAAAGTCCTTTCCTAAGAAAGTACTTTTTTGAAAAAATCCGTTTTACATAACGTGCGATTGTAGTACTAGAAAAAAGTACTTTGAAAATTTTTTTGAAAAACTACTTTTTTAAGAAGGTAATTCCGTTTTTCATTATGTGCGATCGAAAAATTTTATCTTTTAAGAGATGTGGCTATGAGTTTTTACCGTGTTGAAAAGGAAATTTTGTAAAAAATATCATTTTCAACATAAATGTAAATTTAAATATTTGAACTTTTGTATTTCGTTAAAAACATGTTTAAATAAAATATATGATATTCCTAATGAGAGTAAAAGTAAGTACCATCGTGAAAAGTGGAAAAAGTTGAACAAAGTACGCTAATGAGATGTCGTAGCGGCCTCGAAATCAGTACTAATCCGTTCTGCTAGTTTGATGATTATAAAAATATTCTTAATATTCCACTCTTAATAAAATGATTTGAATTTAATAAAATTCTTTAAAAATAATTGCAGATTTGAATTAGAGTCTGAATAAAAAAAATATTAACTTAATAATGAACTTATTCATTTGATTATGAAGCAACAAAATTTTATTCAGGCTCAAGTTCAAATCTGAAAGTGCGCAAAATTATTTTTTAGGAATTTTTATGAAATTGAAATTTTTCAAATTTTTTCAAGTTTTCTTTTCATAATTTTAGGTGTTTAATGTAATTTCATGAATTATGTCTTGCAGAAGTTAGTGTTGCTAATCTCCCAAAACTAATACCTTGCAGTTAGTGCTTTTAATAACTTTTATGATATTTATTTGAAAGATATTCAAACAATTCATATACATTTTGTAGTGGTGATGAATGCAAATATTTATTTTCAATTGTTTTCGTCAAAGCTCATTCTTAATTAATAAATAATTTTCATTTTTATTGGCTGTGTAGTCGTGTTAAATCAAACAAATATTTACTTCTTCCCATTTATTATTGTTATTTTATTTGTTTTCAACATTTCTTTTCATTTTCTTTTCGCTGTTTTGCCATTTTTATTGTTTAAAGAAAATTGTTTTGTTTTATTAAATTTAATTAATTATTCTGCTCACATTTTAGTTTTAATGCATTAAATACAACCTTTTAGAATTGTATCACCCTCTTTTTTATGCAATACGATTTGTTCAGTTCGTTCAATTTTTTTTTCTTCGTTTTGCTGAATTGTATTCTTAACGTGATTGGACTTTTTAATTTGGTTTGAGTTTATTAAATTGCAACTATAAAGAGTAAAAAATAGTTATTATTTGATTTGAATTCCAAGAAAGGGCTTGTAGTATTTTTGAAAGACAAAATATGTACGTTAAGTGAAATTATAATTAATTATTTATATAATTATTATTATTTGTTTTTTTCCCCTCTTTTGTTTGTTTTTATTTTATACTAAAACTACGTGTTTCTTAGGACAAGTAAATTACATGTTTATGCCGTAATTATGGTAAAAACAAGTAAGTCTCTGTAAAATAATTTTGTTTTCATTGTGGAGGATTAAAAACAATGTGTGTGTTAAACTTTGGGGCAAAAAAAGGGAATAGCCTTTGAAAACGATGAGTATGTTTTTGTGTAGCCGGAGATTTGAGTAACAATTTTGCTATACGATCGAAATATAGTTCGATGTCTTATGAAAATGGCGCCCCGTGATAGCACCCATGTACAGACACTAAAAACTTTGTACTGCCTAGTTATAAAAAATTTTAATGCACGAGAGCTGTTTGATAATTCCGCTGTTATTTGAATAGAAAAATTCTTTTTTGGCAAAAAATATTTCGTTTTAAATTCATTTCTAATAATAGATTTTCTCAAGGTCCTCAAAAGAGTTGTCTTCATTCGTTCCAAATCTCTTAACACCCAGCCATTTCTTCAGCTTTGGAGAAAGGAAATAGTAGCAGGATGCCAAAAATAGTAGTGGCCTAATTTATGGATTTTTTCCTATACTGAGTGCTTACGTGTGCACTCATACGATTTTAAACGTAGCTAGTCTTATTCACTTCGCTTTAGCGAAACATTGGTTTACTGAAAACCAAAAGCAAGCCCACAAATACGTTTTGTATGAAACTTACTTCGTTTAAGTGAAAAAATAAACAATGACATCGAAGCGATTGCATAACTTAAGGCTGAAAAAATTGTGCATGTTTTGTCCGTTAAAAAATTAAATGGCAAAATGTATTTGTCCTTTTCGCTCTTACGTACTTTATTGTATTTTTCTATTATATTGTCAATGCAAGTGGCTAGACATTTGATATAGAAAGTATCGTTTTACTGATTTTAAGCAGTACGCTTAACTGTAACGAATTTCAGTAATCCGAACTACGTTTTGAGAAAAAATCGGATAACTGAAAAAAATTGGGTTTTGGTTATTTCCAGTAAAGCGGACTCTAAATAAACCGTAGACGTCGTTACCTTTGCAGTGATATTTTACAACTCCGTAGCATTAATATATAAAGCATTTAACTAATAAACTTCTTCAAAATTGCCACACCGTGACTTCTTCCAACAAAATGCCTACTATGCACTTCTCATACTTGCACTTAAGCTAAGTAAAGATTTCTAATTGTTTGTTAGTGATTGTATTAGTTACGATTTCTGTTTTTGTGCCACACTGTGAATTTTTCCAACAAAATGCCTACTATGCACTTCTCATACTTGCACTTAAGCTCAGTAAAGATTTTTAATTGTTTGTTAGTGATTGTATTAGTTACGATTTCTGTTTTTGTGTCACACTGTTAATTCTTCCAATAAAATGCCTACTATGCACTTCTCATACTTGCACTTAGGCTCAGTAAAGATTTCTAATTGTTTGTTAGTGATTGTATTAATTACGATTTCTGTTTTTGTGTCACACCGTGAATTCTACCAACAAAATGCCTACTATGCACTTCTCATACCTGCACTTAGGCTAAGTAAAGATTTCTAATTGTTTGTTAGTGATTGTATTAGTTACGATTTCTGTTTTTGTGCCACCCTGTGAATTCTTCCGTTAAAATGCCTACTATGCACTTCTCATACTTGCACTTAAGCTAAGTAAAGATTTCTAATTGTTTGTTAGTGATTGTATTAGTTTCGATTCTTTTTTTGTCCCACACCGTGATTTTAAGCAGTACGCTTAATTGTAAAAAATTTCAGTAATCCGAACAAAATTTTAGAGAAAATATCGGATAACTGAAAAAATTGGGTTTTGGTTATTTCCAGTAAAGCGTAGTCGACTGTATCTCAAACATTTATTTTTAGCGTTTTATGGCAAAAATGAAATGTCTCAATAGAGATTTAAAATTGGGTACAGAAATTTCTTAAAGAAACCCTGTCCCATCAAGTTAAACATTTCAAATTTGCTTGCTAAATATTAGGAGGGTATTTAAGCTTCGACCCGGTCGAATTTAACGTTTTTACTTGGTTTTGTTAACATATATTTTCTGATCAGTAAAAAGCAGAAGTTAAGAAATAGTCTAGAGTTTCATAATTAGACACATGAGGACTTTCTGTTCTATTCCATATGAATATGTATATATTTTGTTAGTTCAGAAAAATGAATAACTTTTGGTTTTTGTTATTGCCACTTTGATTGTTGAAATATAATATATAAACAAATTACAATTACAAGTACGAGTACGTATTGTTTCTTATTATAGAGTCAATGAGTCTTAACATCTTCTTTGTATTGAAATCTTAATAGCCGACTATTGTTCATTTAAAAAAAAATAATTTATTGGTTTCGTAATGAAAATTTCTCACAAATATGCGCTTTATACAGTCAATAGAAGAGTTGTTGTAATTGTGAAAAATATATATGATTTTAATTTTGTTTAATTTGTACAAAATTCATATTTAAAATTTTAGACCGTCAGCAAAATACATAAACAATTGAAAATATAAACAAAAAGTCGCTAAAAGTTTTAAAGTGGAGTCGAACTGAAAGTAATTTCGTAAATTTTACAAAATATTTTTTTAGCGTATAATCGCTTCTAGATACAACTTTAAACAATTTTGCTGGATAATGACTTTTAAAACCTTTTAATATTTGTTTTATACAATTACTGGTTTTCGTGTTGTTTTTTTTTTTTTCTTCAGTTTATGATCTACATAAAGTAAAATATTTTAAAACGTATTCGCTATATTCTCATCGATAATAAATTTATTTCTTTTTATTAAATATCTTCCATTAAGACAAAATAATCAAATAATATTTCAATAGTTTTCCTACTCAGAACTAATCAGTCATGCAGAGAAATTTATTTGAGTTGTTCTAATTTCCATCAATCTCCTTAATTTATTAAATCGATGTTTATTTGTGTTTCTTTTGCTGTCAATAATGCTCGTAGAAAATACAATATATATGGAAATTGAAGCAATTAGCTTTTTCGAAAAAAAAGAAGAACATTAAGACACACGAGTGGAAATGTATTGGAAAATAATTATATTAAATTAAAAAAAAAAAGCTACTAATAAATACAAATTGATATGCTGAACAATTAAAAGTGGGTGGTTTTATTTCTGGGTTGTTGCATGACTGAAGAAATAATTGCGTTTTATTGCAAATGCACCACACCCTCGAATAATAAAACAACACAATTAAAACTATTTGAAGTAAGAATTGTTAGAAATAAAAACAATGGCTCATAATTATGAACATAATTAAAGTATACTTTAGGGGCAACTGTTTGCACTTGCGAGGTTAGATGTAAAATTTAATTAAATTTTATTTTATTTAATGCTACTGTAAAATTTGTTAAAATGTGTATTTAATTTATTCTTTATACTAGAGGTTTTATTACAAAATACGTCCCTCGAAAGCGTTACTAATTAGAAGAAGGTTTTTGAGACCATTTTGAAATACTACTTGGACTAAACTGCAATTTATTTAAATTCGGTCCCCAAAAAATGGCTGTCAGTCTAGGAGAGATTGTTTTTGCTAAAAAATTGCTTTCAGCATTCGATAGGTAAAATTGCAGGTTAATTGTAAAAGTCGGCTTTAAATATAAAAAATTAAAGTTATTTAATTGCTAATACTTCGACCTTTACATATTCAATTATATTCTTTAATAATGAGTTCGAGTTACCTTTTTTTATAAAAAATAATAACTATAAAATTTTTTGGCCAATATTTCGACTTTTTCTGGATATCTTCTTCAAAACATCAATTAGAAATAAAACTAATTTAACCAATTACTATACGGGAAAAAAAATTATACGGGAAAAAAATTATTTTGAATTGTTTTAAATTTACTTATTAAATTTTATATAAAAACCGGAAAAGGAAAAAAATTATAATATAGAATATCATTTACATATAATAATTGGTTACAATAATTTTATTTATAATTTTATTTAGAATATATCCAGAGGGTATCGAAATATTGATAATAAAAAGTTTATAAAGGGTCCGCCATCTAACGTTTTTTTTTTCAACTATTGCTTATTTCATTAATGGTAACACTTAGCTCATGTCTGAATTGACAGATAATTAGTTTTATCCTTCCGCTGAACGAATATGGTTGACCATCCAATGCGTTTTCGCTTCGCTAAGTGGTCCTGCGATCGACTTACAGAAGATGACGATTTTGCCAAAAAAAAAAAAATCATCTTTTCAGATGAAGCTCAATATGATCTTGGCGGGTATGTAACCAAGCAAAATTGTCGAATTTGGGGCACAGAAAACTCGCACGCATACATTGAAAAGCCGACGCACCTAAAATGAGTCACCGTTTGGTGCGGATTTTGGTCCAGAGGCATAATTGGGCCATTTTTATTCGAAAATGAGCATGGACTGGCCGTTACAGTCAATGGCGATCGTTATCGGGCCATTTGAATGAAATTATTTTCCATTATTAACCGAAAGGATTGTACTTTCAAATAAAAAAAAAGAAATTTGTGAAAATATTCAGTAGTTTTTTTTTATAGCATTTTCAAAAAAAAAAAAAGTTATAATTTTTTTATACAAATTTCAAATTCATATTTGAAGGATATACTTCCGGCACAATGCTTTGCACTTATAGGGGTCATGTCCCATATTCGACCAGTTCGAATCTTAAATAGCGTCCAAATAACAAGTTTAACCTGCTGGGTCAGAGTTCCTTTAAGACATTTCTGTGCCCAATTTTGAAACTTTATTTTGTCGGGGCCGTGGGGGGAGACATCTCGCCTTTGTCGTAAAAACTTAAAAATTAAATATTTTGACTAATTTAGTGTAGAAAATATTTGTTTGATAGGGCAGAGGAAGATCAGAGAACTTCTTAGCTTCGTCGTAACTGCTCCAAAATTAAATTTGTAAGGAATATTTGGTTTAAATAATACAACTAGTTAAATATTTTTGCATACATTATCTTACGTCAAGGCCCACTAAAGGGGGCGGGGTTCAAAAATGGATTTTTCTAACTTTCTGGCTTCAAGTTCAACGCTTTGGACCTTCTTTGACATAAAAACGATATCATTTGCTTAACAAAATTACAACACAAAAAAAACTAAAAATAAGATTTTTTAGAGTTTAGTTCAGTTCTTCCTAGGCGAAACTTTTTCCCTCTGACCTGATTCAGCCCATTTACGAACTTGTCAAGTGATATCCTTCAAAATTTGCCTATATCAAATTTCAAGGTTTGTTCGTGCAAGTATTCTATAAATAAGTGGATGTCATTTGAAAATATCCTATTTCTCATGCAAGGACATTATTTTGGCAGCTTTGCAATTTCTTACATCGCTCACTGAATAATCAATTATTTTATATATAGAAAGCACTAGAAAGTGAATAACCGTTAATAAAATCGAAAGTAATTTACTTCAGTTTGTAATAAACCAAAAACTCCACTTACAACCATCACATAGCCTGAAATATATAAATACGGTTAAATATTTGTAACTACTTTATAAGGAAAAATCGGCCTATGAAAAAAATACATAAAACTGTTCCGTTATTCTTTACAACTCTATTGTTGTAAACATTTAATTACAGTTTATTTTCTTAATTAAACCATTCAATTAAATTAAGTGCTTATAGAAATTATCATAACGAATGAATGAATGGCTTTTTGATGGCTTTGCCAGCAAATAGAATTGTTTTGTACACAAGTGTTCCTAGAAGTAGGCAACAGAAGAGCAACATTGTGTGCATGTTTATCTCATGGATGTTAAACTTGACATACATTCTTAAGGTCGTAGTAGAATCAAATTATCTTGTAGCACATTTGTTTGGAATTGCCATTAAAATAAATACTATAATTTAACCTTTGCACTCGCTAAAACTAAGTCACGCATAAGTTTATAATAATAAATTAAAGAAACAGTCGTCGAGTGGTGTTCTTGTTGGCATAACGATTTATTTAACCAACAAAGGAAATTAAAATTGACTATTAAAAAAGATAACATAGAAATAGATAGGAAAATGGTAATGGCTTGTGGATGCAAGGATTTAACTGCATATACAAGGTGGGCCACAAGAACTCATCCGATGTTGTTTGGCTCTCATTTATTTTCTTTGTGGCTCGCACAGTGTGTGGCGTTGCTCCGTCCTGTTGGAACCACATGTCCTCCAGTCCTAATTCGCTCAATTGAGCCAGAAAGAACTCGGTTAACATGGCCCTATAGCGCGCACTGTCCAATGTTGTCGTTTGACCAGCGGCGTCCTCGAAAAAAATGGCCCGATAACTCCTCCAGCGTGAATAGCGCCTCATGCAGCCCTCCTCGTGCATCAGTCATGGTGCCCCAGAAGCGACAGTTTTGCTTCTTCACGTACCCGCTGACGTCCAAATGAGCCTCATCGCTCATTATGATTTTGATCGAAAATCGTCCACTTCGTCCTAGACACGATTAATACGCGTTCTTGGGGAGTGTATCGCTCCATGGCTTGTTCTCTTGTATTCTACATCTGTCTAATTCACAAATGTCAAAACAGATTTGACATTGGCCGCCATTTGCAAAATTAAGAGCATCTTCCAATAGGGTGATTTATTTTGGCCCACCTTGTGGATACATGTGGCGCCCTGTTACCTGAGGAACGCTGGCTGATAGTGCATGGTAAATGGAAAAGTTTCTTTAAAAAAAATTAATTTTATTTAAGCTCTTTACAAAAACGAGTTTCTTTTTCTGCTCTTCTTTCGGACTTCCATGCCAAACGTCTTATTTTCTAAACAATATAAATTAACTATTATCTATATTTATTTAACTGAAATATAGCATTTTGTAATAAAAGAATCAAATCAATTGTTGCTTTTTTGGCAGAAGTCGAAAAACACCAAATTGGGGGTCGCTATTTGATCTAAACACTCAAAATTCTGATCTAATGTATATGTGAAGGCATAACATTAAAATTAGTGCCTACTTTTGGGCTCGTGTTTAATTTAAATACTATGTGCTTAAATATTCTTTTAATGGCATGGCCACATTCAGCCAGCTCATAGAATCCGATTTCGTTCAGATTCCGAAGAAATTAAAAACGGATCATTTCTGTATCCGAACGGACTGTTCGGAAACAGAAATTAATGTTTAATTCGTGAACAACTGCAGGACGTGAACCAACTGCTATAGCGAAATCCTCAGCAGCTTATGTAATAGTGATTCGATGATTCTTCATAGCAATTTTCTTTACATTCTCAACAACGGGGCGCCCAGAATGAGCGTCGTCATTCACATCTTCTCGACCTCTTTTGAAAAGCTTTTCTCACTCAAGTTACTATATACCACCTTTAACATTTGGGCACTAAATCCCATATTTACTTGAAATTTTATGCAAATTTATGAAATAAATTTCATTTACGTACAATAAGTTCTTGTATGATAATAAAAGACTTGGATCATTTTATTACTCCATTACAAACTAGACAAATATAGGGCATTAAAGTCTACCACTTCGGGCACCAAAACATTTTAAGTCCCCTAACTTTACGATTTTATACTTTTACTAAGAAGATTGATAAAAATTAATTTATTTTTCAAAGATACAACACATTTTCTTTATTTAAGCCTATATATTTGTTATGAGCTACCAGCTAGTCTACACGTCTGCCTATTGTCTGTCCTAAATCCAACTAAGTCATCATTTCTGTTTGAAAAGTTCTCAAAATCTTATGCTCACTTACATAAAAACACTTAAAACAGAATAGGAGATAATATCAATATGTTAAACATAAAGAAAACTTTTACGAACAACACAGGAAGTAAATTTTATTTATTTGTTTTGTTCATATTTTTGAAATATTAATATCCTGAAATATCATAATTAAATGTATGTAGATTTTATATTGACTCTATTTTGTATTGTGCGACTCAAACTAAAATACTTCAGGATTAACCATAAACTCCATAATCATATGGAAAAAGTTTGCTTAATTATCTCAACTCGTCTAGACACGCATTGATAAGAACAATTTTAAATTAGGGCTCTATTTTGTCCTACTAAATCAGTTCCTTAATTTTTCTTTCTAATAGAAACTTATTTTTATAAATATTTTGAGACAACAAAGTTTAAATTTTTTATTAAATAAATTGCATTTTCTGATCGGAAGTAGTGAAGTTTGTGCCAAAAAAGAAATAAAACATTTTTTTTCAGCAATTGTTATAGAAAAGGACTCGAGCTTTCCAATAATGAATACAATCATGACGATCAGTTAAACTGTTAAGGTTGACTGTATCTTGTGTTTGGCAAATATCATCGTTGAAATCATTATAAAAAATATTTTTATATCTTCGCAAAAAATCTTTATCTATTCATCAATTTCTATTTTGTCCGCCTAAAAGTGATTTTCCTGAGATATAATATTATTGTGCCAGCATTGGTTCCAATCCTCTAAGCAGTTTTGAAGTGTAATTTTTGGTATGGCTTCGAGGTCTCTCAGTGATCAGATTTTTATCTCTTCAATCGTCACAAAAAGCCATTCTTTCATGGGTCTTTTTATTCTTGGGAGAAGGAAGAAATTGCAGGGGGGAAAATCCGGCGAAAGTCTTCAATAATTGAAAAGAATTTTAAAATAATTTCTCTGATAATCTGCATAAGCCCTTGTGAAATGGAATCAGATAAAAACCCTTAATAGTTAATTGGTTTTTTTTTTGAAAATAACAGCACCACTATATTAAATTAAAATATTAAAAAAAAAGAATTATATTTAAACAAAATGGTTTGGACGACAGAAACCTGCTTCCCAGCAAGATATACAGATTTGTATAAAAATAACTACGTTTTCCCAAGTGTTTTATTCTATTTACTAAAAAGCACAAAAAATGTATTTATTCTAATCTTAATATTAAATTTTTTTATAATAAAATAAGAACATGTTTTCCAGTTTTCAAAACCTTTCAACATTTGATTATCCCAGCCATTGTTTTAATTAAAAATTAATTAAATTTAAAAATCCCTCAATAATCACTTTGACTATTTGTAAAAAAAACAATCAGCACGATTACAATTACAAATTTGTAAAAATTAATTACTTTTCACAAAACTTTGTAATATTAATTCAATGACACTAAACTAGATTTGTTTGGAAAAAATATTGCGTTAATTGCAATATTAATTGAGATTAAAAAAAGTTTAAAAATTTTCATGTTTTTCACACATGCCAACTACAACAAAAGTTGTGTTATTTGTACACAACTGCTTCCGTTTTACGGTATCTTGATTTCAAATCTATTTTATTAATTAACTGCGAACGATTGTTTCATGGTGATAAATTTACTCAAAGCAGAAACAATTAAATCAAAACTCTTACTGAGTAAATTATTTAAGAGAGTTTGGACAAATATTGTGTCAGTGCTAAGGAACTAAATTTTATATGTTTTCAAATTCGAATAAAATAATTTAAGACAGCTGAATAGTTAATTAGTCGGAATTAGTTTATATGTTTCGCAAAGATAATAACTAAAACATTGTATAAATTTGGTTGAAAATTTTGTACTGGGGCGTATACGTTATATACGACGACGCTTAACTCTATATGCATATAGAGTATACGTCACGGTGTATGCACTAAAATATGAAACATTTGTTTGTCATCTATCCCTTTTGCTTACAATCAACCAACCGTGTCACAGTGGGGTGAATGGTAGAGAAAATGGAGATTAATTCATAGAACTCGTAATTTTAAAATGTTGTTATTTTTTTATTGATGAGTATTAATAAATACATAAAAAACCAGCAGTTAAAAAAATTTTTTGGAAAAAAATTTTTGCCCCCATATTCATAAAAAAATAAAACGTATTTGAAATCTGTTTTAAGAAAATTTTGTATGAAAAAATTTGATTAAAATACATTTCAAACTCATTTAAAATTTTATGAATATCGTGGTTAACATCTTATGAGCTTTTTTGTATTTTAGAGAAAATGGTCATATTTGACTATTTTTGCTGTAACTTTGGAATGAAAAACGATAAATTGGTAAATTAAATTGTAAATTAGAGAATACTTTATGTGCCTTTAGAAAAAATAGTAAAAAAGGTAATTAAAACAACTTGTTTTTTTGTTTGGTTGTTTTCACATTGATTTTTAGCAACCGGAATTCTCTCACAAAAACTTTAATAACTCAAAAATTTCATAAATGCGCAAATATGTATTCTGGGACTTATTAGCTAAAATCTTATATTTTAAGAGCATAAATAAATTTTTTCCTGCACTCATTCGCAAACTCAATGTGTATATCAAAAATTCCACATTTTTGAAGACATTTAATTTTATTTTTACATATTTCTAAAACATTTATCTAAACAAAAAATAATTTTTTAAATGCTCATATACCTGAAGTTGACGGTTCCATTATAAAACTTTTACTTATAGAAGTCTTAACAAAAACTATAATCACTTAATATATCAAAATTTTCTCTTTTAATCAATGCGCGAAAAAATAACAAAAACTACAAATAAAGTACACTACCAAGAACTTTTATTTTTGCAGTCATTTTATCTGCTTTCATATGGTACCAAATACGGTTGTGAAAGTTAAAGTTAATCTTTTGAATTAGTCGCCACTTGTGAGGGCTTTCACCCAACAGTGCGTGTGCTAAAATTCACATTTAACAAAAAATTTAAAGTCACAAAGTTGTTGTACTGGAAGTCTCAAAAAACAAATTGAAATTTTGTAAATAAATATTGCAATAACTGAGTATAAATAGGGAATAAAAATTAAAAAAAAATTTAAATTATTGTTTTTAAAAATTCATTATTTTGGGTAAATTTTTATAAAAAAAAAATTAAATAATATAAAGTATAGATATATATGATTTTCTCACTTTGTTGCTTTAGAATTCTTGCCCATAGAGTGCACAGCTGTTTTCCTTTTCATACAAAAAAAACAAGTACATCTTTCCACACTTTACACGTATTCGTGTCAAATAAAACGCAAGACATTCAGCACACGAAAAAAGAGAGACTTTTGATTTTGAACTCACACGTGATTCAAAAATGTTGTGTTTTTCATAACACTGACGAGCATTTTGCAATTGATTTATTTTAAATATATAGATAAATTAATATTACTTTTGGAAGTGACAACTTTAATTTGTTATATATGCCGTACCTAAAGAACAAAAGGAACAGAAATTACAATTATTGGATATATATTTTGATGTATGGGAACTATTGACTGTTTGACAGCTGAGAATATCAAACTGTTCTGGTATTTCTGTTTGCTAAGGTTGGGCAAGTCGTCATGAATCATTTAACACCATAACAAATTTTCCAAATTGTACCGATTTTCTTTGAAAAACAGTCGCAAAGTAAATCTAGGTCAGTCAACATGTACGTTAACTCTCTTTCGAGAGTTTTGCATTTTACTCGCACTAGTTAATTTCAACATCTCTATAGAATTAGAATTCTTCTGAAGAGTTTTACGTGATTAACTGTGTTGTAAATTGACTTTGCAAAGTATTTAAAAAAGAACAAATAAATGTGATCGCGAAGTTCATAGAGCACTTCGTACATTTTACGATCAATGTAGTGGGCCAAGTAAGCAAAAAAATTCTATCAGTTATAAATTGAGCTCGTAAAATTTTTACTCTTCCCGATTCAAAAACATCAATAACACAAGGAAATGCGTTGGTGGAGTGAAATAACGAGGTGGTGTCGTTAGGTGGCGATACCGAGCCATGCTGACAGACTTTTGGTTTTTAAAAATTAATCAACTATATTTGTTTCCAATAGCGCACTCAACAATCGATTTATTGCAAAATGCATTTGATAACAACTTTATTTCGAGAAGTGCTCCAGTTCACTGCCCCTCTCGTTCACATGACTTAATGCCTCTGGACTACTTTTTATGGGCTTATGCTAAGTCATTTGTTGGATTATGCCGTCTAACCAGCAAACAATTGAAAGCCACTATTTATGACGCCCTGTGGTCAGACTTGTAGGAAAATATAACAAAAAAAAATGTCTAATCAAATGAATCATATAATTCGTAGCGGTGACGGACATAAACCGGAAATCATATATACAAAAATTAATTCCACAGATTCTATTAAAAAAACTTAAAACTTATTGATTTTATCAATACTCTCTCTCACATTACCATTTTAAGTTCTCAGGCAGCTAAAAAAAATTAAGAATACAAATATATTAGAATTGAAAAACTTAACACACAAACTGAGGCCAAATTATCGCATTCGATAGCGGTAAAAATTTCAATACATTTTAAATATGAATTTCGTTCAATATCGATCGCCATAATTTGCACCCTGGTATTAAATCTGGAAAAAATATATTCCATACAAAAAATCATTTCAAAATCCTAGCTATTAAATTATTTACATATGTATTTGTTTGTATAATTTTTTAAAGCATAAAATTCGGCATGTGAAAATGTGTAATTCTTAAGCTGAGCAATTGGGCAGATTTGTGCTGTTGTAGCATTTATTTTGTTAAACCGTTCAATGTCACTAGAGATTTGCTGTCAACACAATTGCAGTTTCATAGCCGCACAAACACATACATATACAAACAATTGTGTCCACACACGTGCAAATTACATGTATGCAGTTATCCTTAAAGGGATATTATTTGTACATGTAAATTAGTTTTATTGTTGTTTATTTTTATTAAAATACAGTTACAATGCTGAATTATTATTGGTACAGTATTGAGGACAAAACTGGTTTGGTTAGTTGTTGGTTGCCTGTGTTAGTTTCATATACTGCGGCATTTGTGGTTTCCATTGGCCTGAAATGTATGCAGCAGTCGGCTGAAGATTTACATAAAACCAAACGCCAGATTATTGATTTTTCCTGGCAGTTTGTTTGTTAAAGTCTGACTGTTTGTCTGGCAGCTTTTTTTGTTATTGTATTGTATATTTTGTATATCTCGTTATTTTCAATTAGCAAATAGGTGATAATTGGTAATTTAGATTTTTTTCCTTAATTGTAAAAGTCCTCAGAGAAAATACTTCCATTTATGTGTGTGTGTGTGTATGGTATGGGACGCTGAAAATATGCATTCTTCTTAATGAGATTTTTTATCATCGGGATATATTCTGCAACAAATTTTCTATGTATTTTCAATTACTAATTATTGTTGGATTTATTGTAAAAAAATAAATACAGGACATGATTATAAAAAATTATTCTAAATATTCCTGTCTTATTGAAATAACTTGAATTTAATAAAAATTAAAAAAAAAATAATAATAATTTGCAGATTGCAGATTTGAATTTGAGTTTGAGTCTGAATAAAAAATTCTTATCTTAATAATAAAATTAATAGCTTCGAAAAATAAAAATTTATATTCATATTTATTTTTAAGCACTTTAAAGATATATTTTCTATAAAATTATTTTCTAACAAATTATTATGAACCATAAAAATATTTTATGTTATTTGAAAGTTTTTGCATAGAAATTTGTACAATAAGAAGGTTACAAGCATAAAATATTTATTATGAATTGTGCAAATTTCCACCTCTAGCACGTCTGCATACGTCCGCTCTTTTTTTATAAAATTTTTAATCAAATTTTGCAACGGAGCATCGCTTATGTCGTCTGTGCAGCGTCGAATTTCATCTTTCAGAGGTTTGTGGTTTGTTCATGTAAACCCGGTCTTTCAAATGCCACCAGAGAAAATAATCCTGTGGCGTTAAATAACAAGAACGATGCCGCCAATTGACAGCACCAAATCGAGAAATAACGCGACCGGAAAATTGCTCATGCAATGCTGGCTGCGTGGCTTGCTGAAACCAAAGGCCGTTTTCTTGCTGTTTTTTTTTTTCGAAAAAATAGGGACCAATAATGCCGCTTGACCACAAACCGCACCATACGGTCACTCCCTTTGTATGTAATGGTTTTTCGAGGACTGGTTGATTTAGTTTGCTTATATAACCGCCTGATTGGAAATGGGCCTCATCCCTAAAGATCATTTTCACAATTAAAATTGTTTGTTTGAGATTGTAGCGTTCCCTGTTTAACATTTTCCCACTTTTTACTAAATAAATGTCAAAAGGTGACATCTCAGCTCTTGAAATTTCATCACTTCACAGCCTATTTACTTCCTAACCTCAAATTTGCCCACCCTTTATGTTATGAGTATAAGGCCTGTCACAGAAATCAATTTCGATAGAATGTTTTATCAATTCCGAAAAACGATTTAAAAAAAAAATACCTCTTATGCTAGAGTTAATGTCGACGTCGTCGACGGCGTCAAATGTCAAAAAAAAAGTTGAATCGTATGAAATTGTATGAGAGCATTTAATCTCAACGCGTTGCAACGCCGTAAAAGTTCAATATATTTCAACTTTTTCGGCGTTGAAACGCCGTCAACGGCGTCGACATTAACTCTAGCATTACTTTTGAAATGTGATATCTATTTAAAAAACTGTACTTGTTTTTATGAAATTAATGGCCATCGTATTTGTACATCTGTTATGTGAGCCATCTTAAAAGGCTCACATCATAGCATAGTCAACGGCGTTGGGATAATTTTTCTATGAAGCTTACTCCTAAATTATACACATGAATGCGGGCGTATTGCGTCCTCCCTTCAGTTTACCATTGCATTTTATTTGTTATAGATAATCCATTAACATTTGTCTAATGAAGGCATATAAATAATTATATACCATAAAATGCTGCCTACTTTTAGGGAATTTTCATTGATATTAATCATTTGAATGACCTACTTAAAGAACTAAAACATTGTGCTTAAGTATTTTTGGCTAGGAATCAATAAAATATCAATAAATTACAAGAATGAAATAAATCTTGAAAACTTGGCCTGCATTTTAGATATTAGAAATTTAAGAGAATAGAAAACAAAAGAATAAAAAACAATAGTCCCTTAAAAATTATGTGTATATTTTGAAAAGAACCGAACGCAGTGTGTGCCCTGCGAACATAAAAGGAAAAAATATAATTTTCAGCGACCCTGACACTATAGTAAACACAATATTAAGAGGAAATAAAAGGAAAACTGCAACAGTAATTTCTTTTTTTTTCCTTTTTTTTTACTTTATGAAAATGCCCCAAATATTCCTCACAGCAATTTGCTTATACTCCATATAAAACAACAATAATGCAAAAACAATACGTACCAACAAAAGCAGCACGCACAAGCAATTGAAGTGAATGTATGAAATGCAAACACACTTGACTCACCCATACAATCATATGCATGCAAAAGCAAATAAAAAAAAAAAGAGTCTACTTGAGAAAAATTGCTCATGCAATAATGATTATGGGGTTGTAGCAAATGCAAGCAGGTATAAGGAGTAAATCCCATAAAGGAAGTGAGCGAGGACGGAGTTGAAGTAATACGATGAAATAAACTTAAGGTAAAACTGTAAAATTATTTAACATGCACAAACACGACCAATAAAAATAAATTAAATACTTAAAGAGGAGAGAAAAAAAACGAAATAAGAAAATAAATTAATTTTATGAATGCATGTAAGAATGTATTGGTTAAAAATGTTCTCGAGTAGAGCAGCACTTTCTTTTCCCCTCCCCAGTTGGCCACGTCTTTGAGAAATCGTATGTCTTAGAAGATATACTGAAGACAGCTCCAGACAAAGTGCCGACAAAATGTTCATACAAATGGCGCCAAAGTCACACCTTCACTTTTTTCCAATACCATGATCCTTAACAATTTCATCCAAGGGTGTATAAAAGACAATATGCATCATCATATCCTCGACGACTATGTAGGCGATATGGTTCTATAGCTGATCGTTAACGGCTTCTTTAGGCAAAATGATGGACATTGTCGTTCAGAGTTTCTTAAGACAAAACGGGGATATTGCCATTCCAAAAAAAAATAATATGTGACCTGCTCCACGAAAAGGGACCTCTGCGCCGAAAAGAAGTTATTGAGAAAAACGCGTTTAAAAAAAGCGCTTCGTTTTTCCGTGTTTTGCGCATGGTTATGCAACTCTTCCTTCAACCTGATCATCTGGCGATGTATTTCGACTCTCTGGTACTTTGTACGATGTTCACTATGCAGTGTTGCCTCTATGAAAATTATTTCTAACAGTTAAAAACCAGTTTTTGCCAATTTTTTTTTTTTTTCAAAATTACTAGAGCTGTTTTATTCCTTATCAAATTATCAATGTTTTGGTGATTTGTAAAAAACTGAAAGACATAGAAACTTGCGGTTTGCGGCATTTGAAAGAGCGTTTTTTTCCTATAAGAATCACTCAAAAAGTAAAAAAAAAAATGTTTTCGGCGCAGAGGTCCCTATTCGTGGAGCAGGTCACCTACATTGAAAACAAATTCTTTAAATTGTCGATTAGAAAACCAAAACGACAAACAACATGTCGTGCATTCATCGTGAAAGACAATATTGTTCACGACGAATTTGGCAATTGGGTCATGCATAAGTATATGTATGTTTCCGTGTGATTAGTAGCTTTATTGAATTTAGAATCGTGTTTTTTACAGTAGATATCGTTAGAGGTTTGATAATCCTTTTTCTCTCTTGGTACTTCTTCGCATATATAAATTTAGTACTTTATAGAAGTTTCTTTCAACTGATTACTTATAAATGATGTTTAGCTTTTTGATTAAGTAATTCAAAGTAATATTTTCAAAATAAAAATTACAAACGTTATATTCGACCGGGCCGAATCTTAAATACCCTCCAAAAATTTACTAAGTAAATTTAAAATGTTTAACTTGGTGGAACAGAGTTCCTTTATATAATATCGTACGTCAACGCCCACTAAAATCGGCGGGGTTCATAAAGAGACTATCTCATGTTTTCCACCGACGAACGTATGGGCATTGCTAAATCGTCTTAGACTTTATCACTGATCAAGAATATATATACTTTATGGGGTCCAATTCTCTTTGGAGGGTATTAAAACTATATTTTGGCGGAGTCGCTCTGGCAAGGGCTGTGGGGAAGACATTTCTCCTTTGCCATAAAACTCTAAAAATAAATGTTTGGGATAATTATATACAAAATTTAAAAAAAAAAATTTACAGGGTCATTTAGGGGGAAAGGGAGAGGAGGAGGTCTCAGCTTCGTCATTTAAGCTTAAAAATATTATTTTCAAGGAATGTAGGCTTAAGTAAAACAATTTGTTAAATTTTTACACTATTTTTGCATATAATAACGCCCACTAAAGGGGGTGGGGTCCGAAAGTTCTTTTTTTTTATTTTATGGCTCCAAAAAAAATTTTTAAAATCATGTTGTTTTTTAGAGGTTGGTTTAGTTCTTCTTAGGGGAACTTTTTTCCCTCTTGCCCGATTTAGCCCATCTCCGAACTTAACCTATGCTATCCTTCAAGATATATTTATACCAAATTTTAAGAGTCTAGCTCTTTTCATTTGGACTGAATCCTGATTTCCGCAGAGGGACGGACGGACATGCTCAGTTCGTCTTAGATTTCATCACTGATCAAGAATATATACTCGTATACTTTATGGTGTCTCAGATGGATATTTCGCTGCGTTACAAACGGAATGACAAAGTGAACATACCCTCCATATTCTTTTTTGAAGGGTATAAAAACAAGTCAGAACGTTATATCCAACCGGTTGAAATCTTAAAGGCCCTCCAAATATTTAGTAAATAAATTAAAAATGTTTAACCGGCTGGGTCAGAGTTCCTTTAAGACATTTCTGTGCCCAAATTTTAAAACTCTATTTTGACAGGGTAACTCCGGAAAGGGGCGTGGGGGAGGCATCTCACCTTTGTCGTAAAAACTTAAAAAGTAAACTTCTGGGGTAATTAAGTGTAGAAAAAAAATTTTTTTTTGATGTGGTCATTTAGGGGCAAAGCTGGGTGGGAGGGTAGGGTAGTTGAAGATCAGAGAACATCTTATTTTCATCGTAAAAGCTTAAAAGTTAAATTTTTAAGCAATATAGATTTAAAGAATACAATTTGCTTTATGTCCATGTACAGTGAAACTTCGATATAACGAACTTAGTTATAACGAAAAACTTAACATAACGTATGTTCTATTGAGTCGCTTGAGAAAACCTCCTTATTACAAAATTTTTCATACAAAAATACCCTACAGCTATAACGAACAAAGTCTGAGCAAAAAACCTCTACATAGCGAAATATTCTTTCAAATGCTTCAATATAACGAAATCGGAATAAATCCTGAATGGTAAAGTGCCATTATAAAAACAGCGAAATCTAAATGTATTTTCAAGCGCATTTGTAAAGCCTCTATACAACGAACTACTCGTACAAAAGCACGAAGTACGAAGTAAGAATAAAAATATAATCCCGTTATCAATTATGTATGAATTTTTATTAGTCGAACTTTCTTATGTAAATTGTTAATTTTCTCAACGGGCTTAAGAACGATTTTTTTCGAATTTCTCCAAATTTCGTTATATCGAGGCTTTGCTGACGATAACGAAGTATTTTCGTACCCCCTTTGCAGTTCGTTATATCGAAGTTTCACTGTAATCTATGACTTCAACTTCCACTAAAGAGAGCGTGGGCCAAAAATTTATTTACGCACTTGACCTGTTCTATCCTTCGAATTTTATCTATACCAAATTTCAAGGGTCGGGCTCTTTTCGTTTAGACTGTATTGTGATTTCCACGGACGGACGGACGGCTAAATCGTCTTAGATTTCATCACTGATCAAGAATATATACTTTATGGGGTCTTCGAGCGATATTTCGAAGCGTTGCACACGGAACGACAAAGTGAACACACCCTCCAATTCTTTTCTGGAGGGTATAAAAATATTGTCAAGATTCATTAAGATGTTCGAAAATTTTACGCCTTCAGGCATATCATTGACGGAAAGTACGAACAAAATCGGACCCAAGTGGCCAGCAAATTCTTCTTGAAACTGCTTCAGATTGCGTTCAACAAAATGGGGGCGAAAAAGATGGTGCTCCTTGCCTGACACACGTTGCAATGTCGTGCTTAACTTATATTAGAAAATATGCAAGCGGTCATATTGAATACCTCTTATATATCCGTAATGCCCTTCGGCCATTGAATTATTTTTTTTGAATTATTAAATAAAAATCCTTTGAAACCACAAATGCGGTTACAAAACATGCTTGTTAAATATTTAAATATTTAAACTCTAACAGACACGCACATAATTGACCACAAATTTTGTGTAGCCCTGAAAATAACTTGGAATACTTGAAACTACCACCTACTTTCACTTGCACTATTATCACCGTATGTTTCCCTGTCTCCCCTCTCTCTCTCCCTCTCCTCTTTTCTTCTTTTACTTCCGGTAAACGTGCAGTGACAAACTATAGCATGCACCAAACAATGCCAAAATGCTATAAATAAAATAGTTGGCAAACTGCCACAAAAAAAGAAATATATGCAAAAGAGTTAAATGAAAAATACAAAATACTAGTCAAACGAATCTTAGAGTTACCTTGACACAAATTCGCGAATATTTCCAACACATATGTAAAAATTTGTGTTCGATATTTTACAAAATATTCTACAAATTTGTCTCCATTTTGCAGGTTCACAATGTGGCGGTCAATGTTGTTCGAATTCAACGGAAATTGATTTAAGAATAAAAGCTACCACCGAATTTGAGCGTCTATTGCATCATCATACAAAAAGTTTGCGTGGCATTTTGGAATCAACAGCCAGTTTATATCAATGTAAGTATAAAAATTGCAAATTAATAACATGTTCATTCATAAATCAAACATATTTCGAAAAACAAAAATAAAACATTTGGAAAAAAATACAACATTTTGATTGATGAAGGATTTCTGAATATCTGAATATGCAGCAAATTTGTTTTTGTAGCCTTATAAAACAATGGACTTTTTATGAATATTAATAATAAAAAAGCTTTAAGTGTATGATTTTTTTAAAAACTTTTTATGAAATCATAAAAATATGTCAAAAAGTAACAAATTATTTCCTCAGAAATTGTTTAATTGAATAAAGACATACAATGAAGAAATTAATCATATGAATGCGATAATACAAAAACGCATAACTATCATTAATATTCATTCGTTATTTATTTTTGTGTCAAGAAATGCTTGTGTCATTGCATAATAAATAAAGCAGCGAAGAAGTCAACAACACCAAATAAAATAAATTTGAAGACAATTGCAAAAGGAATGATGTGAATTTGAAATTAATTGAGCGCGACACAAAAAATTAACAATTGCAAAATTTTATTTTTCTAATTAATTTTGTGGCTCATTTTGAGGATAATTAATTACTGCGAGTTGCTTAAAAGGAAATCATTAAATTCTCAAACAATCGATTCAAGAAAGTTTTAACAGGGAATAGCGACTTCCTGAATATATTTTCAAAAATTATCGAGTCAAATAGAATGACTCATTTTTATTCAACAATGAGTTTGCAATTGAAATTCGGGACTGCTATTACAATTTAATGACTAATTTATTTAAGATGTTTGATCAATTTTTCTTTTATTATGAGCGTTCATAAATTGCATACAAAATTCAAATACAATTTATTTCTTATAAATATAAGGCAACTGTTTTTAAAAACAAAATAACATGGGAGTGCTGTAGGCTAATGGTGTTTCCTTTTCTACAACCATGTAGATAAAAACTGAAATGTATCACATTTTAGATATTTTTCTAAAAATTTCCATTTGAACACAGTTTTAAACAAAACATATTTTTCTTAAGGGATGGTAGACAAATTCCTAATAGACTCACTGTTCTCAATAGATAGATACAGTCGAAAAAAATCGGACTACTGAAAGCGATACAAATCCCCGCACAGATTTTAAACGCAGCTAGTCTTATTCACTTCGCTTTAGCGAAACATTGCTTTACTGAATACGATATGTATTACTGAAAACCAGAAGCAAGCCCACAACTACGTTTTGTATGAAACTTACTGCGCTTTAATGAAAAAATAAACAATGACATCGAATCGATTGCATAACTTAAGGCAGAAAAAATTGTGCATGTTTTTTCCGTTCAAAAACTAAATGGCAAAATGTATTTGTCCTTTTCGCTCTTACGTAATTTATTGTATTTTTTGCTATTATATTGTCAATGCAAGTGGCTAGACATTTGATATAGAAAGTATTGTTTTTCTGATTTTAAGCAGTACGCTTAACTGTAACAAATTTCAGTAATCCGAACTACGTTTTGAGAAAAAACGGATAACTGAAAAAATTGGGTTTTGGTTATTTCCAGTAAAGCGGAGTCTAAATATACAATTCAATTAAACAAGTTTTTTAACCGTGGACATAATTATCTTTGCAGTGGTATATTACAAGTCCGTAGCATTAATATATAAAGCATTTAACTAATAAAATTCTTCAAAATTGCCTCACTGCGGATTCTTCCATTAAAATGCCTACTATGCACTTCTCATACTTGCACTTAAGCTAAGTAAAAATTTCTAATTGTTTATTAGTGATTGTATTAGTTACGATATCTTTTTTTGTGCGACACCGTGAATTCTTCTAACAAAATGCCTACTATGCACTTCTCATACTTGCACTTAGGCTAAGTAAAGATTTCCAATTGTTTGTTAGTGATTGTATTAGTTACGAGATCTGTTTTTGTGCCACACTGTGAATTTTTCCGCCAAAATGCCTACTATGCACTTCTCATACTTGCACTTAAGCTAAGTAAATATTTCAAATTGTTTGTTAGTGACTGTATTAGTTACGATTCTGTTTTTGTGCCACGCCGTGATTTTAAGCAGTACGCTTAACTGTAACAAATTTCAATAATCCAAACTACGTTTTGAGAAAAAATCGGATAACTGAAAAAAATGGATTTTGGTTATTTCCAATAAAGCGGAGTCGACTGTAATTTCTTTTTTTTTTTTAAGTGGGAAAAGTATTGCACTTTATAAAATAAAACATCATGGGAAGCTGAAAATCACTAGTTCGAATCCTCACTCAGCCATTAATATGATGTGGAGTTTTTCTGATCTGCGTTTGTTGTTGTCGGCCTGGTGAAGTGATAGCACTGATCACTGAAAATAACTATCAACGATCGACATGTACTAAAAGAGTGCATTATAGCACTCTGTCCATCATCTTTGTAGCAAACAATTAGCCGGCGAAGTAAAAAGCTACAAAAAATTATCTTTCTATAAAAAAGTATTAGATGGAAACTGAAATTAAAAACAAAAAGTATTGTCAAAAATTCAACAAATGTCAGCCATATGTTCAAATGTGTTACTGAAAATATTTTGTATGTATTAGTTTCAGTCATTAATTTCTTGGAGGGAAACATTTTTAACGTAATGGAATATGACATTTTATTATATCAAGTTAATAATTCAAATTAAAAATCAAACAAATATATTGATTTTTGAATGATCACGTTTAACTTTGCCAACTTTTTTTAGGCGCTTGAAACTATTAAAACGATTATGTTTTTATGCAAAATTCTTTACTTACTTGCATAACATAACAAATTTTATCATAACTTTAGCTGTCATATATTTAAATTTCGCTTTAGTTTTTGCATTTGCTCAAAAATTCTATGAAAAACTCTATAAAAAAAAAACTTTGATGCTCTTAGGTAAGCATCATTAAGTGGCTGCACGAGTGTATTAATAAATTTGAAGCAATTTAATTTTTAAACTTTTATTATTACGGGCGTAAAACTTTTTATATATTCGTCCAAAAAAAAGAAACTAACAAAACAGGAATTTACTATCCAAAAGCGATAAAAACTGAAACAACCAGCGAACGAGCCAGGCAGGGAGCCACTCATACAACACAGTAATTATGGACTATTGCCACACAAGTTTATTGTTTTCTATGAACTGCCCCAGGGTATGGAATGCAAAAGCTGGTAAATGTAAAAAATAAGCACGAAAATTATTAGCCTTTGGAAAAGTGCTTAGGGGTAGTTCTATGCAATTATTCAGACCTACATAACGGGCATTCTGAACGGAATGGTAGCGATTTTTTAACTTTGTGCTTATTGTTTTTAATTTATCTCTCTCTTAAGCGGTCTATCCATTATACAGTATTTTTGAAATAAGTGGCACAATATCTAGTTTTAAATAGATATGACACAACTTTTTAAGAATCAATAGTAAACACAAGCAAAATAATAACAATATTGTAAAATGTTCTGCTGCTTGTACATATCAAAAATCTTTCAGTTTTTCCCAACATATTCCACCTTTATTCTGTAACTATTTGTCGACGTCAACATCTAGATGTTATCAAAAATGGGATAGTGAAATACTAGTTGTGGACTGTTCTTTGAGAGTTAGAAAGCAGCAAGAGGCTGTTAGGAATACAGGCGAATCCGCTTTAGCGCAACACGCTTTACTGAAAAAAATCTGATTTTTTAAAGCGACACAAATTCCCGCACTGATTTTAAACGCAGCTAGTCTTATTCACTTCGCTTTAGCGAAACATCGCTTTACTGAAAATATCGTATTACTGAAAACCAAAAGCATGCCTACAACTACATTTTGTATGAAAATACTTTGCTTTAGTGAAAAAATAAACAATGATATCGAATCGATTGCAATGACATCGAATCGATTGCAGTTACGATTTCTGTTTTTGTGTCACTCTGTTAATTCTTCCGTCAAAATGCCTACTATGCACTTCTCATACTTGCACTTAGGCTAAGTAAAGATTTCTAATTGTTTGTTAGTGATTGTATTAGTTGGATATCTTTTTATGTGCCACACAGTGATTTTAAGCAGTACGCGTAACTGTAACAAATTTCAGTAATTCGAACTACGTTTTAGAGAAAAAATCAAATAACTGAAAAAAATTGGCTGAAAAAATTGTGCATGTTTTGTCCGTTAAAAAATTAAATGGAAAAATGCATTTGTCCTTTTCGCTCTTATGTACTTTGTTGTATTTTTCTATTATATTGTCAATGCAAGTGGCTAGACATTTGATATAGAAAGTATTGTTTTATTGTTTTTAATCAGTACTCTTAACTGTAACAAATTTCCGAACTACGGTTTGAGAAAAAATCGGATAACTGAAAAAATGGATTTTAGTTATTTCCAGTAAAACGGAGTCGAAATATACAATTCAATTGAACAAGCTTTTAACCCGTAGACGTAATTACCTTTGCAGTGTTATATTACAAGTCCGTGGCATTAATATATAAAGCATTTAACTAATAAACTTCTTCAAAATTGTCACACCGTGACTTCTTCCAACAAAATGCCTACTTTGCACTTCTCATACTTGCACTTAAGCTAAGTAAAGATTTCTAATTGTTTGTTAGTGATTGTATTAGTTACGATTTCTGTTTTTGTGAACACTGTGAATTTTTCCGTCAAAATGCCTACTATGCACTTCTCATACTTGCACTTAAGTTCAGTAAAGATTTTTAATTGTTTGTATTCTTCCAATAAAATGCCTACTATGCACTTCTCATACTTGCACTTAAGCTAAGTAAAGATTTCTAATTGTTTGTTAGTGATTGTATTAGTTACGATTTCTGTTTTTGTGCCACACTGTGAATTTTTCCGTCAACATGCCTACTATGCACTTCTCATACTTGCACTTAAGCTCAGTAAAGATTTCTAATTGTTTGTTAGTGATTGTATTAGTTACGATATCCTTTTTTTGTGCCACGCCGTGATTTTAAGCAGTACGCTTGACAGTAACAAATTTCAGTAATTCAAAGTACGTTTTAGAGAAAAAATTGGGTTTTGGTTATTTCCTGTAAAGCGGAGTCGACTGTACACAATTGACGAAGAAAAAGTGTAAATAATTGCTTTATTTTTTATATTGATGTTACCGTCGACAATTTCTTACGGAATAAGGAGAATTTTGGCATCTTTTAATACGAAATACACATTTTCGATATTATTGTACAATACGAAAAAATGCACATTCATATTGCAGTTAAGCTGCATGCTGTAGATCCCAATTTATTGTGTATTTCATATGAGTGACATGTGTTTTGCAACCTAATTTTTAAAAAGTGTTGCATTTTATTAATATGAAAATGTTTTCATTGAGACTTAGATTCTCTATATCAAATTTCAAGGGTCTACAATTCCTTTTTGGAGGGTATAACAATCAAAACAATTATATGTCCTTCACCGACGTGCGTTGACCGATGTTTGTAGCTTTTAAAGGTGTTCTGAAACCTGATTTCACGTACATTCGTCGGTTATAGATTTTTCGACTCTTAAGGACCCAGAATATGCACAATTTATAGGGTGGCATATTAATGTTGTGTTAAGTACACAAGGAATGATAAACTTATGTAGAGCAATGCAGCAGAATATCATATGAAATCATATAATCAATATATTATTTTTCAATAAAAATTATTTTTTACTCATTTATGACCAGAAAGAACATTCCAAAATACCAGCATAAAAGGCAACTGAACTTTCAATAGCAAAACAAAAATTCGTTATTACGAATAATGAAGACAGCAAAAAACTACAGCTTAAGCAATAACAAAATATTACAAAAATATGCATTAAAACTGTTAAATATTCCCGGGCACAAACTTAAGCATCTTCTTTCCATCCATAAGCTGTAAGCTTTTACAGCAGCGTATACGCACGCCCCGCAATACTCATCTTAGTCGCAGCCTTAAATACTGACAATAAAAATAATAAGAAGCAAAAAGTCGCAGCAGTTACTTCGCTTTTGTGTGCTAAGCAATATAATAAGCAGCTTCATTTAGTTCATTTTCATCGTATAGACCAAATAGCAAAAATACACTATTAGGAACCATTTTTATAAGAGGGACATTCTTTAATAGATGCCAGTCGACATAATAAGTGCAACTGCCCCAAGACTGAGTACAATGATTTTTCTGTATTCACACACGTTATTAAAAAACAAATTTCTTTCTCTAGTTGCTTGTCTACGGATATAAAAAGAATACTGTAGACAAATATTATTATTATTACTATTAATTTATTTAACCTATCGGAAGTAAATTCCAAGATTAAATTAAGCAAAAGAGCACTGACTCCAAAGGCCATTAGCCATATTAAATATGTGTAATTGTTAATATAACGATTTTAATATAATGATATTTGGATTTTGGATTCAAAGAAGGGGCGATGCAAAAAAAGACTGAGATGCAGAAGTTCATTTGAATTACTACGCTCAACTGCAGGTCTGACACAAACAGACTTATGAAACCGTCTTTTTTTTTCAAAAGTGAAGAATATTTTGTTTCATTTTTTTATTAAAAATCGTATAAAAATTTCCCCATAGTTATATGTGGTTTTCTTTTCTAAAAAATAATGCTACATTTTTTGCACTTTTCAATGGAAAATGGTAACATTATGGCATTTGAAAATAGTGAATTTATTGGAAATGGATCTACCATCCTTTATAAAAAAGTGATTTACTTTTAAATTGTGCCTAATTGTGTTTTTTTTTTAGAATAAAAAATGACAAAATGTTACATATTTTCCAGAAAAGAAATCGCCAATAATCATAAGTAAAGTACACTTTAAGAGCTTAAAAGCAGTGTTTCCGCACAAAATTCTGATTTTACATTTTTACTGTCTAATTCATAAAAAATATATAATAAGTGATGACACAATACACATGAGCACTGATGATGAGAGCGCTGCGGCTTTTGAAAACAATTGTTCTGCTCTGCTGTGTAAGTTGAATAACTAAAAACTGATGTTGACTTTCCTTTGTGCCTTGGAATATTTATCATGTCTTTCTGAATTTAAAACAAAAAATTTCGAACAATTAGCTTATAAATCTAAATTCTATAAAAATATACTATTTGCTTAACACAATTACAAAATTAACTTTAACAAGTAAAAACGTTACATTCGACCGGGTCGAATATTAATTACCCTCCAAATATTTACTAAGTAAATTTAAAATGTTTAACTTGGTGGAACAGAGTTCCTTTATATAATATCGTACTTCAACGCCCACTAAAGGGGGCAGGGTCCAAAAATAGACTATATCATGTCTTCCACAGACGAACGTATGGGCATTGCTAGACCGTCTTAAACTTCATCACTAATCAAGAATATACATATTTACTTTATAGGGTCCAATTCTCTTTGGAGGGTATAAAAACTGTATTTTGGCGGGGTCGCTCTGGCAAGGACTGTGAGGGAAACATTTCACCTTTGTCATAAAACTCTAAAAATAAATGCTTGGGATAATTATATACAACATAAAATTTTTTTATTTTATTTCATAAGGTCATTTACGGGGAAAAGGGGGTAGGACAGAAACAGGCAGTCATAAAACTCTAAAAATTAATGTTTGGGATGATTACATACACAATTTAAAAAAAAAAAAATTTTTTTTTTTAGTAGGGTCATTTAGGGGGCAGAGGGGTACCAGGTATCGTCTCAGATTCGTCATTAAAGCTTAAAAATTTTACTTTTGAGGAATGTAGGCTTAAGTAAAACAATTTGTTAAATTTTTATGCTATTTTTGCATATAATAACGCCCACTAAAGTGGGCGGGGTCAACAAATAATTTTTTTTTATTTTATGGCTCTAGTTTAAGGCGTTGGACCGTATTTGACATAAAAATATATCATTTGCTTAACAAAATAACCAAAAAACTTTAAAAATTATGTTGTTTTTTCTGGGTTGATTTAGTTCTTCTTTGGGGGGAACTTTTTTCCCCCTTGCCCGATTTAGCCCTTCTCCGAACTTAACCTGCTGTAAGCTTTAAAATATATTTATACCAAATTTCAAGAGTCTAGCTCTTTTCGTTTGGCCTGAATCGTGATTTCCACAGACGGACGGACATGATCAGAGCGTCTTAGATTTCATCACTGATCAAGAATATATATACTTTATGGGGTCTCAGGTGAATATTTCTCTGCGTTCCACACGGAATGACAAAGTGAATATAGCCTCCAATTTTTTTTTTTGAAGGGTATAAAGATGCTAGATATTTTTTAATGGGAACTGCTAGAATTATTCGCCATTTCTTTCTGCCAAATGAAAATCCCACTTTGATCGCTTATGGCCTGAATTTCCCTGAGCCTTAACTAATAATTGCATGTGCAAATTCAGGCACTTAGACCCTTTGGGCTTTAAGCGCCTCATATAATTTATGGGGTCGTCGTATATTAATATTGTGGAAATAACACAGGGAATGACTGGCCTCTAGATACTCATTCACCATTTTTGCTGAGGAGTATAAAAGCAGATATTGCTCTTAAATAGGCTTGCGTACGTTCCGCTAAGTAATCTACGGTATTTTTCAGAGCATTGATTTCGAATCACACTATGGTTTTGAAGTGTTTACTATTAGATTGCTGCTCTATTTCTAACATCGATGACAAAAATATGAAAATTGCTATCACTGTAGGTGTCAGTGAGCTCGTTTATAAAAACAAAATAAAATTTCAAACAAAATCTGTGTGATTTCTAAATTTCCTACCAGGACTTTGCTTTTAACAAATACATACTTGTATGGCTGTATCGTTTTCATACTCTAGTACTTTTCAAATTAAATATTAAAGTATTGTGTTAGTAGTGGTATTAAGAATACACATTTATACTCGTATTCGACTGAAATGAATTACATTAAATGAAATTCATAGTTTAATATAAATAGCGGCATCATGTTTTTCTTTCGTTTTGCTTTTTCTTTATCTAAAAGGAATTTGGCATGTTTCACTTGAACGGAAGTTGGTTCGCTAGATGGCAACTGGCAGGAATTCCAGTCTACGTTATTAACTTTGACGGAAATTGGTTGGTTAGATAGCAACTGGTAGGAATTTCAGTCGACATTATTAACGGAATACGATGAAAATGCCAGAAAAAAAAACTGGCATAGAGAGAGAGAGAAAAAAATAATAAAAACTGGTATAACACCTTGGGAATAGGAGATATTTTCTTTTTCATAATCCATTATTAAGATGGTAAGACTTTAATTCAAATTCTTTTTCATGGTATTTAAAATTTAAGAATATTTATAGCGAAACTGGATTTGAAAACTGCCACTTCTTCCTGTCGCTCTCTGCCTCTTCTTGTTGTATTATTTATGCATTAATAAAACTTATTTTTTTTTTTCAAATGTGTAATTAAAAAGTGCACACCTCAAAATAACGATTAGAAATACTGTTCAAGCGTCAGCCAGCATCGAGTATTTGTTTCTATTTAAATTATTTCAATTCGTGTGATTTGCGTTCATGTGCCCATATGTAACTAGTATTTTATATGGAATGCAAATATTTGCTTCAGAAAATTGCAAATATTTATAAACGAGCAATAAAATATTCAACAGCACACGTACACGATATTCTTTTTAGGGATCGCGATATTTGAATTTAAGCAAAAAGGAATTAAAGTGTTTGTGTGGTAAATATCAATTATATATATTAAATTTCAAATTAAAATTTGTAGGTTGGATATTTATCTATATTAGTTTGATGTTTGCTCAGCTCAGCAATAAATACATTCGTCAAATGCTTGACATCAGGCTTATGTACGCATGCTTGACATACACTTGTCAATCATTCATTTTATGTGCTATTTTGTGCTCTTAAAATCTCCAGTAGTGACAGCCGAAAATAAAAATGGGACGACATAGTGTCCTACTTTCCATATTATGCGAAAAGAATGCGAAAAATTGAGCCAAAAAAAAATTTATATAATTTTCTTTAGCAATTTGAGGTTGAAAATAGTTTAAATAATTTTATTTTTTCTATCCGAACATTTTAAGTGAGCACGTGATTGGAGAGCAAACCCAATTCATTCATCCAAATCACTCGTCAAGCAGTCCAAATATCAACTTTTTCTTTATTTTTGATCAGACATCTTCGGTGTCACACATACAAACAAATTTTCACTAATTCAATAACTGGCACGATTGACTTTTACGGAAATTGATTGGTTAGACTGCAACTGGTTGGAATTTTAGTCTATATTTTTAACGGAATAAAAAAACTGCCACAGGGAGAAAAAAGTAATAATTAGGGAATAAGAGGTACTTTTTCATAATCCAGTTTAAGGCCAATTCTTTGTCATACAGGCCTGTTCTATAAATCATGTCGGTTTGAAATCGCGTGATTTTAGAAAATTATCTCCACTAATGGAAATATTTTTCCAGACATATTTCAATATTGCTGTTATATATAGCTTCAAATATCATATCCAGAAGAAAACTGCCGTATATAATTTTAAGAACTTTTTCAGGACCATGATTTACTTTTGAATTCACGCGATTTCAACCCGACGTGATTTACAGAACAGGCCCGATACATAATTTTTTCGGATAAATGCGATTAATTTAAAAAAATATATATTTATATATATAGTCATTATTTTTGCAAACGTTGAGATTATGTGTACTAATAGATGTAGATGAAAAATTTAGCTCCAAAATAATAGAGAATATGAAGATTTGGCTTTAAGTGAAAACAGTGCTGCCAATATAAAGTTCTCCACCTACAAAAACAACAAAAAACCCACACAAAATAGAAACCTGTATATTTATTCATGTATATCGCATGTACACTGAACAAAAAAAATTATTCTTAAAGCAAGACTTTGCTGCATTTTTATAACCTCCAAAAGAGAATTAGAGGGTATATTCACTTACTCATTCCATGTGTAATGCATCTCTAAGACCCCACAAAGTATATAAATTCTTGATCAGCAATAAAATATAAGACGATCTCGCCTTGTCTGTTCGTCAGCGCGTCCGTCTGTGGAAATAGTCCAAAAGAGCCAGACCCTTGAAATTTGGAACAGCTAAATATTGAAGGATGCCACAGTTAAAGTTCGTTAATGGGCCGAATCGGGCCAGAGGGAATAAAGTTCCCCTAAGAAGAACTAAGCCAACATCTAGAAAACAACATAATTTTTAAAGTTTTTTATTTTGTAATTTTGTTAAGCAAATGAAATATTTTTAATTCAAAGATAGTTCAAAGCGATGAACTTGGAGCCCGAAAATCAGAAAAATTTATTTTGGGACCCTCCTCTTTAGTGGGAGTTATTATATGCAAAAATTGTGTAAAAATTTAACAAATTGTATTACTTAAGTCTACATTCCTTAAAAATAATATTTTTAAGCTTTTATGAGGAAGCTGAGACGTAACCTGATCCTCCTCTGCCCTATCCCCCCCCCCTATCCCTCTTCCTCTTTGCACTCTAAATGACCCTATCAAAAAAACAATTTTTTTACACTTAATTATTGGAAAAATATATATTTACCCCCTTATTCATAAAAATTATGAGAGGCTTATAAGAGTGTAATAGAGCAAATTTCATATGAAATCTTGTTTTATTACGCTGTTATTAGACTCTCATAATTTTTATGAATAACGGGGTTTGGGTTTTATGGAAAAGGTAAAATGTCTGCTCCACGGTCCTTGCCAGAGTGACACCGACAAAATAAATTTGTAATACCCTCCCAAAAGAATTTGACCCCATGAAGTATATACATTCTTGATCAGTGATGAAGGCTTAAACGATTTAGCCGTGCCCATACATTCGTCTATGGAAAACACCATATAGTCTATATTTGGACCCAGCCTTCTTTAGTGGGCGTTGAAATTACATATTATATGAAAAAATAGTGTAAATAATTAACAAATTGCATTGCTTAAGCCTACTTTCCTTACAAATATAATCTATAAGCTCTTACGACGAAGGTAATATGTCTTCCCCCTGCCCTATCCCTCCTCATCCCTTTGCCCATTAAATGACATAATAAAAAAAAAGTTTTTTACTAACCGAAAAATTAACTAACCCAAAAATGTAGTTTTTAAGTTTTTACGATTTAAGTGAGATGTCTCCCCTACGGTCTTTCTCGGAGTAACCCTGTATAGAGTTTTAAAATTGGACATAGAAATGTTTTAAAGGAACTGTGAAACAGCAGGTTAAACATTTTTAAGTTATCTCAGTCCTTTTTTTTTTGCACGTTGATATAAAATATTAAAATGTAAGATTTTATGCTGACGGAAAGGTGTCTCAGTCATGCCCCTCCCAACACATTGGAAACTGCCAAATACCACAAAATTATAAATTAGGAATGAAAATCGATTTTTTATTAATTAAATATTTTAGCTAGATCCTATGCATATTTCTCTAGGGCTAATGCAGATTTTAAGGGAACTTTTTGCCAATATTTTTTTCGAATAATTTAACGAATAATTTAGATATTATTTCGAACTTTCACTCAATTGAATAAGAAGTTCAAAGAAATCTCAAAGTAATATTAATAATTAGATACTTTTATTCCAAAGTAGTTTCCATTTTAAAAATACAAATGAAAATTTTTAAAATAGCATAAAACAAGTTTAATACTATTTCGAAATTGTTGCTTCTTTCTTGATTTAAAAAAAATCATGATTCTTTTTTTTGGTGTACGTGCATGTTGATCTCCACAGAGCAAATTTGCATTTGAATCTAAATCATTGATGCATATTATACTCGAATACATTTAAACATAAAGATTTATATTTATATAAAATAAATACATAAATATTCTTTCACTTATTTATTCACAAACATACTTACACACATACATATACATGTATGCATATACAGACATAAATATAAATACGAGTACATGGCATACACGAGTGAGTATAAAATATACATTAAATTAAAAAAAAGAAGTCTTTAAACCCAAAGGAATTCAAACAACATTTTTATGGGTTTGACTGTGTTTGGAAAATGACGGCGAATCGATATGCAGAACTCATTGAGCTCAAGAAGCGTGGGAATATAAAATAAATTTGTGTAGATGTCATACAATGTTTATCGTTTTAAATAGTAATAAAGTAGTTTGAGCTCGCAAAAATGCTGTTGCCTTAAACCAGATATTTTGGTTTTCTTAACGACTTTTAATCCTTTTTTGTGAAGCATTTCTACTGCGCGTAATTTTAAAAATTAAAAAAAAACGCTCCTTCGTGAAGGCGTTAAATTGTAGAGAATTAAATAAAATTAAATGGATTGTGCGATTGAGCTCATTATTATATTATTATTGTTATTATATTACTAACAGCTGATTCCAATGAAAATCATTTAAGGTATAAACCCTTCTTCTGTTACTATTTGTCAACGTCACGTCAAGACTTTATCAAAAATAGATCAATTCTGTACTTCTTTTCTCTAGAAATTTAAAAATGCTCTTGCTATATTCAAGGAAGATCTCTTGGAAAAAAGCCAGTCATTACGTTCTTTTGGGCAAAGGTTTGTTGAGAGATATAAAACAACCTGAAGTGGTTTTTATCTTTTAATGCAAAAAACACTAATTATAATTTTTATTTGTTTTTATACCCTCCAAAAAAGAATTTGGAGGGTATATTCACTTTGTCATTCCGTTTGTAACGCATCGAAATATCCATCTCAGACCCCATAAAGTATATATATTCTTGATCAGTGATGAAATCTAAGACGAACTGAGCATGTCCGTCCGTCCGTCTGTGGAAATCACGATTCAGTCCAAACGAAAAGAGCTAGACTCTTGAAATTTGGCACAAATATATTTTAAAACTTAGAGCAGGTTAAGTTCGAAGATGGGCTAAATCGGGCAAGAGGAAAAAAAGTTCCCCTAAGAAGAACTAAACCAACCCAGAAAAAACAACATAATTTTTAAAGTTTTTTGGTTATTTTGTTAAGCAAATGATATATTTTTATGTCAAATATGGTCCAACGCCTTAAACTTGGAGCCATTAAGTAAAATAAAAATATTTTTTGACCCCGCCCACTTCAGTGGGCGTTATTATAGGCAAAAATAGCATAAAAATTTAACAAATTGTTTTACTTAAGCCTACATTCCTTAAAAATAACACTTTTAAGCTTTAATGACGAAGCTGAGACTAAACCTGGTACTACTCTGCCCTACCCCCTCCTTCCCCTTCGCTCCCTAAATGACCCTACCAAAAAAAAAAAAATTTTTTTTAAATTTTGTATGTAATCATCCCAAGCATTTATCTTTAGAGTTTTATGACTGCCGATTTCTGCCCTACCCCCCCCCCCCCCCTCTTCCTTCGCCCCCTAAATGACCCTACCAAAAAAATTTTTTTTTTTAAATTTTGTATATAATCATCCCAAGCATTTATCTTTAGAGTTTTATGACTGCCGATTTCTGCCCTAGCCCCCCCCCCGCTTCTTCCTTTGCCCCCTAAATGACCCTACCAAAAAAAAATTTTTTTTTTTAATTTTGTATATAATCATCCCAAGCATTTATCTTTAGAGTTTTATGACTGCCTGTTGCTGCCCTACCCCCTCCTCCCCCTTTGCCCGCTAAATGACCCTATCAAAAAAAAGAAATTTTAATTTTGTATATAATTATCCCAAGCATTTATTTTTAGAGTTTAATGACAAAGGTGAAATGTTTCCCCCACAGCCCTTGCCAGAGCGACCCCGCCAAAATACAGTTTTTATAGCCTCCAAAGAGAATTGTGATGAAGTCTAAGACGGTCTAGAAATGCCCATACGTTCGTCTGTGCATGATATTGCATATATTTGAACCCCGCCCCCTTTAGTGGGCGTTGACGTACGATATTATATAAAGGAACTCTGTCCCACCAAGTTAAACATTTCAAATTCACTTACTAAATATTTGGAGGGTATTTAAGATTCGACCCGGTCGAATATAACGTTTTTACTTGTTTTTTTAATTTATAAAGAAAACATCTTAGTCACCCCTATCGTGAATAATAAGCGGAATTTTTGTTCACGTGAAATTTTTATTCCACTCGAAGAGAAAAAATGGTATCGTGAATCTCCCGCGAGAAATTATGCCCGCTATCAGTTCTCAGTGAATGTAAAAAAGACAAGAAGCTGAACACAACATGAAAAATCAAAGAAATTTGTCTTACAAATTTTACATTTAGTAGTAAAATAATTTGGATACATTTTGTAAATCAAACAAAACAAATTAAAAATATTCTGAATGTTTAGAATTGGAGCAACAAGTTTTACAAAGACGCCGGCTATAAATTTGTTGCAAAAAATATCAGTTTGTGTCTTATTAACGGATCTTGTCCGTAAAATAAAATTTGTAAACTTTAATATTCGAATTATAATAGAAAATACTTACACTTTGTACTCTACTCCCCACCAAAAACTAAGTGAATAAATTAAAGGGAAAATTAAAAAAAATCATTGACGATAAGGCAATTTAATTTTAGCATGAAATCATTCACGGGGAATTTTTTCATGATTGCAATTTTAGGGAAGAGGAAAAAATTTCGAGGCAAAAATTGTTCATGATAGGGGTGATTATGTTGCATTTAACTTAGTTGTATAAAAATGCATAATTATTTTAAATTATAATTTTTTGTTTGGTTAAACATAGAAATTCATTTTATGCTACATTTTTTAAATAATCATGGCAAGACATGTCTAACCATGCACAACCCTGCCATAGTTTGTTTAAAAAACAGAAGTTTTACCATTTTTGGGACTAGACGAACTCTAAAGAGCCTAAAAAGCATTCCGATGAAGATGTGTAACATGCCTGATTGTTTGCATTTATGATATATGATACCGCTTTACCCAGCAAAATTGTGTAGAAGAGCCCGTCTTTAATGGCAAGCAAACGAATAACAACAACCTTAACCATGGAAAACTAGGTAAACTTTAACTAAATTGCTTTTTGTAGCCATAGTTTATGTTGTTAATTTTGAAAAGTCAAATACATTCACACAAATGAAAAGGCAAACACACTTCCATGCACACACACACGGGCATGGAAATGTGACACATTTAGGAAGGACTAAAGTTAATTTCTACTTCCAGTGTGAAAGAGTAAGACAGTTTCCGTGTGTTGTTGAATTCATTAAAGTTTTAATAACAATTTCAAAATGATGCACACAATATGGGCCATAAGAATAATGTTGGCTACAGACTGTTTGGTTTCCTTTTACTTCATTCCTTGATTTCTTTTAGTTCAGTTTTGTGTACATGCAAAACGCACACCAGTCCTTTATTAAAAATCTTTGTCGTGCTGGAGTACACTAAATATTCAGCTTATATCCCAGCAATACATTTTTTTGTTTTTTTAAGGACTTGCAGAGTAAAGAATACGACTCATTAGTGGTTTTCTCATTTTTCAATGGACAATATAACCAGAGATGACAAATAACGATCATTTTCGAAAATATAATTCCTATTACATGGACCACCTTTAGAACTCATCATTACCGATTATTTTCTGAATTTTATTTATTCCTCAGAAAATAAGAGTTACTTTTTGATTTTCATTTATTCCTCAGAAAATAAAAATTATTTCTTGATTTATATGAGCTAAAGTTTTAATAGAAAGCTTTCCTATAGATAATAATCCACCCACCAAGTTTGAAAAAATTTGCATTTTTTACTGTTTTCATAAATAACATACATATTTACAGCCTAATTTATAAAAAAAACAAGTAAAAACGTTATATTCGACCGGGTCGAATCTTAAATACTCTCCAAATATTTAGTAAGTAAATTTAAAATGTTTAACTTGGCAGGACAGAGTTCCTTTAAGACAACTCTGTACCCAATCTTAAATCTCTATTTAGAGAGAGTCACTCCGGGAAGGACCGTGGGAGAGATGTTTCACCGCTGCAAGATCACAGAAGAACTCAGCTTCTTATAGGCTTAAGAAATACAAAATTGTTCAATATTTACACTATTTTTGCATATAATATCGTACGTCAACGCCTACTAAAAGGGGCGGGGTTGAAAAATAGACAATATCATGTTTTCCACAGACGAACATATGGACATTGCTAGACCGTCTTAGACTTCATCACTGATCAAGAATATATCTACTTTATGGGGTCCAATTCTCTTTGGAGGGTATTAAAACTGTATTTTGGTGGGGTCGCTCTGGCAAGGGCTGTAGGGGAGACATTTCACCTTTGTGATAAAACTCTAAAAATAAATGTCCATATAATTAAATACATGATTTAAAAAAAAAAATTGTTTATAGTTTCTTTAGGTGGCAAAGGGCGAGGAGGGGGTAGGACAGAGTAGTGCCAGGTTACGTCTCAGCTTCGTTATTAAAGCCTAAAAATTTTATTTTTAAGGAATGTAGGCTTAAATAAAACAATTTTTTAAATTTTTGCATATAATAACGCCCACTAAATAGGGCGGGGTCCAAAAATTATTATTTTTTATTTTATGGCTACAAGTTTAACGCGTTGGATCTTTTTGACATAAAAATATTTACAAAATTACAAAAAAACTTTAAAAATTATGTTGTTTTTTAGAGGCTGGTTTAGTTCTTCTTAGGGGAACTTTTTTCCCTCTTGCCCAACTTAGCCCATTTCCGAACTTAACCTGTACTATCCTTCAAGATATATTTATACCATGAGTCTAGCTCTTTTCGTTTGGACTGAATCGTGATTTCGACAGACGGATAGACGAACGGACATGCTTAGTTCATCTTAGATTTCATCACTGATCAAGAATATATATACTTTATGGGGTCTCAGATGGATATTTCGCTGCGTTACAAACGGAATGACAAACTGAATATACCCTCCATATTCTTTTTTGGAGGATATAAAAAAGAAACTTCATTAATAAAAGACGTATAAAACAAATTGTTGTAGGAAAATTTGTCCTATATCTATTAAAAATAATTTAGGATTTCACTAAATGTTTTTTTTTACAAAAAATTTTTGCAGTTCAGAAAGTATACATATCGTTTGCAACTTTAAAATACTATAAAATTATTTATTTTACTGCAAAAATAATAGGAAAAACTTCATTTGTTCATAATTAAAGCAAAAACTCCCCTTTAATGAATAGGTATTTTTATGGAAAAAAATAATCCATTAACTACTTATATACTCGAATGCAGTTTTATAAACTGCAGTCCTCGTTTTAGGGACCTGTTGAGCCAAAATATTCGTTTACAGTTTGACGAGAATTAATTTCAATTATTTCATAGTTTAAATAAAGTTTTATTTATTAATATTAATTATTGGTTTTAAGGAATCAGTGAGTAGACTGGAATCTAAATGATACACAACTGTTATGTGTAAAGTACATAATTAGAACCGTTATTACGGTAGATAATAAAATCGGTGTTGCACTCAGATTCCATTCCAGTCAGTTAACTGAACCCTAAAGTATTGCATTAGAATTTCAAAAATTAAATAAAGCTGCATGTTTAAAATGCAAAATATTAACCGAAGGTTGATTTAAAATTTTATGAAATTTTGGGGCCAAATTATCGCATTCGGTATCGATGTACTTTTCCATTCAAAACGAAATTTCAAACGATATCGACTGCTGTAATTTACTTTAAGGTTTTTAATATTGTTACAATTATAGATTTTCAAGAATAAACCAACTGATATGTACAGTGGCATGGTGGTGTTGAAGGATCTTGTAAACGGATAAATATGTTGAAATAATTGTGATATATAAAATGCTGTTATTTGAATCATCAATCAATACCTAAATTTTCCGAGCATTTTGCCTTTAATTGGACAGCCAGTATTCATCATAATTGCTGAATTTATTAATATGAAAATATTTAATTATTTTGCTACAATATCATATTAAAGATATTCTGCTTAAACTTTTTATTTCGATAAGATTTCTAAAATTAAAAAATATACAAAATTTCAAATATCATTTATTAATATGTAAAATAATATAACTCATTCTTATTAGCTTATTTGCGCCTTTAACATATAAAACATAAAATTTTGCTATAAATAGTGAGTATCTTTTTTAATGCATGCAGCAAATTTATTATAGCAGTAAATTCCTTAGGTGCATAAGTACGTACATCATAAACTAAATATGATCATTTTTTATATTAATTATGTATATGCTTTTCAATAGTTAATTGTAAAATAATCATTCAAGAAACACTTGCGAGTTAAATAACATGCAAAAAAAGTCAAATTAACATACTTATACGCAAAATCATTCCTGCTTAATGTAATTTTCTTAAAGCAAAAGTAGCGATCGAATTATCAACACCAAATTTATACTTAACATACTCGTATGTACATATTTACATACGCAAGTATGTTTGTATATCCACATACTTATGTTCATAAATATGTACATACATATGTATGTGCACAGCATGCCCTAGGCTTGCAATATCTGCATAAGCTGTTTCCGAACAAAATGCGATATATTTCCCTTATTATTATATACATACATACGAGTATATATGTACTCACATGTACACAGAACATATATGTATAGTATACACATAAAACATAATTATCAAAATGTTAATTTAATTCAAAGATATTGTATGTATTTATTTGCAACTTAATAAATTCATTTAATTTGTAGAAACATATGCATATGTACATAAACATATATGTACATATATATTGTACTATGTGTGTAAATAAAAGATGCGTTTTATTCCTCTAATAAATATGTACATAAACATATATATATATATATATATATATATATATATATATATATATATATATATATATATATACATATATATTGTACTGTGTGTAAATAAAAGATGGCGTTTTATTCCTCTAATAAATATTGACACAACTTGTGTTTTTTCATTGCTGAAAAATATACAAACAACATTAATCATTAGTATATGCATTGCTTGTTGCAACAATGTCGCTTTCATGCACGCACACATACACAACAACAACAGCAACATCATTAAATTTAGTGCAACTACATAAAGCGAAATCTTGGTATCAGGCGCAAAGAATTTTTAGCAAGCTGTTGTAAAATTTTTTTTTAAATTAAAAGTACCTGAGTCATCCTGTAAAAAATGTGGTTTTTTAGAAATTTACAGCATACTTTGAGGCCTAATTTTAATTGCGATTTAATTGAACCCCTAAAGTATGCTTCACTTTACCTGGATGTTTAATTTTTGCGCAAAAAATTTTTGCAAAAACATACCTGCTGCTGATTCTGTTCGCCTGGTATTTATGGTCATTTTTGAAATTGACAAAACCACGCAAATATCAGTGATGAGACCGTGACTAGTTGCGTGACTGAATTTTATTGAAAGAGTAAGTACCTTCTCAGGATTTTTACATCTTTATTAGATAAAATCAAGTAAATAAAATAAAATTTAAGGGATTTTAAGAGAAATTTAAGGCAACATTTTTTTTAATCTTTATTACGAAAAATAAAAAAAGCATACAATAAAATACCATTTTATACCATTTTTTTTATTTACATATTACTTAAAATATATCAATAAATTATGATTATTAAAAGATTTTAATGCATTAATTTTTGCACTTTGCAAGCGTCATCCATCCATTCTTGGGAAGCAAAATTGGACGTCAAAACCTAAAAAAAAAGAAATTTAAATAAAAATTTAGACGTGCGATTGATTTTTCTTGCTTTAACTGCGTAGTTCACGATATGAAGTCCTTGCAGTAGTACAATTATATTTAAAACAAAAGCAATAACTTACAATTTGCTATGTAATTGTACGAAACAAAGAATTCTTCACCGTCGTGACATAGACAATAATATGCGAATAAAAAGAAGGAGTAATATTATGAAATCATTTTGATTTTAAAACGATTTATTTAGGCATTTTCAGTCATGTCACTGAGTTCAATGCCGTATTTTGAAAAACGAAACAATTTTTGAGAAGGAATTCAGTATTAATTTCATTAGGTAATTCGGTTTTTGATATTCAAAATACTTTCATTCCAAAAAATGTTTTCGTTTTCAAGAATAAGTTGCTTTTTTAAACGGAATCGAGCTCTGTGATTTGGCTGTTGTTTTTGATATATACTCACTTTTACATTCTTCTCCTTATCTTCCAAGTTGTCCATTTTCCATTTTATTTGAAAAAGATTTTAAACATGTAGATTTCATTTAAAAGGAACTTGCATTTGTATCAGATGTTTCGTCTACAGTTCCACACATCTCTTTGTTTCTATTTAAAGGGATTTATAAATGTATTTCGAGCTTAGTCTGATTTTTATTTTGTCCGCATCTAGCTCTATCATCGACTCCGCAAATCAGATTTTCCACATATTTTTTTTTCTTCTTCATTTTAGCTAAAATTCATCGAACGATTTATTAATCGATTTTTGTTTAGCAAAATATGGAATGTTTTCTTAAATATCTGCTTGAGTTTTTCCATTTTTTAAGTGGTGAAAAAATATAATTCCATGTCTATGACAAAGAAAAGCTTCATCTGTAAACTTAGAAGCCCACTTCTCAATATATGCTGTATTTGGACCAATTCACCTTCTGCTTCGATAATTATTTATTTTATCAATAATTATGTCTGCGCAAAACATTTCATTCGTATAGCCAGAAAACCTTCATTTACGATTGTGCGTTAACAGGACTGACATTTTCTTATGTTGTAAAAAGTAATGCTACTGTACTACTACCAGTAGTCGTATCCAATGTCCATCATTACATTGCTAGGAGTTGGAACTGTCGTATTCCCAAATGAGTAACTTAGAGATCATGGTCCGAATTCTAGTATAGATATAAAAAAGGAGTTGTAGAAAATTAATATAAATAAAACTAGTTAAGAGCTTATAATATAATAAACATAAGATAAATTTGAATTAGATTATCTTCATCATATTTTTTAGTTGTAAAGTAGTCAAATAATAAAAGTTAGTAGTTTAGTAAAATTGTGATTTGATTTGTAATGGCTACCCATTATGTTTTTAATTCCTCAAAGAAGTGGAAGTTTGCTTGCTGCATACAGTATTTAGGATTTTAAAGAATTTCTGTGAGATCAAAACTTAGGGGCTACGACTACAGCAGGACGAATTAGCCACAAAGTTGCATAGCTTGTATCTCCTATATCTCGAAAACCAATGCGCTTACTTTGATGAAATTTCGCACTGGCTTAATGTTAGCGCACATAATAACTGAAAATCCAATACATAAAATGCAAGAAAAAAAATTTTTTTACGAAAAAAAAATTATGGGAAAATTTTTTTAGAAAAAATATGAACTAAAGCCTTTAGAATTTTATAGTTTTCGTGCGTTCAAAATTTTTCGTAGCTGTGGACCAAGTTTTAAAACTATAACACGACGAACTGGCCACAAAGTTGCATGTTTTGAGCAAAGTTGTACCTCCTACATCTCGAAAACCGATGGGAGTATTTTGATGAAATTTTGCACTGGCTTAATGTTAGCTAACATAATAACTAAAAATTCAATAAAAAAACAAGAAAAAACAGTTTTTTACCAAAAAAAAAAAGATGGACTATAGCCTTGGAAATGAAAAACAAAGACATGTTCTGTATTAGGGGTCATGAATACTGGAATCAAAAATTATACCAACTATGTATTACGTTCTCGATTCCTATTGATTACATCTTCCCGCTGGGATATCAGTTGTCAAATACTGTTAGACAAATATACTAGTTACATTTATAACTCTGTCTGCTTATTTTACAAATTTAAGGTAAATTGTAAATGAAATGTCATATTTGACAGTTGAAAAGGGATATTTATAAATACATACATATTTCCATGCATATAACATTTAACTATTTAATTTCAATTCTGAAACGTCAAAGAGTTATACGAGTATATAATCCTCGTTCAAAAATAACTTAACGAATATTTTCTTTTCCTTTTATTTACAGCTCATATTTTGGAATTGGCTCAACAATCCGAAAATAGAACAATAAATATATTCTCCCAAGTCTATAAACACATGTTACCTCAATCACGAAAATTGATTGTTCAATTATATTCAGAGATTATAAGGTAAGATCTCCACAGGGAAATGAGAATTTAATCAATACAATGAAAGGCTTGAAGGGAGTATAGGAACTTCTATTAAAGCAATATTTTATTTTTTTTTTTTTTTACTATTACAAAAACTTCAATTCGTTATCAGTTTCTCTATTTTCTTTTTTATTAATTTTAGTAATTTAAAATCAAGTGAAGCTGTTAGTGGCGACACTTTGGAAAATGCCATACACAAGTTCTTTGTGAATTTATTCCCGGTAGCATATCATCAAGTTGTACATTTGAATAAGGAGAGTTATGGGGAGCTGCACGAGGACTATATTAATTGTTTGAAACATACATACGATGATTTGCAGCCATTCGGTGCTATACCCAAAGAAATAACACGCAATTTAATGCAAAGTCTACAAACGGCTCACATTTTTATCAATGCTTTGTATCAAAGTGCTGAAGTTCTAAGTGAAACTGATGAATTATATGCCACACATTTGAGTGAGAGCTGTCAGAAGCATTTACTGAAAATGAGTTATTGTCCCAGTTGCAATGGTCTACAAAAGACGCATGTTAAGCCCTGCTACAGTTACTGCATGAATGTATTAAGGTATGTATCTAGTTGAATATTGTGCAAATGTGAATGAACATACAAGAGATGGACAAATAGACCAATCTTATAATATGTGTCTATGTGTATGTAAATTCTAAAGAGCTGCACAAATCCTGTATAAATTATATTACAAAACAAAAGCTTTAAAAAAACTATTCAAATTTCAACTAAATCACATCTAAAAATGGGTTACAAATTTTAATATCAGTTTTGCTAACTTTTCAATAAAACCAGTTTTATTCCTAAAAACTCCACTAAACGATATACTATTAACCATCTAAAACAAAAATTAATACACAATAAAAATTTATACCAGATTAATTTATAAAAGCAAATTAAATTAGCCGGCATAGTACCGGTTAAAATACATATGTAAGTACAAAAAAATTATTTGCCCTCTGATTAGCTCTTTAAAAAAATAAATATCTACTTAAAAAATAAATAAATATTTAAAGTAAAAATTAATTTTCATAACAATCCGTAACTACTTGTCTATGCCAACGTCAAGAGAATATTAAGAATAGGATATTTTGCTGCTCTTTTATTTTCTAGACCTTCGAAAATAATCAAATTCTGTCCAGTAGTAGTCAATTGTTGTCCACAACTCCTACGTAAATGTGTTTTGATATTGTCTTGACATTGATGTCAACCAAAAAAACTAAAACAAACTAAAGGCGAAGGAATCACCGGGCACGCATGGGTATCGTTGACGATATAACATGCAGAGTCTGTCAGGAGGATGACGACACACTTGAGCATTACTTACGCAACTGTCCAGCTTTTAGTCAAGTCAGGAAACAAACATTTAATCAGGAAATTAATACCAGATATGGAATGTCTTAGGGGTTCTAATTGGAGAGACTTATGAAGACACATCGAAGAAACTAAAATGTATTCGATTTCAAAACCTTAATATTCGCTTTCAGTTCACAGACGTTAATTCGTAAGTGTTTTAGTTCCGAAAAATCGAATTTGCGTCTTTAAAAATTTAAATAAAAAAATTTTCAAAACTTTAAAATGGATACACAAAACTCACACATTCCGAAATTGTTAAAAATAACCATTTGTCGACGTCCCTTTGGGACACTATCAAAAAGAAGGGCATTTAAGTACCCTTTTTCTTCAGAGACTACAGAATAGTCAGAGCCTGTCGACATTAGTCAATCGTTTTCCTCCACGATTTTATTAAAATCGTACTATGCTGGCATCAGATTGAAACATTTTCATTCCGCAAGGATTACACTACATGAAAAAAATAAATTAAATTAATTGAAATCTTGTAAAATAATATCATTTTTATTATTTGAAGAAATGACAAACGAAGAAGGCATAATTTTTTCAATAAGAAAAATAAGTATTTTGCGGCAGCAATAAATTCTGTGATAATATTCGATTACTAGCAAACTTTTGCAAGCAACTAAGTTAACAAACAATGGATTCCGAAATGGTAATCCCAGCAAAAGATGATATGTCGACTTAGCAAGTTTTGGAATGGAACCGTCGATATAAAATCTAAGCAATCGATTAACTATTTTTGTTAAGCTTAAGCAGCTCTTTAGTAAATACTCACACATGCACATTTAAGTATAAAGCAATTGAATAATGTAACATCTCTCTATATTCCTGATTCAATCTGAATACGTACTGTGCATGTATGTATTTATGTATGTATGTACGTGTTTTTAACATCTCTATTTCTGTATTATTTATTTTGCTACAGAGGCTGTTCTGCTCAATATGCTGGCGTCTTAGATAGTCCTTGGTCAAATGTTGTCGATGCAATTGATAACCTGGTCACAACTCATATACGTTCTGATACTGGCATTGTTATAGTCATTAAACAATTGGATAGTAGACTATCAGAAACAATAATGAGGGCCATGGAAAATGGTCCTGAATTGGAAAAGAAGGTAAGATTTCAATGCAAATACTCGTAATAGTCAGCCAGACAGACTGCACTTGGAATACATAATACGAAAAAGGAAATAACGATAATTTAGAAATGGAAACAAGTGCTATTTGTTTACGAAACTCATATTCAAGCCTGTGTCATGTTATAAGATATTTCAATGCCAATTGGAAATAAAAAACTGTTAAAAAAAATTTTAATTGTAATTCATCTACAGATCAATGAAGAATAAAAAAGTGTTTTTATAATAAAAGTTATAAAATAAACACACTCAGGCAAGAATTTCATCTCCGAATTTTAGATAAGAAGCTAAATTAAATGCACAGGTTTATTTTGGCAGTGTATTGGTTATCTAAAAAGTTTATATAATCTCCCGGGAACTTAAGAGGTCAAATGCCACAAACATAATTTGTTTTTAATATTCCGATTCATATCTTAGAATATACTTCTGAACTCGTTATGAAAGAACAAATTTTGTATGTCGTAATCAGCAACTATCAGCAAGGAAAATCTTATAGAATAAAGATATCATACAAGAATGCCAAATTAATTTTTCAAGTTAATTTTGCCAAAGAGGAACTCAGAATCAGTATCAGCACGATACATTTTTAAAGTTAGTAATTAAAAAGGCCAAGTCTATTAAATTATGATGGCGTGAAACCCGCTCGTAAGCAAATTTTTTTAGCGCCAATTCCATATTTTTTTTTAAACTCGCACTAAGAAAATTTAATATTTTCCAAAAATCGGAAAGTTCTTTCACCAGATCTTGACGTTCTGAGTGCATGTGTGTGTGCAATTATGTGAAACCGCCTACAACTTTTGAACGGCTTAATTGATCGAATCGAACCAAACTAGAGGCGTTGCAAAGAGTTCTATAAACTTAGATTTTCTGTGAATTGGAACCGATTCGAACCTATATATTTCGAGGAATGTAAAAAACACTGAGAAATCTTTTTTTCAAGTGGTTTTTTAAATAACTTTTAAGCGACTTTACCGATCGATTCAACAGCTCTTGACATTGAAAAACCACGCCGATAGCCGTTAAACACGGGTCAAAATCGGTTGACTCGAAAAAACTACATCAACTGTTAACGACGTAAGAATCGGGTGATTCTTTTTTGAGCTCAAAGAGCTTAAAAATATAGAGTAGCACGACAAGGCAGGTATGGCCTTTAGGGTCAACCGTTTTCTAAATTTTTAAATAACCAAGTATTACTTTTAGCTGAAGTCTCCTTCTTCACTTAATATTTAAAAACCTCATTACATTTTGTTACACAAGTTTTTAACTAGATCTACTACAATTATAAGGCCTACCTATTAATATAATGATTCTATCAAGGTTAATTCAAGGCCCGTAATAATATTCTAGCCTCCAACGTACAACACCCAGAAGATCTTGTTTAGAAAACAGCAGAGCCGATAACCGAAAGATTATAGTGCTCTTATTTTCTTAATACGTATACAATATGCAATTTTGATTATAATAAGCCTCCAATTTATTTTCAGGTCAAGAAAACATGTGGTACTCCTAAATTGTTGGCATCGTTAAGTATGGAACAAGAAAATAAACCACCTATGATACACAATATCAAATGGGCCACACCAGCTGATTCAGAAATTTTACGTTTCCTATCAACAATAGATAAATCTAAAGAATTTTACTCAAACATAGTAAACAAGTAAGTACATGTAGAAATTTTCGTTTATTGCGTATAAAATCAGATGTTATTTTTTAATTTGAAAAAAAAGTTATGGAATTTTGCTGATGAGAAAATTCTCTGATGGTCTTGCTTAAATACTTTAATTCTAATGCATATGCCAATATACATACATATATACACATGTATGTGCCTTGGTATAGGCGAAAAGAAATTAATGCGTCAAATTTTGTTTACTTTTGCTATACAAGAAAGTTTTTTTTTTTTTGCTAAAAAGCAGAATATAAAATTATTTTAAAACTGAAGAGCTTTCAAAAAATAATAATTCGATCTACTCACAATAAAAAAAATAATCATATTTCCACGACGCACGCTACAACGCATGGACCTAAAACTTCATACCGATTTTCAATTTTTGCATAGTTGTAAAACATAATGCTTTCATTTGTTGTGTGGTTAAGTACGTCTATATATCCCCATTTCATCAATATATTTCACCTAATGCCAACAATATTAAAACCTTTTACCTTAAAACTTCCCAAAAAAAAAAAAATTGAGAACTACATAGCCTTACAAAAAAAAATCAGATGTTTAATAAATTAAGAGAGACAATCGGTCATGTGATAGAAATCGCTTATCGCATGAAATAAAGCGTTTTCGATTTGAAGTCACAAAATTGGTGTGCTGGAGGTCGCAATCGCTCAAAATCGTTCAAAAGAAATTTGCGTTTTTCAAGTCGCATGTGGTTCAACAATCGTGCGATTCATAGCACATACATGAATATCTCAAATAAATTACATTGATTTTTTTCAGTGTAATATTTCCATGGAAAATTAAATTAAATTGTTATGAAGTTTCTCTATTTAACACATTGTTGTCACAATACTAATATATAAATGAAATTTATTTGTTGGTGGTTAAGCAATGTCTATATGCATTTCATTGGTGCTTTACCAAATCGTCAGTATGAAGGTGTAGAAAAATAAAATAGATTCGTATCGAACATACTTTATTTGTTGGTTTAGTTTTGTATGAGTTGCAAGCCTATGTTCTTGTTCTGTTGTTATTTTTGAAAATAGTTTGTAATTTACAAGTTGTGAATTCTCAGATGGTTTTCGGAAGTATATGCATAAGATAAGAGGTTTTTAACTTTTCAAAACTGTGGTTAAAGTCTACTGACGATTTGGTAAAGCACCAATGAAATGCATATAGACATTGCTTAACCACCAACAAATAAATTTCATTTATTAAATTAAATTGAAATAATTTCAAACGTTTTTGAATAGTGGACTGCTTTTAAACTTGCCCATATATGTATATGTACATATGTACATATGTATGTATGTGTGTACTTTGGAATTAAAAGCCTAGCTTTGGATCGTGCGTTTCTTATTGAATCTAAAAAGCTTCACCAATTCCAACTAGTGTGTGTTGCTTGTTGTTTGCGAATTTGGTCATTGTAACCCATTTAAAAATTATTAAACGAAGACAAATCCTATTGGCAGAAATTACTTTTTAATTTTAAAATTTTTATATTTATAACTACATATTTTACGTAAAATATCACGAACTATACAGAAATATAATGGTGCAAATATAGCACTGCCAAAAAATATGACATTCAATACAATATCCCTCATGGACATGGAACGATAGCACTGCAATAAAAAAAATATGTACACATATTGAAAATCAAATTGCATATACATATGTATATATTTTGTATAAAAAATATTGAACTTACACCACACTGGTTTGAAATGATCAAAAACTGACCCATCATGAACGCGCGTATAAACGTTTTAATTTTTACAATCGGGATTAGCATAATTTAAGCAGCAAGAAATTAAAAAAAGTGACAACTTCTGATTAATAAAAAAAAAAATACATACAGTGGAATAAATTTAAAAAAAATTCATACAAAATTTTTAATGTATTTTATTTTTAAAGCGTATGCGAGGATGAAGATATTCAAAGAAACGATCATCACTGTTGGATTGGTGATCGCGTTGGAGACTATACACAATTGGTAATGACGGCTGGCATTGATACCCAACGTTATAATCCCGAAGTGCCATTAGAATCAAATACTCAGCCTAACAAATTAAATGAATTAGTTGATAAACTATTGAAAATTCGCAAAAATATTGCAAGTGCGGTAAGTTTTTTAATCATTTAAGTTTCAGTTTTAATTTATTTTCAAGCCAGAACTTTGACAAAAATTATAATTATGCTTTGTTTTTGTAATTTGATTTTTTACAAAAAAAAAATCAAAGCTTAACTTTCATTGAAGTAACAGTTATTTTTTAAATACATAAGCTCCTAAGTCTATTATGATTTTTCTCAAAGGGGTTTTAAAAGTGTGCAACGTAAGTAATACCATTTGAGGCTTTTTAAAAATATGGTTGAGTCCTATTTAATGATTTGGTATAATGTTGCCCCTACACGTTGCGACTTGTTCAATTTTATGAAGTTGGACAACCAATTGCTGCGTTAGAGGTCTGGTTGGTCATCAGTTGAATAAAAAATCACACGTATTTGATTTTCATTCAACTGCTTTGTTCAACTCGATTGTACAACAGGTCGCAAGTTGTAGGGGCCGTATAAGAACTATTCAATATAGAAATCAATTACTATTCAATATAGAAAAGGTATTTTTTTTTTTTTTGTTAAAACCTTTAAAACGTTGGAGATGTCTGTAAAAATAATTACTATAGATAGATTCTCCTACTGTAATTGAATTCGACGGAATTATTAAATTGTTTTATTAATAATTTGATGAAGGCCAATAATACTATAACAAATAATTTGATTAAAAATCTGAGGCTTAGATTAAATGAGAGATGAATTCAAGTTTTAAGTACACTTCATATTATTCCTCAACTGGGAAATATGGATCGTCAAATAAGGATTTCATAACAGTTTGATTTAGATTTTATTTTTCATTTTGCCTTATAAATACTTTTCTTGTTATCCAATGGATTTCTGATTGTATAAAGGTGTAGAAAAATAAAAGAGATTCATATCGAATATAATTTGTTGTTGGTTTAGTTTTGTATGAGTTTCAAGGCCTACTATGCTGCTTATTCTGTTGTGATTTTTGAAAATAGTTTGTAATTTACAAATTATGAATTCTCAGATGGTTTTCGGAAGTATATGCATAAGATAAGAGGTTTTTAACTTTTCAAACTGTGCTTAAAGTCTACTGATGATTTGGTAAAGCACCAATGAAATGCATATAGACATACATTGCTTAACCACCAACAAATAAATTTCATTTAAGTAAATTATATAGTTTTATTTATTAAAATTAATGGAAAATTTTTGTTATTCGGTTAGAAGATTAATCTAAAATTATTCGTTGATTAAGTAATCCACCTTGTAAACTATTAAAACTTTTTACAGAATATCCTAGCAAAATCTAATGAAATGTAGGCTGGCATATAGGCATATTTGACCCGCAACAAATAAAACAGCACTAATTGGCTAACTAAGCATTTCCAAATTAATTGTTTTTTTTATATATTTTAGATACCATCCACAACAAGAACAATCAATGATATACAAAGTGATATGGCTGGTCATGATGATGAGGGTTCTGGCCATATGCCCGATGACGACGATGATGAATACCACGTGCAAGGATCCGGAGATGGCTCTGGCGGTGGTAAGCATTCTTTAAATTCGTTTCCTTCATCCTTTACTCACCAATTAAAAATATTTTACATTTAGGTGATCCCTCACAAACATTTGATGCTCGCCCAGAAGGTAACCCAGTCGAAAATGAAATTGTACCCGTGGTGGGAACTAGCAAATCTTCCAACACAATATACTACAGTTTGACATCTCTAAGTTGTGTACTAGTCATACAATTTATAGTTACGATACGATTTTTAAAGTTGTATTAAAATATGATGCAAAAATTCAAGGGTGCAACTCTGTTTTATAAATTATGTAGTTTATATATAAATATTATATATACCATACGAATTAACTAACTCGTCTTAATGCATATAACTTGCTCTTAACTGCTCTTAGAGTATTAAAGAAATTCTTAAGAAAACATACACTTTACATTAAAAAAACACCAGCCAGCAATAACAAGTGCAAGAATTCTTTAGAGAAAAACAACACAATGTGTGTTATTTTCGTAATGACAAAACAAAAAAGTGATAAAATAGAGTTTAAAAACTTTATTAAAATTTGTAAAATCATTGTTGGTTTTTCGAAAAATGTATACAAAAAAATTATTAATATTCACATACATAATTTGAACATAAAGAAAGTCCAAAGAGCTAATTAAAATTATGTAAATCTTCTATTAGAAATTTAAACAAAAAGAGATCTTGTTTTTAGGCAATTAACAAATTTTTAGAATAAATGAAATATGTATAAAAAAACATGAAAACTATTTGGCGTTAATGTCTTCTCGTGATTACCTTAATCACAAAATGCAACCTTGTTCGTTATAACAAAATCGTTAAACAATGTTTTAGTTTCATTTACTTTTTTTTTCAATTATTAAGCCAGCCTACATTTTCTTTTTCAAACACTCACAAAATAAATACAAAATAAAAAAAGGTGCCATAAACATAAATTCTAACAACACAAATTATAACATTAGATTGCTCATTTAAAGGAAAAATCAACAAATTAGAAAAATTAAAAAAGCCGGATTAATTCACAACATAATAAATAACACGAAGAATAAGCTTAAAAATAAACATAAAACAGTAATTGTTCCTTTTTTAAATATAAAGTTTAAAATATAACACAACAATTAAATAGTAAAACAAGACGTTTTCTTTTTTCTAAAAAGCACAATATATGTAAGTTCAAACTGAAGTAAAGATTTTGTTGAATTTGTAAAAATTAATTAATAAAACGCATACAAGAAGATTTATATACATACATGTGTATGTACGTATGTACATAAGGAACTGATATTTACTTTAGTAAATTAATAAAATACTTACAAACGGAATAAAAATTAAATAAACACTTAGAATGCATATAACTTGAAGACTTATAAGCTTTATACAACAGAGAAAAAGAGTATAATGAATTGAAGAGAAAATTAAATACGTATAACTAAATTAAAATATATCATTAATGTTGCCTCGAGGAATACAAAATTTTAATTGCAAAACGTTTATTTAAAAACCATTGGAAACTGTAACTAAAGCATGAACGCGGAAGTGTGACATTCAATTTCAGAAGTTAATCAATATAATGTTATTCTTTTTAAGCAGTAATCAAATTATATTTATATTTTCAACAACAATTGAGAATCTCTATATTTAAATAGAGCATTAATGTTTTTCATTTTGAACATTTGATTTCAAACAAAGAATACCAGGACGATGTCAGAATCACTCACCTAAAAGGAAATTAAATACAAGCATTTCGAAAAAATTTTTATTTATGAATTATCAATTTCGCATGTCACAATCCTTAGACGTAAATTAAATTATTTAAAAAATAATGGGCTTCCCAAAACAGCCAATGATATGACTCTTTGGAAATTGTTCTGAAGAAGGAAATCCAATAGTTCTGGTAAAAAATGCCAATTATTATATTTTCAATAGGAAGTCTTCCAATATTTATTATTAAAATTCTCACACTATATCTATGCCTCCATCAATACGTTAGGTAGAATCGTTCCCGATTCTCCATCGTATTTCATTGGATTTCAGTTAAAACTTTGATTTAAGGATTATTTATTAGAAATACATAGTTATAGTGAGGTACTAATGAAAGCATGTCTGTACAATTTCTGATACCTACATAGGCATAAAGCCTTGAAAATAGTTTCTTTAAGTACATACTACTTAAAACAATTAAAAATTATTTCTTTCAATGTTGCACAATTTCATCTTACGCTCACTATATGTTAGAACAAGATCGAATATTTCCCTACCATTTTTAAATACACATCTTTAACTACAACTGAAGAATAACTTTATTATATTTGTAAAATGTTTATGTAAATTATATTTAAATAAAGTAACGCAAAATAAACTATAACATACATGCATACACATAAATATGTATATTATTTTTAGTGTTAACGATATAAAAATTTTAGTTAGTAGCAAGTAATTATAAACAGTAATTTAAATAACAAATTGAACTAAAATGCACAAACTGAGATGTCAAGCGTTGCATGATTATAACAAAATATTTTCATAATTAAACAAATACAAATTAATATTTTCTATATGTTAAATTATCTTTAGAAATATGCATATGTATGTATATTATTTTTTAATTATAATTAAATAGTAAAAAAAAACAAACAAATTGTTTTTGCATGTGATTAATAAAATATAAGTTAATAAAAATTTAAATTTGTTTTAATTTTTAATCAAATAATACTTAATCGGAAGAAAAAATGCATTTTACTAAACTTTTTAATTAAACAATCTTTATGCAACTCTTAATTTAATTCGTAAAACCCATCATGGACATGTTATGAATACATTGTAAATTTCAAAAAGAAAGGATTGTTATCAATTCTAACTAATTTTTTAATTAACTCTGAGGAATTTGGAGAAAAATGATCAACAAAAATAAAGTTTATAAAACTTTTTCTCATTAAAGAAATAACAAGTCAATAATAAGATATAACGAAGCTGCAAAGTAATAAGGCCAGCTACACCCATTTTGTTATAGGAGTACTATTGATAGATTAGATATTTTTTTATTTAATTTACCAGACGCCTTAAAAGAAAAACTTTATAAATATTATTAATAAAATATTTATAACTTTTGTGTAAACTGGCTGATGTGCCAAACAAAATCCTTTATATAAAAGTTTGATACTTTTAAGGTAAAAGGTGTTCAGCACTAATTTTGAAGAGATGAATTAATGATTACATTCTTTTGAAGCCTTAATTTTGAAATTATCAACGAATCTAATTGATTGAATATAATGATTGTCATTCATTAATACACAGTAAAAATAAATAAATAAAAATTTATTTATGAAATAAATATTTTTTTATGATTTAAGGTGTTCGTATATTTTTATATGTTTTATATATTACTTTTTCCGCCTGTTAATATTGTGTTATTTTATAAAATAAAATATGTACTAGATTATGTTTTAGGTCATAAGATTGTTAATATTAACAACACCTAAAAGTATGCTAGCTTATACATATTTAACAAATTAGGTTAAATAAATAATAAAAATAAGTTTTACTGTCGTATTCGTAAAACCTAATTTAGATTTGAATTGTATTTTAAAAGAAATTTTACTTAATGTTGCTGTTTTAAATTCTAACTCTGGTATTCATAAAACTTAAAATGAGTTTGGAATGTGTTTTAAACAAATTTTCTCATACAAAATTTTCTTAAAACAGATTTCAAATACGTTTTATTTTTTTGTGAATATGTGGGTAATTATTTTTCTATAAATACGGCAGTTAAATTATAATAATTCTTTCTATATTGATGGACTGTAATAAAAATTGTAATATTAAAAATATGCATAGAAAAATAATGGCCGTATATATAGTCGCAATTTCGTTTAAATTAAAAACTATGGTAAAGAAAACATAAAAATTGTTAAATAAAATAAATGTCAGTAAAAACAAAACAAGAAAGAACGAAACTTGAAAAGAATATTGTTTTCTCATTTGGGAAAAAAATAAATAATAATTGCATAGGTATATATGTAGTATAGTAATCAAATAATTATATTATATATTATTATTAATCAAATCATAAAATAAATGTGTAACATTTTAAAAATGATAATCCAACAAATAACTTTATTTAAAAAAAAAAAATTTCTTTTTGTAAAAAAACATTTTTATTTCGTAAAAGAAAAGTTAAATACATATTACTAAAAACAAAAGGTATTAAAATAACGAAAGAATTTTATTTCAAAGTAAAGTAACTGGACTGAGTTTTATTTGAAGAAAGGGTTCTATTCCTAAGCTGATAATAACTTAACATAAATTGGAAAATAGTTGAACGGTCACTAATATACATTTTTGGCCCATTTGAAAAATAAACCAAAATGTTTCTTTGTGCTTGGTAAATGTTTTAAATAAAAACAATGGGCCTTATTACGGTTCTCGATTCGACTCGAGAGAATGTAATAGACTAAAGAAATATACACGATTTTTCTTTAATCTATTACAAACACTCGAGTCGATTCGAGAACGGTAATAAGGCAGAATATGTATACATATGTAGCTACGAGTATGTGTCTAAGCATTGATTTTTTGTATACAAACATTTTAAAATTCCACAAAGGGCAAACTATTATTGGAGTTTATAGATGTTACGACCAAATGTCAGAACCCTTATCAGTTGAGTTTTTAATAAACAAAGTTAGGTTTATAGTGAAATTTCATTTTATAATTTCTCTAAATGCAAATGTGTCGTCTGGAAGTTTGTAGATTTCACTTCTCCATTATGCCAAATAGTCATGACCATTAACAGCTGAATATTTATAAACCAAATTTGGATTTTTACCGAAATTTCATTTACATAGTTAAACTAAAAAATATATGTCAGGAAAATGATACATACATTACTAAACAGGATTAAGATTTTCTTCCTGCAAAAAGGTGTAGTAAAATAATACAATTGCAGTATGTTTATTAACAACGCCATAAAAAATGTTTATCTATTAACAAAAAGTGCGATAATTCGAACATATGCAACTGGTTTTTTTCTACGTGTTCCATCAGAGAGAGATTTTGGAAAGTTTGAACACCAGAAAAAATATATTAATCAAAAATCATTTAAACAATAAGTTAAGAATGGTATAAAAATGTCCATGTTTTTAAAATCCAAATTAATTGCTTGGATTAAATTGGGCTCAGTTAAAGCAAACAATGTAATACCCCCTCTTTGGTTTTTATTATATTTTGATAAATTCATGTGTGAATTTATAATATTCCTCTGGCAATTATCTTTTCGTCATGTTAAATCAAAAAATTCGTGTTGGCTGGCAACCAACAGAATGTGGAACCTTCCAGTTTTCAGTAATAATTACTGGACATTTTATAACCCGTACTTCAATACCTGCAGTGTCGAAATAACCATTTGGTTTTTTTTTAGTTTCGAGTCATAAATTTAACTGAATTATTTTTCCATTTCAAGGTGTTTTGCAATTTTGTAACTTGATCACCTATTGTACATAAATACCTAAGATTGGTTGATAAACGTTATAAACCAGTCGGTGGCCCTTGTAAACAAATTCAGTTTATACCAGCCATTTTTAATTCCAACCCATAATTTATTTGAGATATTATCTGACTTCAATTTAGTAAACATACGCTTTGTTGATTGCAAGTTAAATAAGTTAATATGCCTGCATTACAATGGCTATTACACCAAATTATCGATTTGTTTTGAAAGCTTATGAAAAGTCTGCGAGTTTTTGTTATTTTGGGAATTAGGCTGACATCTGCTAATGGATTGGTGCTAGAGGCACTGACATGCAGTCAAATAGGCATACCTCAACAAAGGAATCATGTATAGTTATTTATATTCAATATTATATTCCTTATATAGAAAACCTTGGACGCGGAGGCTCATTCCCAGCATTGAGCCGTGGACTCAAAGGAAATTCGGAGAAGTAAACTACTTCCCGACAGTTTCTGTCCAATATCTTAAACACGCCTTCTAAGGAAACAGTTTGGTGAATTTACTCGTGAAAACATTGTAAGCAAAAGCCTTGAATGTAAACAAATGGAGTGGCGTAAGTAACTACGTTGAACATTTTACGGAGGAAGAAAAAGGACCTCGACCAACATTTACAGAACGAGCCCACACCTATAGATCCTCATCATAACCACGAAGTAATGCAGAAGGCTGTCCCGTGAAGGCAAACACACCAGAAAAAGATGGGGGATATATTAGAAAATCTTTTCATATTAGAAGTACAATACTGTATTATTTCGCCTTAGTCTCGTCTTATATTATATGCAGCATCTTTTTTATTACATACATATGTATAGAATTTACCGTTTCATAGGCTCATGTATGCATGTATCTCTGAAAGAAGTGCAATGCAGTGATACTATTGATATATGTATACTCTAGAACCATTTGGAACTAATTCTACATATGTACATATACCGCTAGAATTAGTTGCAGTCAATATAAATGGCTCCGAATACCTGGAGCCAAATTATCGCATTCGATATCGATGGAAATTTAAATACAATTTAAATACAAATTTCGATCAATATCGAATGCCACAATTGCCGACTGATAAAATAGCGCCATTTGCATTGCACTAATTTCGTATTTTTTAACATTTAACTTTTGCAATAAGAAATGTACATAAAAATTAGAAGAATACATTCTTCTGCACAAAATTACACTTAAAATATTACTTTCTGTCCATTTTGTATTTAAATGTTACTTACTTTCAATATTAATTTAATTTAACTTTATTTAAATTTTAGTTTGTTTCTATTCCTGGTCACGCTGTCACAAGCTGTTCTTTTTCTAGCGAGCTCTGATAAACTGACGATGACTTTCGATACAAATTAGAGAAGATAGTAATTTTACAATAGAACAATACAAAAACAACAGGCATTTTGATTGCGTAAAATTTTCCCATTTTGTCAAAGGCATTTTATTACAAATCAGGGTAACGAACTTGCAGAATTGCAATAAAAATCATCCAAGATTCAGATAGATTTCTACCACATATATCTCAATATGTATCGAATAACTATTTTTGCGTACATATCACCCTACCATCACTAAAGCAAAAGTTGGAGAGCTGGGCTCTAATTTTCTGTCAGTGTTAGATAGTCTGGCAGCCTCAGAGCTTTTTAGGATACCTTCCTCAAAGTACTGGATGGTTTGCCATGGCGGAGAACAGCCTCCGGCGGTCCACTGCTCCAGGGGTATAATCAACGGATCCAAGTGGATTGTTTCGTGGAGGCAATAGCCCTTAAACCTAACCTAGCCTAGTCATCGGTATGATATTCGACGATATATAAAGGCTAGAGACCAATCATTTTTTCAAGATGTCAATAATTTTTAGCAAATTTTTCTGGCAACTCTGTTAACATCAAATTTGACAATATGAAATGCAACCCGTTATTGACACTCGCGTGAACTTAACATACCGCAAATACAGTGTGAGTAACATACTTTTTTGCACAGTTGAAAAAAAAAGTACTAACACGAAAAAAGTAGCAAAACATGACAAAAAGTACCAAATTACCATATTTTACAACTCTGCCTGCATTGTTTGTTTTGATTATAAAAGTATGTTATTTCAATTCCATTTCGTTCACATGAAAAAAGTTACCCCAGATCAATAGAAAAAGTATGTTACAGTGCACAAGGCCTTTTGATTGCACTTCATATTGTTTGATGAATAAAACCGTCAAATATAAATTGGTCACGGATCTGTAAATTGCGTTTGATAGCGGGAGGTGCCCTTAACACGACTGGCCGGTTGTCATTAAATCCTATTTAAAGATTTAGGGGGTATACCCCCCTCAATATGTGAAGTCGCCAAAATTAAGCCAAATTTGTTTCTTGAATAAAATCGGCAAATATAAATTGGTCACGGATCTGTAAATTGCGTTTGATAGCGGGAGGTGCCCTTAACACGACTGGCCGGTTGTCATTAAATCCTATTTAAAGATTTAGGGGGTATACCCCCTTCAATATGTGAAGTCGCCAAAATTAAGCCAAATTTGTTTCTTGAATAAAATCGGCAAATATAAATTGGTCACGGATCTGTAAATTGCGTTTGATAGCGGGAGGTGCCCTTAACACGACTGGCCGGTTGTCATTAAATCCTATTTAAAGATTTAGGGGGTATACCCCCCTCAATATGTGAAGTCGCCAAAATTAAGCCAAATTTGTTTCTTGAATAAAATCGGCAAATATAAATTGGTCACGGATCTGTAAATTGCGTTTGATAGCGGGAGGTGCCCTTAACACGACTGGCCGGTTGTCATTAAATCCTATTTAAAGATTTAGGGGGTATACCCCCTTCAATATGTGAAGTCGCCAAAATTAAGCCAAATTTGTTTCTTGAATAAAATCGGCAAATATAAATTGGTCACGGATCTGTAAATTGCGTTTGATAGCGGGAGGTGCTCTTAACACGACTGGCCGGTTGTCATTAAATCCTATTTAAAGATTTAGGGGGTATACCCCCCTCAATATGTGAAGTCGCCAAAATTAAGCCAAATTTGTTTCTTGAATAAAATCGGCAAATATAAATTGGTCACGGATCTGTAAATTGCGTTTGATAGCGGGAGGTGCCCTTAACACGACTGGCCGGTTGTCATTAAATCCTATTTAAAGATTTAGGGGGTATACCCCCTTCAATATGTGAAGTCGCCAAAATTAAGCCAAATTTGTTTCTTGAATAAAATCGGCAAATATAAATTGGTCACGGATCTGTAAATTGCGTTTGATAGCGGGAGGTGCCCTTAACACGACTGGCCGGTTGTCATTAAATCCTATTTAAAAGTTTAGGGGGTATACACCCCCAAAAATGAAAAGTCGTTACATTGCTTTATATCGTTATTAAAAAATAATATATAAATAAATTTATTAAAAATTCTTAATGTGCAGATGTGAAATGTATAAAACGAGATATTAATTATAATAAGAAGTTTAAATAATGTAGAAGACATGGTTATTTGATATTTGTACTAAAATCTTTAAATGTGAATATAAATGTATTAAATATTTTATGAATCTACAAAGCATACACTGTGGTATACTTCGTTAATTTACAATGTAGTAACATAGATAATATAAGTACACCCGTGTCTGAAACTTGTAATTAAGGAAAAATTTTGTACGTAGCAGCTTAATATATTGAATATATATAAATGTATTAAAACATATTATACTAGAAATAAGTTTGTTTCTTATGTGTAAATATATTTACAGTGTACATAAATCGTTTCAATTCCGGTTGTTTTTTTAAACCTATGGCAGCACAACTAGTTTGAAATAAGTTGCTTTCAATATGGCGTCAAGGTATTTTTTTAAGGTAGACGCATTAAGCAAATCAGCTGATTTTGAGTGCACATCAAAAACAAGGAGTTTATATAATATGTAATATCAAAAATACTTTATTTTGGATATTTTTTTATTTTACTATGGGTTTATTTGTGGGGAAAAGCAGTGTGCTGGGTTATGTCCATCATCAAAGTAAATAGATTTGGAATATAATCACCGATATTAATATGGGGTCCCACATTAATATAGGGGATAACATTCTGTATATATATTCTGGATCCTTATGAATAGCGATAACGATTGAGCGCTTCCAGTGTTGGGAAATCGACATTTTTTTATACATAAATCTAACCAAAATTGTTAAAATTTTCCTTAAATAAAACTACTTTATACCTCATGAAGAATTGCAAAAAACAAATTAATTTCACTTCCAGGTTTGGGAAATTTAAGTTTTTTTATACATAAAGGTGACCAAAAAGAATTTTTTATTTTTGTTTGTAAATTTAACGTATGTAATATTTTTGAAAGACGTTCAGAGGTTTTATTAGCTTTCTAGCCGAAAAATTTAATCGTTTTCTTATATATAAAAGTAACTGATAACATTTTGCTTTCTTTAATAAACCTACTTTGAAAGAAAGAACAAATGCATTTGTGAGGGGTATATAAGATTCGGTACAGGCGAATATAGCAACACATTTTTTTTACCAATTTAATTCTTAGCGAAGTATAAAATATATTTAATTCACTAAAAAAAATTAAAAATTGGAAATTTATATGGTTACTTTTATGTACCAAAAAATTTCGATTTTCCAACCCTGGAACCGAATTTTTTATTTTTCAATATTAATTTCACTAAAAACTCAAAATTTGGAATTTATGTGGGTACTTTTATGTACCAAAAATATAGCGAAGCGAATTTTTATTATATTACTAATGCAATTCTCAATGAGGTCTAATATAGTTTTACTTGACAAAAAATAAAAATTTTTTAACTTTTTGGTCACTTTCATGTACCATAAAATATTTCATTTGTCCAACGCTGGAATCGCAATTTAAATTTTTTTTAAGATTTTAATAATAATTTTGTTCTTCCTGAATTATAAAATAGTTTAATTATCAAAACCAATAACATCAATTGACTTTTTGGTTACTTTTATACATACAAAATTTAAATTTCCCACCCCTGGAAACGGAATTAAAATTTTTCTTACCAGTGCTAGTCTTCATTAGCTATAAAGTCGTTTTATTTGAAACAAACTTAAAATTTGCAACCATTTTGGTCACTTTCATGTACATACTACAATATATTGCATGTACCAAAAACGCGTTCAATTTCCCAACCCTGGAAGTGAATTTTAATTTTTTTTTACCAATGCAACTTTTTAACGGGTATAAAGTAGTGTTATTTAAGAAAAATTTACCATTTTGAAGCATTTTGGTCACTTTCATGAACTGTAAAATATTGCACCAACCCTGGATTCGAAATTTTGATTTTTATTTTTGATACCAAAATAATTTTAGTTAGCACAAGAAACACGTTACGTTGCCTCTTTGGTTACTTTTATGTATAAAGAAAATGTAAATTTCCCACCCCTGGAAGCGAAATTTAAATAAAAATATTTTTTGACGAATGTTCATGATGTCTAGAGGTTTTATTTAGGAAAAACTTAAAATTTTTAACAATTTTAGTTATTACTGTACTACAAAATACTGAATGTGCAAAAAAACTTAATTTCCCATCCATGGAAACAAAATTTTAATTTTTTTAGTTTTTAATAGACAATTGAGGCTTCCCAAAGCATGAAATAGGTTTAATTTACAAATAACTAAAAAAATAATTGGTTTTTTGTCTTAATTTTCGTCGAGAAATAGGTGTAAGCTTCCCGGCTCTGGAACCGTACCTCGGATTTTTCTGAGTTTCAATACGTTCAAGAACGAAGTCTCTAGCTCTTCTGGAAGCTTGGGAAACCCGATTTCACGTACAGACATCGCTCAATCGTCATTGCTATTCATAGGGATCCAGAATATATATAGGGTCCCATATTAATATCGAAGAAATTACTCGCGTAATGACAAACCAATATATACCCTTTTACTTTCTTGTGAAGAGTATAAAAATAAAACAAAACAAAATCTATTTTCATTATTTTTATATTCATAACTGCCAACGAGTCTTAATATTGACTGACTCAGTCCTGCTTTGTGACTCTCGATATCAGCTTTTGTATTAAAATTGATTACTTGTCTCTCTTGCGAATCTTCCTCCTGATTACTACAGGATCGTGTTGTCTTGATGGTATTTTGCTTCTGATTTGATGTAGTTAAGTCGCAGTCAGTAAACTGCAAGTTTATTTGTTGAAGCTGAAAATATAAAAACTAATTTGTTAATATATACAATACCAGAACGATCCTTCGTACAATTTCTGTAAAATACCCAAAAATAAATAGAAAACCAAAGCAAATTCATAACAGGTAGCCTCGACAGCTGTTTTAGGAGTTTTTTGCTACTTTGCTCTGATATTCTTTTATTGTAAAAATATATTTACTAGCTTCTTTTTTCCATGAAGAACATTTTTATTTTGTGACAATAATAATAAAAGTAATTGTGCAAAAGTATTTGGCTTAAATTTACATCTCGTATCATGCTCCGATTTTTATGAAACTTTTGTCATGGGTAATACTCTTAAATCTAAGAATTATGGTAAAAAAATTTTGGAGCGGACGCTATTAGTTTGGGAGTTATAGGCCTCCAAAGTTAAAACATATATATTCCTTTAACATCCTCCATATTAACGCTACATGGTTGATACGGATATTGTTGGTCTTGTAAATACCTTTCAAACGGTATATAACAACCTAAGATTGTACTAATTTGGAAAGGCTAGGGTTGAACATTTTTTGTATTGACTTTTTTACAAAAGTACCGTTAAATCAAAAATGGGGCTATATAACGGTGTTTTATTATATAGTAAAATTAATAGAAGACATTCACACCTTTCATTTGACGCCTATGTCATAAATATCTGATAAGGAATGAGGATACTACAGAGGAATTAAAACTTAATATAAGGCCCGGTATGATTTAACTGAACGTTTACGCATACAAATGTATAATCGGTTTAGTTTTTAAATTTGTTTGCTACTTGTATATTTGGTCGTGCAATATAGGAGTATGCCCGGCCGGAGGCCAGCAATGCAAACAATCTTTACTCAGCG